>ML681989.1:17819380-17873649 GCA_007922195.1 Podocnemis expansa | reverse complement strand
TTTGTAGTCCGTGCTGAGGAGTGAGACGGGACGCCAGTTCCGAAGATCGCGGAGGTCCCCCTTCTTGGGCAGCAGGGCCAACACCGCCCGCCGGCAAGAGAGGGGGAGCTCTCCGCTCTCCTCGGACTCGGCCCAGACGACAGCGAGGTCTGGGCCGAGGGCATCCCAAAACGCATGGTAGAACTCCACGGTCAGCCCGTCCATGCCCAGAGATTTGTTGTTGGGCATGAGACGTAGGGCTTCCGAGAACTCGGCTAGAGTGAGACGCAGCTCCAGCCGGTCCCGGGCACCCTCGCCGACCGTGGGAAGTTCATTCCAGAGCACCCTGCAGGCGTTAGGGTCGGTCGGATCCGGGGAGAAAAGACCGGCGTAGAAGGCCCTGGCCCTTCCACGCATCTCCTCCGGATCCGTGAGGGGGGTGCCGTCCTCCGCCAAGAGGCAGGTGACGTGCTTTTTGGCCCCCCTCCGTTTCTCCAGGGCATAGAAGAAGCGGGAGCCGCAATCCATCTCCCGAAGGAGCTGGATGCGGGATCGAACGAAGGCACCCCAGGCCCGAAGGTCCTCGAGGGCCCGCAGCTCCTCCCGCTTCTCCTGGTGCGCCTCGTGGAGGGATGGATCCTCAGGACTGATGACCAGATGTCTCTCAAGCTGCAAAACCTCCCGCTCCAGCTGCTCTATCTCCGCATCCCTCCACCAGCTGGCCCCCCGGGTGTAGTCACGGCAGAAGAGCCGGGCACGCACCTTCCCCACGTCCCACCAACGCCGCACCGAGGTAAAGGCGGACCTCTGTCTCCTCCAGGCCAGCCAAAACTCCCGGAAGGATGCCACGAAGCCCACATCCTCCAGCAGGCTGTTGTTAAAGTGCCAATAGGCCGGCCCCGGCCTCTCCACCAAGAGAGAGGCCGTCACGGTCACCAGATGGTGATCCGAGAAAGGGGCCAGCCGAATGCTGGAGGAGTGGGCCCGTGCAAGATGATGTCGGGACAGGTAAATGCGGTCCAACCGGGAGTGGCACGACCGATGGTTCCCAACCCGGATAAAGGTGAAGGTCACCCCATCGTCCGGGTGGTGGTCGCGCCAGACGTCCACCAGGGAGTGATGGTCAATCACCTCCCTGAGGACGTCCGCTGTGGCCGGACACTGCTCGGTCCCCGTGCGGTCCCGTTCCTCAAGGGTGGTGTTAAAATCCCCGCCGAGGACCAGGCACTCTCGAGGATCCAAGGTGCCGAGGAAGGCGGCCGCCTGATGATAGAATTGCACCCGCTCCGGGCCCGATGTCGGGGCGTAGACGTTGACCAGATTCAACGCCAGCCCCTCCATCCGGACCTGGAGGTGCAGCAGGCGGCCCGGCACAACCTCGGCGACCCCCAGCACCTCAGGCTGCAGGCCGGGGGAGAACAGGGTGGCCACACCACCGGAGTGGGTGGCCAGATGGCTAAAGTACACCCCGTTCCCCCACTCCAGCCGCCAACTGGGCTCGGCGGCTGGATCCGTGTGGGTCTCCTGCAGGAAAACCACAGAGTACCCCCCCTCCCGAAGGAAGGAGAGCACCTGGGTCCTGCGGAGACCCCACCTGCAGCCATTGGTGTTTAACGTTGCAAAGATGATTGGTGCCATGAGGGTGGCTGGGGGGGATCCTCGGAGGTAGCGGGAGTGCCAGCGGGCTCCGTCAGGCTTCGCAACAATCCGTGACTGACCCCATAGGTGATAAGGGAGTCACGGAAGGTGCGGGCCCTCTGGTAGTCCGTGGCATCCCGCTTCCCGGTCCCTTTACCCTCCTTCAGCAGGGCCCTCACAGCTTGGAGGATGAGATGGAAGTCCCCCCAGCGCTGCAGGGCGAGCCGCACCCGGTTCCTGGCCCCACGAGTGTCAGCCAGGAACGCGCGCAGCTCCCCCGGCGCACCAGGGGGCCCGGGATTGGAGGTTCCTGGCCGTCCTCCGGTCGGGTCTCGGAAGTGGCCCCACAGCCAGCCGGGAGTAAAAGACAGGGCGCAGAGCCCCATCTTGGTGCCGATGTTGTGGGCACCATATCTCCCGGCTGAACCCCCGGTGCAAGGAAGAGCAGCGGTGGAGGGAGGACAGCAGCCCCAGGGACAGGGGGAACCACAAATACCACCTCCCGGGACGTGGCTGGTGGCATCAGGAGAGCCACCATCCCGGGGGTGGTAACAAAATGGGATGGGGTCAGGTCAGGAAAGGGGGGGGCGACAAAGGGAGGGGTGGGGTTAGGGTCAGGAATAGAAGTGATGGTGAGAGGGGGAGGAGTGGTAGTGGGAACAGGGGCCCCGGTGGTCAAGCCACCGGGGTGCGGCTCCCCTTGACCGTGCACGGGATTTTCTAGAAGGGAGTGAGGAACGGGATCCGCACTGACGCTGGGCGCGGGTTGGTCCCCCACATCCTCAGCGTCAGATACGGGGGAATAAACAAGCGAGGGCAAGGGCAGCTGTCCCCCCAGGGACAATACCCCGGAACCCGGCTGCTCAGTGCCGGCCATGGCCTCGAGAGGCTCGGCGGCCACTGCTAAATTAGACAGAGCAGCCGGGCAGGTGAAGCAACCTGGGGGTGTCCCCGGGATAGGAGTGGGGACAGCCGATAGAGGTTGGGATTCGGGTTGGGTCTGGGGTAAAGGAGGGGGCGGCGAAACTTTATTGCCACCCAGATCAAGGCCCGCTGGCAGAGGGTCGTCCTCCCTTGCGGCTGCCAAGGTCAGACCCAGGGCCTCGATCTCTGCGTAGATGGAGCCTAAGCCCCCCTCTGCCTCAGCCGTAGATGTTACATGAGATTCCAGGGGGGCAGAAATGGCTCCATCTGCAGCCTCCCCAGGAGAGGGATCAACAGGGGCCTCCTGTGAGGGGGCGGTGCTGCTCCCCTCCTCTACTGCTTCCATCTCTTCAGCCGGAGCCTCCTGCTGGACCTCCCCAGAGGGCGCAGCAAGCGGCTCATCAGTAAGGGGGTCACCCTCAGCACCCCACCAAGATTTCCGGGGGGCCTCCTCCCCATCTGATATGCTGGGGAGGGACAGAGCCTTCTTTCGCTTGCTGCGCGTCCTCTGGGGGAGAACTTGGCCCTCTAAGATGGTGTCTGAGGGCCGGCCAGCAGGGGCGGGAACAGGCAGCAAGGGCGAAGGCTCGTGGGGAGAAGGAACCGGGGGAGGGACATCAAGGGGGTGGGAACCCTCCCCCTGGGGTGCGCCCTCTCCCGTATCTGGGGCCTCCACCACGGCCGCTGCTCTCTCCTCTCTGGGCCCCATCCCAGATGGTTCAGTGGAGGTGGCGACGGGGCCAAGCCGCTGCTCCGGGCATGGTGGGGCTGTCAACCCCACGTCCCGAGAGGCAGTGGCAGCTGTGTCCCTCGATGGAGGAGAGGCAGCTTGAGTGGCCGGGTGGGCTGGGTCGCCGGCGGTGGTGTGGCCGGCGCCCGTATCAGCTCCGGGGGGCCCACTTGCTCCCTCGTCATGCTGGGCCAAGGGGCAGTCCCTCCGGACGTGCCCCGTGGCCCTACAGAGGAAGCACCGGGCCTCCCCCGAAGAATAAAAGATCTTATAATGGGCCCCTTGATGGGGCACCATGAAGGACCCCTCCAGTGCCACCCCGTCACGCGCCCCCGCCGGCGGCAGTTGGATTTGCACCTGCCGGCGGAAGGAGAAAACTTGACGGAGGGTGGGGTCCTTACAGCCCAGTGGGAGAGGGCTGATGATGGATATCGGCTTCCCCAGGGTGGAGAGAAGGGGAAGCAGGGCGGCATTGGGGAGGAAGGGAGGAACAGAGGTGAGGACCACCCGTACGCCCAGGTCCTCCAGGGGTTCCACCGGCACGTGGACACCCCCCACCACCAAGCCCCTGACCACCGCCTCCTGTGCGGCGGCCTCCGATGCCAGGAAGAATACCATCTTCCCGAACATCTTGGAGGCCGCCATAATGGCCGAGGGCCCCACCACCCTCGCCATCGCCCGCACGTAAGTTTCGACGTGGGGCGAGGCAGCCACCAGGAGGCAACGGACACCGTGCCTCCTGGTCAAAGAGGGGAAGGGGCCCTGGCCCCCCGAGGTCGAATTCGAGGAGGCGGTGCGGGCTGATGTTGTGGCGGTGGGTGGAGGGGTGGCAGCCGCCTGGGCGTATGTTCTGGGGGCAGAAAAAACCCCAGCACTGGTGGAGGGAATGGCAGGGGAAGAAGGGGCCGTGGCCGATGGTGGGGCTGCAGGAGCAGCAGGGCCCTTGCTCGCCTTTTTCCCCTTGCTTTTTTTACCGACTGAGGAAGTTGGGGCAGCAGTAGTAGAGGCCCCTCCTGTGCCCGCTGCTGCAGGTGCTCTAGTGGATGCACCAGAGGTGGTAGAAGCGGCAGCAGTGGTCAAGGGGCCAGCCGCAGGGATAGAGGGGGGAGCAAGCTTAGGGAGGGACTGGCAATCCACTTGTCCCTGCTAGGCTGCAGGCAAGGGAAGAGGGTGCCAAGGGTAGGGGAATAGAAAACTTTGGGGGCAGGAAGGGGCCAGCTCCTCCGGCTGCACTAGGGGAGATGGGTCACTAAGCTATCAGGGGGTGCAGTGCACGGGGGAAGAATAAAAGATTAGGGGTGCATATAGCCTGGCCAGCCCTGGCTGGGGGTGGATACTACAGGGGTGGGGCAAGGGAACGAAAACAAACTCAAGAATTTAGGGAGAGGTCCGGAGGGAGTCTGTGAAGGATGGGAAGCACTGAACTAGCTGGAGAGCATACCAGAGGGTGGGAAGCCCTCCAGCCACTGGGGATGAGGGGGGGAAAAAGGGGGGGAAGATTGGCAATGGGGAACGGGGAGTTGCTACTGCTGGGGGTTGGTTCTGTGGCCCCTGCTGCACAAACAATCCAAATGTGTTCAAAAGTTTTTGGAGCCTGTTGCCTTCTTGGTGGTGGGAGGGGAGGCCAGGGAGGCAGCAGCTGGAGGTGGTGGTGGTAATATTAGGTTTCTCAGTCTCTTGGAAGCTCTTCCCCATTGCAAGCAGCAAAGTCTCAGTCTTTCGAGGTCTGTCCTCAGTGGTGGTGTCTTCTTGTAAAGGCGGAAAGCTCCAGGTGCAGCAGCAGCAGGGACTAGCTGGCTGGTAGGAAAGGTGGTCTTCTCCAGTTGGTGGTAGTAGTAGTTCTTCTGTAACTCTCCCCCCACTCCCCACAGAGCAAGGAGGGTGGGAAGGAGAAAAGCCGGCCAGCAACAGCATTGGAGGAGGTAACAGGAACAGCAGAGGTGATGACTATTTGGTCACTGGGAGCTGGGTGGGTGCAAGCCCACCCACCGTTAACACCCCTTCCTTTGCTTAAGGGGAGATGGTCCTGGGCCCAGGACCAAATGAGTTCGGGGGACAACTGATGAAAAACGGGAGCAGATGTGGGGATCAAAGGTTCAAAACTAGAGAATTGGAGGGGGACAACAAGCAGAGAACCCCAGACAGTACCCACTGCTCCCAGAAGGTGTCAAGGGAGCCAACAGACACTGCCCAGAGGAACTCTGCCCGGAGACGTGAGCAGACGAGGGACCAGAAATAGGCCCCACAGTCACAGGCCCCTCCATCAGCCAACCTCCTCTCCCAACAGTAGAGGTGGTAGTGGTGGGAGCAGATCCAGGTCCAGGAGCTGGTCAGATTGTGTGTTTTTCCTTCTCCACTTCTTAGAGGAGAGTGGTGGAGGAGGTATGTGTTAGCCCCAGGTTTAATAAAGCTTTGTTCCCTGGGTTAAGTTAACCTGCAATATTCTAGCACAATTGGTCCCAGGTGCCCCAATCAACAGGCCAGCTATTTAAAGCCTCTTTCTCAGGCAGGGTAGGGTATTTAAAAGGAGACTAAAGAGGAGTAGAGCTGCTGAGAGGTTACTGATAGTTTGTTTGGAGTTTTACTACAGCAGTGAGAGCTATAGTGGGGAATTTGAGAGAGAAAACCCTATAAGTAAGGCTACTAGGACCTGCAGGTTGAGGGTGGACTATATTTAATTGAGGGAGACTGGAACTTTCCAGAGCCTGAAGACTGAGGCTTTAGAACTAGATAATGTGGGACTGCTTGGAGTCTGAAGGTAGTCCAGGAGCAGTGGGGCTACTGAGTGCTGATCCAGGGATGGTAGCAGCTCTCCTGAACTAAGTGTGGAGACTGCTACTCAATAGGGTCCCCAGGTCAGGGCCTGGGGTAGAGGGCTGGACTCCCCCCCCCAACTCCCTCCCATGAGCCAACCTCTCAATACCAGGGAGAAGGAAAAATGGAGAAGGGTCAGCCAAATCTCACCACATGATAGAAAGTGCAGGACCTACAGGGGTGCCTGAGGCCTCACCTTGCCACAGCTGATACTAGATATACATTGTAAATTGATTTTTGTAGCCCTTTCCCTAAACTTTTCTAAAAAAACAGAATCAATTTCTACTTTAATTGTACATTAGATGTAAACTTCCAAAGTTAAATTGTTTCTAAAAAACAATTCTAGAATTCTTTCTTGGAACTGTCTTTCCTTCTGCTACACCTGGTTAAAGTCCATAAATTGATTATACTTTTCCACTGCATGACTTTTAGAATTCTAAGGAAATTAATTTGCTTATTGCTTACTCTCTCTCTATGCTGAATAATATGGTCAGATTTATAGAAAGCAATCATATCATCCCTCAACTTTCTTTATTTACCCAAACCAAAAGAAGATTGAGGAGTGATATGATTACTCTTTGTAAATACATCAGAGGGATAAATACCAGGGAGGGGGAGGAATTATTTGAGTACAGCACCAATGCAGACACAAGAACAAATGGATACAAACCGTCCATCAGAAAATTTAGGCTTGAAATTAGATGCAGGTTTCTAACCAGCAGAGGAGTTCTGGAATAGCCTTCCAGGGTGAAATGTGGAGGCAAAAACCATAACTGCCTTCAGAAGTGACCTTGATAAGGTTATGAAGGGGGTGGTATGATGGGACAGCCTACTTTGGAAATTGACTTGTCTTTGACTACTGGCGGTGTATAGGCCAGTGGCTTAAGAAGAGAAGGTGAATGGGGTGGGTTCTGAGTTATTACAGAGAATTCTTTCTTGAGTGACTGGGTGGTGAAACCTGCCCACATGCTCAGGTTTTAACTGATCATCATATTTGGGGTTGTGAGAGAATTTTCTCCCAGGGCAGATTGGCTAGCATTCTGGGGTTTTTTTGTTTTTTTTTTTTTTTAACCTTCTTCTGTAGCATGGGGCATGGCTCAACTGCTGGTGAATTCTCTGACTCTTAAAGTCCTTAAATCATAATTTGAGTTTTTTAATAATTCAGTCATAGGTTACAGGCTTATTGCTGGAGAGGGTGGGTGAGGTTTGTGGCCTGCATTGTGGGGAAGGTCAGACTAGATGATCATACTGGTCCCTTCTGACCTTAGAGTCTCTTTGTCTATGGATTGACATAAGGGCACCAAGTAGTAACATCTAGCTCTTACCTGGGATTTTTAACAGTGTATTTCTTTACATTGTGCTTTACCTAGGAAATAAGAATCACCATTCCTGTATAACAGATCAGGAAACTGCTGCTGTGATTCTTCCTGTTGCAGCTTGTTTCTGTAGAAACGCTGTGAAATGCAGCTGTGAGTCTGCCCTTTGAGAATTATCCTAAATAGGGGAAGGCATGGGGCCCATGGCACATAGCATTATGGAGTTTATGGACTGTGTAATGTCCAGTAGACAGTCCTGGAAGCTTCTGGTAAGTTGGACAGGTCCCTCAATTCTCCCTGGGCTTTCAGTTTCATGCTGTGCCTTTAAAGGTATGTCTACCCCTCAAGATGGGATTAAGATTCTGAGCTCAAGTAGACATACGCACATTAGCTAATGTTTCTGCTGCGCTAGCAGTATCAGTAGTGGGAAGGACTAGGTGCCTCAAATACCTACCTAGGGTTTCTGATGAGCACACACTTTGAGCAGCTAGCCACTTCCACCAGTGCAGCTACTTACTATTGTTTTAGAATTGTGAGCCAGGCCACATAGGATAACCACATGAAGGTGCAAAGACCAAGGCAAGCTGCAAAATGAGAGCAAATGCTCTCAGCACTGGAGGGTAAGACTGAAGTCAAACCTCATATATCAGTCACAAACCATGCTTCTGATTCCCCTCACTGGTTATCAAGAAGTATAACAAAGTACAAACTGTCCTCTTTAGTGAATTTCAGCCCCTCATTCCGAAATAGCCACTGGACCTACTAAAAGAGAAGTTACTTAACTCCAAGCCCTTTACCCAAACAGGTTCTCCTGACTCCAGAAGGCCAACCGCATTACATAGAAATCAATATAGGTTTGAATTTTACCCAAAACACCTCACTGTCAGGCAATTATTTAGTAATTAAAACTAAAGGTTTATTATACAAGGAAAGAAATGAACTGTTAGAATACTGTTAAAAGGTTGATGTAATCATATGCATGCAATGATTTGAAAGTCCAGTATATCAGGTTTCCAGTAGAATTTGGAGTTTGCAGATTTGTATGTTTGCTTAGGCAAATATTCAATACCTGGATGAGTTTAAGTTCTTTATTCACAGCTCCAGTTGTCAGAAATCCAGTTCAAAGGAGAGTAGACCAAATAGTTCATGTATAGAGCTTGTTCTAATTCTCCCCTGAGAATTAGCAGGGTGATACCAGGCTGGTGCTGCCTGGGATCTCAATTCTGTTGTCTAAATTTTCCCTGAGAAGCTTGGACACATGTGAGATGAAAGGATTATACTCCAAACGTATTTTCATAGCTGTAGAAAGCTGGCCATTTGCAGGTAATTTCCTCATATGGGCTTCAATGACAATTCACAGATACTTTCTTGCACAGAGAATAGTAAAGTATATTGTCCTTTGAAGTAAAACCTTCAGGTCTCAGGCACGGCCAGTAATTAGCTTTATTAGTATAGTTAAGACAGTTTACATTGGTACATCAAAAGTTCATCTAAAGCAGGGATATCAAACATGCAGCCTGCAGTCCAAATGCCATCCACAAACCACTTCCATCCAGCCCATGACTGCACTTGGTGGGACCACGCTCCCTGTCTACCATACCCAGTGCTCCACAGTCTCACAAGAGTGCCAGGTCTTGAAACATCACAGGGAACTGGGTATGCGAGACTATATTCCACAAGACCACATGCGCTCGCTAACACAGAGAGAAAGAGAGAGAGAAAGGGCTCACAAAGCACAATTTTGCATACACAGTACTCCATGAAGCTGTGAGAATGCTGTAGTATTTTGATTTATGGCAAGTACAGCTCATATGAAGTACATATAAGTCAAATCTGGCCCACCATAGCAAGTAAGTTTGACACCACTGACCTAGATATTAATGTTCCCTTTTGACCTCTTTAAATAGTACAATTAAAACAGATAGGGAAGCAGTTCATTCACCTTACTAACTCTAACAAGATAGAGGTAAACATCATCAAGAAACTACCAATAATACAAAGCCCTAGCTTATATGTAACACTACCATTATGTGTTTCCTACAATATGTCTTTAAATGTTAGATTTGTGTCATATACTTTTCATGATGGCTTGACCTTTTCAGGCCTAGCATGAGAAGGATACTGTCTCCAGCAAATTCCAAAGGGGCAGATTTATTTATTGCATAAGCTTTCATGGGAGAAAATCCCACTTCATCAAATACTGTGAAGCGGGGGAGCTTACAGAATGGGATGAAAATAAATGCAGGAGAGTGTAAGACCACGGGCGTCGCTGCCCTGGGGAAGGACCTAGGGCACCGGCCCAGGCCCCGCACCCTGACCGCAGGCCACACCCCCAGCCAGGGACAGGGCCGGGAGCAGCCGTAGCCGCTGCGGGCAGCCAGGCCCTGGATCTCTGGCCGGATCTGGCTGGAGACTGGGATAGCCAAGGGCCCAGCAGGACTCAGGGCACTGGCGCTGGGATTTGGGGCATGAGCCCCATGTGCCAGGTGCCAGCGACACCCCTGTGTAAGACATGGGATTAGGTGATACTGCAACAGCAAATCAGAGCATTTGTAAAGATTCAAACTCTGGGTACAGCACATAGAGGAGGGTGAAGTCAAATTACCTGTTATAATGGGAAAAGAAGCCATAGTCACAATTCAGTCCTGCTTTCACACAATCGAATCTGCATGTTAATTCAATTTCAGCTGTTTCTCTTCAAAGTCTTGATGTCCCTTGATCTTCTTGAGGACTGTCATTAACAAATCATCAATAGAGTGATTAGGAAGATGGAAGTTTCCATCTTGCAACTTTAGCAGACTTCCAAGTTCCATCAAATAATGGCTGCCAGCCCTCGTCTCTGCATGAAGCTAGGCATCCATAGCCACAGCTGCTCCCTGCCTGCCCCCCCTCGCCCTGGAGTCCTCTCTGCAGCTGCACAGCCCCTTTAAGATGGAGCCAGGAATTTTGCCTGCAGTAGCCTAGACCATAGATTGGGGTCAATTGTGGTGGCCATGGCTGGCTGAGCATGGCTCAGTGCTTGGAGCCCCTAATAGTGTCTGCAGCAGTTGATGCTGGAGCAGGACTGGAGTGAAGTGAAGGAGTGGGGGAGAAAAAAGGCAGGCCCAGGTGAGCGGATGTTGGGTGTAAACATGGCAGAGGTAAATGAAAGGGCTGGTGGACTATGGGGGTGAGTTTGGCAAGTGAGATAGTGGTCTTACCTTGGAGTTAAGTTAAATTTATCTCCTTCCTCTGTCTCATGCCTCCCCACCCTGTGCACCCCCCCCCACAGGGCAGGAGGGACCCCAGTGGTACCTCTCAGCTACCCCAGGCTGGGGGAATTTGGAGGGGCACCAGGTCTCCTGGCCCCTCTGTTGGGCTGCAAGGGACTTGGAACTTGTGCCTATGCTATGACTAATATTTTACCTATCAGTGCCTGTGGTAAGAGCTCTTAACGTATTACACAATCTCCTCTGTTTTCAGAGTCCACCTCAAAGTCTCTACTTCTGTTTGTTGCATCTCATGAGTGTTCAATTTTAGACAGAGGTGTTCCCTGGTGTGTGCCACAAACATTTGCAGCCATAAAAACTGGTATTAAGTTTAAAATTAGTTTGAAATTATATGAAGGGTCAGATGGCTTCAAAAAAGAGGAGAATTGAGGCTGAAAGATGAGAATTCAGAAATGAATGGATTGAATTGTTTGCATTTATACCCACCTTGGCTGGTTCCCATTATGTTTAATTTGCAATGAAAAAGTGGCTCACAACAAAAAGTCAAATCTCAAGAGGCAATTTGCATACAAACATGCTTCATTCAATGAGAAATATCCAACTGGAGATTTCAGGAAGAGGGCAATTGAAGAGCTACTTCACAGAGCAAAGTAGAGCAAGAATAGTTTCTCATAATAGATCAGGGGTGGCCAAACTTATGGAACTCAAGAACCATACAAGTCGATTATTAAACCTTTGAGAGCAGCACTGAGGCATATAACCACATACTTTTACTTACTCCAAAATTACTAAGCTTAAAATTCATTGCACACTTTAATTTTAACCTAAAAACAGGGCAAATATTGATCTTACTAATGTCAAATTCTAATTATTACTTAAGGTTACCATGAAAACTAGGCCTATACAGTAAAAACTTAGCTGTCACTCAATGTAGAACACTGCAGGCTAGTGGTGAGTTTTTTAAAATCTGGGCAGTAATTTGTCAATGCAGTATGTAAAAGCTCTCTCAAGTGCTGATCTCTAAGTATTGCACAATGTCTCGATTTAACAAATTTCATTGTGGAATACAATGCTTCACAGCAGTAAGTTGTGCCAAAAATTGAAAGTAATCTACATTCAGTTTTAAACTTTTCTCCTTCATATTTTTGTTTCTTAATATTCTACATCATGTTTAGGACTTCTAAAATATGATTTTATTTTAAAAATAAGTAAACTGCATTAGGGCCTATGAGAAATCTAAACATGCTGTGTTTTTCCCCCTGTCTCTGACCATTCTGCTACCTCCCTGCTATCTCCAACCATGCCACAATTCTCAGCCCCCCGTCTGAGCATGCTGCTGCTTATCTGCCGTCTCATACCATGCTGCTGCTTCGCTGCTGTCCCCAACCATGCCGCACTTCTCCTCCTCTCCCTGACCATGCTACCACTTCCCTGCTGACCCCTGCCATGCTGAGCTTCCCTGCCAGCTCTGATTATGTCATGCTTCCTTGCCACACCAACTGTGCCAGAGCTTCCCTACCATCCCTGACCATGCCACTGCTTCTCTGCTGTCCCTGACCAGGCTGCACTTCTCCGCCACCTCCAACCATGCCACTCTTCCCTGCTGCGCTCTTCCATAAGCCACACTTTTTCTTTCAAGAGCTGCATGCGACTTGTGAGCCACAGTTTGGCCAAGCCTGTAATGGATGAAGGCACCCAGTAGCACTACTGCCACTAGCTTCACGGTAACCCAGGTAATTTTGAAACATGGACATCCATTCACAGATGGTGATTATATAAAGGAGTGCTTCATTGAAACAACAGAGAAATTGTTTGCAGATTCCAAAAGCAAAAAAGAAGTCACTCAGAAATTTAAAGATAGGCCATTGTCTGCAAACCCAGTTAGGGACTGATCAAGAAAAATGGCCACAAACATTAGTAACCTGCAGATCAGGGACATTAGTAGCCTGCAGATCAGCTCCAGCCTACTCAATTGTGTGTGATAACTCATGTGATGTTGATAACATAGCATAGGTTGTAATTGGCCAAACTGTGGACCAAGGAGCTGTGGACTTCAAAATTCAGTGGGTTGGTGCCAAACATTGAAAAATCTAGAAAGACAAAAGTCTATCCTGGCACTAAAACAGAGGCAAAAAGAAATGCATGCTCTCCGCAAACAGGATCAGCTTGTGTCTGATGTCTTACCAGACAGCTACAGCAACTTGAAGAGCAGGGCCATCCCTAGTGGGGTTCAGGGCCCTAGGCAAATCGCCCTCTGTGGGGCACCCCCAAAACCCCCTCAGCACGGGGGGGGGGCAGGGCCAGCAGGCCAAGGGAGGGGCAGGTCCCTGCGCTGCCCCCCCCCATGTCGGGGACCAGGTGAGCAGCCAAAAGGGCAGCCCAGTTCAGTGCTGCCTGTCTGCCTCCCCCAGGCCACGTGTGCTTGTCTAGGCTCTGTGCTGCAGCAGTGGGGAGGGAGTGGGAGGCAGTGTGGCCGGAGTGGGGGGGTAATGATACCGGCTCTGCACTGCCTCCTGCCCCCCCCCCCCCCCCCCCGCTCTGGCACAGAGCTGAGAGCAGTGCATGTGGGCGGGGAGGGTGGCCAGACCAGCAGTGCTGAACTGGTCCATCCTTTTGGCTGGCTTGCTCAGTCTCCGGCATGGGGGGGCAGTGGTGCAGCCTCTTGGGGCCCCCCAAAGCATGGGATCGCCCTGCCCTAAGGATGGCCCTGCTGAAGAGATGTGCATTTGTCATTCTTTCCATTTTTGGATCAACATACCTACGTGAACAAGTGTTTTCAAGCATGAATTATATCAAAACCAAACTTTGAAGCTGACTGAATGATGAGAGTTTACAGTCCTGCTTGCAAATAAAGACAACATCATACAGGCCTCGAATTCAACAGCTCTGCGAAGCGACTCTTTAAGGGCATGTCCACACAGGCTTCTTATTTCGAAACAACAGAGGTTGTTTCGAAATAAGAAGCGGCATGTCCACACGACACACCGTTATTTCGAAACTGTTAAACCTTGCATCTAATCGAAATAGCCATTGTTTCGAAATGGTTGTTTCAAAACAACGGCATTCAGAAACGTTGTTTTGAAACAACAGCATTGTTTCGAAACAACTATTTCAAAACAACATGTCCGAAAGTCCTTGTTTCAAAATAACCGTTTTGAAACAACAGCTATTTCGAAAGCAGGCTTTCCCTTAATTCGAATTAACAAACTTAAGAATTACTGCAAATATGAGATATTCTTAATATGAAAAGCAATCATAAATGATTCCCGAAATCCAGACAGCATCACACCCCTATGTAAAACTGTTGCAGAAAGGGGCATCACCTAGATGCGGCTGAATGCATCACCCAACAATGTTCACAATGGTTTATACACTACATCTTACAGCAAGGCTCAAAGTTTCTACAAAATATCAAAATCATGGTACCTTTCTCATCCTAGGCAATGCATCTGCAACTTGGTTTCTTTCCCCTTAATATGGACTATAGCCATTTTATATTCTTGGAGGGCCAGACTCACTGGATTAGGCTAGAATTGGTTCCCTTTACTTATTCAGCCATACCAAAGGGGCATGGTCACTTAGTACTGTGAACCTTTTGTTGCACAAATACAGTCTGAGCTGTTTAACGGCTCATACAATGGCAAAACTCTCCTTTTCAATGGTGTATAATTTTGCTGAGCAGGAGTCAATTTTTTGCTAAGGTACGCAATGGGATGCCTGCTCTGACCCTCCATTTCTTGCATTAGCCAGCCCAATATTGAAAGCATCCATGCATAGCTGAAATGATTTGTCAAAGTCAGAGTTGCCCAGAACAGGTTATCTTCAGGGCCTCTTTGAATCTCTGGAAACCCCTCTCATAGGCCTCTCCACATCACCTTGTCTGGCTTTCCTTTCTTTGTAAGGTCAGTTATCGGAGCAACAGTATCCCCAAATCCTTTTATAAACTTCTTACAGTAGTTGGCCATACCAATAAATGATTGAACTTGCTTCTTCATTCTTGGACTGGGCACCATAACAACAGGGGATGCCCAAGGGCTTTTAGATGAAGTAATCACTTGCATGGCTAGCATGCTTTCCACCTCCTCCTGTATTTGCTTCTGCATGTCTCCTTTTGCCCTGTATGCCCTGCTGGGCCCAGGGTGAGGACCAAAGGTTTGGATGGAGTGTGTTAGCATGTTAGTCAGTCCTGGCCAGTTGGAGAATGTCTGTCAGTGATATCTCAGTAAAGCTATCATATCCTTTTTCTGGGTGGGAGTCAAACCTTCCCCCATCTCAATGGCCTCTAGCTGTGATTCCTCCCTACTCTCAGCAATCCTATCTACCAAAGGCATAGACCAACTCACTTCCTCAGCACAGCAAATGATATTCACAGCCACCTTTTGCTCTTGGTAGGCCTTCAGTCTATTTATATGCACCATCTGCAAATCCCCCCCGCTACAGGGCCTTTTCACATTATAAGTGACTTCATTAACTTTCTCTGCTATCTCATAAGGTCTGTTCCATATAGTTTGCATCTTATGCTTCCTCATAAGGTCCAGCATCAGCACCATATCTCCAATTTCAAATTACCTTTCCTCAGTATGCTCATCATACCAGGACTTTTGAGCTTCCTGGCTTCTCAAGGTTTTGCTGAACCAGTTTCATCATGTCCTGTAATCTTTATACTGTAATACATATTCCCCCATTGGCTGCTCTGTCATTTCTATATTACCTTCCCACAACTCACAAACTAGATCCAAGGGTCCCCTAAACTCCCTCCCATAGAACAGCAAAAGGAGCAAACCCTGCAGACTCTGGGGGAACGCTCCTGTATACATATAGCAAAAAAAGCAACAAGACATCCCAGTCATTCTGGCTTCTGTCTGCATACATCCTCAGCATGGCCTTCAATGTCCCATTAAATCTCTTTACCAAACCATTAGTCTCAGGATGATATAGGGCAGCCTTCAGGTGCCTCACTCCACACACCGCCCAGAGCTGTTTAAATACAGTAGACATAAAATTGGCACCATGGTCCAACAAGATTTCTTTTATGGAATCGTAGGGTTGGAAGGGACTTCATGAGGTCATCTAGTTTAACCTGCTGCTAAGGATTAGCTTTGCAAAGAACAATGCTTGAGGCAATGCCTCACCCACTGCCCATAGTTAAAAGATAGACTTGATTACTCCTTATGAAGTCGTCTTTGTTATTTTGATTGGAGGTGTAGTGCCTGGTGTCCTGAAGTCTGGAGCTGAAATTACTGAAGACTGAAGTCCTTTCTAAAAGCTGAAATCACTGAAGAGTGACTGGCAGCTGTTGCCAGCAGCCAGCGAGTGAAATCAGCAGATGGTGCGAGCGGCCAGTGGAGAGTGTCAGTGACAAGCAGGTGGTGTCAGCAGGCAAAGCCAGCGGGTGGTCTGAGCAGCCATTGGAGGGTGAGAAGTGCCCATCCAAACTAATAAAAGCCTGCTGGATATGCTGGGGACTTTTGGCCAAAACAAAAGGCAAAGTGGAGTCAGCATGTAGTGTTTTTGGTGCATACTTATAACTCTACAAAAAATAATGCTACAGGCTTCACCCCTTATATTTTGATGTTCTGACGAAAACCAAGATTACCCATAGACTTGTGTTTTGGTGTGTCTAAGGATGGGGAGAACTATGAGGCACATCAACGATATCTTTCACAACTGAAAGAAAAGCTACAGGAGGCATATCACTTAGCTACAGCGGCTGCACGTAAGAACTAGGATAAAAACAAGCATCAGCATGATGCTAGGGTGTGGGCCAATGTTCCCTCTAAGGGGAGAGGGCAGCTGAGCAACTCCGGTTGCTCGCTGCGCTCCCCGCTCGCCCCCCGCGGGGCCCGCTGCACAGCCCCTCCCCCCGCTCCTGACAGCCCCCCCGCTGCTCCCGCTCGGCCCCCCCCGGCAGCCCGCCCGCTCCTGCTCGCCCCCCCGCTGCTCCTGACAGCCCCCCCTCCCGCTCGCCCCCCCTCCTGACAGCCCCCCCTCCTGCTCGCCCCCCCCGCTGCTTCTGACAGCCGCCCCCTCCCGCTCGCCCCCCACTCCCGCTCGGCCCCCCCCCCAACTTACCTTGGGGCTGGACTGGAGCCAGAGGGCCCAGCCATAACTCCCGGGCCAGAGGAGCTCTACAGAGCATGCCCAGATTTTCTGGGCATGCTCCATTGGAGCTTCTCTGGGCGGGAGTTTTCAAAACTCCCAGCCCCAGAGGAGTTCTGTGGAGGGACTCCAGCTGTCGGCAGTGTGCTGCCGGCAGCCTTCGCTGAGCTGGTGGCTGTGGTGGGCTGCGCTGCAGCGCGCCAGCGCAGCTTAGAGGGAACATTGGTGTGGGCACAAGATCTCCAGCCAGGAAACAGAGTATTGCTACACAACCTGGGAGTTGCTGGTAAACACAAGATAGTGGACCGATAAAACGCCATGCCTTATCTGGTACTGAGAAACCTATGGGATCTGCCAGTTTACAAGATTAGACCCAAGATAGAGTCAGGATAAGTACAGGCAGTACATACAAACCTCTTACTACCTGTGGGAGAGCTGGTTGGTGTTCCTGGTGGAATGGACTGTGACATAGGACTAAGGTAATTCCAGCTGCTTTCTACAAGGGTTTATCTCTGTTAGGCACTGGAGAGGGGCAAGTAAATGAATTCTAGCACACCCTAGAAGGTTACACATGCAGCTGAGCCATTAGCTGGAGGGGAGAGGGAGGTTTAACCCTTTCTTCCTCCAGCAGATGCTGGTAGCATCAGCTGAAGGAACACATAGTCAGGTAAGTACTGGAGAGGGGTTGTGGGGGCCCCCTGAGCCTGAGCCAAGGGGGAGTTGGCTGGGGATATTCTTCTGCCCCTGAGGCCCTGGGTCAGCCCAGCAGCCAGGTCAGGGGTAGGAATCTGGGGCACCTGGGAATCCAGGACTCCCCATGGGCCATGGATTTCACCAGGCCAATGTGGGATCAGGGATCAGGCCCACCTGGGCCTTGGGTCAGGCCAGCAGCCAGGCTGGAGGGGGATGGGGGTGCTGGGGATTCAGGACTCTCCCTGGGGCACAAGTCACATTTGGCTAGTGGGGGGCAGGTAGATCAGGGATCATGCCTTTCTTGGCCCCGGGTCATGCTGGTGGCCAGACGAGAGGATGGCAGGCTGACCAGGCCAAGGATTAGGTCTCCCCACAGGCCAAGTGATGAGACTGGAGGGCAGGCTGGGCCAGGGCTCCCCCCAGCCCAGGCTGCGAGGCCAGGGGGCAGGCTGGGCCAGGGGTCATCTCCACCTAATCCAGGCAGCAAGGGGGAGGGGCAGCACTCAGGCTGGACCATGTGTCACCTCCCCCAAACCCAGGTGGTGAGGTGGGGTGGGCAGGGCAGGCCAGGGGTCTTCCTCCCCATAAGCCCAGGCAATGAGGCTGGAGGGCAGACTTGGCAGGTGGTCACCCCCACAAGCCCAGGTGGCAAGGCTGGGGAGCCAGCAGGCAGGCTGGGCCATGGGTGACCTCCCCAAGCCCAGGTGGTGAGGTCAAAGTTGGGGTTCTCCCAGATTATTGGTTCAGGGGTTTATTGACATATTTTTCTAGAATGTACCCCCTTACCTTTCTCCTATTTTCCTATTTACCACCTTGTGTGTTTTCTGGTGGGTCCACAAAAGTGTTTTCCACCTATTTGTCTATAAAACATGATCAAAATAACTTATCTGCTACTTTCCCTTAAAGTCAGCAAGACCCACACTCACCTCTTACCTAGTTAGCTTTTTTCTGTTGCATAGCTGATAGATGCAAACCTTGTTTTATAAATTTTGCAGTATCTCATCGCGTTGCACAGCACTTACTTGCAGACTTTGTCACTTCTTTTGCAAAGCAATTACATGCAAGCTTCGTCATTATTGCATTTCCAGGTTCCAGAAAGAAGTAGTAGTAAGCTACTTACTAATACTAACTGAAATACTATTGAACGATAATTTCTGGGTTTTAAAAAGCAAAGATATACCTGCATAAAATGGATAGAGAATAATAATGCATGCAAGCTCAAAGTGGATATAGCCAAAGACTACATAATACAGATATGACACCTATATGTAAACCAGAGAATCATTCCTAGCAGATTACAGCCTTTCCGTCGTTACCCAACATGACATATTGCTTATAAATTACTGCAAATATGAAATAGTTAGTATGAAAAGCAATCGTAAATGATTCCCTAAATCCAGTGAAAAAACAACAAGGAGTTGTGTGGCACTTTAAGACTAACAGATTTATTTTTTGCATGAGCTTTCGTGGGAGAAGATCCCACTTCCTCAGATGCTTCGAAGATGCAGACAGCATCAGGGAAAAAAACAGGTCTTGATTATGTCTACCTAATAGTTCATTATACATTGAAAGCGATAATGGAGGGACAAGTTTATAATGAATAAGATCTGTCTCTTTCCCCTCACTGATTTACTTTTAACTAAAGATATATAGAATTGCCTGAATGCCCAGTATGCAAAACTTGAATGAGTGTACTGTAACGCCAATTTGGAATCAAAAGAATGTATTGGTTTAGTTAATATTTGTGTTTATTTCTCACAGAAATTACAAACAAATAATAAATAAATTTGTTAGTCTTTAAGTGCCACAGGACTCTCTTTTTTAAATGAATAATAGGTTACGTTCACACAAGGCGGGCTTGTTTCGAAACAAGGAGCGGCTGCGCCAGGAATCCTGGGGCCGGCGCTCACTCCGGCCCCTGCAGCAGCGGGCTCCAGAGGGCACCCAGGACCCACCGCCAGGTTTGGGGGCAGCCGGGGCTTTAAAGCCCCCGGGGTGAGGCGCCCCGCTGCGCCTCACCTGGCGGGTGCCTGCAGAGGGCTGCAGGCACCCGCAGAGTGAGGCGCAGCCCAGCACCTCCCCCCACGGGTGCCTGCATCCCCTCCACTGGCTAGCGGACACCCCTCAGCACCCTGGCCAGGAAGGTCACCCTTGCTTAGCACCCTGGGAGGAAGGTCACATGTCTGAAACAACATGTCCGCACAGGGCTGTTTCGAAACCACTGGTTTGAAAACAACCCTGTTTTGAAACCAAATGAGGTTTTAGCCGTTCCGAGAGAACGGTGGCCATTTCGAAACAGTCGGTTTGCTTGTTCCGAAATGGCTGTGCGTCGTGTGGCCATTGCAGTTCTTATTTCGAAACAACTTTTGTTGTTTCGAAATAAGAAGTATGTGTGAACATACCCATCATTATATATCTTACTCACAGATTAGCCCTGCCAAATTTTTATTGCCTCCACTAAAATGTTCCTGCTCTCCTCCTCTGTCGAGGTATTCAGTACATGTCTAGGAAAGAAATGAAGGCACAAAATTATTGATGCTTTGCTGATACACTTAACCAAACTGGCTGGTTGTTTTGTTTTGTTTTTTTCCTTGAACTCTGTTTGTTGAAAACAATGGAAAACAGCATTGATTCACACTATTCAAGCACTAAGTAGAAAGTGGTGGAAATCAGTGAGTTCTGACCCTGCCAGCAGGTTCAGAGGTTTGAGGATCTTGGGGGGCAACCACTGCACCCGTGGGGTACGGGGTGGATTTGGGGTACACTTTATTAAAATGAGTATAGGGTAAGGTGAGCGGTGGTTGGTGTATGGCGTGTTTGTCACGGTGGTTTCTGTAAAGTGTTGGGGGGTACCTAACTTTCAGGAGTGGGGACAGGTTGGGGAACAATGGGGATCTTCAACTAACCTACTAACACTATAGCCCTACTCACTATAACCTAAAGGCTACTTTAATACACTATAGGAAAAGGGGGAGGGTACAATGCAAATTAGTGTCCGCAGTGGCAGAGAAGATAAGTAGTAGGGAAGCTGGGGCCTGAAGAGGAGTAAAGGCAAGTGGGGCGGGTGTCGAAAGGCAGCGGGGTGAGGAGGTGCTTGGGGGTTGGGGTAAGGGGACAGAGGCAGGAGAGGGGCTGTAGGCACCTGGGAGTGTGGGCAATGGGGAGAAGCAGGAGAGGCTGAAAGGGGATTCAGGGGTATGCGAGGGAGGCAGAGGAGGGCAAAATGGCAGGGAAGGCAGAAGGGGTTCGGGGGAAGCGGCTGGTGGGAAGGCAGAAGGGGTTGGGGGAAACCGGCAGTGGCCGCAGGAGTGGCTCGGGAGCCGGGAGCCGCAGAAAAAGCAGCAGCGAAGCTGGAGAGCCCGGCGGGCGGCTGTGGGAACCAGTGGCAGTTGGCGAGGGTCACCGGGGATCAGGGAAAATGGCGGGGACCAAGCGGCCACAAAAAGAGGCGGAGAGGCGGCTGGCGGGACTTCAGGGCCGCTGCAGGCGGTGGCGGGTTGCGGGGAACCGGCAGCGGCGGTGAGAGTGGCTCGGGAGCTGCAGGGCAGGAGCCGGGGAAGAACGGCTGGCAGCCGGGGCAGGAAGGGCGGCCGTAAGAGCGGCTCGGGAGCCGGGAGCCACAGGAAGCGGCGGAGGACGGGGAGGGCCGGCGGGCTGCCGTGGGAGCCGGCGAAAAAGTGGCGGGGCTGCTAGAGAGTCCGGCGGGGATCGGGGGAACCGGCGGCAGCCGCGGGAGCGGCTCGGGAGCCGGGAGCCGCAGAGAGCCGCAAGGGTAGCGGGGCGGGGAGAGCGGCTCGGGAGCGGGGAGCCACAGGGACAGAAGGAAAGTTGAGGCGCACCGGGGATCCCAGAAATGAAGAGGGAACAAGTAAAGTTAAAGAGAAAAAGGTTTATTTAAGTTGGGGAGGTTACAGAGGGGAGGGCAAAGGCAACTTAACCAAACAATTCTAAAGGCTAGGAGCTAAAGGAAACAATCTTAACAGCTAACTTAAGACTTCTAAGGCTACCAATTAACTTTATACAATGTTACAAAACACAATGATACTCTTAAAGCAAGTTCAAACAACCCAGAAGGAAAAGAGGTACACTGGGTGATACAGAGTAGCGAGAGGCAATTACAGACACGGGGACAGGGGAGCTCCTAACACAAACTGGAGCTGCAAGCTAACAGAAAGGTACACACACAAGCCTGTAAAGCTGGGGAGAGCAGTTCCAAGGCAGCAATAAAGAAACAGAAAACTTTAGAGAGGGATTGCAGGACAAGCTCTTACCACTCCTAGCAGCAAGGGTAACAGCATTACAGGCTGGAGAAGGAGACTCGTAATCGGCCGGCAGTTGTACTCGTGGGGGTAACTCGTGGATACGCTCTAGGGGGAACTCGTGAGCGGAGGAGGCAGCTTCTGGTTGATCAGGCCAGGAGAGATGTTGAAAACCCTCCTGCCTGAGCACCCCAGAACCTCAGCTTTTAAAGACTATTTCCCGCCTTTCCCTGATTACAGGGAATGTGGGGAACAATGGGGGTACGAGTCATGCCCTGCAGAACCTTGCAGTTAGGCAAAGCCCACCTACACCAAGCCCTGCAAAACAATGGGCCCCCAGGGTGGTAACGGCCATCTAGTTGAGTTCAAGGGGGCCATCTAGCTAAGGTGAAGGAGCCATTGTTCACTTTACACGTTCTATATACTTTAGTGATGGCCCGGGAGGGGCGGCCATCAAGGTAACTGCTATGAGTCACAGACAAGTTCCTTTTTAGTGGAATAGGTAGTATGGTGTTACTTTTGGATGAAAATTTCACTGAAAGCCCCTATATAGTAATACATCACATAGTGCATTTTTTGTGTTGTCAGTTCATAAAACTTCTCACACCTTGTTTCTTACAGAATCAGAATTATCTGCTGTAATCTGCCATGTCCTTCTGGATGTTCTTCAAAAGAAGAATTACTAAATTATATTGAATAGAGCTTTTTGTTTTTACCATTACCTTTTCAGGACCTCTCTGATCATCCTCCTCATTTTATGTCTGTTCCTGAGGCCACATGCTTCGGCCAGCTACAAGCCCAACATTGTACTGTTAGTAGCCGATGACCTAGGTATTGGTGATGTCGGCTGCTATGGAAATGATACTCTAAGGTAAAGGATTTTAGCATAGTAATCAGACACATGGGTTTACCTGTTAGAATGTCATGTTCTTTCTACCTGCTCCTGTCTTGAACTACTTGCTAGGAGCAGGATAGAGTTCCCAGCCAGCATCACCAGCAGTAGTTACAATTGCTAATCAGATTTCAGTGTTGCAGCACAGACATAGTTCTCACAATGCCTCCCTGCTCTTCTTCTAGGGTGTAATTTGGAGAAATGCTAAGCACCTGCACCTCCAGCTGAAGGCACTGGGGGTGCTTGGAGACCAATCCCTCTAAAAAACAAGCTCTGATTGCATTTGTGTTATTGTACTGGGCCATTTTTTATGACTCACAGCAAAAAAAGGAAACATGAAAATGAGACAATAAAAGGAGAAATATTCTTCCTGCCCCTCTGGGGAAGCCTGCTTCATCATCTTAGGATTTATGAAGAGTTAATGTTAAATGCAGAGAATGTAATATTGATCTGTAGCATTATGTTGACTTTTTTAATCCAATTTCTTCACGCTTTATATGTAGCTGTTTAGCAGAAAACCAGTCCTGAAGTCTTCACTTGGGCAGAATTCTCACTGACTTCAATGTGAATTTTGCATGAATGACAATCTGCGTTCTGTGATGAGGTCTCCATAAAAAGTGATGACATAGCATTTATAGCCATCTCTCTACCATAAGGGTATGAGAAAAAATAATTTTTTAGGAAAGCCTCATAGGCTTTAGTTTTCCAACATGTGATGTCTCACTGTCATCATCCCTTAATTTTCATTCATACAGAGGCTTCTGTCAGTTTTTCAATAAGGCTGTGTTCCTGTGAGCAGCAGCATCTGGGTGGGACCCAGCACCCAGCAAGCCCTTGTGGCCTCAATGTGGCTGTGAAGATAGACCTCCATGGTGCTCATTGTAGGAAATGGTCTAAGCTAAGGAAATGATCACTTTAAAAATGTCCAAAAAAATTGTAACGACCAGACTAAGAAAAATAAAAATAAAATATCCATAATCATAATTATAGTAGAGGAAATAGCTAACAGCTAACTTTACCAGGGAGCTCAGAAAATGCTCACGTAATTTTCTATTGTAAGGAGGAAAAATATGATATACCTGGCTAATAAAAGACTCTCATAATGAAATTTGACTGTGTTGATTTTGGTTTTCTTGGTTGTGTAGGACCCCTAATATTGACCGGCTGGCAAAGGAAGGAGTGAAACTTACTCAGCACATTGCTGCAGCTCCACTTTGCACCCCAAGCAGAGCAGCATTCCTGACTGGCAGATACCCCCTCCGATCAGGTTTGGACCTGTTTAATGGTACAGTGTTTTCTTAGCAAGAGATTTTTATCTTAGCTTTCAAACATTTACACAAGGGGTGTCAGAATCATTTAGCCTGGGGGGACTTTTCTTTCAGCAACTCAGTCTGGCATGCCACAAACTGATATAAGAAAAAATAAAATCAGAGGTTTATAAAAATAAACCTCTTTTGTTCCTGGTCCCTCAAAGCTCTCCACCTCCTGCTCTTGCCCCAGCTTACTCAGGCCTGACCCCAGAACACCCATCAGGGCGGTGCTGGAGGCCAGCTGGTTGACTGCAAAGTGCAGCAGCCTCGTGTCTGCTGGTCCCAGCCCCTGGGCTGGCCAGCCAGCTCATGGGCAGGGCATGCAAGAGCACTTCAGAGACTGGCCTCTGGCGGCAGGGCTGGCCAAACCCCCTGCCAATGCAGGCTGGGCCCCCTCAAACACCCCACGTGAGGTTGGCCACCTCTGTGGTGCAGAGGGCAAGGGTCAGGGAAGAATGAATTGGCACCCCTGTGCAGCCCAGTGGCTACCTCCCTCTTGCTTTGCCAGAGCAGGCCACAACAAAGGGGGTCTTGGGCTGCAAATGACCCATAGGCTACACATTTCTCATCTCCGATTTACACTCACATACCCATGGATGTAAAACCAGCAGGGAGCATGAGGATCATCTAGTCTGACCTGCACATTCCAGGCCACTCATCCCCCCCTCCCATTCTGTAAGTTTCCTATGAAAGTTCATGTGACGAATAAACTTGCTAATCTTTAAAAGCACCACAGGACTTGTTCTTTGTTTTGCTGAACTAGACTAACACAGCTAGTCATTTGGAACTTGTCACCCCCTCTTGTAATAGACTCCTAACCTCTGGCTGAGATATTGAAGTCCTTGAATCACAATGTAAAGAGTTAAAGTTGCAAAGAATTCACTGTTTACACTTGTTTAAGCTCTACGTTCCCCATGCTGAAGAGGAAGGTGAAAAACCACAGCGTCTCTACCAAGCTGATGTGGGGAAAATTCTTCCTGACCCCAAATATGGTTGGTTACTAACCAGTAACCATCCTCCTTTGAGATGGGCCGCTCACATACATTCAGTTACAGGTGTCTACATGCTGCAGCACGTGGTAGCTCGGAAAGTCTTTAGCGTTAGCCTGTCAGTTCAGGGCATGTGGCCAAAACCCCCTTCGCGCTGCAATCGCGGCTATATAGGTGACTGTGACCCTGATGCTCACAGTCCCATATACCTTTGCCAACTCCATTAGCGGGGACGGTGGGAGGGGCCTGAATGTATGTGAGCAGCCCATCTCGAAGAAGGATGGTTACTGGTAAGTAACCAACCGTTCTCCTTTGAGCGCTGCTCACATCATTCAGTTACAGGTGACTGCTAGCCATACCTAAGGATGGTGAGGAGTTACAGTCTACCCACACTGAGTACAGCTCTGCCCAAAGCAGCATTGTCTCTAGCCTGTTCGGCAATGACGCAGTGTATTGTGAAGGTATGTATCAATGACCATGTAGTGGCCCTGCAGATCTCTTGGATCGGAACCTTGGCAAGGAAGGCTGTAGAAGACGCCTGAGCCCTGGTAGAATGAGCTTTCACAGTCTCAGGGAGAGGCGTGTTTGACCTTCCATAGCAGTCTTTGATGCAGTTTACAATCCATTTGGAGATGCGCTGAGAGGACACTAGGGAACCTCTCATACGTTGGGTGACTGCCACAAACAACTGGGAGGTCTTACGGAAAGATTGTGTACGCTCGATATAAGTTGAGAGAGCTCTCCTCACATCCAAGGTGTGCCATAGTCTCTGCTTTTCTGTGACCTGGGGGTCGGGATAGAAAACCAGCAGGAAAATTTCTTGGTTCATGTGGAAGGGAGTGGCCACCTTGGGCAGAAAGGAAGGATGGTGATGGAGAACCACCTTGCCCAGAAAGAATGTTGTATATGGGGGTTCGGAGGAAAGAGCTCGCAACTCTGAAACCTTTCTAGCCGAGGTGATTGCTACTAAGAAAACCACCTTCCGTGACAAAACTAGTAGGGTGGCTAAATTCAAGGGTTCATAGGAAGGCTCTGTCAATGCCCAGAGTACGACGTTCAGATCCCACTGAGGGGTGGGCTTATGAGGGTGGGGAAAGAGCTTTTGCACCCCTTTCAGGAACCTGTGAGATATGGGGTATGAAAAGACTGGGGCACTGTCTACCTTTTGGTAAAGGGCCAAAATTGCCATTAAGTGGATGCTGAGTGAGGACAGGGACAGGCCTTTTTCTCTAAGGTCTAGAAGATAGTCCAGAATTGTATGGATTGGTGCTGAGATAGGATCTGTGCCTTTGTCACGAGACCAAGTGGAAAAGCACTTCCATTTGGCCATGTATGTGGACCTGGTGGAGGGTTTTCTGCTACCAACCATGACTTTCTTAACCCTGTCAGAGCAGTGCCTCTCTTGGTTGCTGAGCTAGACAGCATCCAGGCTGTCAGGTGTAGGAGGCCTGGGTTCGGGTGCTGAAGGCACCCCGAGTCCTGTGTTAGAAGATCAGCCCACTAAGGGAGGCGGAGCGGGGTCTTTATGGACATGTCCTCCAGGACCGAGAACCAGCGTTGTCTGGACCAGTCCGGAGCTATCAGAATAATGTGTGCTCTGTCTGCAAGGACCTTCAGTAGCACTCTGTGGATCAGGGGAGTTGGCGGGAAGGCATACATCAGGGCCCATGACCAACTGAGGAGGAAGGCATTGCTGAGTGAACCCTCCTCTCGGCCCCAGAAGGAACAGAATTGGAGGCATTTGCGGTTCTGTTTCATGGTGAAAAGGTCCACTTGGGGAGGTCCCCATCTGTCTGTCAACAGGGAAAATACCTTGTTGTGAAGGGACCACTCATGGTTCGCTAGGGGTTTCCTGATGAGTGAGTCAGCTAAGCCATTGTTTACCACCGGTAGATGGGAGGCAACCGGCATAAAGTGGTGATCTATCGCCAATTGCCAAAGTTTGCATGCCTCCTCACACAGGGCCTAGGAGCGGATCCCCCCTTGCCGGTTGATAGAGAACATAGCCATTGTATGGTCCGTGAAGACCTGGACCGTTCTGCCGCGAATTTTGTCGAGGAAGGTCAGGCAGGCCTGTCTGATGGCCCAGAGCTCCTTCACATTTATGTGGAGGTGTTTGTCCTCGAGGGTCCAGAGACCCTGTGTGGAGAGGCCCCCGGACAGATGGGCTCCCAACCTTGAGTCCGTAGCATCCATTATCAGGGTCACTGAGGGCTTGGGCTCCCTGAACGGAATACCCCCCACCGCAAAGCGGGGGTCCCTCCAGATTTGGAGGAACTCGAGGGCATGCTGGGGAACCAAGAGTACTTTGTCTAGACGGTCTCTCCATGGCTAGAACATTATGGAGAACTGGAGCTGAAAGGGTCTTATCCTCAAGCGCGCTGTCCGGATTAAGGAGATGGCAGCCGCCATGTGGCCTAGAAGCTGCATGCACCATCGAGCTCTTGTTAGTCCCGGTGCTTGCAGTTCCGTAATGATGGTACAGATGGACCAAAATCTTGACAGGGGCAAGGACGCGATGCCATGTCAAGCGTTTAGTCATGCCCCTATTAATTCTATGTCCTGAGTGGGGTGGAGCTGTGACTTCTCTGTGTTTATGCAGAGGCCGAGGAATCTGCAAAGCTTCACTACCAGTTTGATGTGATGTACTTGACAGCTTGGCTTCCCTCCTATGAGGCAATCATCTACGTAGGGGTAGATTTTTATGCCCCGCCTGCATAGGAACACTGCGACTGGTGCCACACATTCTGTAAATACCCTGGGAGCCAGCGATAGCCCGAAGGGAAGAGCGGTGAACTGGTAGTGTTTTTGTGCTACCACAAACCTGAGGAAGCATCTGTGGTGGGGTTGGATGGCTATGTGGAAGAAAGCATCCTTGAGGGCTGTGAACCAGTCTCCCAGGGTCAGCTAAGGGACAATCTGAGGCAGGGAAACCATGCGGAAATGTACCTGTTTAGCGCTCTGAGGTCTGGAATAGGCCGTAGGTCCCCATTGGGTTTGGGGACCAAGAAGTATTGGGAGTAAAACCCTTTGCCCCGCTCCCACTTGGGGACCTTTTCTTTGGCCTCAAGGGAGAGGAGTTTTTGGCATTCTGCCTCGAGCCAGCGTAACTGTTCTTGGTTTCCCAAGGGGGCAGTTTTCTGTCCCGCGGGGTTGAAAGGAACTGGATGCGGTATCCTTGCACCACCGTGTTAAGGACCCACTGATCTGATGTAATGTGGGCTCACCGGCGGGCAAAGTGGCACAGGCAGTGGGCGGAGAACAGGGACCCTGGCACGCTGCCCTTGAAGGGACCGTCTAAAATGCTGTTTATGGCCTGAGGAGCGGTCGGACCCCTATCCGTGCCTTCCGGGCTGTGAGGCGTTGAGTTTTCCCCCCTTACCTGGACTATTCTTGTCCTTATCCAGGTCCCCAAGGTGGCGCTGGGGGAACTGGAGGGATCTTGGGAACTGACTCTCCGCAGTTGAATCTGCTGCTTTAATTGCTGCAACTGCTATTGGAGCTGTTGATGTGGTCTTGTCGAGCACTTGTTGGATTGCGGGGTGTATATCTCTAGGGATCGAAGCGTGGCCCTTGATTCCTTCATACCACAGAGC
Organism: Podocnemis expansa; assembly: GCA_007922195.1. Classification (NCBI taxonomy): domain Eukaryota; kingdom Metazoa; phylum Chordata; order Testudines; family Podocnemididae; genus Podocnemis; species Podocnemis expansa. The sequence goes on along the minus strand of ML681989.1, from coordinate 17,845,201 downwards.
TTCGTATCCGTGGATGGAGCAAAGAGGTCATGGCCTTCAAAGGGGAGGTCTTGAATAATTTGCTGCATCTGTGAGGATAGGCCTAAGCCTTGGAGTCAGGCCAACCGATGCATGACGACTGCAGAGGCCATGTTGCAGGCCGCTCTATCCACTGCATTCCAGGTTGCTGCCAGAGCTTCCCTGGATGCTCTCTCCCCTTCCTCTAGCATTGCTTTGAAGTCTCTCAGGCGCTCCTCAGAGATGGCCGTGCAGATGTTTCGTATGGCCTCCCACAGGTTAAAGATGTAACGCATCATTAAGGCTAAATGTTTGGAGATACGAAACTGAAAGGTGCGGAGGAGTATACCTTCATCCCCAGGACGTCGAGCTCCTTCGCCTCTTTGTTTTTAGGTGTGGAGCACAGCTGGCCCTGTCTCTCCCTTTGGTTTATGGCATCAACCATCAGGGACCCTGGAGTGGGGTGATGAAATAAGAAAGAGAACCCGTCTGGAGAGACGTAATATTTCTTATCCGCGACCCTGGACACTGGTGGGATCGAGGATGGCGTTTGCTAGCGTTCTCGGAAGATGCGATATACTCCTGAGTGTAATGGGGTTGCCTCCCTTGCTGGAGGGGCTTTACAGCATGCATCGAAGCTGGAGTCATCCTCCTCTTGGATTACTCCTAATTTCAATTTAAGGTTTGCCGCCATACAGCGGAGGAGGTCCTGCACAACACGGGGATCTCCCTCACATTCGGCAGACACGTCAATTAGAGGCTCATCAGCTGAGGAGGAGGATTGGGCCCAGGATCTACTGCGTTGTGTAGAGTCAGGATCAGGTTTGTCATCGGACAGATCTGAGGACTCCAGCGGAGATGACCGGGCATAGCGAGAGAAGGCATCATTGATTGTTGTGCTCAGCCAATCGAGGGTCCACTCGTTATGGGGTGATCTCACTAGAGGTGTAAGTGCAGTGGGGAGAACGGACACCTTTCCTTGTATCTGCGGTCTTTTTGACCTTGCTTAGGTTGGGGATGGGGAGCTCTTGCAAAGTCTCTTTCTCGGGCGCTTCTCCTGATAAGTGGAGGGGCGGTCCTCGGAGGATGATCTAGAAGACACTCCATCTGATGTCCGGGAACCTGGTACCGAGAACTCTTCAGAGGAGCAATGGAGTGAAGTTTCCCACCCCTCTGTACCAGATTGTCGTACTGGTGGAGGTCTGGGTGGTGCCGTGCTGGGTCCCGGTTTTGGGTTAATTGCTGGTACCTGGTTACAGATTGGTATCGGGTTGGAGACTAACGTGGATCTGAGTGCCAGTACCGGTGCTGGTGCTGGGCTGGCTTTTGATGGTGCTGGACCTGGCGGTACTGGGCTTGACGTCAGTACCGGGCTTGACATTGGTACCATGAGGGGCGGTACCATGTCCTGCGGTACTAATGAAGCTGGTGCCACTTTGGTCTTCTTCTTCTTCTTCTGCACTGGAGCTTGGTTATGGCATCCTAGATGGGCCGTCCGGGGTGCCTGTGCCAGTACCTTTCTCGGTAAAGCTCAGAGGCTACCTGGTGACCGACGAGCTCGGTGCTGGAGCAGTACCATTGCAGGTCAAGGTTTCGAGCCTGGTACCGATGATTGGTGGCAGGGTTCCTGAGCTTGAGCCAATCAGGGGTCCGGTGGAGTGCTCATGGCTCAGCCAGCTTCGGGGGTGGTTGCCCCACTCCCTGAGATCAAGAGAAGGAGGCGCTCCCTTCCTTAGTGGGTCCTCCGCTTGAAGGACCGGCAAATGGAGCATTCTGCCACGAGGTGGGACTCACCCAGGCAAGCAAGGCATTTCTCATGAGGGTCATCCATCAGAAAAGCCTTGCAGCACCCCAAGCATGGCTTGAAACCAGGCATCTTGAATTTCGCACGAAAGACAGGCACTTGTGTTTTGCAAGTTTATGCTGATCCTAAAGCAACGCTGATGGCAGAAAAAGAACTGGGAGGGTCAGGGTCACAGTCACCTATATAGCTGTGACTGCGGCACGAAGGGGGTGTTGGCCGTGTGCCCTGACCTGATAGGCTAATGCTAAAGACTTTCCGAGCTACCGTGTGCTGTGGCACGTAGACACCTGTAACTGAATGATGTGCACAGTGCTCGAAGGAAAATGGCCATTACCTAGGCTCTGAGACTTTCAAGATCCACCAACCAGACACTTTGGAAAGAATTCTCTGCAGTAACTCAGAGCCTCCTCATCTAGTCTCTGATCACTACCCATTGGGAGAATTTGCTTGTTTTCTTTTGTTATTGCAACACGGATCTGTTCATCCCCACCTCTGCATAGCACAGAAAGGGACAATCATGTACCTAAGATGTAGGGGGATCACATGCAATGTTCCCTCTAAGATGCATGGCTGTGCAGCCCCCAGGGCTGCCTGGCGCAGAGAAGGCTGCCAACCACACACGGCCAGCAGCTGCAGTCCTTGAGGGGAGAGAGACTCTGAGCTGTGAGTTTTTAAAATTCCTGCTCAGTGTCAGCTCTCACTGAGCCTGCACAGACTCTCTGCGCAGGCTCAGTGAGAGCTCCCTGGCTGGAGGAGCCACCGGAGGCCTGGCCACGCTGCTCCAGCAGCCAGGGAAGGGGGCCCTAACTGCCCGCAACTCCCAGGGAAGGCAAGAACGGGGGCTGGAGGCTGCTCCACCTGGCTGCCCACTCGGCTTCAAAGCAGCGGGGTGGAGCAGCCAGCTCAGCCTACCCCCAGCCGGCTGCGCCTCCCCAGGAGCGGAGAGGGCTGGTGCTAGGCTCCAGCATGCAGGGTAAGGGCCCTGGAGCAGCCCACCCTGCTCCCAAAGAGTTTCGGCAGCTTCGCCCCCCTCCTGGCCTGAATGGGCCTGCTCCATGCCCTAGGGAGGGGCCGGGGGTGAAGCAGCCGAAACTGTCTGGGAGCAGGATGGGTCACTCCAGCGCCCCAACCTCGCATGCCAAAGCTCAGCGCCAGCCCCCTCTGCCCCTGGGGAGGTGCAGCCAGCTGGGGGTAGTCTGAGCTGACTGCTCCGCTCTGCTGTGGTGAGGCCGGGCCAGCAGCGGAGCTTGGGGGGGCAAGATCGGGCCTGGGAGGGGGGTAGGATAGGGCTTGTGCGGGGGGGTCGTGCAGCAAGCAACACGTTGCACAGCTGCATCAGTTCCTTTGAGGGAACATTGATCACTTGTCCCCATTTTATGAAGACAGTCCTGATTTTTGGAGCTTTCCTTTATTTAGGTACCTATTACCCTTCACCCCATCTCAATTTTTCACACTTGTTATATGGTCACCCTATAAACATAAAAGAAAGCTAGGCAGTACAAGCAGATTGGAGCAGCAGCTGTGAATTCCCACTAAATATCCGCCAGAAGCACCTTTACATGAACAATTCACTTGTGAGACTCCATAGGTAGTTAGCAGATAGTTTTGACTATGCAGACATGAGAATTCTAGTGAGCTATTATAAAAAGGAAACTTGTTTTGGACTAAAGCACCCTTGTTCCTGTGGTTAGTACTTTAAAAACTGTGTATGATAGGTATGGCTGCCCCTGCCGGCTATCCTGTTATTCTGTGGACTGCGGGCTCAGGAGGGTTCCCTTCTAATGAAACTACTTTTGCCAAGATACTACAGGAGCAAGGCTATGTCACAGGATTAATAGGTATGTAAACTCAATATTGGTTGGGTAAAAGGCATTATCTAAACACTTGGCAGTGAAATATTTCATGGTGGAAGGACTGATTGGTTCTCAGTTTTAATTTAAGGATTTAAGTGAACAACACGTCTTGCTAAGTTCCTATCCATATTACATTTAGGTGGTCACAAAACTGTCAATTTTTCTTTAGATGTTTATCGTAATTGAGTATTTTCTAATTGTCTCAAGGCTGCACGTTTTTTCTCTTTGAAATAGAAATAGTTTCAATGGCCAAGTAAGAGTTTTTATTAATGATAAGTAGTGTGATTTGAAATATTTTTGTTATAAAAGCTTTTTATAAGCAGTCTTTAGGAATGTTGCTTTTACTGCATGTTCTCCAAATACTTATTACTCTCATTAATATATTTACCATCTATAGGCTTGTTTATGGTTCTGTTTTGGCTTTTTGTTTTGAGTGTGTTGTTTGGCTGTTTGGTTGATTTGGATTGGATTTTTGAAACATGCTGTGAACCCACATCTAACCCACATAAACTTCCGCTGAAAAATTGAGTGTTCAACTGGTCTGAAATTCAGTCCTGTTACAGCTGTGTCTGTTTAGAAAGAGCTTACTTATATTTTCATTGCAAAGTACAAGTGATCATTGTGGATCGCGAAGTTCCTAGAGTATTTGGCTTAGGGGAATTCAGATTCCTGATCAGAGTGTTCACCCATCTGTTCATAATTTCCTGACTGCATCTAGCAAGGAGGCTGATTCATTTCCTCCGATATAGGCCTTTTTGTTGTGATCCATGCTTGTGTCAGATCAGGCTTGGAATATAGTGGTGCTCCCTTCATGCAGCTAACTTTAAAATCCAATTGTAGTCTGAAGTTTGTCTGAAATACAGTGGGCCAATGTCTTAGTGAAATTCTTGATGTAAAAGTGCATGACTCTCATGCTCCCTAACTAGGGCTGATTGTGTGTTGGTTCCAAAGTAAAATTCAAGGTATTATTTTAGATCCATGAAGTTGAAAATGCCACCTGATGAACTAAAACTTTCTCCTATGTCACACTGGCAATCGGCAGAAGCACCTGAGTTGGAGCTCCTTTGTTACAGAAGAGAAAGAGCAATTGGACCCTTGGTTTTTAAATCCAGGACCCCCAGACCTTGGTTCAAACCAGCTCGAATCTGTTGATCTTCTGAATATGCTGGAAAGGCCATCTGTTTTAGTGAGCCTTTGGGGGATTGCGGTTTCCCTTTTTTTTCAGAGTACTGGTTATATATCAAAGAGGAGGAACAGTTCGTATTTTGTTTTATGATGGCTTCATTAATTGAGTTGGGAAGGTTATTGGAGAGATGTTCTTTTAATTTGTTTAACTTTAAATAATGCCTGTAATTTACCATAAACTAATATTTTATGCTGATTAATTCCAGATAGCCTTATCACTAAAGCTATTTGCATCCAACTGAGGGTTTACATTGATATCTCCCTATATCATCTCTGGGCTTGTTTGGAAGATGTCCAGAAGTAATGTCATTTTTATTTGCATATGGGCTTATGCCACTTCATGTTTGTTCTCTCACTGTATCCAGATCAAAGCTTATCAATTAGTACCCCAAACATCATCTAACTTTCTACATAGATCTATTGCTACATATTTCAAAACTTTCTACAACAATATCCTGCTTACTTTCCTCATTCATTAGGTTGGTTTCCAGAGGGTACAGAGAAGAATATTATTTCAGCCTTTGTGACAAAACGACGACTTCTTCCTTTTGCCTAGCAACCAGGACACCATGAATCTCAGACAGTTTCTACCTTGCCCTGGAAGTTCTGGTTGTCTTAATTACTGGATCTTGTATTAAGCCCTAAACATAGGCTATAACTGATCCATGAAAGAAGGCATGTGTATCCATGCAGGACTCCACTAGTTTCAGAATAGTCTTGTGAGAATGGAAAAACTGCGTCCTGGAGCAAGTTGAAGAATTAAGATCTTATTCTAAGAGGAAAGAACCTTTCTAGCAGCAAGGTATAGCTTGTTGACAGGTTGGCAAATATTCATATATTGTAACTTCACCTTTTAAAAAATTTATATTTTCAGGGAAGTGGCATCAAGGTTTAAACTGTGAATCCCGCAACGACCATTGTCATCACCCTTTGAACCATGGCTTTGATTATTTTTATGGCATGCCATTAACTCTAGTAAATGAGTGTCAACTAAAACGCCCTCCAGAGAAAAATAGAATCTTGGGACCAGAATGCTGGCTTTACACTCAGATAATTGGCCTTGCCATAGTCACACTTGCAATAGCAAGACTTATTGGCTTGGTCTCAGTTTCCTGGAAAATAATCTTCTGTTTTGCTTGGTTTGCTTTATTGTTCTTTGGATCCTGGTTCTTGATTTTTGGATTCACAAGATATTGGGACTGCATTATAATGAGAAACCATGAAATTACTGAACAGCCGATGATTATAGAAAGAACTGCATCCCTTATACTGAAGGAGGCCATTTCATTTATTGAAAGGTAAAATACATTTCATTTTGATAATATTTCTTTTAGTTCTTGAATAGCTTGCTAGATTGCTTAATTCTCTTATTGATTGATCAATTTGTTAATATTTAAATAATGCTTTCAAATGTAAAGTCCTCTGTATGTGATTTAATATCTTAACTCCAGAAGTTAGAGCCATAAACACAGCGTTAAGGCTGGAAAAGCACATCAAATCTTTGTTGGACATCCTGTATAACAGAGGACTCTAAACACCACCTCCACACCAGACCAACCAAAAAGAATTAGATCAAATTATTATGGTCCTTTTCATTATAGTTCACAGTTTTGAGGAACTTTTAGCTATTCAAAACTTTTAGATTCTGAACAGAAAAGTTCCAGGCTCTGTTTATAAAAATGGTTTTTGTCCTCATGAGACCGGAATATTTTAAATCAGTGGTTCCCTATCCCTGGTCTGCAGGACTTCTTAAAACAGTCCACATGCTGCTCCAGCAGCCTCTCACCAGGTCATAGCACACAGCCAGGAGTCAGCTGCAGCCACAGGTTTCCCACCCAGGCTGAGGCAGAGCTGAGATGTGGGGTGCAGCCACAGGACTCCTTTCCAGTCCCACCATGCAGCCAGGAGCTGGGCTGTGGGTAAAAGTCTCCTGTCCAGCCCCAGACCAGAGCCACACTGCTGTCCTTGGTGTGGGGTGGAGGCCAAACGAGGTGAGCATCCCAGACCTTGCTGTTTCACAAGCCGCCATCTGGTGTGCAGGCCCCTTTGCTGCCCTTGGTGGCAAGCCAAAGGCAAGGAGAGGGATGCGAGCATAGAGCCCAGCCTCTGGGCCAGCCTACCTTGCCCCCCCCAGCACAGGGGCGGCAGGAGCCCCCACAGGCTGATTGACCCTGGGCCCTTCCCCCCCACCACAACCATACAGAGCCAGGAGCCAGGGTGCAGCCAACAGCCTCCCACTGGGTCCTGGTGCAAAGCCAAGAGTTGTGCTGCAGCCATTGGTCTGCTGCCCAGTCTGTGGCAGAGGCAGGAGCTGGGCAGAGGCTATGAGTCTCCTGCCAGCTCCCAAGGCAGAGCCGAGAGCCCGCCACAGTCTCCTGCCTCTTTGGGAACACAAGCAGGAGCTCGGCTTTAGCTGCCAGCCTTCCACCCAGTCCCAGCTCACAGCAAAAAGCCAGGCTGCAGCTGGCTGCTTCCCACAAGGTCCCAGCTGCAGGTCTCCCACCTGGTTCTGACTAGATCTGGACTGCAGTTGCCAGACTCCTGCCTGGTGCCTGCTCCCAGACCTCCCAGCTCTGTCTGTGAGAGTCACTGAACTGAACTGAACTGTTTTTCACAGTTTATTTTTTTCTAGCTTTAACTTTTAAATTTTAACTTCTAAATATTTTTAAAAAGTATCCAATAGTTTAACTTTTTAAAACTTAAAAATTTTGAATTTGCTTTGCATTAAATAAATGTTCACTTTAAATTGTTAAAGATCTATAGTCCTTAATTGTGTACAATATGTTATAGAAATACATCAATGTATTTTTATGAGTTGATAGACTGGTGGTCCTTCAGGGTTGTCAAAATGGTATCTGTGGCCCTCGAGCCAAAGACTTTGGAAACCACCATTTTAAAGATTTGCAGGTCACCCCAGCTACTGGTCTATCTTGGTGCTTCAAAATGTCCCTTCTTTTCTCTCTATCTCAGCAATGAACTGCAGCCCTAAAAAAGTCAGGTATCAAACAAGGGCCATGTTCTAGCCTGGCATAAATTGGCATAGCTCTCTGGTCTTCAGCTGACTTACACCATCAGAGAATGTGGTCTCTAGAATGGAATCTCTGTATTTGTGGATTGAAAACAGAGGAATATTTTAAATATTCAAAACTAAATGTAATTTTGTGGAACTCACTTAGATTGGATGCTTCACAGAAATTAGATTTTTATGGGATTAATTACTAGAACATTTGCATAAATTTGTCACATATTTCTTTTGGAAATGGTTTATTTAAATAAAAAGCAAAGTACATTTATAAACTAAGGTAATATTTGGAAAGGAATTGACAGATGGATTTATTTATTTATTTCAGAAACAAGCATGGGCCATTTCTCCTTTTTGTTTCCTTTCTTCATGTCCACACACCTCTCATCACTACTAAGATGTTTCATGGGAAGAGCAGATATGGCTTATATGGTGATAATGTAGAGGAGATGGACTGGATGGTGGGTAAGTTGATCTAACAAATGATACTTGTACAATCTAACACATAATTAGAAATGCCCACAACATTCATAAAAGATGAGTCATTGTTCTCAATTACTCCCTGTGCCAATCTGCTACAGACAATACATCCACATGAATGCTGGCTGTGTGGCAAGCTGGATGTGCAAATCTACACTTCTTCACTGAGAAGCTGTCTCTGCTGACTTGGCTACTATGCACTAAGAGTTCCTTAGTGCAGTGATTTTCAAACTTTTTTTCTCAGGACTCAGATAAAAAAAAATTGTTTATGCCCATGACTCAACAATTACATCTTTGAGCAACATATTTCAATCTTTTGGTGGTGGCAGCTGGGGATGCTGCAGCCCAGGGCCTGAGGGTCTGTGACCCAGTACTGGGTCCCAAGCCTAAGTTTGAAAACTACTGCCATAGTGCAACTGGGAATCTGAAACATGCTGTCTATTGATGTACTGTTGACTACAGTATGTCAGTGCTCACTAGGGAACGTTTAGTGCCCAGAGGCAGGGTTTGTACAGACAGCTAATGCACGGTATACTGGAGAGCTGTTGATTTACATCAGTGCTGGTCACTCACTCAGCCACTCAATCAGTGTTTGTGTAGACCTACCCTCAGGTTACAGTCTCCAAGGCATGAACCATCTTTTTGCTCTGCATTTGTACAGCACCTTGCATAACAAAGTACTGGTCCATGACTAGGATTCAGCTTCATTGGCACTACCACAATACTTCTACTAATAATAATAACAATGGGCTAATATACACCATACCTTTCCTTTGCATTTCAAAATTCTCAATGAAATCATAAATAAAGGTTCAGATCTCAAACACTTCAGTACATGCTTCTCTTTGTATGTGCAAGTACTGCACTTGAGTTCAGTAGATCTATGACAGGCTTAAATTTAAATGTGGCCATGTCTGCAAGACTAATCCTAACTTTACTTCTGTTTCTTGGCAACAACTTCTATTTTGATTTACAGGCAGGCTCCTGGATGCTATTGATAAGGAAGGTTTGAAAAATACCACACTCACATACTTCACTTCTGACCATGGTGGATCCTTAGAAGCTCAAGAAGGAAGAGCCCAGTTAGGTGGCTGGAATGGAATATACAAAGGTAGGAGCTAGTGTACAATGTTCTGTAGAGGTTTTAAGGGAAGACGCTATCTAGGCCTGTGTAGTCTCCCTCTTGCCATGGGTAGGAGGGATTATATCAAATCTGTTCTTTCACTCTGACAAATGACAGACAAAGATGCATTTACAGGGAAGTCCACTGTAATATCCATGGAGGGTGTCTGATGAGGCTGTTAACTTGCTGTTATATTATTAGCAACTCAGCTAAATTGAATATGTATGAACCACTCATCTTCAATGGACCTAACTATAGGTCATGAAGGAAGATATGCACTACCTTGTCACTGAAATTGCTTCCATATAACTTCTGCTTCTATGACTGTGTGGACTCTTTGCATCCTGTGTTAAGCTGTGAGCTGTCTCCATGGGAAGAACAGCAGTGGCACTCCCTCCAACTACCCAATCCTTACACAAAAATGTGGTTCAAATACACACATTTTAGTAGTATTCCCCTATAGTATGACTTTACAAGTTACAATTTTTTTTACACAGAATATAAAGGTTAAGTTTAATCCACCAGTTTCTGTCACCTTTCTCTTTGGTACCTCTCAATAGTCACACAGGTCTCTTTCCAGGCTCTGACAACCAGAAGCAGATTAATGCATGGGCCTGTCCCGAGGGCCTGCCCACATTTGGGGGCTGTCTGCTCTGCAGGCGCTGTGGGGAGAGGGCATCCACAAGGAGTGGGACTCTCCTCTCCTGCCGCAACCTTGGGCCAGATGCTCCACTGCTGGGGGTAGGGCAGCTGGCACGCACAGTCTCTGTTGTAGCCTTGGAGGGAAGCACCAGAAACTGCGTCACATGCCATTTGGCCCCACTGCCCCAGGGGACCCCAGGTCAAGGGGACCCATTGGTGGGGGTCCTGGGCCCAGGACCCTACGTCCCCTTAATCCTCCTCTGCTGACAACCCTCAAAAGTAGTCTCTACCTCTACTCAGCACAAAGTGTTCATGCACACTTCCTTCAGCAAGTTTCTATTTTCTAATGTCAAAGCTGACTTCAGCTTTGCAAAGTGTTGTGAAAGGATTGGTAATGATCAGCAGAAAAGCAGGATGAGCATAATACATGCAGGTAACCTAACTTTCCAACACCCATCTGCACCATGAATACCATGCAGAAAATACCTGTTCATGTGGGTATGCTTTGCCTAACATAGATGTATTAGCTAACACAGCTGAGTCATCCAGCATGGGGTGGGCAAGGGGATTTCCCCTCTAGCAGGATCAATCAGGCTCTTTTACTCTCTTCCTCTTGCTTGATCTTCTGTTTCACTTACTGCTGCTAGAACAGCTGCTTCCACCTATCCAGTCATCCTTTGCACGAGCCTGGTCCTGTTAGATCACTACCTCATTGCTCTGGTACCCAAATAATTAATCAAAGATACAAAACACAAAATATTAGAAGTAAAAGAGGGCTTCAGTATTGTGAAAGGAATTGATAAAACTGAATCTATTTTCTTTTGTTGTTAAAATATTAAAAACAAAATTCCAGGAGATCTACAAATACAGAGGTAACTAGGCAAATGGATAGAAGAAACTCTTTAATTCAAATGTCCTCACATCAGTGCTCCGTGGACAACTAGCGGGTCACAAGCTAAATTGCTCTGAAAATAGCTAAGATATATTAAATACCATTACAGTATTAAACAGTTGCTGTAGTTCTCACAGGATTGTTACATGACTATGAATAGAAAGTGATCCATTAAATTCTGAATGGGAGAGAAGGCATCAGTATAACTAGGTATATATTAAATTCAATCCATAATATGTTCCACTGTGACAGTTCTCTTATCTGTAAAACAAAGAGGAATCAGTAGATGGAAAAGCCACTGAGGAGCCAGCCCAAAAAAATCTATTTTAATGAGAGTGACACAGTGAAATTTGTTCCTCGGGAGGATGGGCTCATAATAAAACTGAAGAAGTGAGAGGCTTAATTAAGATAAAACAATAATGTTCCATTAAGCATGCAGCAATTCAGTTTTCCAAGATATCTTACATTGCTTTTTTACTTAACAATAGGTGGAAAAGCTATGGGAGGCTGGGAAGGAGGCATTCGTGTGCCTGGGATACTTAGATGGCCAGGAGTGTTACCAGCAGATGCAGTTATCGAGGAACCTACAAGTCTTATGGACATTTTCCCCACAGTGGTTCAGCTGGCTGGAGGGAGAGTGCCCCAGGACAGGTACAGAAATTGTAAAACTTATTCACTGCTTTATATTTCTAACACGGAATCTTGCCTGAAAATGACCCTAATGTTAGATCTCACTCATAGATGTTGATCACATGATTTCCAGTCTAGTTTTCCAGATCTATATGTTGCACATAGTTCATTTAAATCTTTTGCATCTTTCAAATTCACCCATTACTTGTTAATGTTCCTTGTTCCAAAAGTAAGTTGCACAAGTGGTTTCAATTGCAATGGTAGCTGAATACAGAATTTGTCCCACAGCTCACTGCAGTTTTAATTACCATTCTCTCCATCAACATCAGGGTGATTGATGGCCGAAACCTGATGCCTTTACTGCAGGGATCCATTCATCACTCAGAGCATGAGTTCTTGTTTCATTACTGTGGCGTGTATTTACATGCAGTACGGTGGCACCAAAAGGACAGTGAGTATAAAGGTTGTTCCAGAAACCATTATGGCTTCAGTCTATAGGAAAGCATATTTATTTAGTCTAACTCAACTGTAATATTGGATAGAATGTAGGTTTCAAAAAGCCTGCAGTCGGAGCCATCACATAGTTGTGCTACTTAGGAGCAGTGCAAGTACCAACAGGACACTCATGATTTGCTGCTGTCCTGCAAGTACATCATGTACTCTACCATACCACCTATGAGAACAAGAATGCTGACCAGGATATTAGGTGCAGAATCAAAGTTTTCCCTGCTCACCTGTTCTGAGAGATGTGGTGTTGACCTAATCCTGTTTGGATGGACCTGAATTCAGAGTACCCATCCAGCAACATAAAGGCAAAGCTTGGCACCTTGTCTTACAGATCATAAACTTAATTGGTTAAGCTCTGCAAAATATGTTCAGTGCTGAAAAACATTCCATTCTACTGTTGCATATTATGTCTATCTACATCTTCTGATATCTGGTCTTTCTCCTGCCAGGTGGTGCACTGTGGAAGGCTCATTATACGACCCCAATATTCAGTCCAGAGGGTGCTGGAGCATGTTATGAAAGAAGAAATTGCCCATGTGTTGGGGAAGGCGTAACTCATCATGACCCTCCTTTACTGTTTGATCTCTCCAGAGACCCGTCTGAGGCCAAACCTCTAACCCCTGGCACGGAGCCTCTGTTTGACATAGTAATAAGCAGAATTGAAAGCGCTGTTCGAGAGCATCGTAGGACCCTGACTCCAGTCCCACAACAGCTGTCTTTCTACAATATTATATGGAAGCCGTGGCTGCAGCCATGTTGTGGAACATTCCCGTTTTGCTGGTGTGATAAAGAAAGTGACAATGCACACACTGGTCTGTGAAGAAAGATATCACAGAGTGTCTAATATATCTTTAAAATCAAAATAGTAAAATAGCAAAATCTCTAAAGTCTTTAAAATCAAAATAATAAACTGTAGGTAGGAGAAGTCTTTTTCTCTTTTGTCAGGATTTTGAGTTAATTTGTATCTCTTCTCCATGCTTGCTCTTAACTGGTCTGCTCTCCTACCCTATGCTTCATGAGACATGCTGCCTTCAGAAGGGGCTGACTCACTGAATCCTGAACAGTGGACACCAACACTTGAGCAGTGTTAAGGAAGGGAAAATGGCAATTCATGTTTATTTCCTTTCCTCTTTCCTTCTTTGATCACTTCAAACTCAGCTCTTTCCAGTCTTGTGTTTGCTAGATTATGCCAAGCACAGGTACTCTACCCCTCTGGAACTCTCACTGTTCATTTGTATTAGTGTACCTGAGAGAACGTATGTTGCCTAATAGACATTTCATGTGGCCTTTAGTACTTCTCCAGCTAAGACACTCTTACATTTTCCCCCTTCCCTCATCTCATTTCTTAAATTTGTTTCCCTCACTGGTTTTCTTCCATTCTATTTTTCTACTCTTCTAGCTGAAGTTAAATCTGCAGGTCCACAGAATTGTAAAATTTAGGGCCAAGAGACATTAATGAATCATGGAAAATGATCTTCTGTGCATCACAGGCAATTATATTTCACCCAGTTATCTTTGTGTTGAGGCCAATTACTTGCTTTTTTTTCTACTCTAAATATTATTTGCATAACGCTAGAATCAGAATACTAGGAAAGCATCAAGTCTTAATTTGATGGCCTTGTCCCTTGGTAGTTTGTTCCAATGCTTAATCATCCTCATTGTTAAAAATATATTCCTTATTTCTGATTTGAATTTTTCAACCTTCAACATCCAGCCACAAGTTGTTCTTATTCCATTTGCTGTTAGATTAAAAAGCCCTTCAACAGCTGGTATTTTCTCTAAGAAGGGACCTTATAATGAAATCACATCTCAGTCTTGTTTTTGAAAAGTTAAACAGCTTGAACTCTGTAAGTTCCAAAGCGGTATCCATGAAAGCTCATACAATAAATAAATTTTTTAGCTCTTTCTAAGATTCGCATTGCAAGACATTTTCTCTCTCTCCAGTTTTTCTATGTCCTCTTTGCAGTATTTGCATCAGTACTGTATGAAGTATTCCAGTGTTGGTCTCACTCACACTGCATGCAGCAGTAAAATCATGTCCTTACTACTGTTCGCTCTCCCCTTTTTGTCTATGCAAGGGTAGCATCAGCCTTTTTGCCACAAGATTGCATTGAAACTCGTGCTCAGGTGCTTTTCCAGCATGAGTCCTAAGTGCTTGTCAGAGTCACTGCTTTCCAGGACACAATCCCTCATTTCCTAGGTACAGCCTGCATTCCTTTTTCCCGGATGCATAGCTATAATATATATTTGACTGCATTAAAATTGATTTTGTTTGAAGCTGTTTATCAGGCAACACAGATCCAGGCACATCTTGCAGCTACGCTTGCCTTGAAATACTGCATGTGTGGCTATTTTTTTGCCCCCCCCCCATTACAGTATCATTTTCCCTGCTAATCTCTCTTTTTCCTTTTGCTTGTAGAACCTATTCCTTTGACTTTTTGTACAGATTTCTGAGTTGCTTAATTCTGCCCTTGTGATCTGACAAGCAGTACAGGGTGGCTTCATTCCACATAGAATTAACTAGAAATGGTAAGTTTTTGGTATCGTTTTTTTAAAGGAGGATATGCTAGCGTTTTGATGCCACACAGTGTATCAGAAGCTAAATACGAGTCAACAGGGTAATAGTCTTTGTAAATAAAGCAGACTTCAATTCTGGGATGTATTAGAAGTGTCATGAACAAGACACGCACAGTCATTATTTTGCTCTACTCTATGCTAATAAGGCCTCAGCTGGTATACTGTGTCCGGTTCTGAGAGCCACATTTCAGGAAAGAAGTGGATGAATTCAAGAAAGTCTGGAGAGGAGAAACAAAAGTCATTAAAGATCTAGAAAACACTGGATTTCCTTAGTCTGGAGAAAAGAAGACTGAAGGGGGACATAACAGTTTTCAAGTACCTTAAAAGACTGTTACAAAGAAGAGGGAGAAAAATTGTTCTCTTTAACCTCTAAGGATAGGACAAGAAGCAATGGATTTAAATCTGAGCAAGGATGGTTTAGCTTGGACTTTAGTGAAAACTTTCCTAACTCTCAGGACAGTTAAGCATTGGGAGTTTGTGGAATCTCAATCACTGGAGATCTTAAAGAGCAGGTTAGACAAACACCTTTCAGGGATAGTCTAGATTAGAAGATAATGGTTGATCCTGCCATACATACAGGGGACCAGACTGGATGACCTTCTGAGGTCCCTGCCAGTCCTATAATTCTATGTTTTTTTAATAAAACCTGAGTGGTTATGCATGCTGTGGGTGAATGAACAAAAAAATATTCAAGAAGTTCTGTGCCACTTAAAGACTAACACATTTATGTATTGCATGAGATTTCTTGAGAGAAAATCCCACTTCATCAGACACTTTCCTCTTTACCCCAGCCCACTCAGTGGAAGTAAATAGGCCTCACAGTGTTTCCATACTTGAGAAACTGCTACTGAAAGGCCATCATCTCTATGTATGAGTTCTGAAGTTTAGGATATATATTTGAAACTGTAGGCAGAATTTACCATAAGGTAGTAAAATTCAGAATTCATTTACCTCAGCTTTATGGTTTGATCACTCCAGTGTCATTGAAAAGCAGTCAGTACCTAGTGAGGTTCAAAAATTAAGAGCTTGGACACTTGTGGTTATTAATAAAAGCAATCTTCATAAAGTCACTTTTTGTGTGAGTAAGGGACTAGTCAGAGATATGGCAAAGTTCCTCTTGTCTGTCCATTTAAAAAAAAACAGTGCCTGCATGAATTAAACACTCCTTCTTAGGGCTGCTATTTTCCCCTCTGGTAAACAGTATTACCTTCCATTGGCTTGCACAGCTATTACTGAATCATTGTTTGCACCTTTTGTGGGAGTTCATAATACCACTACAACATGGTGTAAGTTTTTAGAGCTATCCTCAATTGCATTATGATCAGCACACTTACTTTGTAAGAATAATATGAGTAAACTGAATTCTCAAAGTTGCAAAGGTTACTCTCAAATGTTTCACTGGCTGCAGCTGCATAATCCTTATTTCTAGTATGAAGTAGATTCTTAGAAACAATTGAATAGTATACAACTATGTTTTCACTTCCAGCTTTGTGAGGTGAGAGCTGTTCTTTCCATACAACCTCTGCTTAATTTATAATAAAAGAAGTGCTGGGACTCAAGCATTTTTTTTACTTTCATTACTGTCAGGGTAAACCCAAGATGCTAGTGGCCACCCCAGCAAACCTTGGCACAGATTAAGTACTGCATAAATCATGGTTTTGAGCTAAACCACTTGTAAGCAATCTTTTAAAAATCAAAGGCTCAGAAATGGATTGATAGTGGAAGATACTTTTCTTGTGCAGCATACTGTGGACCTGCTGCTGTCCTTACTCCAGCAAAAGTACTGATTACCTCAGCGGGGACTTTACTCGAAAGAGAGAAATGTGGACTTGGACCCAAGGAAGGCACTCTTTAACTAACATTGGGAGCAGTTGAGAGCATTATAACTCTTCATGAGCTGACCCTGTCCAAGACAGACATACTTAGTGTAATAGAATGGGGGGGAGTGGGATTTAGGAGCTCAAGTCACCATTGAAAATTTTACCTTCTTATTATACCCTGTGGCCAGCATGAAAGCCAGATAAATGGGATGAGAAATCCTCTCCCCCATGCATGCCTTGAGTGGGAGACATTTGCAGAGCTCTTCCAGAAAGGTAGCCCAAGGGCAAGAGCAGGGGTTTGCAACGGGCAGCTCCAGAGCCTCAAGTGGCTCTTTGACTGCCCTCTTGCAGCACCAGGCTGTGGGTCCTCACCAGCAGGGAGATGCTGCAGGGGGCCTGTTCCTAGTTTCAGGCTCCCTCCTTCAGCAGACTCTGTATCAGGCACCTTGGCTCAGCTCCTCCCACCAGGAGCCTATACCCACTGCAGCTTTCAGAACACTTAGTTATTGAAGGAATTTTTTAAAAAATGGCTCTTATCTTTCTGGTTGCCAAACCCTGGCCTAGCGTAACCTACTTGAGGGCAGGGAGGCCAGTAGGTGGAAGGAAGGAACAGAACAGACTGGAGGATATGCACCACAATGGATCCTCTCTGCTGCTGTCTCCTGCCCACAGCAGGCCATGTAGAGTTGAGCTTTACCTACATCTAGTCCTTCACTTCCTCATGCAGCAGACCTGCTGCCAGAAGCCCGCTACCCAGCCATGGTGGCAGGGGCTGCACTTGGTCCTAAATTAATTCAAACCAGGGATCGTGTGAACGATACTGTGGTTCATACATTTAAATGATTGTTTTACTGTATTTCAGGAGCTTCCTAGCCACTCTGCTGGCTTTATGCATGATTCTAAAGATGTGGAATGAGCGCAGCTGTGGTCTCTAAACCCAATATACTGCTGATCATGGCAGATCATCTTGGCATTGGAGACATAGGTTACTATAGTAATGTTGCCCTAAGGAAAAGGTTCTCTCATTACAATATGTATGTGTTTAATTTCTTCAGGTTGCTACATATTGTATAGGCATAAAATGAGAAAGGCTCCAGCCACAATGAGTTTATACTCTATAAGCCCAGTCTTTCCAACATTCATGCAGGTACTTAAGTTGATGCATATTGAGCAGCTGTCTTCAAATTAATGCTCCCAACTAATGTATAGTTAAGCCTATGTCTATGCAATAGCAAGATTAGGACCAAAATAAACAATAGAAAAAAATGGGGGAAGTAAACAACATTATTCTCTCTTAATATGAATTTCCATTTTTTTTCCTATCCATTAACCTCCAACTACTTGTCATATCATTATAGTTTATCCTTTGTCTACCTCTCTAAGTATAGCTCACAAGTGACCTCACCCACTTCTATTTTTTATACATAAACTTTCCTCTTTCTGCAGTTCATAGTCTCTTAACACCAGCGAGACAGATTCCCAGTGAAATGGAGGAAACTTTGTATATCTCAGTGTAGGCATTCAAATGTTGTATAGTCTGTATAGGTACATTAAATTTAATATCAAAACCAACAATGGTGGTTATATCACAGAAACAGCAATTAACATAAAGAACCAAGAGTTGGATCCAAAGCCCATTAATCAAAACAATTTCACATTGTGGTCTCACACACACACATGCGTTAGTAATATAGACAGTAATAGATTCCACCATCCTAGTTAAGTGATTCCATTGCTTCACCAGCCTCCTAGTGAAGAAGTATTTCCTAATATCCAGCCTAGACCTCCTCCACTGCAACTTGAGATTATTGCTCCTAGTTCCATCAGCTGCCATCACTGAGACCAGACTTAATCCATTCTCTTTGGAACTCTTCTTCAGATAGTTAAAGGCTGCTATCAACCCCCCCCCCCCCGATCTCCTCTGCAGGCTAAAAAAGCCTAGATCCCTCAGTCTTTCCGTATAAGCCCTGCGTTCCATCGCCCTAACCAACTTTGTTGACCTCCCCTGCACTCTTTCCAATTTGTGCACATACTTTCTGCACTGGGCAGTCCAACATTGGACAGAGTACTTCAGTGAGGCCTCACCAGTACTGAATAAAGACAAATAATTACTTCCCTCAATCTGCTGACAATATTCCTACTAATGCAACCCAATATGACATTAGCCTTCTGGGTAATAAGTACATACTGTTGACTCATAGATAGCTTCTTCTCTATCATAACCCCCATTTCCTTTCCTTCTGAACTCCTGTCTAGTCAGTCAGTCCACAGTATGTAGCAGTACATGGGATTCTTCCTTCCTAAGTGCGGAACTCTGCACTAGTCCTTGTTGAACCGCATCAAATTTCTTTTGGCAAACCCCGTCCTCTAATTTGTCTTAGGTCGCTCTGTATCCTTTCCCTGCCCTCCAGCATATTGACCACTCCTCCAAACTTAGTGTCATCTGCAAACTTGCTGAGGGTGCAATCCACCACATCTTCCAGATCATTAATGAAGATATTGAGCAAAACTGGTCCTGGCACTGAAACCTGGGACACTTTACTTGTTACTGGCTGCCACTAGACATTGAGCCATTGATCCCTATCCACTGAACCCAAGGATCTAGCCTTGTAGTCCATTCATCTAACCCATACT
This sequence comes from Podocnemis expansa, assembly GCA_007922195.1. Classification (NCBI taxonomy): domain Eukaryota; kingdom Metazoa; phylum Chordata; order Testudines; family Podocnemididae; genus Podocnemis; species Podocnemis expansa. The sequence continues at coordinate 17,826,035 of ML681989.1, read as the reverse complement.
TCTTTAAATTCCTAATAAGAATACTGTGGGAGACAGAGTCACAAAGTTTGCTGGTGTCAATTATACCATGTCCACTGTTTTCTCCACATCTACAGAATCGGTCACCTCATCACAGAAGGCAATCAGGATGGTCAGACATGGCTTTACCCTTCACGAATCCATGCTGATGGTTTTTGATCACATTCATCTTTCCCAAGTGCCTCAAAATGGATTCCTTGAGGACAAGTTCCATGATTTTTTCTGCAGACTGAAGTATGGCTGACCAATCTTCAATTCCCTGGATCCTCATTCTTCCCTTGTTTGAAGATGGGCACTATATTTGCTTTTTTTCAGTTATCTGGGACCTCACTCATTCACTATAACTTTTCAAAGATAATGACCTTGTAACCACATCAGCCAACTCCCTATGCACCCTCACATGTAATATTTCCAGCCCCATGAATGTCTAACCTTTCTAAATACTTCTGAACCTATTTCTTCAGCACTAAGGGTTGCTTACCTCCTCCCTGTTCTGTGCTTCCCAATGCAGTAATCGGGCAGCTGACCTCATTTGTGAAGACAGAGGTGAAAAAAATGTTAAGTACTTCACCTTTCACGACATAATCTGTCACTAGGTTGCCTCCCCCATTCTGTAGCAGATCCCCACTTTCTCTGAGCTTCTTCATATTACTAACATACCTGGAGAAACCCTTCTTGTTACTCTTCACGTCCCTTGCTAGCTGTAACTCCAATTGAGGTTTCCTGACTTCACTCCTGCATGCTTGAACAGTGTGTTTATGCTCCTCCCTAGTCATCTGACCAAGCTTTCACTTCTTGTGAACTTCTTTTTTTGTGTTTAAGATCACCAAAATTTCTTTGATAAATTAAGCTGGTCATCTGCCATATTTGCTATTCTTTCTGCACATAATGATCAAAGAACTACAAATTAGAATTGACTGCAAAGATCATCTAGTTTAACTCACTACCAACATGCAGCTGTTGTGTCCAAACATACAAAACAGATGGCCATCCAGTCTCTTTTTTAATATCTCCAGAGAAGTATTTTTCACAGGCTCTCTAGGCAGCCTGTTCCATTATGCTGCTGTTTTTAGCGTTGGAGGGTCTTCCTAAGATTTAATCCAAATTTATGTTGTACTTGCATGTATTGCCTCTTATCCTGCCCTCTACAGCAAGAGGAAACAAAGTTTTTCCAACTTTTTTTTTTAATGGCAGTCTTTTGAGTACTTGTAGAGTGCTATCATGTCCCCCTTGATCTCATCTTTTCCAAACTAAATACTTCCAAATCCCGTTTGCTTGAATGGCTTGTGCTCCAGCCCTTTGATCACCTTCGTAGCTTCCATCTGGATCCTTTCTAGTTTCCCTACATGTTGTCTATACTTTGGTGACCAAAACTGAACACCGTACTCTACCTGAGGCCTAACCAACACCATGTAGAGCAGCATTATCATCTTCTGTGATTTTCAGTCTATGCCTTTGTTAATGCAAACCAAAATTACATTTGTTTTAGTTTTTGCTGCAGCTTTGCATTATTGACTCATGTTGACACTGTGGTCCAGCACAACTCCTAGATCCTTCTCATCAGTGTTGCTGCCAAGTCAGTTATCCCCCATTCTCTATTTGTGCATGTGGATTATATTACATATGTGTGGCACCTTACATTTGCCTTTGTTAAATTTCATTTTGTTGAAATTATGCAATGACATATACTGATGTACAGTTAAAAAAAAAGATACAAATGCATTTTTAAAGAAAAAATAGAACCCCAAAAAGGGTAGACTTTCAGCATTTTTTAAAGAGCAAATGTGACCACCAGACTAGGGAGAGATTTTTGGCTTCATTCTACTGTGCCCTGTATTTTATATCATTATTCCTTTGAAATATTATCCCTTTGAAAACTAGATGGGTAGCATTTTATACCCACTTCCTATCATTTTACACATTGGTAAATAACTAAACAAGCTACAAAGCAAGGCAGATGAATCTAACACTTCTGAAATATTGTAAGCATTCAGATACTAAACTGGCCACTAACAGGACCCTGTTCATCACCATATTAGAAATGCCAGCTAAAATAATATGACGATCACTTTATATCACTTTTCTCATTTTTTCCCCATGACGAACCTGAATGTTTTTGTTACAAGATTTATAATTCACTGTTTGCAGATCCTGAGCTCTGTGTAACTGTAGATTTATAGCTGATATCTTCTGAATGGTCAGTGTTGCCCTAGGTCATTCCCATTGTGTTAATGTGAGTTTTATCATGGTCTTGTGTCAGAGCAGAATTAAGCCAATGGTGGGACCTTTTGAAAATCCCATGCTTGAGAAAACCAAATGCACTCTGAAATTTAAGTTTTGCTTTAAAAGTTAGAGGTCAAATTGAAAGAAACTTCCTTGTTATTTAGTTTTATGTCTTCAAAGCTAACACATCAATAAATGATCTTTTCTCCATATGATTTTTAATTGAAGAAAGTCTGTATAAAAGCCTAGAAATTGTTCTAAAGGATCACCAATGAGTAGAATTTGTTTCTGTTCCCAGAAGAATTTTAAGGTAGCCAACATTTCATAATGCGGTACTTGCTTGGGGTATTATGTAAGAGGTCACTGGAGAAGGTCACTGATAGGATTTCATAAAGTTAGCGCTGGCTGAATTGCACTAGTTGACCTTGGAGTGAATAAATGAATGTTTCCTCAGTATTTTACTGTTCTATGCTACAAATGTTTTGTCTATCTAAAAGCAGGAGGTTATTTTTAACAATTTGATTATGGATATGGGCAAATTACTGAATAATAAACAGCATATAAATCTGTTATTTGCTTCTGTTATGGAAGTTTCTCACTTGTGGGGTTTATTGTCCCTTTAGGGGTCAGTCAGAGGTTGAAGTAAGGGCAAACACACTGGAACTATGTTCCAGGACCCCATATTTTTAGGCTGGCAGACTTCCAGGGCTGCTAAAAATAGAAGAATGCAGCAGAATGCTGTGTTCCAGGGACCCTCTAAAAGTAGCACAAGCTGCCAGATTGCAGCGTTCCAGTGGCTCCACTTTAAGCCCAGCCAGAAGACAGCTGCGGCAGGCTGGGAGTTTGTGAATCTCCCCCCTGCAGGGCGGAGCAGCTTGTGGCCAGAAGCAGGTTCCAGTCAGTCAGGCAGCATGCAAACAGCCATGCAAGGGCTTTAAGGGGGCTGCTGGGGTTTTTGTGGGGGTGAGGTTGCTCTGGGGGGGGGGTATTGGGGCAGGGAGTGGGTGCTGGGGGGCTCACCCATTCCGGAGGGTGCCAGGGTCCACCAAATTATACTTTAACCGCTGGAGTCATTGACAAACCTTTAAGGTCTCCTCCTCTGAGTCAGAGTGTGTGTTTACAAGCTGAGGAAATGCTTCTACAACAACATTATAGACATGCACTAGGTTTTTCACTGGACTCTAAATTTAGTAAAACATTTAAGAAATAAAATGGTAGTCCTATCCTGTGGTCCCACATCATGAATACTGCCATTTAAACCAGTTTGTGGGAAAAGCATACAAAAAGGGAATGAATGGGATTGGGAATGAGGGAGGTTTTTCTATCTTCTCATCCTTTCCTCGGATTCAGCTCTAGATGAATTCAGAAAGAAAAATGAGTGGATTGTTAGTAAATAAAAATCCTAATATAAGACTGGGAACTTGGTGCATAGAGATATGATTGGATATGTGTAATACAAGAAGTGATTGTAGCAGTTATTAGACTGTAAAGCACTGGCTGATGATGCACAGAATGAAATATTGTGAGGAGCCAGCTGTAATAAGCCTGCCCCTAGGGTATGAAGACAGAATTTGTAGGAAGTCCTTCAGCTTATTTGAAGGCCCAGAGCAGACACAGAGCAATACTGCCTCTATGGCAGTCAGAGACGGATTGCAAAAACAGTGAGAGTCCTATGACACCTTCCTAACAGCTTTCTTCAGGCATAAGCTTTCATGGGCTCCAACCCACTTTGTCAGATGAGGGATATCTTCATCAGAGAGGGATTGGTTTCTCCCTTCAGGGGCCTTGGCCCTGACTAGTTGAAATTAAGCTTTTTAAATTGCAGTTTCCAGTAGCCCAGGGGTGAGAAAATGTGGTATTAGTGGCACTACCCATAAGGATAAAGGCTTCAAGACAACAGAGAGTCAGTGGTAACCATGAAGGAAAAGCTGAAAGATGGCAAAGGGTCTCAGGAAGATTTCTTGCGGCTGTAAAGTCAGATGGCATTTGCAACTGTGGATGACCATGCAGGAAAATAAATTGTGTGAGCAGCAGCCACCAGCAGCAGAATGAACAGTGGCAGCAGGCACTAAAGTGAGCAATGACTGCACAGGCATTAATGGTGGAGTGAAGGGCAGTGTGGTATGGCAGGTAGCCCACCCCAGCAAAGAAGGTGTTAATGGAGCCCTGGAGAGGCAACCTATCAGAAGGGCAAAAGGGGAAGCAGCCAATCAGGACCAAGCAAGCCCACGTAAAAAGGACTGCCGGTCAGAGGAAGAGGATAGTTGCTGTGAGAAGCTTGGAGGGTGAAGGTTGCAGACATGCACCCTCAGCAAAGCAGCAGCTGGGCCCTGGAGGAAGGGCTGGACAGAGAAGGCAGGTCTGCCTCTAGATGGGGAGCAGCTAGTCTGGGATCTATGAGCCCAGCTCTGGACTTCTGTTGCCATTGATACAAGTGGTTATGAATTGCTGAAACACCCAGCCTCCCATCCCTGGAGTGGGGTGGTGCTAGGACTGGGTGAAGTGGGTGCTGTGAGTGAAGCAAGATGCATCTCTGTATAGGGAACAATGGCCACCAGAGCAATTACCTGGGACCAGTGGTGTAGCTGCAGATGGCCCACCTACTTTGAAAGCAGGCCAATCTTGTATGGTGCTTCTGCTGCTGATGCTCTGCTTAAGTCTGGAGTATCTGGAAGCTTTAGTCAGGAGAGTCAGGCAACTCTTGGCAGTCACTACCCAAACTTCCAGTTATTGGCCATGTGATCAGAAGGAGGAAGTTTTGGAAAGCAAGTGGTGGAGAATCAATAAGCTGCTGGATGCCCTAACTGACATAGTGATTGGAGTGTCCACAGCTTCTGAACTTCTGCTTCCAGTAATGTGACTGGATGGAAGAAGTGGACCCAGCTTACCCAAGTAAGTCACAAGCCCTGCTAAAAAAGCTCTTCTGGCTATACTCCTGCCCAGGATGGTGTTGCAGTGGTGAAAAGGGACCCATCACTGTAGCAACTGTGAGTCAGTTGGAGAAGTATCTGTAGCAGCTGAGGCACTGCTCAAGCAGGGGCATTGCTGTGCAGTGGCCCATGAATCTGTTGCAAAGTGCCCTGGCCTGGGTCTGTTGGCTGCTTAGCTTTCCCTCACTGCTCAGTCAATTTAATTAAGCTGTTCAACAATCATCCTTCCCTGCTTTGCAGGTTTGGTCTGGGGCTGCTGCTCCTGCCCTCACAGTCACTAGCAGTGGTTTTCACATGCTAACAAAGAAGGGTGGGCCACACTCCTTGTTAGCAAACACATCAAAGTCTTAGAGATGGAGAAGGGGTGTGACAGAAGTCCTAGCTAAATGGCGCATTGTTCTGTTCCTCAGCCCCCCCATCCCTGGTCATGCTCACAGGCCCCAGCCACAGGTTACAAAAGACTAGGTGATCAAGTTCCTTCCTGCTCCCAGTGGGCCAGTTCCAAAGCTGAGAGGGGGCGGGGTGGTGGTAATAGTGGTGACCCTGACTGTCCAGGCAGAACAACTGTGTAGGAGGAAGCCCCCAGCCACCTGGGAGTCTGGAGCCTGGGTAGGGGCAAGAGCTCCAGATATGTGGGGGAGATGATGCCTGTGACTGACATACTCTTACCACCCACCCAACCTGGCCCTAGCAAAAGTTAGGCATGGAGGGGCAAAGAGTCTCACTGCTTCTTCCTATGGATTAGGGAAACCATGCAGGGGGATGCCGCTGGATGTCTGACCCATTGCCCTGGCAGCAGCTGAGAGAGTGGGGAATGAGTCCCCCTTCATGACTGCCTGGTTGGAGAAACCATGATGGGGTGCAGTACTGACCCCCATAGCACCAGGCCCTGGCCAAGTCAAAGTAGGCGCGGAGGCACATATGCGCTGGCTCCTGCTGCCCCTGGCTGTGAAAGCCATGGAAGTGAGATGGAAGCTCTCAATCCCCTGCTCTAGCCTATTATCCCCACTACCTGCCCAGTCCAGGAACAGAATCCCAGAGTCCTGACTCCACAGTCTGGGTTTGTGGGGACTGCTTCGCTGCTCACCTGGGCCTCGTATTGTTTTGTACTGAGAGGTTTACACACCTCGCCCAGGGTGCAGGAGAGGAAGACTCCAAAACACACACTTTTCAGAGATAAATGATGGCCTTAGATGCAAAGCAGGGGTTAATCTAGAACCCAGCATGAAAATTCCCATGTTGCTTCTGCATGGTGTAAAGCAGGAGAGACTCCACTAACATTAGGACCATGACAATAGCATCAAGCCCAGTGTGGCAGCTCTGGGGTTGCTGAGCTGTTCAGGATTTGAGAGCAGCTTTGTCCTGGGAACATAACACAAATGCCATAAGATGTGACTGGGACCTGTGGGGAGGATTTTAATTGACTTTATTCTGTAGATTTCAAAAGGGATAGCCGTGTTAGTCTAGTCCAGTATAAAAACAAC
>ML681989.1:17762968-17819280 GCA_007922195.1 Podocnemis expansa | reverse complement strand
TTAAGAGAGGAGGCGGGACCAAGGAAAGGAGTAGAGGATGGGGCTGGAATTAATCAGGACTCCTTGGTTCTATTTGCTGCTCTAGGAAGGGAGTGGAGTCTAGAGCAGTGGTTCCCAACTTCGGGTCCAAGGACCCCCGGGCAGGACTGTCCCTTGGGAGGTGCAGGGCCCTGGGTGAATTGCTTTCTGCGGGGCCCCCACCCACCCCAGCACTGGGGGGCAGGGCCGGCCACCCAGGTGAGTGTCTGACAAGGCACATCATTCCCTAACCCCTCCAGGTTTCTGTTGCTGAATAGCAGGAGCCAAAAAGCTCTGCAAATAGGAGTAGGAGGGAGGGTGATGGATCATACTGTCCCTGGGACTTCCAGCCCTGCCCCTTACGTGAACTTTGCTGTGATGCTTGCCTTCCCCACAATCTTCTGAGTGGCAGCATGAGAGTAGGGAGCAGGGGAGGATAAAGTAGGGTGTCAGGAGAGTAAGAGAAATGCAGCTGGGTGGCAGGCACCAAGGAAGGCAGCACAGCATCTGCAATTTCCCATGCTGTTCCTGCCCTAGGCCAAATGCCTGGACATGCTGCAGGGCAGAAAATTTTAAAAGGCACTGGCCTGGTCCCAGCTTACAGGTGCATGCAAACCAGGTGGGGGAAGTTAGGGAACCCATGAGGCAAACAAGTCCATTTCACGCAGTATGGGAAAAGCAAGAAGGATCCACCCAAAAAGAAAAAGAACAAAATATAAGATGAAAGTCATGTCTGATCAGCAGCCATTTACAACGATCACACAGGAGCTCTGAGGAAGCAAGACACAGGAAGTTCCATAGATTAACTTGAGAATCAGGAAATATAAAAGATGGGTAAAAAGATGAAAACTTACCCAGTATCTGTGGTAGAAAGAGCAGGCAACACTAATTGTCACCTACTCACCCTGGGATGGGTAGGGGGAATTCAAACATCAAGAGACTTATTTTTGCCATTCTTGTGATTTTTGGTCTCTTGAAACTGGCAATACTGTGTAAATTAATACCATATACTTCACTCAAGGAATTCCTTTCCCTAACCGTATTCTTCGTGCTAGTGTAGCAGGCTTCTGTAGCCACAATGTAGGGAGACAGAGAGATCAAATTAATTGAATATACCTTTTAAGCATCTGTTAGGCAACACTGTGTCTGTTCTTTAATATCATAACTGAAATAACTAACTCAGTTTAATAGACATTGTAACCAATGTCCAACAAAGTTAGATATTGTAAATTTAGAACTCTATTTTGTATTCTTGATAAAACTTCTTTTAGATATATACTCTGGAATTTCATTTAAGTGTGTGAACAAGATGTGTGAATGAAGGGTGTGTTTGATGAAATCAGTCAATACTAGCCTGTCCTGATGAAATGCAAGTACTACCTTAGTGGCTAAGTGATGCAAACAACTCCCACAAAAGCGAGGGTCCACCCCAGGAAGAAAAGAAGAAAACACAAAGCAAAAGTCATGTCTGTAAATGGCTGGTGGTCAATGATCACACAGGATCCCTGGCCCAGCCTGCCCTCCAGCCTCACCACTTGGGCCCGGGGGGGAGGGGGGGGCAGTCCTTGGCCTGGCCTGCCTGCCACCCTTTTGCCTGGTCACCAACCCAGCATGACCCGGGGCCCTGAGGGGCATGTGTGATGGTGTGCACCCTGGGTTATGATCTGCATTATTTTCCTGTTCACATGTCAACTGGAATTGTATGATTTGCTGTCAATTGCAACATGCAATGTTTCTGTGTGCATGCTAATAACCTATTCTACATGATTTCTATGATGATATTGTTAGAGCACAAAGCTCTGGTAGTCCCCGAGTCGGTCCAAGTGGTCCCAAGACACACGAAGACAGAGGAGGTCACAAATGCATATATGCTTTATTACTTTACAGAGATCTCATGGAGCTAGCTCCCCGAGGGGTACAGTACAGCGGGTTTTATAGTACAATCTACAGAAAAGGGGTAAGGCAGACACAGAGCCAATCATAATTCAGAGTTGGGGGCTGTATACCTTATATGTCTGGTCACCTCACCTGGTCAGGGAAGGGTTATTTCCTAATATGGTGCATCTGGGCCCATGTGACTGACCCGGAGATGGTGAGGACAGGTGAGATGTGACTACCCTGGGTCCCTGAAATGGTGTCTCAGGACCCAAAATGGAGTCTGCTGACTCATGCTAACCCCTTCAATCCCCCTTTTCACGGGGCCTCCACATAGGAGGTCCCATGACCTAGGGAGGTCAGTTCGAGGAAGGGGGTGCCCTGTTGTCCGTTGGCATGCGTGAGGTACCTAAGTCTGTGGTGGTGAGAGTGGTGAGGGCTCGTGCCCCTCCGCAAGGTGCTGACCATCTCCCGAAAGAGACCACAGCAGCACTGGAGGAGGCATAAGCCACCCACCAGGAAAAATACGATGCCAAGGAGAGAAAAGAGCAAGGTGCGGAGCCAAGCGGCGGACGGCAGCCAGGAAGTAAACCAGTCCCACCAGTGTTGTTCAATGTGCTCAGTTAGACTTTGCTCCACTCGATGGAGGTCCTTCAGGCTTGCTTTAATAGCCTGGGAATTATCAGAGATTGAAACAACATAGCCCCTCAAATTCATGGCATCCATGTCCAGTTTTAAGGAGTAAATAGTCCAGAGCGAGGCAGTTCTGTAGTACTGCCTGGCGGAGCTGGGCTTGTTCATCATTATGGGCAGCAATCATGTGGGAGATTAGATTAACAGATTTATCTAAGGCACATGCAATCTTTCGTAGGTCTAAATAAGTGGCTTCAGCCAGGGAAGGGGTTCTTACTAGGGAAACAGCTAAAGCAGTAACTTCAGAACGGGAAAAGAGATCAACCCGGCTATCACAATCAGTGGGGAGCGACCGTCTGTGTCTTTCCGGAAGAAATCGGTGCTCCAATTGTGGGAGGGCATAGAGGGATGTAAGCCTGCCAAAGGCGCAAGGCCCTCCAGTGGAATTGGCCGGGATATAAGAAAATGAAAAATTACCACAAATCATGAACCACCCCCGGGGTAAGAAAAGTGGAGCATATACAAAAGAGTATTCCACTATAAGGGAACAGTTAAGGCCAAAGGGGAGGGGGGAACATTGACTTACCAAGCAACCAACCCATTTAACACATTCCATGGCAGACAAGCTTCCTAAAAGCTTAAGCTTGTACTGTTTCTGATTAGTCCAAGGAGAAGGGTGGGTCAGTGCATCCATAATGATTGCATCAACCTGAGTGACTTTTTCAGTAAACCGGAAAACATGAAATTTAGTGGTATTAACAACATCACTGAATAAAACAGGAACACCAATGAAACAGGTTTGGCTATGGCTCGCTAGAGTGAATTGGTCAGCCACACAGAAGGAAGTAGAGTTAACAGCAGCTTCCATCAGGTTTACAAAGGTGTTCTCCCCCCCAGTTAGGCAATGGTGCAGTCCATTCGGTGTGCACCCCCCTTTGTACAGCTCCAAACATCAGAAGAAGTCCAACAAATTTCAGGGGTGCCATCGCGTTGGTTAACCTGCCAGGTGCTACAGGTCCTGCTTCGCTCCAGTATTGGGGGAGCGTTGGTTAGCCCCTCCCTCAGCAGAGGGGTGCCTGTCGTTTGCTTCTCGTCCTGGAATCACAGGAACAAGTTTCAGGTGGTTGGCGTGGATCCAGTGGGGCCTCCCGGCTACCTTTACAGCAGAGTGGGTATAAAGTAGAGTCTGGAAAGGGCCTTCCCAGCGGGGCTGCAAAGACCGTATCAGGACCCAATCTCCAGGCTGTATTTTGTGGAGGGGGACATCTAGTGGCGGTGTCTGGTGGTAGATCGCTTTCTCCTGTGCCTGGCGAATCACTTTCTGCACCTGTAAGACGTACTGCACCAGATCTTCATCCCCTCCCAAGAGGGAAGCGTGTGCCGGCTGCAAATGGGGGCTGGGAAAAGGAAATCCAAAAACTATTTCGTAAGGAGAAAGTTTGGTGGTGGCCCGAGGCTGGGTACGGCTGTCCATAAGGGCCAACGGTAAAACCTCAGTCCATTTACGGCCAGTTTCAGCACAGATCTTGGCTAACAAAGTTTTCAGAGTCCTATTCATATGTTCAACCCGCCCCGCTGATGGAGGGTGATGGGGGTGAGCATTTTCCATTGGAAGCCCAGGGTTTTCCCCAATTCCTGAATTATTTTGCTGGTAAAGTGGGGGCCCTGATCACTATCAATTCCCAAAGGGACCCCGAACCGAGCGATAAGGGCTTTCATTAGGAGTTTTACAACAGCAGCTGAGTCAGCTCACCCTGTTGCTTCAGCTTCTACCCACCCTGAGAGTTGGTCAACCACTACCAGTAGATGTTTCTTCCCTTGTGCAGGGGGCATGTCGGCGAAATCAATCTGTAAGAACTGGAAAGGAGCTACTGCCCAAGGGCGCCCCCCTTTCTCCCTCCCCTCTTCCCATATCACAGCACGTCCTGGGTTATGCTGGGTGCAGGTGGCACACTGTCGTGTAATGCTGGCTGCAATGGCCGTGATGCCTGGCGCACACCAATGCTTGTTGATTCTCTCAACCACCCCCCTCGAGCCCGGATGGCCCAGCTGATGGGTCATTCGGGCGAGTGCTGGAAGAAAGGCCCTGGGAGCCATTGGGCGGCCATCTTTTGAGTGCCAGATGCCTTCTGGGGAGCAGTAGGCTCCCATAGATTGCCAAAGGTGGAGTTCTGTGTTAGGGACCTCAGAGTACAGTGATGTAAAGAAATCTGTTCTAGGCGGGTCCGGAGCAAGGGAAGCAATGGGGACCGTGGAGAGGCTGCTTGCAGCTGCTGTTTTGGCAGCCGCGTCAGCGATGGCATTTCCACGGGCAAGATCATCAGTTCCATGAGTATGGGCGCGACAGTGTAGGACTGCAACTTGTGAGGGTAAAGCGAGGGCCTGTAGAAGGTCCTGTACTTGGGCCGAGTTAGCAATAGGGCGACCAGAGCTGGTGAGGAAACCACGAGTGGCCCATAAGGCACTTGTGTCGTGGGCAATGCCATGGGCATAGTTGGAGTCAGTATAGATATTAGCGGTTTTTCCTTTAGCGAGCTCACAAGCGCATGCAAGGGCGTGGAGCTCAGCTTTCTGGGCGGACCAGTCACGTGGAAGGGGCCCAGAAAGAAGGCAAGATTGTAGTGTACAGACCGCGAATCCAGCGCAGCGGCGTCCGTTGACGATGGAGGCAGAGCCATCAGTGAATAGGGTGAGGTCAGGTTCAGCAAGAGGGACATTGGAGGCTGCATGGGGAAGAGAAAAATGATTCTGTAAGTCCTCAGAGTAGGAATGGGTGGGGGAGCCAGGGGGTTCCAGGGAGTCGGGCAGCAGGGTTGCAGGGTTGAGAGCTGAACAGGACTCGAGGATGATGTCAGGAGCATGGAGCACTTCCAGCTCCATGCGAGTGAGTCTGGTTGCAGAGAGATGGGCAAGGACTTGTGTTGTAACTAAGGAATAAATGTGGTGTGGCAGTCGCACCACAATGGGGCGCCCAAGTGTAAGAGAGCGGATTCCAGGGAGAACAGCAGGTAAGCCGGCCAGCGCCTGAAAGCACGGAGCTAAACCCAAAATAACTGGGTCAAAAGGGCTAGAGTAACAGCCGATGGGCCGGGGCCGGTCGCTATACGGTTGTGCGAGAACAGCCTTAATGGAGGAAGGGCCTGCGTCTGCATACAAAAGAAAAGGCTTACCTTAGTCAGGCAGACCAAGAGCAGGCGCAGAACAGAGAGCTTGCTTGAGCAAGTTGAAGGTGTTTTCAGCATCAGGTGACCATCGGAATGGAAGGTTTTCCTTTCGGAGAAGCAAGTGTAGGGGACGTAAAAGAGTGGAGACATCAGGTATCCAAGGGCGGCAAAAAGTAATGAGACCCAGAAATATACGTAGGTCTCGTTCAGAGGCAGGGGTAGGAAACCTGTCAATGGCTGCAATACGATTAGGAGACAAGCGAACTGTCTGAAAGGAGAGCAATCGCCCAAGGTATAAGACCTCAGGATGGGCGAACTGGAGTTTCTTGAGGGATACCCGGAAACCCAAATCAGCAAGGAAAGTGAGAAGTGAAAGAGTGTCACAGCGGCAGGCTGCCTGAGATGGGGAGGCCAGTAAGAGGTCATCAGCGTACTGGAGAAGGGCACTACCCTCCTTGGGGTGCCAGTCCAACAGTGCTTCAGCTAGAGCTGAGGTAAAGATGGCCGGGGAGGAGGTTAGCCCTTGTGGCAACCGAGTCCATTGAAGTTGAGTGGTACGGCCATCAGGGAACGTCCACGTGAAAGCAAAGAGTGGTTGTGAGTCTGGGTGTAAAGGAATAGTAAAGAAAGCAGAGACCAGATCAAGGACAGAGAAGTGTATAGCAGAGGGTGGAATCAGAGTCCAGATAGTGACAGGATCGGGGACAATGGGGGTAAGAGGAACCACGATCTCGTCAATGGCTCGGAGATCCTGTACCAAGCGATACTGTACAGGCTGGCCAGGCTTAGCAGGCTTGGGAATGGGCAGCAGTGGAGTGTTGTAGGGGGAGTGGCATTCTACCAGGATGCCCTCACGCATGAGGTTTAGTATTTGCGGTGTGGCACCTTCCACTCGGTCACGAGGGATGGAGTATTGCCTCACGCATGGAGTTCTGGAACTGCATAGGGCTATCCTGACCGGGGCGCAAGAACAGAGGCGCCCAACTCCCTCCTGGTATTCTGCCCAAACTGTGAGAGGGGCTTCCTTGAGCTCCTGTGGGATGGTGGGGGACCCTTCCGGGGCTTCTTGCAAGGTGGCTATTAGATCAGGGACCCTGTCTTCGGGCATCTTGAGAGTAATACCCTCAGGGGACAAGTGGATGGTGGCCCTCCACTTACAGAGATCCCTGCCCAGGAGAGGCATGGGTGCGCTAGGTAAGAGGAGGAACGCGTGTTCATTCCCCAGCGGCCCACACTGGACCTGGGTGGGGTGTAAGAAAGGGGCTGAACGCTGCTGCCCCTCCACTCCCTGGAAGGAAAGTTCCTCAGCAGAGATTCAGGCCACAGGCGTGCAGATGGTGGAAATGGCCGCTCCGGTGTCAAGGAGGAAATCAATAGGCCGGCCACCCACTGTCAGGGTGACTTTAGGGTCAGTGGGAGACAGGGTCTGCAGGAGAGCTAAAAGTTCGGGTGGGCCCCCCGCGTATTCCTAGCAGTCCCAGGATGGAGCAGGGTCTGGCTGCCACCCATAGACTTGCTGGGCTAGGCCCGAGTACGTGTCTCTGTCTCTGGGTCTGGAGTTTTGCCGGCGTTCCCGGCCAGCGTAACGGTCGGCCCACGAGTTAGGGCAGTCACGTTTGAAATGACCATGCCCACCGCAGCCAAAACATGTGTGTCGTGGACGGCTGGGGGTCCTAGGGGGGCCATAAGCAAGAAAAGGGTAGGGAGATGGCAGAGTGGGGTGGTAACACGTGTGTGGGTTGCGTGTAGGGGAGGGTGCCCCTTGCTTACCCACCGCCGCCAGGGCTAGCAGAGCGCGCGTGGTCTTGTCCTCCGATTTCTCCTTCTTTTCCAAGCGCCCGTTGTAGAGGTGAACAGCTATGGCCAGCACTTTGGTGATGGTTTCTCCGGACCAGCCTGGAACGCTCCACTTGAAGTATTCTCCCAATTGTTAGAGCACAAAGCTCTGGTAGTCCCTGAGTCGGTCCAAGTGGTCCCAAGACACACAAAGACAGAGGAGGTCACAAATGCATATATGCTTTATTACCTTACAGAGATCTCGTGGAGCTAGCTCCCTGAGGGGTACAGTACAGTGGGTTTTATAGTACAGTCTACAGAAAAGGGGTAAGGCAGACACAGAGCCAATCATAATTCAGGGTCGGGGGCTGTATACCTTATATGTCTGGTCACCTCACCTGGTCAGGGAAGGGTTATTTCCTAATATGGTGCATCTGGGCCCATGTGACTGACCCGGAGATGGTGAGGACAGGTGAGATGTGACTACCCTGGGTCCCTGAAATGGTGTCTCAGGACCCAAAATGGAGTCTGCTGACTCATGCTAACCCCTTCAATATGTTTCCTACAACTTCATGTGTGAACAAACATGTAACGTGCTTTCTACGGCTCAGGGATAAGGAAAGAGACAGAGGTCTCTCCCAGCAGCAGTGAGCTTGACAGAGACAAAGGTATGCTAATAGAGGTGTGTGTGAAGAGACAAAAGAATCACCTCAGCCCTGAAAGGGAGGGGCTGTGGGGTTTGGAAACAGACTGAGACAAGCATCTGACAAAGTAGGATTTTCTCCCATGAAAGCTCATGAGAAAAATAAATCTGTTAGTCTTGAAGTGCCACACGACTCCTTGGTGTTTTGGTTTTTTTTTGTTTTTTTTCTGGACTAGACTAACACGGCTATCCCTTTGGAAATTGAGACGTGGAAGTTTTAAAAGGTTTTTTTGAGCTGGGACTCTCCATCTTGAAACAACTCCAAGCAAGATATGGGCCCTGCCTGGCCTCAGGCAGAGACTGGCTGTGCAAACATCTAACAGCCGAACACCTTGAGCTAAACTTGTTTGGACTATGAAGTTAGTTTAAGTAGAAGTATTAGGTTAGCATGTGCTGTTTGCCTTTTGTTTTCTTGTGTCCTCTCCTGACTTATACTGTGATTCTGCCATGCATGGTGTAGTAAAAGGGGCCGGGAGTGCTTGCTGGGGGACCCTTCCTCAAGTAGCCAGGGGGCATATACCCCCTGCCTGGGACCGACTGCATGCAAGAGGCTGGAGTGGACTGACAAAGGAGTGAGTGGTCACTTGGCAAAGTGAGATGAATCAGGGTTCAGAAGTGGGAATTGGGAGGTCACAGCAGCACACTGAATGGGATCTGGGGAGTGGTCTGTCACAGCATGATCACTGACCTACCTGCCCCCCACTAGCCCAATGTGAATCGGGGCCCAGGGACAGTCTTGGATCCCCAGCACCCTTGTCCCCCTCCAGACTCAGGCTCAGGCTCAGGCTCCCACTAGACTCCCCCCAGTACTTAGGTGGCTGTGTGTTCCCTGGGCTGGTTCTGGCAGTGTCGGCTGGAAGAGGAAAGGGTTAAACCTCCCTCTCCCCTCCAGCTAATTGCCAAGCTGGAGGCTCCAGGGGGAGGGCGGCAGGCAGCCCAGCTATTCACCCGCAGAGCAGCCTCTGGGTGAGCCTGTGTCTGCTGGCCAAAAACATTCAGGGCTTACTGTGGGAGAGGTGGGGCTTGTGCCGATCCCTGCCATGGGAGGGGGCAGGGATGCAGGGCCCAAGTCAAATGTCCCTATCCTAAGGACGGCACTGCCCCTGGGGGTCCATGGACATGTTGCAGGGGGTCCAAGGAGCCTCTCCCTACTGAGACAGGAATCCTGCTGCAGCCCTGATGTTCCCTGCCAGGGCTTTCTCTCCCTGCCCATGGCCGGATCCTGGCAGGGGCAGGGGGCTATAATCACCATGGCTCAACTCCCCAACAGCATGGGCCATGTTGGCGGCTGAGCCACTCACCGGCTGTCCCAGCGGTGCCACCATAGCAGCACAGGCCAGATTCCATAATCAACTAGGCGGGCCTCAGAGATTTTTTTTGTTAAAAAGAGGTCCCAAGGCTGAAAAGGGTTGGGAACCACTGGTCTAGAGGTTAGAGCAGGGGCCAGGGAGTTAGGAGTCCTGGGGTCTATTCCCTGCTCTACCATGGAGGCAGGGTTTAGCCTTATTGGGGGGGGGGGGTTGAAGTACCATCTGTGTACTTCAGTTTCCCTGCCAGTTAAATGAGAATGGTAGTTATATGGCACAGTGTTGGGCAGGGAACTTCCTTCACACTGCTAGCTCCATCACCAGACTGAGAAGGAGTTGGGCGGGATTGCTGGCTCTGTATGTGGGCAGCCCCACTGGTGTCAATGTAGGGGGAATGCATGGCTCTGCTGCTGCTGCTGCTGCTGGCTCCATCACTCACTGTATTCAGCATTGGGGGAAAGAGCTACCTGGATGCTCTGTGCTGTGGGCCAGGCTCACTGGCTTCTTGAGTCAGAAGGACTGGAGCGGCGGTCTTCACCTGGCTTAGAAGTAGTGTGGGTGTGTGGGGTGGAAGGCTACATTCTGTGCTGCGTATGGACTTGGAGTTGAGCAGGAGGATGCACTTGAAGGGGGGGAATGGGTTTGAGGGCCTGTACCCTGAATCTTTTTTCTACATAGCAATGTCTGGCTACTTCCAGAGGTGGGAGATGATCCTGTTCCTCTGAATACTTGGTGACTGCTGACCAAGGATAGTCAACTGTGAGTGACGTGGAGCGGAGACAGAGGGCAGTGGTTTGCCGAAAGGACATTTGTTCATCATACTAAGGCAAACGACACAGCCCACCACGAGTTGACTTATGATTACATGTTTTTCAGTGTGGTTGGGCTATTTTCCCAAAACAGTGCTTGGCTTCTTTTCCGTTCTGTTATTCATAAACTCAGTGTTTGCAAGCAGGGAAGTGTTGCCTTTTAAAGGCGAGTAGGGGTGCTTTTAAGTTTTCCCAGACCACTGAGTGGGTTCTTGAGCCAGTTCTGTGCATTACTGATTGAAGGAATTCCTCGATATTGAACCAGGCCCTTGTTGCTGCTGACCTTTTCTGGCAGCAGGGTTACAGAAAGAAAGGACTAAATTGAGTCATTTAGGTATAGCCCTCAACTGGGAATGGCTTGGGGCCACCCTGCTTCAGGGGAAACTCAGGCTGGATTGTGCTTCTGGGCTTGTCATTACAGCAATGTTCATTCACATGCAGCCCCTAATTTGAGGCCTTCCCACACACTAAAATGCATCACTAAAGTGTGGATGTGCTTTTTACTTAAGTTGGTTGGCTTATTAGTGGCTAACATCCACATACTGCTGACTGTGGATGCAGGCTAGCTTCAATTGAGTGTTGCTAGTCCTCCTGCCTTCCCCCAGTTTTCCCTCCGTGTGCCTAGAAAGGACACACCAGTTCTCCTACAACAGCTTGGGATAGAACTCATAGAGTAACTCAGCCTACTGCATCTGTAAGAACTACGAGACACAGATGCTTTAGAAAAACAAGCAAGGAGTCGGGTGGCTGGGACCTCTTCCTGCTCTGGGTGTGGGGGGAGGGACCTGAAGCATGAGGGCAGGGCTGTAACTTGGCTGGGGAGAGTGGGGCAAAGCCCCAAGTGACAAATTTTAGAGGGCGCAGGGGACAGATCTAGCTCCCTGTGGCAGCTGGGGATGGATCTGGCTCCTCAGTGCCCCCAAGAAGCCAGATTCATCCCCAGCCACTGCCAGAAGGCAACTGGGGATGGATCCAGTTCCCTGCCGCCTACTGGTGGTGGCTGGGCACGGATCCAGCTCCCCACTACCTTTTGGCAGTGGGTGGGGACAGATTGGGCCCCAGGCCAAATCAGGGCCCAGGTCATGGGAGGGCACCTTTGGGGCTACTTGCCCTGGGTGCTGCAATAGGTAGTCACAACCCTGCATGGGAGGAGGTGAATATGACTTGGCCCCCAGTACCAGACAGCTGCTTCCTGGCTGTGGGGGCAGCCCCCACAAGGGCCAGATTAAAGAGGTGGGGCCCTCAGCTGGGTGGGGGGGTTGCAGTTCCTGTTGCTGGAGGGGCTGTTCAGTTGCTGAGGGTGGCCACCTTCCCTGCAGAGCGCTCTGCCCCTTGCCAGCCACTCTGACCACCACCACACCACCTGCTGGCATGTGGCCACTTCTCTCCAGAGCTGGAGCTGACTGGCATGCGAGGCACCAGAGGCTGCCCCCAGGCCCTGGAAAGGGCCTGTTCAGCACTAAGTGGGGTGTGAGGGTGGGGGTGAGGCAGGCTGGAATGCCACTGAACAGGCCCTTTCCAGGCACCTCACCTCACATGTCATGCCAGCCAGCCCCGCCCTTGGAGAGAAGCGGACACATGCTGGTTGAGGGCAGCTGGATCAAGACCTTTGCCGCTGCAAATGCCTCCAGGGTCGAAGAACGGAAATACACTCCGGATCCTTTCCTCGAAGGGGGGGTTACCAGAGGCAAAGTGACACAGTGCCGAGGTGGTGCCAAGTTGGAGACTGATTGTGGCCGCGCAGGTCAATGCAGTCAAAAGGGAAACCAGCTTCCTCAGCCAAAGAATGGACATCCACAACGGGATTGGTACCAATATTGGAGTCAACAACAGGACCCCCCTGCACTGGACAATGGTACCATCCCGGAACCAGAGCAGGTAGCTGCGAATTGGTACTGCTCCTCACCCGAATCCTTATGTGAACCCTTGGTACCATGCTCACAAGGGTCCAGATGGGCAGGGTTGACTTCTGCTTCTGTGGCTCCCTCCAACAATGAGCTTCCGCACCATCAGTCCACATCATCCCCAGCACTGACCCCGGTGGGAGAGAAAACTGTGTGTAAGCAGTGCCATAAGTGCTCTCCAACTCTCTCCCACTGAAACTATGCATCTCCCAGTCTCCAAGCATGAATCCCTGCAGCACTGGTCCCACCACTGGTGACCCTGTCAGCACTGGCGTGGACATGGAGCAGGCCCAGGAACAGCCAGTACATTGGTGACGGCCTCCCAAAAGGAAAGAGGCCGCTCAGGGAGACGCACCATAACTCAGCACAGTGCTTCTTCCAGGAAAGGTCATGCAGATGGTTGGACTACCCTTCAGAGGACAAGCCTGCATCACTGCAACCCTCAGCACCACCATCAGCCAGGACCCCTTGCTCCTTGGAGGCTTTGGATGAGGAACCTGACTCTAGCACTACATGGTACTATAGATCACGGATCCCTTCATCTTTTTCTCCAGATGAAGCAAGCTATCAAAAGCCCCTGGCATACAGGGACAACCCCCGTGCCCAGCAGGATTTGCTGAGGTCCATGGGAGCAAACTTGAACTTGGATCTCAGGGTCATCAAAGAAAAATGCAACCCCCTTTTTGACATAAGGGATGTAGCTCTACCCACTAAAGTCTTGATTCCCCTGCATGAAGGGGTGTACAATATTGCAAGGGCACCGTGGCAAACCCCATCCTCAATCTCCCGTGTCCAAAGCTGCAGACTGGAGGTACCACGTCCCAGCCGATAGGTTCACCTTCCTTTTCAGCCATCCCACTCCAGGTTCCCTGGTGGTGGATGCCGTCAATCACAGAGAGAGATGGGGCCAACCAAGCTCCACTCCCAGAAATAAGGAGGCAAGGAAACTTGACATCTGTGGTAGAATGGTTTACGCCACCTCAGCCCTCCACCTGCGTATAGCAAACCACCATGACCTCATGGGAAGATATGTATTCAGTCTCTGGATGGCACTGGAAAGATTTTGTGATGTGGCCCCTAGGGAACACCTCAGGGACTATGAGACGCTGGTACAGGAGGGCATTCTAGCTTCCCACGGCATACTAATGACTTCATGAGGTGCATCTGACACTGCCTCCCACAGCATAGCCTCTGCAGTGTCAATGTGATGGCTAGCATGGTTACAAGGCTCTGGTCTGTCGCAACAGATGCAGATGGTTATTCAGGACCTTCTTTTCGAAGGCCTGGCCTTTTTTGCAGAATCCACAGATTCTAAGCTGCAAGGGATGAATGACTCCAGGGCTACCCTAAAGTCCTTAGGCATGTACACACCTCAGGAAAGTAGGCATTCCTTTAGGTCCCTCCCAACAAATGCAGCAATAACCTCAACAGTTGCAACACCAAAATCAAACACAGGAGTCACGCCAGAGGTCCTACCAACAACCTCAGCATCAGTGCAGGGAGGCAGGCAAGGGCTCAAAATCCCAATCCTCAGCACAAACAACCCACCGGGGAACAGTAACTCCCACTCAGCTGGCCAAAAGCAGCATTTTTGACAAGCGGCTAAAGGCCCCCCATCCCTCCTGCCCAACCCCTGTTGTTCAACAATCAGCTGGCCCAATTCCTACCCCATTGGGCCAGCATCACAACAGACCACTGGATATTGGATGTGATATCCAAAGGATACTCCATACAGTTCAAATCTATACCCCGAGACAGAAATTTGCCCGCTTGTTTGAATCTCGGGAACCCAGAGCTTGACCTTTTGCTGCAAAGGGAATGTGGAAATCTGCTTTCCCTAGGAGCTATAGGCTATGTTCACACACCGTTTTGTTATTTCGAAACAAGTTATTTCGAAATAACTTGTTTCGATATAACATGTTATATCAAAATAACTTGTTTCGAAATAACAAAACGGTGTCCTCGAAATAAGCAAAAAACGGGAATCGAAATAGCGTTTCCACAGTGTGGACTTGCTATTTCAATCCAGGGGCAGTGCAGCATGGGAGGTGTGGCAACATAGCCGCCTCCCTGGGCCACGTCAGCGGCCATGTTGCTAGCCAATCACATGAAAGCCGGCCCTGACCTCACTTCCCTGTCCACTCATGCTAGCAGCACGCTGCAAGCCATGGACAGTGCTCGGCTGCCTAGACAGCGCTGTGCAGCACCCGGCCCCTCGGCACGCATTGAGGGGCTCCAGCACCTCTGAGAGACTCTGTTTGTAGACCCCGAGGAGGACTGGCCTGTGGCTGAGGAGTACATCCAGCTCAGCCGCAGGGCTCAGCTACTGCCCCTGCCCCTCCCCGTGCCCCACCGCATGTGGGCGCGTGAGACCAGCGCTGACTGGTGGGAGAGGGTCATTCTGCGCACCTGGGGCGACGACCTCTGGCGCCAGAACTTTCGCATGAGCAGGGCCAGCTTCACCCGCCTGGTGGGCGAACTCGCCCCGCACCTGTGCCACAGGGACACCCCCATGAGGCCTGCCGTCCCGGTGGACAAACGAGTGGCCATCGCCCTGTGGAAGCTGGCCACCCCGGAGTCGCACAGGGCAGTGGCGCACCTGTTTGGCGTCGGGAGGTCCACCACCGGCACCATCCTCCTCGAGGTCACCAGGGCCATCAATCACGTCCTCCTACGGCGCCTGGTGAGACGTGGGGACCTGCAGGACACCATGCCCGGGATGGCAACCCTTGGCTTTCCAAACTGTGCTGGCATCTTGGACACCACACATATCCCTGTGCGCACCCCGGAGCACAGGGCTGCAGTGTACCGCAACCGAAAGGGATACCATTCGGTCATTATGCAGGCCCTTGTGGACTACCAGGGCCGGTTCCAGGACTGCTACGTGGGATGGCCAGGGAGGGCCCATGACGCCAGGGTCCTCTGCAACTCCACCCTGTATCGGGGCATGGAGGCGGGCACCCACTTCCCCCCTCACACCATCCACCTTGGGGGCATAGAGGTGCCCGTTTTTATAGTGGCGGACGCAGCCTACCCCCTGAGGCCCTGGCTAATTCGACCATACGCCGGGCCACTCGACCCCAGCCGGCAGCTGTTCAATCGCCGCCTGGCCCGCTGTCGACAGGCGGTCGAGCGGGCATTCGGACGCCTCAAGGCCCGGTGGAGGTGCCTGCTCACTCGCCTCCACCTCGCTGAGCAGAGCCTGCCGCAAGCCATCGCGGCATGTGCAGTGCTCCACAACTTTTGTGAGCAGCAGGGGGAACCCAATCCACTCGCATGGGAGGCTGAGGTCCAAGCATTTGCTAGGGACTATGAACAACCGAGATCCCGGCCAACTCAGGAGCAGCCATCTGCGTGAGGCCTTGCCATCCGCGACGCCCTCCAGCTCGCCTTCACCATGGAGGAAGACTGAGGACCAGGCCTGCCCTGCACCAAACCACCATCTCCCCCGTCCACCCACAGCCAGCCCACACCCATCCACCCACACTGCCAATCCCCCCCAGTAAAAACACAGACAAGCATGACTAACGTTCCAGGGGTTTATTCACAATAAGGGAAGGGATGGGGGCGATATGGGATGGGGCAATCTGGGGAGGTCCGGGGGAGGGAACATGAACTTGGGAGGGGGCTTGGGGAGGGAACATGAACTTGGGAGGGGACAGGGGTGAAGAGGTCCTGGGGCGGGGAGGGTTAGGCAACGCCTGTGGGAGGGTCCGGGGGGGGTGGCATGCCCCGCCTGCGCCCACGGCTGCCCTCCGCCCGCTGTCCTTGCTGGGGCGGTGATGTCTCCCGGCGACGTCGGGGAGCCAGGCCCTCTGCAAGCTGGCGGATGGCTGCAGCCTGCTGCAGAATAGCAGCTGGCAGCTCCATTGCCAGGACCTCCAGTGCCCTCGCTGCCCTGTCCTCAGCGCCTGCGAGGCGCTCCAGGGCACGGAGCCCAGCTGCCTGCCGCTGCACCTGCTCCCGTCTCCAGGCCTGGGTGGCGGCGTGCATGTCACGCCCGAGCTCCTCCAGGCTCTCCAGAAGCTCACTGCGGGTCCTGGGGGCCCTCCGCTGTCGCCGCGGTGTCCTGGGGCTTCGGCAGTGGGGTCCGGGCGTGGGTGCCGGCCCTCAGGGAGGGGCTCTGCGACGTGCTGCAGGGATGCAAAAAGCACAGTTAGCCCCTGCCGCCTGCTGGTCCCATCTGTGTGCACCTGTCTGCAGCACACACCTCTGCCCTGACTGTCAGGGTCCCAAGATCCCGTGGGACATTGCCCTGGGGTAGGGCTCCTGGTCCCCAAAGCCTCGGAAGGAGGCCGGGATGGTACCCGACAGAGGACATTGGAGGACCCTGGGCAAGAAGGTTGTCTGGCCGAGGTAGTCATCAGGGTTTAAGGCGCCCTGGGACAGTTCCCTATATAAATCGGTATTCTCTGGCAGTCCAGGATCCTTCAGCCCCTCTGGGAAAAAGCCTGACAAGCCCTGGTATTTTGACCTGCCTGCCAGACAGAGAATGAGAGGATAACAAGAAGAACAGAGCAGAGGAAAGGAGACCATGGTCTCCTTTTGCCAGACATCTGGGAACCGTACCCTGGAGGCACATGCTCGTGGTGCCCACAAGGGTGAACTGGACCCAGCCACGCCTTGCACTTGGAGGTCTCCCGAGGCCACTTGCCAGTTGTGTGCCCTGCCTGCTCTCCACCCCACGCAAGATGCTGCTGCATCTTTCCCAGCCAGTCCCTGGTCACCACCCTCCAGCACACAAGGACCTTTGTCCCCGGTGACACCTGTGTCTGTGGGCCCCGTGGCCAGGGGGCCCCTCTGTGCCCACGAACCCTGGGCCCTACCCGCCCTGGTGCCTGGCCCTGGCCTCCACCTGTCCCGGGACCTGCTGGACAGGCCCAGCCCTGTGTGCCCCCGTGTGTGGGGGGGTGTACTTACCCACGGGGGCTCCAGAGGTCCGCCGAGCTGTCCCGGGGTCTGACTCGGAGCCTGGGGCGGTGGTGGGCCCCTGCTCCTCAGTGCTGCTGCCCGCCTCCATGGCCCTGAAGAGCTCCGGGCTCATGGGGCTGGCCTCCGCCGCTGATGGTGGCGCGGCTGGTGGTTCCCCGACAGAGACGTCAGAGGCGGCTGCCTCCAGGCCTGATGAGGGGCTCTGATGCCCCCCAGAGGTGTCGACAGATGCAGCGGGGGCACCGCTGGGCTGTGTGCCCAGGAATTCATCCAGGGCCTCGTAAAATGGGCACATGGCCTGGCTGCCAGGCCCCTCCAGTGCCCGGGCATCCCAGATGCGGGCATACTCCTGGCGGAGCATCTTTATTTTGCTCCGCACCTGCTCGGTTGTTCAGAGGTGCCCTGCTTGGGACATCGCATCCGCAATGTCGTGGTATATGTCGCGGTTCCGGTGGCTGGCCTGGAACCTTTCCAGTATGTCTGGCTGCCGCCAGATGCCCAGGAGGCAGGTCACATCCTCCTGCATCCAGACAAGCGCCCTCTGGCGTCCTGTGGCTGAGGGACCTGGCTGCTGGGCCATGGCTGCCTGCTAGCTCCCTCCCTGCCATGCAGCCTAACAGGCACGCCCTGGCAGGAAGTTCCCCCAGGGTGCTGTGCACCCTGGGAGGAAGGTCAGCCGGTTATTTCAAAACAACCGTTGTTTCTGACCCTGCCAGCAGGTTCGAAGATTTGAGGATCTTGGGGGGCAACCACTGCACCCGTGGGGTACGGGGTGGATCTGGGGTACACTTTATTAAAATGAGTATAGGGTAAGGTGAGCGGTGGTCGGTGTATGTCGTGTTTGTCACAGTGGTTTCTGTAAAGTGTTGGGGGGTACCTAACTTTCGGGAGTGGGGACAGGTTGGGGAACAATGGAGTTCTTCAACTAACCTACTAACACTATAGCCTTACTCACTATAACCTAAAGGCTACCTTAACACACTATAGGAAAAGGGGGAGGGTACAATGCAAATTAGTGTGCCGCAGTGGCAGAGAAGATAAGTAGTAGGGAAGCTGGGGCCTGAAGAGGAGTAAAGGCAAGTGGGGCGGGTGTCGAAAGGCAGCGGGGTGAGGAGGTGTTTGGGGGTTGGGGTAAGGGGACAGAGGCAGGAGAGGGGCTGTAGGCACCTGGGAGTGTGGGCAATGGGGAGAAGCAGGAGAGGCTGAAAGGGGATTCAGGGGTATGCGAGGGAGGCAGAGGAGGGCAAAATGGCAGGGAAGGCAGAAGGGGTTCGGGGGAAGCGGCTGGTGGGAAGGCAGAAGGGGTTGGGGGAAACCGGCAGTGGCCGCAGGAGTGGCTCGGGAGCCGGGAGCCGCAGAAAAAGCAGCAGCGAAGCTGGAGAGCCCGGCGGGCGGCTGTGGGAACCAGTGGCAGTTGGCGAGGGTCACCGGGGATCAGGGAAAATGGCGGGGACCAAGCGGCCACAAAAAGAGGCGGAGAGGCGGCTGGCGGGACTTCAGGGCCGCTGCAGGCGGTGGCGGGTTGCGGGGAACCGGCAGCGGCGGTGAGAGTGGCTCGGGAGCTGCAGGGCAGGAGCCGGGGAAGAACGGCTGGCAGCCGGGGCAGGAAGGGCGGCCGTAAGAGCGGCTCGGGAGCCGGGAGCCACAGGAAGCGGCGGAGGACGGGGAGGGCCGGCGGGCTGCCGTGGGAGCCGGCGAAAAAGTGGCGGGGCTGCTAGAGAGTCCGGCGGGGATCGGGGGAACCGGCGGCAGCCGCGGGAGCGGCTCGGGAGCCGGGAGCCGCAGAGAGCCGCAAGGGTAGCGGGGCGGGGAGAGCGGCTCGGGAGCGGGGAGCCACAGGGACAGAAGGAAAGTTGAGGCGCACCGGGGATCCCAGAAATGAAGAGGGAACAAGTAAAGTTAAAGAGAAAAAGGTTTATTTAAGTTGGGGAGGTTACAGAGGGGAGGGCAAAAAGGCAACTTAACTAAACAATTCTAAAGGCTAGGAGCTAAAGGAAACAATCTTAACAGCTAACTTAAGACTTCTAAGGCTACCAATTAACTTTATACAATGTTGCAAAACACAATACTCTTAAAGCAAGTTCAAACAACCCAGGAGGAAAAGAGATACACTGGGTGATACAAAGTAGCAAGAAGCAATTACAGACACCGGGAGCTCCTAACACAGACTGGAGCTGCAAGCAAACAGAAAGGTACACACGCAAGCCTGTAAAGCTGGGGAAAGCAGTTTTAAAGCAGCAGTAAAGAAATAGAATAACTTTTTTCTTAGAGAAAGGTTGCAGGGCAGACTCTTACCACTCCTAGCAGCAAGGGTAACAGCATTACAGGCTGGAGAAGACTCGTAATCGGTCGGGAGTAACTCGTGGGGGTAACTCGTGGATACGCTCTAGGGGGAACTCGTGAGCGGAGGAGGCAGCTTCTGGTTGATCAGGCCATGAGAGATGTTGAAAACCGTCCTGCCTGAGCACCCCAGAACCTCAGCTTTTAAAGACTATTTCCCACCTTTCCCTGATTACAGGGAATGTGGGGAACAATGGGGGTACGAGTCATGCCCTGCAGAACCTTGCAGCTAGGCAGAGCCCACCTACACCAAGCCCTGCAAAACAATGGGCCCCCAGGGTGGTAATGGCCATCCAGTTGAGTTCAAGGGGGCCATCTAGTTAAGGTGAAGGAGCCATTGTTCACTTCACACGTTCTATGTACTTTAATGATGGCCTGGGAGGGGCAGCCATCAAAGTAACTGCTATGAGTCACAGACAGTTTCGAAATAACACGGCCACCACAACGGTTGTTTCGAAACAACTCGTTCTGAAACAACCATTGTTTCGAAACGGCATGTCCCATTGGCGTTATTTCAAAACAACCGTTTCGGGACAACGCCATTTCGAAATGTAACGAGGTTTAAGTTGTTTCGCAAAGACCATGGCCATTTCAAAAGAAGCGGTTTGCTTCTTTCGAAATGGCCGTGCGTCTTGTGGCCATGGCACTCCTTATTTCGAAACAACCTCTGTTGTTTCGAAATAAGGAGTGTGTGTGGACATACCCATAGAGAAAGTCCCAAAGAGACAATGGAAGAAAGGGTTCTGCTACTGATACTTCCTAGTTCCCAAACCAAAATGGCAACCTGAGACCTATCTTAGACTTCAGGTCACTAAACAAACAGCTAAGAAGAATAACATTCTGCATGGTTTCCCTATTGCAAATCGTCCCAGCTCTAGACCAAGGGGATTGGTTTGCGGCCCTCAATCTAAAGGAGGCTTACTTTCACATAGTGAGAAGACCCAACCACAGGAGATTCCTCAGATTCGTGGTGTGGGGAAGTCACTTCCAGTTTGCATCCTTACCTTTTGGGCTCTCCTTAGCCCCCAGGGTCTTCACAAATGTATGGTGGCAGTGGCAGCACACCTACGAAGGCAGGACATAAAGATCTAGCCCCACCTCGATGACTGGTTAATATAAGGGAGGTCCAAACACCAAGTTTGCCACAGTGTCAGTGTTTCAAGAAAGCTGTGCAGATATCTGAGGCTTTGTATAAATCAGGAAAAATCAAAGCTCACCCCACCCCAGAAGACAGAATTTATAGGAGCCCTCATAGACTCCAGAAAAGGGAAAGCATCACTTCCCCACTCAAGGTTTCAGTCCATGTGCACCATCATTTCAGAGCTCTGAAATGATGGTGCACACAGACTGAAACCTTGAATGGGAAAGTGACGTGGTCTCAACTTCAAGGGAGCTGGCCCCTCAAGGACAAGCCATTCCATAGAAATGTGAAAGAGCTCAGGGCCATTTGTTTGGACTGCAGGGTTTTTCTGGACTTGATAAAAGGGAAAACAGTCTGGGTCCTAATGGACAGTACTATGACCATGTTCTAGATGAACTGGCAAGGGGTGGGGGGTGTTTTCCTCAGCCCTCTGTGTGGACGCCACCAGCCTATGGGAAGTGGCCCTACGGCACAACCTTACTCTAATATTGGCTCACTTGCCATGGGGTGGAAAATGGTACTGAAGACTCACTGAGCAGGACTGTCCTGTCTCACCATGAATAGGCCCTGCACACAGAGGTGATGTCCCACATCGTCAACCAGTAGGGCACGCCTCAAATGGACCTGTTCACGAGGCATCAGAATTGGAAGTGTCACCGCTTTTGTTCCCTCAGGGGCCAAGAGATGGGCTCACTTGCAGATGTCTTCTTAATTCCATGGAGAGCCACTGATGTATGTGTCCCCTCCCTCCCCTCAGTTTCCTTAATTTACAGGGTCCTCCTAAAGATAAAGAGGGATGGAGTGGACATGATACTGATCACTCCAGACTGGCTCAGACAAGACTGGTACTCGATCCTGTGGGACTAATCAATAGATATTCTGTTCCATCTTCCACGCGGGCAGGACTTGCTAACACAGGACTCGGGTAGGTTATGGCATCTGAACCCGAGAGTACTACACATAATGGCCTGGAGGCTGCATGGTTAAATGACTCTGAAAAACTGCTCTGAGAGAGTTAGGGAGATACTGGTGGGCATTAGGAGACCCTCCATTAGGGCTATCTACACTGCGAAGTGGAAACACTCCTCCCTTTGGTCCAGGGAAAGAGGGGTCTTACCAGAGTCAGCTCCCATCCATTTTATTCTGGACTATCTTCTGGCCTTTAAGGATAAGGGCCTATCAACTCCCTCACTAAAGGTTCACCTAGCGGTGATTTCAGCCCTCCATGATAAGGTGGAAGGGATTCCTGTCTTCTCCCACCCCACCTCCACTCGGTTCCTGAAAGGTATTGAGAGGCTCTACCCACATCCTAGGGATCCTTCTCCCCAGTGGGACCTAAATCTGGTGCTTCACTGTGTGGAAGCAACCTCCAATAGGCAGGATCAGCTTTCAGCAAAGCACCTTTATTACAAGTGACCACAAGGAGAGAGACTCACACCAACAGGGAGAATCCTGTCTGGTTAGGAGCACTCTGCCTGGAGGGTGAAAGTTAACAATATTTATAGGGGTGGAAATCAGCAGAAGAGGGGTGATGTTTCCGATTGGTGCAATTACAATTCCTTTATGTGATTGGCCACATTATAGATTACAAAGAACAGAATAGAACAGTAAGTTCAAAACAAGCAGATAAACACACATTTGCTCTAGCAGATTGCAGCTATAGTTAAGTTTCATACATATGATGCATCTGGGTGTTGTTTTCACTGAGTGGGAACAGATAAAGGCTATTATGGTCTGAGCTGCTAAAATTCAGAGTGTTTCTAGCAGGACTGAGGTAGAAATGCTTATCCCTTGGGACAGTGCATTCTTATCTTGTTGCAGTTTTACAGCTTCTGCTAGTCATCACTGACCTTTACTTACTTTCAGGGGGACATGTAGCACAGCTAAACATGAAGGCCTATAGCTAGTTTTAGCACAATATGGAAGCCTGGGTTATTAATTTTATTCCACAACTATTTAATGGAACCCCTGTTTGAACCCTTGGACTCGTGTACATTCTTCATCCTCTTGTGGACAGTAACATTTTTGGTGTCCCTAACCTTGACAAGATGGGTCTCAGAACTCAGAGCCCTCTCCTTGGAGCCTCCATATATGAGATTTTTCCACAGACAAGGTGCTGTTATGTTTGCTCCCTTTCTTTCTCCCAAAGGTGGCCTCACCATTCCACTGAACCAGGACATTTGCCTTCTGGTGTTCCTTCCAGACCCTCAGGTCATGGAAAAGCAGAGGAAGTGGCACACCCTGGATGTCAGAAGGGTGCTCCTGAAGTACATTGAACTCACACGTCCATTCCACAAGTCCTCTCAACTCTTCCTCACAATTGCAGAGCAAAAGCGAGCACAGCCAGTGACAACACAGTGCATTTCTAGATGAATAGTGAACTGTTTTAAAGACTGCTACAAAAGGTCAGGTACACCCCTCCCCGGGAAAGTCCAGGCACACTCAACAAGAGCCCAGGCTTCTTCAATGATCTTCCTGGTGCAGGTCCTGATCCAGGAGATCTGCACAGCAGCCATGTGGTCATCAGTTTGTACCTTCACAATGCACTATGCTATTGTCCAACAGCGAGAGAAGATGCCATGTTGGGCAGAGCCATGCTCAATACGGGTAAGTTGTAACTCTGCCTACCATCCTGGTATGGCTAGCAGTCACCTGTAACTGAATGATGTGAGCAGCACTTGAAGAAGAATTGTGGGTTACCGATGTAACTGCCCCTTCTTCGACATGGGCTGCTCACATACATTCAGATCCCTCCCACCGTCCCTGCTATTCCGAGCTGGTGAAAAGAAGGGACTGAGAGGGTCAAGGTCAGTCACATATATAGTTGTGGTCACTGACCCTGACCTGACAGGCTAGGGCTAAAAGACTTTCCAGATTACCGTGTGCTGCAGCACAGTAGACACCTGTAACTGAATGTATGTGAGCAGCCCAACTCGAAGACAGACGGTTACATCAGTAACCCACTGTTGCAGTTACTCAGAGCTGTTTAAAAGAGACTTATTTCCCTCACTTCATGCAAACTTGATAGAAATGCTGCTTCACAAACAGCGTAAAAGAAACTGTTACATTTTTCTTTTCTCCCGGCATCAAGGCTGCAGTCAGGAATGATTTAAGGGAATTATTTGATTACAGCTTCAGTGGAATGATGCTGAAGCTGAAGGGGAACCCTTAATTTTCATTTGGAATCCAGTGAACAACATAAATCATTTTAACTAGGTCTCTCATGAAAGACCTACTGTTCACTGAACAATCCCACATGTGTTTATGAATGTTACCACTGTGCAAACATCAGCAGGAGGTACAGTTTAGGGAAGGCTGGTATAATGAACTGTACTGTCAGCAGCTGAAATACATAATAAGATTTTCCTAGCTCGGCTGTGGTTCTCTATGGGTTAAGGAGGCTAACCTTTCAGTAGAGAAAAGCCTTGCCTTGCATGCTGCAGAACAGAACGCATGAGCAGACAGAGTTTCTGAAATGATTGCCTCCAGGCAGCCTGCTAAAACTGAGGATAGCCACTGTGCTGTGGGAGGGATGGTTTCACTTTCAAACACGCAATGACTTAAAATTAACTGAAGTCACTACTGTATCCACCTGAACTACCAGGGAGCTGTGTGGCAACACCAGGTACTGTACTTGTCACTTTCCATAATATAATGCAGCAAAAGTTCATTGAAAATGAACAGGAAAATAGTAACAGACATTCCAAAAAGGTTTGTTGTTTTCCTCAATATAAAATAATTTGATAGAGTTTTTAAAAATGTTTCTCATTATAGTGATGACTACCACACAGATTGCTTGTCTGCACTCAGGGTATATAAGTAGGAACAACCAGTTGCATTTTGTGTACCATATGTTTTACATAACATATGATTTGAAGTTACAAGATGTTTTATTTTGTATGCTCTCAGTCCACAATTGGGAATGTTATAAAAGCAGATGTTCTAACAAATTCAGTGGCACAAAAATAAATGGAATGATCAAAGAAGAGAATTCCAGGTGTAACATTGGACAATGTACTGCAGATTAGTATCATTCTTAAGAAAAAGATAAAGTGTCTAAAAATATCTGTAGGTTTTGGATAGGGCTATGCAATTTCACTTTCAGCTAAATGCTTCTGAATATTTTGTTAGCAAAATAGGGAGACATTTTAGAGGCACCATCATTATAAAACTTGTATGGTTAATAAAATACAAAAGGCCTCTTATTCCAAATGATTAAAACTGGAGTGGGGTCCAATTTGGTTTTCATTCTCTTCACTATTGTTTTTTTCTGTTTGAATTTAACTCACTTGAACAATAAAATGTGACTAGGTTGTTTAAGAGCAGTTGTAGCACAATGGTTGAAGCTCACATTCTACTTCTCCTTAAACTGGGGAGGGGATTTGGAAATCGTGAAGTTAAAATAATACAGTTCACTTTTGTCACAATATTGTCTTTTATTTCATAGACATCTCCACACAAAAGTCCACCAAGTGCTCAGTCCCATATTTTGAATAAATGTGAAGAGAGGAAATGCAAAGGTCTGATTTTACAGACCAGTCCAGACCTACAGTTACTAGATGTCAGGCAAAAAGAGGACATGTCCTCTTTTTACCTTCACGTCCTCTGTCTGGTAGGCATTTTAAAACACATGATTTTGACTGGCTTTTTACTTATAGAGGTTAAAGTATGCTGGAATGCCATGGAATACCTTATTTTTAGGGGAAAGCATTCCAGGGCCCCCTAAAAAACAGAAGAATATTACATTAATACTACATTTTCTCCATGTGTCCTCCAATGTCCTCCTTTTCATACTTCTCTGTCCTTCTTTCCAGGCTTTTGTGTCTAGTAACCCCATCTAGACCTGAATAGCAGCTTGATGTACAATTCCTGCACCTCCAACTTAAATTAACTTTGGCGGATATTAAAGTTGCTTACTTCAATGATAACCCAGACTGAGGCTAGGGAGCAGCTAGTGGGTCTTTAATGTGTCACCTGCAGCTATTTGCAGCCATTATTAAAACCCTGTATGATTTAATTATTAACCAGTCAGGATGCTTTTACTATGTTGTTAAACAATTAGACAATACTTACAGTGTTAACCAATTGTAAAATATTAGGTCAGTTATTTTTTTCTCTGAGAATAATATATAACAAATGAAACAATGTGTTCACACTACTGTGGGACTTTTGGATAATACTGATTGTTAATTTGACTCCAGAACTATTTAAATCTGAGTATCAGTAGCTTAGTATCTCTGCCAAGAGGAGGCTAAAGGAGGGATTTCAAGGCAGCAAAAATTTTTCCCTCATCTTCAGGTAAATGTTGTTATACCAATGCCCAGACCTAAATCTGGGTTTCCACCAACTAACTGGGGACAGTACATGTGTCTTGTTACTTATTAACAAAACAATTGATTTATATTTTAGTCAACTTCTGGAAGTTACTCGGGTTTTGGGGTGTGTAAGCCATGTACTGGTAGCACATCCATTCTGAAACACTAATTGTAAAACCTGCAGTTCTAGTTTGTAAGGTATGTGGTATTGATAGTTTTAGATGTAATTTGTGGTTGCTAGACTTAGAAACAAGGTCTAAGAAACAGAATCAAGTAACACAGGCATTGTATTCACTTGTCACATGTATATTAAATAAGCAGTTAAATTCTACAATTTATGCAAAACCAAGAGTTAAACAAATTACTGGGATATTTGAAATACATTTAATGTTGAATAAGTAATCACTGAGTAAGCTCTGCGAAACCTATTCATAAGCCTATGAATTGAAATCATTGGGCTGCTATTTTAATTCTTTGTAACTATTATATCTTCTTTCAAATGTGTATAAACAATGTCAACTGGACAGTAGGAGGAAGGCATTTCTTGTTAGTAGTAATCTTGGAGTAAATGTGTGAAGTGCCAGGTAAAATACCAGATCAGAACAATGGAGGAACAACCTCCAAAGGGTATAACCAGAGGAAAAAGGCATAAACAATTGAAATGATAGAAAAAAAATACAATGCCAATCAGGAAAATGTTCATCTCAGAACTTCATGTAAAGAACAGGAGAGGAAGCAAATTTTTAGTATCACTGAAACTGTTAGACAGTAGAAGCTGACACCCTCTAATACTGGATGACTAGCAACCGTAATGGTTCAGCATCTCTTTAGGAAGACTGAGAGAAGAGTTGGTATATTGTAAAACGAGCAAGCAAACTATATTTCTCTTTGTCACTGAAAAGGCTTCTCACTGATTGAGCTTTAAGAGGATTTCTTACAGTTCCTTAACTAAGAATGGGTCACACTGTTAATGAAATTTAAGTGAAAGAGAATTATTACCCAATAAACGGGAAATTTGTCCTAAGCTAAAAAGAATAACTATAACAAGAGAGGTAGGGAATGGGCTTCTATCTGAAAACTCCTGATGAGACAGAGCTCAGATCTATACTGCAGCATGATTTTGGTGGCAATTGAAGGGAGATACACAATATACTTAAAATGTCTTGTGTTTCTCCCTCCAATTCTTCACTGCCTACTTACCATGGTGTTTTCATGAGCCCAAGTCAGAGGGGAAACCACTTTCTTCTAACTCAGCACTACTCCTGCAAGGATGGTCTTACTGGATTGGTTTTCTGATCAGCTGAAGAGGTTTTCAGGGATCAGAAAGATTGATGTGACAGCACCATTAGTAAAGACAAGTCCCGAGAAACCAAGTATCCTTTTAATCTTCATTGAAAATTAATGGGGTGGTGTAATGTCAGGAGGGCTAATGATCATTCACAGTAGTTAATAATTCCAGTTGCCATTGTTGTGGCTTCTCTATACTTCTGTGGACTTGCATGACTCACAGAAATTTGTATGTCCTGTAAGGCCTGATTCAAATAGAAGTCTTTCTGTTGGCTTCAGAAGGCCAAGATAAGCCCTACAGAGGATAATGTAATTTGTGTTCCCCTTCCTTTCCCCTCCATCCACTAGTTTATTTGTCTGTACTTAGGATATCAGCCACCCTGTTTAGAAGGCAACTAGAACAGTGTGATCACTACTGCAAGCAACTAATGATAATCTTTTTAAAGGTCTATTTCTTTTCACTGTCATTGCTTTTTCATTTGGGACCTGATCCAAAGCACACTGAAGTGACTGAATACTTCCAGCTGATTTCAATGGCATTTGGATTAGGCATTTTATCCTGAAGAGCAAAAACAAAAACAAAAACAAAACAAAAAAAATTGAATAATGTTTTGCTTGTTTTACAGAATCTGTGATGTAACAGCCTCTGTGTTGTGGTGGAAATCATGCGGCACCTCACAGGCTCTTGGTAAGGGGAAAAAATCGCTAGAAGAAATGACTGTTTCTTCTTATCTACAAGTAAAAGTTCATTAAAGTTTAATAATGACGTAATAAAGTCTACATCATAAATATAAAAAGTACGGTAGAGATAAACATACAGTAATATGTAACAATGTGACTTCTTGGGGTTGTATATTTCTACTGCAGGCTTCTCCAACCTGCGGCTGGGGGGCCAGACTCCAGCCTACCAAGGGCTTTCATCTGGCCACCAGAGTGCCGCCATAAGAACCTGAAACCTGAACCAGCAAGGTGCTATGTGGTGGAGGGTGGGGGTGTGTGAACTGAGCTGGCATTGTGCTCAGTTTGGTGGTGGGGGAGAGCAGAAAGCAAAACTAAGCCCGAGGGCAAGTGGAATCCAGGGGAAGGAGAGCAGCTCTGAGTGGGGGTGAGGAGAACACAGGGGGACAAGCACAGGACAAACTATGGCAGTTCAGGGAAGCTGAAAGGGCAGGGGAGCATTGTGACTGGTTGGCAGGACCCAGCTACTTCCTGACCTGTTCATCTCCTCTCTGCTCTCCTCCCACAACCCCTAACCCCAGCATGCCTGTCCTTCCCCTGACCTTAGTGGCAAAATCTCTTTTGTAGAAGTTGCTACCCATCAATATTTCTGGTACAGAAATGCCCAATGCCAAAACCTGTGATCCCTGCAGAGCTGCCAGGTTTCTGTCCTGTGTGTGTCTGACTCTGTTCTCCTCTCTCTTTCCCCAGCACTGCTTTCCTTTCCCTGAGCAGTGCTTGGAAGGGAGTGAGATCAGAATGGTGGGGTCCCTGTCAGGAAGTAGCTGAGTCCTGCCACCCAGCTGCTCTACTCCCAGCACCTCACCCTTCTTTCCCTCCCCTCCTCTGCCATGCTTCCCTGTCCTGTCTTGCTCCCCACGCTCTGCCTTGCCCCCTCACATGGGCACTTCTGTCCCCCTTGTCCTCTGTACACAGTGCAAGCAAAAGTAATGCCAAATATCACACTAATCATTATTTTATTAAAGCTTATTAATAAAGATTGATTTGTATGTCTTATCTATCAAATTTTCTCACTGCCCCCCGACTGAGAAATGAATTGCAATGTGGCCCCTCACCCAAAAAGGTTGGACACCTCTGTTCTATTACTTTATTTTTCTCAAGCTACCAATGGCAAAAAGCTGCTCCATAGTAAAGGTTGATGCTAGACTCCCATCATTATTTTGTTTCTTTAAAACCGTCCCCTAAACGTCTCTAAAACAGAAACCAATTCCATTTAAATTGTGCATGTCATGCATAAATATCCCAAGTTAAATTGTTTTCAAACTTTTCAGAAAAAAATCAGAAAATTTATGATGACGACTGGATTTTCCTCTGCTACGCCTAATTAAGGACTATAAATTGTTTGCATTTCTTTGCTGCATGATTTTGAGAATTCTAGGAAAAATCATTTGTTTACTTTCTGTGTTGAGTAAAAGGATCAGATTGACATAGAAGGATGCTGAGTAATAATATCTAGCAGTTACACAGCTTTTTCATCAGTTGATCTTTTACACTTCACTTTTCATAGGGCACAGCAATCCTTACACCCAAACAATGATGTCTTGATTCTGCCTGTTGGCAGTTTGCTCTCATAGATGCACGGTGACAATTGTGAGTTTGCCCTCTGAGGATCGCCTTGCACAGGGCATGGAGTGGGTCCACGGCATGCATCTTTGTGGGGGTTCTTGGCAGTGTGATTCTTCAGAAGCAGCCCTGCAAGGCTACAATAACTTGGACAGGCCTCCAGGGCCCCTGCCTCTCCCTGGGCTGTGAGTTTTGTGCTGTGCCTCTTTAAATATGTCTACACTTTGAGCTGGGATTAAGATTTCTAGCTTGAGGAGACATTCCCACAATGCTAGTTCTAATGCAGTGGTTCCCAACCTGTGATCCTTGGGCCACTGGTGGTCTAGAAGGGTACTGCAGGGTCTGTGAGTGTGGAAAAGAAAGATGATTACTGCAAGTAAATGTACTTTTGATAAGTGCAATTTGTTTGAGAGTGAGTATAATAAATCATTAGAAACAGCTGCATTTTTAATACCCCTTGATATACAAGTTTGGCTCCTGTCAGCCATAGGCTATGTTAAAAATGTTTAAAATGGCTTGCTTACATGGTGGTCCACAAATGCTTTTGATGATGATGTAGTGGTCCACGTAAAGAGAAAGATTTGGAACCACTGTTCTAATGTATCTGGTGCACTGACAGTGCAAATAGGGGGAAGAACTAGATGCTCCAAATACCTACCTAGGGTTTCTGATGGGCACACGCTTTGGGCAGCTAGCCACTCCTGCCAATATAGCTACCTCTTATTTTTTTAGCACACTGTCGCCAGCAGAGAGAGCATGGGTTTGTCTCCTCTATCTGGGAATCACACCTATAGTGCAAAGAATAGACATACCTTTAAAAGCTTAGCACAGAATCTCATCCACTAAACAGCTTGTTGTCTCAAAGGCCTTCTTCAGAGTAAAGTATTAACTAGTCAGAAGAATCTTCACTGGAACAGTTAAACAGGATTTATTCAATATCTTCACTGATGAGCTGTTTAATGGACCATAGCATTCAACATCATAAGTTTAACAAAAGATGGATTTTGTTCAACATCTTCTTTAATGATCTGGATGATGGGGTGGATTGCACTCTCAGCAAGTTAACAGATGACATTAAGCTGGGGGCCCAGACTTAGGAAATAGCATAGGTACACTGGAGAATAGCTATAGGATACAGAGTAACCTAGATAAATTGGACCCAAAGAAATATGGACAGATGGAGAGTCCTTCACTTTGGATGGTAGAAGTCCATGCACTTCCGCTGACTGACTAAGCAGTAGTTTTGCAGAAAAGCACCTGGGAGTTCCAGTGGACAAATTGGAAGAGAGTCAACAGTGTGCTACTGTTTGCAAGAAGGCTAACGGCATTGCCAGAACATTGAAGGAAGTGATCATTCCCCTCTATTAAGCAATCCTGAGGCCACATGTGGAGTACTGTACCCAGTTTTGGGCCCTCCACTACAGAAAGGATGTAGGCAAATTGGAGAGGGTCCAGTGGAGGGCAACCAAAATGATGATGGGGCAGGGGCACGTGACTCACAGATGAAAGACTGAAGGACCTGGGCTTATGTAATCTGCAGAAGAGAAGAATGAGGGGAGATTTGATATCAGCCTTCAACTACCTGAAGTGGGGCTCCAAAGAGAATGGAGCTAGGCTGTTCTCAGTGGTGACAGATGACAGAATAAAGAGTAATGAGTTCAAGTTGCAATGAAAGGAGCTCTAGGTTAAATAGAAGGAAGAACTATTCCCCTGGGAGAGTGGTGAAGTACTGGAAGGGGTTATCTAGGAAGGTGGTGGAATCTCCAACCTTAGAAGTGTTTAAGACTTGGCTTTACAAAGAACTTACTGGGATGATCTATTTGGTGTTGATCCTGATTTGAGCAGTGGGTTGGACCTCTTGACATCCCTTCCAGCCCTAATCTTCTATGATTCATCTGCTAAATTAGACAGGTAAAATGATTTGCACTATAATATTGCAGAAAACTTTTTGGAGTTATACGAGAGAGAGCAAGGTGTTTCAATATGCTAGGGTAAGATAGTTTTCCTGTCTTTGTCACTTCTTAACTACTAAGTAGATGCCTATATTTAGTGGAGCTACAGCCAAGAAGTAGATGATGCAAAAAAGATGTTTTAGCTATCTGTTTTTTTGTTTGTTTGTTTGTTTTTTTGTTTTTAATGTTTCTTCCTTGTTTAACTCTTTTGATATTTGGAGAGTTACATGTGTTTCTTGAATCACAACCCTTTCACATTCTTTGACATATTATTCCAAATTCTAGTTGTCATGTACCCACAAGTTATTTCTTCATTCCATAAGTTTTAGACCTTTTGCATTAACTGCGGACACTTTGTCTGTATGTGCTATGAAGGCAGACAGGGATATGCCAACATCACTTCAGAGATCAATGCAATATTTTCAGTACATTTCAGACAGACAGCAGATTGGAGTGAAGTATGTAAGATACATAGTTTGTTCTTTTACATCAGCTTAAGAAGCAAGATATGTCTTGATGCTTGTAAACATATTCAATCAATGTGTGTCTTCCAAACACTGTTTGCCTGATTGTAAGACAGATATTGGCTTTTAATAAAACTCTGTAACCAAACCATTTTCTCAATGGTCTGAATTTTGTAGCTTGATTTATGGCACTTTAAAGACAACTCAAATAAAAACAGCCTGAAATAAAGGAAGATTCACACTTGTATCCATATCTGGGTATAAATTCTAATGCAGACCTTGAAATTTTTGTGCTAAGGCAGGCATGTCTGGAGTTTTGATCTACCATGGATCTATAGGAGCAGGTAATCTGTAAAAATCTAGTAAATTTAGTTGTCATTTATCATGATACGTGCAAGAGAACACTGTATATTATTCATCTTGTATCATCTAATAATACACATTAGATAAGCATGTATGGGAATGTAGGTGTTATTGCTCAGATATTCTTTTCAGTGTAGGGTTGTATATGATTCATTAATACTAGGCACATTGTTAATGACTCTGGAATGGAAAGAAGTGTGGCAAAATTCCATTGTTATTATGCAAAGTAAAATCAGATAAGCAGTTATATTACTCAAGTAATTTAAAAATCATGATTCAAGAGGAAAAGAGAGGTAAAAGCTGCAAGAAAACTTATTAAATAGAAAAATTACCATACTATGTGGTAAAATTTAGATTAGTTAGTTCTTGAACTGACCTGACTAGGCACGGGTGATTATAGAAAGCTTGCTCCAAATCTTTTAGGTGTTAATTCTTTAATAATGTAACCTCCATAGCTTTAGCTGTTTGTAATAAAGAGTGTTGGAGCAGCACGTAGCATTTGACCAAGATGAAGAACTGTTAAAAACTTGTAAACTGTGGCAGGATGAAAAACCCATAGAAACCCTATGCTTGAGATGCATAAAGCTTATTGAAATATAAAATATTTCAATTATTTCAGTATAATGGTACATCATACATTGAAAGAGCTAATAGAAGGACAAATTTATACTGAATCAGATCTGTAGATTTTCCCTTACTTATTTACTTCTAACTAAAGATATGTAGGATAGACTCAGAGGGGACCTCATGAGATCATTAAGTCCACCTCCTGGGGCTTGAACCCAGGACCTTTTGTATATTAAGTAGAGGTACTAACCACTACACTGTTTGCACATGCTAGGCCTATTTGTTTGCCCAATATGCAAAACTTGCATGAACATGCTGTAACACTAATTTGGAAACAAAGAGACACACTGGTTTAGTTAATATTTGTGTTTATTTCTCACAGAAATTACAAACTAATAAGAGTTACATAATTTGTTCACACACTAGTTTTGCCAATCTTTTATCACATCCTATAGAATTTTCCTGCTCTCTTCTTTCTTGGAGGTACTCAGTAAATGACTATGCAGGAAGTAAAGGAACAAAATTATTTCTCCCTTGGTGACACACTTAACCAGATTGTCTGTCTGTAATCCTAGGTATTGAAGACAGTGGAAATCAGCATTGGTTCACACTATTCAAGCAGTAAATAGAAAATGATGGGACTAAGAAGGTTGTTTTGTAGTGGAATAGATAATATGGTGTCTTTTGAAGTCGGAATTTCACTGAAAATCCTTATATAGTAGTGTATCACACAGTGCAGGTTTTTTTTTTTATTTTGTGTTTTCAGATCATAAAACTTCTCACACTTTGTTCCTTTTGGGATTAAAATTATCAGCAGTAATATGATGTCCTTCTGGATGTATTTAAAAAGAAGAATTACCAAATCATATTGAATAGATATTTTTGTTTTTACCCATTACCTTTTCAGGAGCTCTCTGATCATCCTCCTAGTTTTATGTCTGTTCCTGAGGCCACCTGGGTCACATGCTTCAGTCAACTACAAGCCCAACATTGTACTGATACTGGCTGATGATCTAGGTATTGGTGATGT
This sequence comes from Podocnemis expansa, assembly GCA_007922195.1. Classification (NCBI taxonomy): domain Eukaryota; kingdom Metazoa; phylum Chordata; order Testudines; family Podocnemididae; genus Podocnemis; species Podocnemis expansa. The sequence continues at coordinate 17,785,399 of ML681989.1, read as the reverse complement.
CGGCTGCTATGGAAATGATACTCTAAGGTAAAGACTTTAAGTAGAGTAATCAAAGACATGGGTTTACATGTAAGAATGTAATGTTCTCTCCAACTGAACCTGTCCTGAGCCAATTGCTAGGAGAAGGATGGGGTTCCCAGACAATGTCACCAGCAGTTACAGGTGCTAACTGGACTGTCTCTGCCGCAATGCTGGAAAGGCCTCACAATGCCTTACTGCTAGCAATGGCTATGTCTGGTATCAGTTATTTATCTTAGGTGTTCTTTTAGAGTCTCATTTTGAGAAATGCACCTACAATGCCAGCTGAAGTCACTGGCAGATACTTGGTGACTAGTTTCTCCCACAAAAAGAAACAAGCACTGATTTTATTTTTGTTACTTTATTAGAACATTTTTTTCTGCTTCTCAGCAAACAAATAGGCTGTGTCCACATGCAGTTTTATTTTGAAATAAGTCCTTTCGAAATGACTTATTTTGAAATAAAAACCTTATTTTGAAAGGACCTATTTTGAATTTAAAAAAATTAATTCAAAATAAGGCAGGCCCCTCCAATCGAAATAACATGCCCTGTGTGTGGACATGCTATTTTGATTCCCTGAGAGGGGCCCCTGGGAGGTGTGGCAATATGGCCCTCTGGCAGGGCCATGTTCCCAGGGAGCTTGCCAGCAGATGGGAGGGGGCTGCGGCTCCCTCACCCGCTTGCCCCGCTGCTGCCGCGGCAGGGCAAAGAGCAATCAAAGGGGACTGTGGCTCCTCTGCTGGTTTTTCTGGCTTGGCTGCAAGCCAGTAGCCAGAGGGGACCGCGGCTTCCCAACCAGCTTGCCCCACTGCTGCAGGGCTGCAGCAGCCCCGGGGCTGCAGCAGGGCGAGCAGGTCCCACTCCTGCCACCCCACGGGGGCTGCAGCAGCCCCGAAGCTGCAGCGGGGTGAATGGGTCCTGCTCATGCGACCCCACCCAGGCTAGAGCACCCCAGGGCTGCAGCGGGGCGAGTGGGTCCCACTCCCGCCACCCCGCCCGGGCTAGATCAGCACCGGGGCTCCAGCAGGGCGAGTGGGTGCCACTCCCACTACCCCGCAGGGGCTGCAGCAGCCCCCGGGCTGAAGTGGGGCGAGTGGGTCCTGCTCCTGCCACCCTGCAGGGGAATCGGGGGTCCCTCTGGCTGCGGGCTGGAACCCACATGTGGGAAAGCTGGCAGAGTGGCTGGGACCCGCCAGCCTCCTGCCACCCCCCCGGCTCACTTAGCACCCTGGCCAGGGTGTTGAGGGAGGGGTAGGACTTCCTCCCAGGGTGCCATGCACCCTGGGAGGAAGGTTAAACTCCTGTTTCAAAACAGGGGTGTTTCAAAACAACGTGTCCTAACTACATTGTTTCAAAACAACCCTTTTGAAATAAGGGTTATTTTGATTCCAGATGAGGTTTAGCGGTTTTGAAATAACTGCCCTTCTTTCAAAAGGACAGAGTCCTGTCCTTTCGAAATAACAAAATGCCATCTGGACCTAACAAGTTTTATTTTGAAACAATGGCTGTTTCGAAATAAAACTCTTGGGTGGACATACCCATAATGAAACATAAAATGAATCAAAGCAAAGGAAAAATAACTGGTCCTCCTACTCCAAAGGGAAGCCTGCTTCATCCACAGAGAATAACAGTTAATTATTGTTAACAGTACGGGAGGTGATAGTGATATACAGCATTAGGTTGATTTTTTTTCCCCATCCCATTTCTACAGAGTTTATAGATATAGTTTTTTAGCAGGGAACCAGTCCTGATGTCCTCACCTGGGCAGAACTCTCATTGACTTTAGTGAGAATTTTAGATGAATGACAATCTACCTTCTTTGAAGAATTCTGCATAAAAAGTGATGGCATAATATTTCCAGCCATCTCGCTGGGTATGTCCACACATCTCTTTTATTTTGAAATAACACTGGTTATTTCAAAATAAAAGAGATTAGGTCCACATGATGTATTCTTATTTTGAAATGATGGGCTCTGTCATTTCAAAATAAGAATCGTCATTTCGAAACAGCTTTAACCTTCTTTAAATCAAAACAGCTGTTATTTCAAAATGGTTATTTCAAAATAACACCATTCTGACGTGTTATTTCAAAATATCCATTATTTCAAAATAACACTTTTGCCCTTCTCCTTCCCAGGGTGCCTTCCTTTTAGCCTATTTTGGGTGGGGGCATGGCCCAGGGAGGGGGCCATATTGCCAAACCTCCCATGGTGCCCGTCTCCTAAAGTGAAATAGCAAGTCCTGTGTTTGGACATGCTATTTCACTTTGAGCTTTTCCCTTAATTCGAATTAACATTTTCTTAGTTCAGAGTAACGTATTTCAAAATAAGGACTTTATTTCGAAATAACAATGTACGTGTGGACATAGCCTCTATCATAAGAGCATGATAATATAATAAATTTCTTTAAAATATCACATAAGATTCAGCTTGTCAATGTGTAATGTCTTCTTGTCATAATCCCTTAATTTTCATTAATACACAGGCTTCTGTCAGCTCTTTAATAAGCCTGTGTTCCTGCAAGCAGCAGCAGCTGGGTGGGTCCCAGCACACAGAGGCTATGTTCACACAGGGTATGCTTGTTTTGAAATGAGACGTTTCGAAACAAGCTGTTTTGAAATAACATATTATTTCAAAACACCTTATTTCGAGGAGAAAAAACTTTGTCCTCGAAATAAGGCAGTGAAATAGCAGGTCCACAGTGTGGACGTGCTATTTCGCCAGGGAGAGGATTGCAGGCACCGGCGGAGTAAAACACGGCTGGGCGCTTTACCCCCACCGGTGCCTGCAGGGGCTGCAGGCACTGGCCAGGTGAGGCGTGGGGCTGCGCGGCACTCCACCGGTGCCTGCAGTCCCCTGCAGGCACCAGTGGCGTGCGGCTCAGCCCCGCCCCCCCCCCCGCCCCAGCGGACACCCCTCAGCACCCTGGCCAGGGTGACATGTTGTTTCGGAACACTTTGTTCTGAAACAACATGTCCGAACAGGGCTGTTTCGAAACCTCTGGTTTCAAAACAACCCTGTTTCGACATGCAACGAGGTTTAAGCTATTTCGATAGAACCACGGCCATTTCAAAACAAGCTGTTTGCTTGTTTCGAAATGGCCGTGTGTCGTGTGGCCATGGCACTTCTTATTTCAAAACAACCTCTGTTGTTTCGAAATAAGAAGTGTGTATGGCCGTACCCAGAGAGCCCTTGTGACCTCATTGTGGCTGCAAAGATACCACCCTGTGGCTGTGAAGATACACCACATAGTACAAAGGGGTCTACGGAACCAATCACTTTAAAAAGGTCCAAACAATTGTAATGACCATACTAGAGAAGAGAAAAATAAAATAGCCATCATCTTAAGTACCGTAGAGGAAATAGCTAACAGCTAACTTTACCAGACAGCTCGGGTGATTACGCTTTCTATTTTAAGGAGGGAAAATATGGTATGCATGGCTAATGACAGACCACTGTAATGAAATTTGGTTGTGTTGGTTTTGGTTCCGTTGATTGTGTAGGACCCCTAACATTGACCGGCTGGCAAAGGAAGGAGTGAAACTTACTCAGCACATTGCTGCAGCTCCACTTTGCACCCCAAGCAGAGCAGCATTCCTGACTGGCAGATACCCCATCCGATCAGGTTTGGACCTGTTTAATGGTACAGTGCTGTCTTAGCAAGAGATTTTATCTTAGCTTTTAAGCATTTAGACTCACATACCTATGGATTTGCAACCAAAAGGGAATGTAGGAATAGTCTAGTCTGACCTCTGGCACATTTTAGGCTACCCTCCCACTCTCCAATAGACCCCTAATCTCTGGCTAAATTACTGAAGTCGTCAAATCATGATTTAAACAGTTAAAGTTACAAAAAATTCACCATTTACACTAGTTTGTCTGTTAGTGTCTCATGCTACATGGGAAGGTGAAAAACATCAGGATCTCTGCCAAGCTGATGTAGTGGGGGATGGGAGAGATTCTTTCCTGATCCCAAATATGGGAGTCAAATCAAATCATAGGGCTGGAAGGGACCTCATGAGATCATTGAGTCCAACCCCCTGGGAATTGAACCTAGGACCTTCTACAGGTTAAGCAGAGGTGTTCAGCTGAACCCTAACTATTTCAGCAAGATCCATCAGCCAGACACCTGGGAAAGAATTCTCTGTAGTAACTTAGTGCCTCCTCATCTAGTCTCTTATCACTAGCTATTAGGGATATGTCCTTTTTAAATGTTATTGAAAAAGGGATTCATTCATCCCCACCTCTACACAGCACAGAAAGAAGCAATTAGGTACCTACCATTTAGGGTTTCCAGGTGTCCAAATTTTTTAAGGACAGTTCCAATTTTCAGAGCTTATTCTTATATGGGTGTCTGTCTTTACCTTGTTCCAATTTTTTCGCATGAGTTATACAGTCACTGTATTAACATAAAATAAGACTTACATGGTACAAACAGATGGGAGCAGCAGCCATGATCTCCCCCACTAAATTCCCACCAGGAGCCCCTCCTCATGGACAGTTAACTTTTAAGGATCCATAGACAGTAGGTATGGCTGGCCCATATGTAAGCAGTGGGGTAGAAAAGAAGCAGGCATTCTTAGCAGCAGCATCTCCTCAAACAGGCATGATTTGGGGCACAAATGGTTATGAAACAATGCTACTCTGTAATAGTGATGTTAATAATAATGTTTTACTATGAGCTTGCTAAATCTTAGCATTATGTAGTACGGCACTCAAATTACAAAAGGTTTCTTCTATACAGTTTACTTTAGCCTTCATAACAGAAAAATCGTAAACAGAAATACCTGAGATAGTATGAACAAGTAGAGAATAGAAAGTAAGTGTGTGTAGGAAGTATATATTCCCTATCAATTTCATTCCCCTGGCCAACAAACAGCATGGTAGATATGTGATGCAGATGTCAGTGAATGTCTTATAAATAACCCAAACCGCACAATAATAATAATCAATCTGGCAAGAATATAATTTTCTATCTTGATGATTTCAGTCCTGAAGATGAAAAACAAATAGTTCTGCAAGCTTCTAAACTGCAGTTCTTTAGTCATTGCACTATAGCAAATTATTTCAGTGTATAACTTTCCAGAAGGTTTGAAGTTAATGTACTGCCCACACTTCTGCCCTGAGAACGCTCACTGGGAGTTGTGCACATATAGAATAGAATCATAGGGTTGGAAGGGACCTCATGAGATCATCTAGTCCAACCCCCTTGGACTTTGAACTGAGGATGTTCTACATGTAAAGTGGATATGCTAGCCACTACACTATTTGCAGAGACTCAAATGTCTAGAATCAACTCAGTGTTCCCACATCTCACTGTAGTGCCCATAAAGATTGAATGATGCTATAATGTATAGTAGCCCTTATATTAGTGCTTCATTTCAGTCTTACAGCAACTTCACTTTTGAACATCTTTGAATAGCCTGACATTTGACATTGAGAAGCTTGACATGAACAGCTTTTCTCTTTTTCCCACCATAAAAAATTCACTCAGATCCATACCTTTGGTTTCTAAATATCTTTAAATAGATTTTTTTCTATGTAGCAAGCAATGATTCAAAGAGTGAGAAAACATCACACACATTAGTATGAGGTTCTAATAAGAAGTTGGTGATATAACAGAAAAAGATTTAAATCTCCACAATCTTACCCACTGTCCTAATTTAATTTCACTGATGTGTAACCAGACAGCATAGACTAGGTTTATAGCTGATGTAAATCAGCATCACACTATTAAAATCAGTGAAGTTATACTGATCTACATCACTTGAGGATCTGGCCCCAAGAATGTAAGTGTGTTTTCTAGTAGCCTTTAAAACTATTAAGTTATGGTGGGGGACAGAGGGAGGGAAACAATGGAAAGATACTAGAGGTAGATCATTGACTCTAGCAAGTTATGACTGTACAGACAAGAGAATTCATGTGCACTATTATAAAAAGGAAGGTGGTTGTGAACTAAAACATCCTTGCTTTTGTGATTAACACTTTTGAAAACTGCATATGCTAGGTATGGATGCTATTCATGACTATCGTGTTATTCTCTGGACTGGGGCTTCAGGAGGGCTCCCTCCAAATGAAACCACTTTTGCCAAGATACTGCAGCAGCAAGGCTATGTCACAGGACTAATAGGTATGTAAACTCAATATTGGCTGGGTAAAAGGTACTATCTGAACACCTAGGGGTGAAATATTTCCTGGTATTTCCTGATCAGTTCTCAGTTTTAATTTTTATGACATCATACCATATAATACATTTTTGTTTCATTGTGTTGGTGTCACACCATTTGTTTTAGCTCAGAAGAATAAATGCCAACCTCAGGGGAGATTGTCCAGGAACAGGACAAAAATCCAAACTGTGCTTTCTATAATTAGAGTTCACCAGTCAACTATCAGATGTGAACTCCTAAAGCACTGTAACAGACTTAACATGGAGTCACAAACAATAACCCTTGGGCATTCCAATCTATCTTGCCATTTGGGCAAGTCTCCTTTGTCATATATACTCCCTTATATCAAAAATCACTTCAGTATTCAGGTTATTCCCAGTCCCAAAGAAGCAGTGAAGTATCCCAGGTCAACTCTATAATAAACTAAGTAAAGATTTATGAACTGGGGGAAAAAAAAGAGTATTATTTGAAGGTTAAAGCAGATAAACACACACCCACATATGAATCACAGTCAGGGGCAGTGTTAGGGATTCCAGAGTCCTGGTCAAAAGACAAGGACCATGTGGGGAAGGAGGCATCCTTGGTTTTTGGCACCCATGGCCTTGCCAGGGCTCTGCCAGCCCCTGGACCTCCTGATAGCTTCACGGGGGATCACTACCTAATCCCTGGCCCTACCACCAGGCCCCCCCCAGCTGGCCCACTGCTGAGAAATAGCTGCAGCATGAGGCCCTCCCCCCATGCAAATACACCTCCTGCCCACCTGGTAAGACTGCCTATGATCACATTCATGTTTCAAAACATAATAGAAGTCTCTATAATGACTTTTATGTCCATTTTGGCTAATGTAAGCCAAGCAACTTGGAGCTCTCTAGCTTATGTTTAGGAATCTCTCCTCAAAATCCAGTCAACATAAAGATAACAATTTCTCTCTAACAGACATTTTTATTTCCTTGCCCCAGAGTTAAAACTGTCATAGGATGAGGGCTCGTACACAGACCCTCTCCAGGAGTGTAAGGGAAGCAACTAATAAAAGTTTTTTTGCCACAGTGGCTTGTCTGATGGGTATTTGACCTTCTTTGGTTGGAAAGGAGATAACACCTCTTGTGGTAAACTAGAATTTCACATTTTGTAATGCTTATTCCAGGACTGTGGGTGGATTTAAAGTCTTAGCAAACATCTTTATAGCTAGAGAGTAAACATTTAAATATTATCTGATTCCATGGGGCACAGATATTACAGATCAGATTAACACATGCAGCATCCTACAAGCACTCTGAAAGTATCACCCTGATATCTATGTATCTGTACTAACACATGGGTGAGCCAGACAGTTTCCAGCTATGCATTTGTCAGTGTTCAGTAAAACCTTAGTATTTGGCCTTCATGTATGGTGGTACCATGAGTTATAAGGTTATTCAGAAGTTACAGTATATTACATTGTACTTGAACAAGATTTCACTGCAGCCCAGACAAAATTTCCACTTAAAAGATTAATAAGGATCTCAGTTCCATTTGTTTGTGTCTGATTGAGTATGCAATTTCTATACAGGCCTCTAGCTAAAACAACAATTAAGCTTTTAGTCCTGACCTGGAACGGTATGTCTCTTCCCCCACACCCCTTATCAACATAGTCTGAAGAAGGCATAAAAAGAGAAATTTCAAGACTGAATTTTCAAATAACTCAACCCAAACTAATGTAGATGCCTAATGAAGGAGAGCCAGAAACTTTGGCCTACATGTACAACATTTACACACACAAATTAAACATCTGCAATTTAAGAAACACACAAATTGATTTGTGCACACTCATGATTAGACAAAAAAAATTAGGGATACTGAAAATATGGCCCTCAAGGTATTAGAAAACAGGAAAGCAGTATCTTTATTAAATATTATTGTTAAATTGCATTGTGTTAACTTTTCTTTTTCCTTGTGATCTAATGCAAATGATGCTGTAGTTTATCAGAATTTTCACAAACATTACATTTGCAGCTGTCAGGTGCTTCAGCTTGGCATCAGTATTGAATCATGGATGTAAACCATGTGCCGTTTCCTGTATTTCACCATAACATTGTCCCTTAGGGAGACCATGGTATTTTATTCTAAGAAACTAGAAGGCAAAATTTATTCACTTTTTGCCTCTGGGTATATAAGTATGACTCCCAGCATGGTCATCAAAAACATCATATGACTGAGCAGGACTGCCATGTGTGGGGGGCAAATTAATCAGGGCTCTCAACCTGGAAGGAGAGACCACTGATCCTCCCCGGTGATGAAGGCCCGTTCCCAGCTGAGACTCGAATAAGCAAAGAACGAGGTGTGGTTCAGGATTTATTATTCAGCTGAATAACAAAAGGAACTGCATCAGAGGGCAGCAAAAAAGTGCTAGCCTCTCCAAGCAGGCCCCCCCAACAACTCGAGTGCAAGAGAGAGCCCCGAGGGGCAGCATCACAACACTTTTATCCAGTACAGTATGATAATGCTGTGATAATGCTTACATGATTGACAATGTTTTAGAGACCCTTATATGGTTATATTAACATTATTAAATGCATATTAATAATTAAAGAATGCATATAATTATCCCCGCCTCTGTTTACTGTTGACATCATTTGCATTATCCTGGGCAGCCGCAGTACCTGCAAACTCATTAATTTCTGCCTAGAGATGCTGACCTTACATTCTTGTGAGGCTATGGTGCCAAGAAGGGTGAGCAGGAGATAGGAGGTAATACTCCCTTTTCAGTTAGAACAAAGATGGGACAGTCTAGCTTACATTCCTTGTCCAGATGGTCAGGAGAAAAAGCATGAGAAAGGGGAGATAACACACTTTAACTCTAGGCCACTTGTTAAAGAAACTTAAATACATGACTTGCCAGAGAAACGACCCCACTACCATAGCAACCCACGGCTCCAATGAGGCCTACACTTCAGCACCTTTCTCACTGTGCTGCAGAAGAGATTACATACAATTTCCCTTACACATGACAGCCATTGATGAACAGTCTTGGGGTGACCAGCAGTGGTGATAAATCACAGGATTTAAGTGTACAACACATGTCTTGCAAAGTTGCAGTCCACATTACGTGTAGGCATTCACTAAATTAACTCAAATTAAATTGGAACTAAACTATATTAACTGGAAAATACTCAATTGTTTTATTTTATGAAGTGAATCACAGTTGACTATTTCCAAGTGTATAAAGGCTGCATTTTTCTTCTCTCCTTAAAATAGAAATCGGTTTAACTGCAGAGTAAAAGAAGTTGTTATCATCACTGTGATTTGAGAAAAGTATTTTTTTATATAAGCTTTGACGAGCTGTCTTTGACAATATTCACCAAAAAGCTATTTATCTCTTTAATATGTTTATTCTTTATGGGCCTGGTTGTGTGTTTTGGTTTTTTTGTTTTGGGTTTTACCATTAAGTTCAGCTGAAGATTTAAGTGTATGTCTATTTGGAAAGTCAATCCCATTACATCTGTGTCTGTGTGATGAAAATATACATATGGTTCTTGTAAACAAAGTAGAAGTGATCATGGTGGGTTGGGAAATTCCTTGAGTATTTGACTTAGGGGAATTCAGATTCCTATAAGAGTGTTCACCCATCTGTTCATCATTTCATATCTGCATCTAGCAAGGAGGCTGCTTTGTTTCCTCCAATATGAGCTTTTTTGTCGTGATCCATGCTTGTGTCAGCTCAAGTTTAGAATACTGCAGTGCTTCCCTCATGCATCTAAACTTTAAAACCCAATTGTAGTCTGAAGTTAGTCTGCCACTAGCAATACAATGGACCACTTGCTTAGTAGCATTCTTGCTGTAAGTGCATGATTTTCATGTTCTCTAACTAGGGCTAGTTGTGTGTTGGTTCCACAGTGAAATTCAACGTATTGTTTTTGATTTATGAAGTGGAAATGGCCGCCTGATGAACTAGAACATCCTCCTGTGTTTCACTGGCAATCAGCAGAGGCACCTGAATTGGAGCTTCCTTGTGACCTGACTCCTTGGCTATGTCTACACACACATGGTTATTTCAAAATAAGGATTTTGAAATGAGTTATTTCGAAATAAAATCCTTATTTTGAAATAAGTTCATTCGAATTAACAAAATGTTAATTCGAATTAAGGGAAAGCCTGCAATCCAAATAGCTGTTATTTCGGAAGGGATATTTTGAAATAAAGCCATTTGGACCAGTTGTTTCGAAACAACAGTGTTGTTTCGAAACAACAGGTCTAAACGGTGTTATTTTGAAATATCCCTTCCGAAATAATGGCCGTTTCGAAAACATCGAGGTTTTACTTTTTCAGAAAGACGATTCTTATTTCGAAAGGACGGGATCCGTCCTTTTGAAATAAGAAAACGTCATGTAGACCTAATTTCTTTTATTTCGAAATAACAAGTGTTATTTTAAAATAAAAGTGCTGTGTAGACATACCCCTTAATTTTGAAATCCAGGACTCCCCCACCCTGTTTCAAACTGGTTTGAATTTGTTGAGCTAAGCAGGCTGCGAAGCCCATTTGCTTGAGTGAGCCTTTGGAGGCTTTGGTTGTTTTATTTTTTTTTTCTGAATAATGATTATATATTACAGGGGAGGAGCTACTCATGTGTTGTTTCGTGGTGGCTTTGTTTATTGAGTTGGGAAAAATATTGGGGAGAAGTTCTTTTAATTTTGTTAAAGTAAAATAATACCTTAAAATTACCATAACCTAGGGAGCTTTTTTGCCCTTTCACTTTATATTGCCTCATCACTAAAGCAATTTCATCCAATACAAAGCTTACATTGATATCTCCCCAGCATTTCATGGTTCGTTATGTAGTCACAGATGATGTCACTTTCAGTAGCACAAAAGGTCTTGTGTTTATGTCACTTGATGTTTGCTCTGTATCCAAATGACAGTTTATCACTTTGTAACTCACCCATCATCTGACTTTCTTCATAGATCTTTTCCTACTCCATTCTAAGCTTTCCACAGCAATATCCAGCTTACTTCCCTCATTCACTAGATTGACTTTCCAGAGGGTACAGAGGCAAGAGAACAATGTTATTTCAGCCTGTGTAACAAAACGACTTCCTTCTCTTTTTTCATAGCTGGCAGGACTCCAAGAATGCCAGATATATTTAGCCTTGCCTTGGAAATTATGACTGTCTTCAATTACTGGATCTTATTTTAGGCCCTAATCATAGGTCCCAAGTGATCCATGGAAGGGGGCATGTGTAGCCATGCAGAGCCCCAGTAGTTTCAGAGAATCTTGTGAGGATAGAAAGGCTTTGTCTCATGGAGTAGGTTGCAGAATTGGGATCTTATTGCAAGAGATATAATAATTTTATTAGCAAGATACCTGTAGACCAGTTAGCTCATTTTCAAATATTGTAACATCACATTTAAAAATATATATATATGTTTTCAGGGAAGTGGCATCAAGGTGTGAACTGTGAATCCCGCAATGACCACTGCCATCACCCTGTGAACCATGGCTTTGACTATTTTTATGGCATGCCATTTAGCCTAATGAATGAGTGTCAAATAACAAAACATCCAGAGAAGAACAGAGGCTTGAGAGCCAAATACTGGCTTTACACTCAAATAATTGGCCTTGCTGTCGTCACACTTGCAATCGCAAGACTTACAGGCTTGATCTCAATTCCCTGGAAAATAATCACCTGCTTTGCTTGGTTTGGTTTATTGTTCTTTGCATCCTGGTTCTCAAGTTATGGATTCACAAGATATTGGGACTGTATTATAATGAGAAACCATGAAATTATTGAACAGCCAATGAAGATAGAAAGAACTACATCCCTTATACTGAAGGAGGCCATTTCATTTATTGAAAGGTAAAATACATTTCATTTTGAATATATATATATATATATATTTAGCTCTTGGATACCATGCTGGGATGCTTAATTATCTTATTGGTTTACTGATTGATCAATTTGTTAATTTTTGAATAATTCTTTCAAATGTAAAGCCCTCCGTATTTGATTGTTCTTAACAAATGCCAACTGGGCATAAGTAATGAGAATCATATTAAAAAAAGGTAGAGTCATAAACACAGAGTTTAAGGCCAGAAAAGTGCATCAAACCTTTGTTAGACCTCCCACATATCAAAGATCTCTAAACATCACCCACACACCAGACCAAACAACCACAATTAGATCAGATTGTTACAGTCTTTTTCATTATAGTTCACTGTTTTGAGGAACTTCTAAATATTCAAGCCTTGCAGATTCTGAACAGAAGATTTCTAGGCACTGTTTATAGAACTGCTTTTTATCCTCATGAGCCCAAAATATTTTAATGATTAAAGCTCATCCCTGCTATTGGTCTGTCTAGGTTCTTCAAAACATCCCCCTTGTTCTCTCTATCCTGGCAATGAACTGCAGCCTGGCCTAAAAGGGGCCCCAGACTGTAGTCCCTAAGACCGCTGCATGATCTATCCTCCACCGTGCAGCTCAGACCAGCAAAGCAGGAGAGGCCCTGCTGGTACTGGAGAAGAAGGTACCCTGGGGCCAAAGGCCACATTCTGCAGCACTTCTGCCCTGCTCCCAGGCCGGCTGGCCTTCACCTGAGGGATGGGGGTGGCAGCTAGGTGCAGATCCACTGTGCTCTGGGAGCTGGGCCTCCAGTGACACCTCCCAGGATCTGGGGCGCTGAACAGCTACGCTGAAGGCTACACTGCACACCAGCCAGCAGCCTGGCACCCGGGAGCAAATAATTTGGTCCGATGCTTGGCAGCTTCTTTTCCCAGGGCCCCCCAGCAGTGGCTTGCCCCCCAGGTTGTCACAGTGAGGAGGTTGGCCCTCTATTCCGGGGGTCTCAAACTCAAATGACCACGAGGGCCACATGAGGACTAGGATATTGGCCCGACGGCCACACTCTGAAAAATGCCCTCCCTTGGCCCAAGGCCTGATCCGATCTGGTGGCGAGGAGCTGGATCCATCCCCAGCTGCCTTCCCACAGCAGCTAGGGACGGATATGGATGTCCACTGCTGGACGGCTCCAGTTCCCTCCTGCCCTGCTGCCAGTGCCCTGTGCTGCCCCAGAACCGCTGGGGAAGGTGCCCCTCCCTGCCCAGCCCTGGTGGGCCAAGCTGTGGCCATGATGGCAGAAGCAGCATCCTGCCCAGCCTTTGCCGCAGTGTGGCCACGGCGGGGAAAAGCACCCCCCCCCCGCCCAGCCTTTGCCACGTTGTGGCTGGTGGTGGTGGATGCACCCCTCTGGCCCTGCTCTGGCCACACTGTTGCCAGCAGTGGTGGGGGGAAAACACTTCCCCCGTGCCCGGCCCTGCTCTGGCTGCACTATGGCTGGCAGTGGCGAGGAAAGCACTCCCCCCCACCCAACCGTGCTTTGGCTGTGCTATGGCCGGCAGTGGTGGCGGTGGTGAAAGCACTCCCCCCTGCCCAGCCCTGCTCTGGCCACACTATGGCTGGCAGTGGTGGCAGCGGCAGGGAAAGCACCCCCCCCCCAACATGCCGCCAGCTCTCTGCACTCAGCCAGACCCCCACACACACACAGCCTGCCCCTGCCCGGAGCCACGGCCCCCTTACCTGGCCGCCGAGCAGCCTCACCAGAGGCTAGACTCTCCTCTCCCTGTCTCCCGCATGCTCAGGGCAGGAGTTTTGACCCTCTTCCCCACCTAGAAGTACTATGGATGCCGAGCTCCCAGCCAGCAGAGGGGCTCAGCACTTGAAAAGCCCTGCAGGTCACCTTTGACCCATGGGTCAAAGGGGTTGGGAGCCCCTGAATTCTGGGTGTTATTAGGGGCCAAAGGTGGTAACTCCATGGGCCATGTGTTTAAGACCCCTACTCTGTTCTAACCTGAGTTGATGGTATGAATTTGCATACAAATTCTAACTGAACTTGGAGAGCTTTTAGAATTAGAATTCATATGCAATTTGGTACCATCAACTCAGATTGGAATGGAGATATTGACTGGCTCTCCCATTATAAACAGTGATTACCATATCTATCACCCTGTCTATCTGTTGTGCTATTCAGTTTGAATCAATCCAAACTGTGTGACTTGCTGAAGTAATCTGAGCTGATCCTGTGATTACGATTCACTGCATTTATTCCTCCTTTCTATACTGTATTTTTTCCATTTTCAAGTGTCTGACAAAGTAGGATCTCTCTTATGAAAGCTCATGCAAAAATAAATTTCTTAGTCTTTATAAGTGCCACAAGATTCCTTGTTGGTTTTGCTGAACTAGACAAACAGGGCTACCCCTTGGAACTTGTCACTTGGACTGGATACTTCAGAGAAACGAGATACTTATGAAGTTAGTTACTAGAACATTAGCATAAACCTATAACACAGATTCTCTTTGGAAAAGAGTTGTGATTACAATTTTTAAAAAAGCAAATATGTGAATAAACTAGGGGGTTCTTTGCAAGGAAATCACAAATTGGTTTTGGTTTCTTCTTTTTAAAGAAACAAGCATGGCCCATTCCTTCTCTTTGTTTCCTTTCTACATGTCCACACACCTCTCATCACCACGGAGATGTTTCATGGGAAGAGCACATATGGCTTATATGGAGATAATGTAGAGGAGATGGACTGGATGGTGGGTAAGTTGATGTAACAAATGATATTTGCCCTTACAGTCTAACACATAATTAGAAATGCCCATGCTGTTCATAAAAAGAGAGTTGTTGTTTTTGATTACTTCTGTGGCAATATGCTACAGAGGCACATCCACACAAACCTTCGCTTTGCAGCAAGCTGTGGTGTACAAATTACATTACACAGTTCTCCATTGCACAGTTGTTTCTGCTGATCATGCTGCTATGCAGTTAGAATCCTGTAATGCAGTTGTGAATCTGACCCACACTGTCTGTCGATTTACTGTTGATTGAAACTGCAGTATGTCAGTGCACACTAGGGAATGTTCAATGCCTAGAGGCATGGTTCACACAGACAGTTAATACATGGTGCACTAGAGAGCTGTAGATGTACAGTTATGTTAGCTACTCAGTCAGTGTTTGTGTAGACCTGCCTTCAGATTATAAGGTCTCCAAGGCATGGACCATCTTTTTGCTCTGTATTTGTACAGCAGCTAGTATAACAGAGTTCTGGTCCATGATTAGCGTTCAATTTTCTTTGGCACTACTACAGTAGTTCTACTACTAATAATAACAATGGGCCGTACCTTTCCTTTGCATTTCAAAATTCTCAGTGAAATCATGAGTAAAGGTTCAGATCTCAAACACTTCAATATGTGCATCCCTTAATGTGTGCAAGTAGTCCACTTGGACTCAGTGGATCTTTCATATGTTTAAAGTTAAAGATGTCCAGGTTCGCAAGACTGGAGCCAAAATTTGTTTCACTATTCCTAACTCTACGTCTTTCTCTTGGAACAAACTTCTCACTGTTTTTATTTACAGGCAGCGTCCTGGATGCAATAGATAAGGAAGGTTTGAAAAATACCACACTCACATACTTTGCCTCTGACCATGGTGGATTCTTGGAAGCTCAAGAAGGAAAAGCCCAGTTAGGTGGCTGGAATGGAATATACAAAGGTGCAAGCTAATGTAAAAGGTTCTGTAGAGATTTTAAGGGAAGGAACTATCTGGGCCTCTGCAGGCTCCCTCTTGCCGTGGGTGGGAGGAATTATATCAAACCCTGTTCTTTTGCTCTGACAAATGATAGACAAAGATGCATTTACAGCTGAATCCACTGCAATATCCATGGAGGGTGTCTGACAAGGCCTTTAGTTTGCTCTTGCATTATTGCCAATTCAGCTAAATTTGATATGCATGGACTCCCTTCTTGCATGGATCTAACTAAAGTTCATGAGGGAAGATACACACTACCTTTTCTGTCTGTCACTGAAATTAATTTCCATATAATTAATCCTTCTGACTGTGTGAGCTCTTTGCTTCCAGTGTTACACTGTCAGCTGCCTCCAAAGTGGAGAGCAGCAAAGGCCCTCCCCAGACTATCCCAAACCTTACACAGAAATAAGCTTCAAATACACAGATTTTCTAGTACTCTTTTGTGCTATGATTTTATGAGTTGCAAAATTTCTTTACACATCACTTAAAATTTAAGTTTAATCTATCAGTTTGTGTCACCTTTGTCTTTGACACATTTCAGTAATTTTGTATGTCTCTTTCCAAGTGCTGATGACCCACAAAAGTTCATGCTACATGTACTCAGTATAAAGTGTTCATACATATTTGCTTTAACAAATTTCTGTTTTCTAATGCCAAAGCTGACTTCAACTTTACAAAGTGTTGCAGGATGATTAGGAGCAGAATTGTGGCAGTATAATACGGTCAAGTAACTTAACTTCCCAACACCCATATCCATAACATGAAATTGTGCACGAATATACCTATGAATATGGGTATATTATACCTAGCATATATGTATTGGCTAGTAGAGTTGAATCATCCAACATGTTGTGGGGGATGGGGGAGGAGGGAGAGGGACTTATCCTTTAGAGGAATAAATCAGGTTCCTTTACTCTTTCTGGATCTTCATTTTCATTTGTTGCTGCTGAAACAGCTGCTTCCACCTATCCCGTCTTCCTTTCCACAAGACTCATCCTGTTATCTCGCTGCCTCATTGCTCTGGTACCCAAATAATTAACCAAAGCTAGGCTGGACAAAATACTGGGGATACAAGAGGGTTTCAGTAGTCTGAAAGGAACTGATAAAACTGCATCTATTTGCTAACATGGTTAAAATATATTTTAAAAATTCCAGATCGACAAATATACAGGTATGTAGGTGACTGGATGGGATTCTTTAATCAAAGGTCCTCAAAGAGGTGCTCCAAAAAGAATTAGCTGATCACAAGCTAAAATGCTTTGAAAACAGTTAAGACACATTCAATACCTATACAATATCAAACAGATCCTGTAGTTCTCATGGGACTGTCACATGATCGTGAATGGAAGATGATCCATCGAATTGTGAGTGGGAAGGGAAGCATCAATGTGACCACTTAAATATTAGTATATGATCCATAATATGTTCCAGTGTGGCAATTATCTTGTCTGTTTTAAAAAAATAAAATAAAAAGAAGATTCAATAGACAGGAAAGTTACTGAGCAGGCACTTCAAGAAAATCTGGTTTAATAAGAATGACACAATGAAATTTATTTCTGAGGAGAATGAGCTCGTGATAAAAAATAAACTAGAGAGATAGTTATTTAAGATACCAAAAATGTGTGGTTAAGCAGGAAGAACTTCAGTTTTTCAAGATATTTTACGTTGCTTTGTTACTTAACAATAGGTGGAAAAGCTATGGGAGGCTGGGAAGGAGGCATCCGTGTGCCTGGGATACTTAGATGGCCAGGAGTGTTACCAGCAGATGCAGTTATCAAGGAGCCTACAAGTCTTATGGACATTTTCCCCACAGTGGTTCACCTGGCTGGAGGGACAATGCCTCAGGAGAGGTACAGAAATTGTAAACCTCATTCACTCCTTTTAATTTCCATTCTGGAATCTTGTTTGAAAATGATCCTAACATTAGATCTCAGCAATTGATGTTGATCACATGATTTCCAGTCTAGTTTTCCACTTCCGTACATTGCACATAGTTCATTTAAATCTTTTGCATCTTTCAGCTTCACCCATTACTTGTTCCTTGTTCCAAAAGTAAGTTGCACAAATGGTTTCAATTGCAATGGCAGCTGAATTTAGAACTTGTTGTCCTGCAGCTCACTGCAGTTTGATGACTGCTGTTCTCTCCATCAACATTAGGGTGATCGATGGCCGGAACCTGATGCCTTTACTACAGGGATCCATTAAACACTCAGAGCATGAGTTCATGTTTCACTATTGTGGCGTGCATTTACATGCAGTACGGTGGCACCAAAAGGACAGTGAGTATAAAAGTTCTTCCAGAAACCATGATGGCTTCAATCTGTAGGAAAGAATATTAATTAGTCCAATTCAGTTGTAATATTGGATAGATTGTAGGTTTGCAACAAGCCTGCAGCAGTAGCCATCATGTAGTTGTGCCACTTAGAAGTAGTGTAAGTACCCACAGGACCCTAATAATTTGCTGCTACCCTGCAAGCACATCATGCACCCTATGGGCACAAATATGCTGGTCAGGATATTAGGTGCAGAATCAGGGTCCTTCCTGCTCAGCTGTTCTGGGAGATCTGTTGCTGGTATAATCCTGTTTGGACGGACCAGAGGTTGGACAACCCATCTAGCAGCATTGAGATGAAACTTAACACCTTGTATTACAGAACACAAGCTTTATTGGTCATGCTCTGCAAAATAAGTTCTGTGCTAAAAGACCTTTCACTCTACTGGCATTTTACATCTTTCTGTATCTTCTTATGTCTGGTCTTTCTCCTGACAGGTGGTGCACTGTGGAAGGCTCATTATGTGACCCCAATTTTCAGTCCAGAGGGTGCTGGAGCATGTTATGGAACTGGAATTTGCCCATGTGTTGGGGAAGGTGTAACCCATCATGACCCTCCTTTTCTCTTTGATCTCTCCAGAGACCCGTCTGAGGCCAAACCTCTAACCCCTAGCACAGAGCCTCTGTTTGACACAGTAATAAGCAGAATTGAAAGTGCCATTCAGGAGCATCGCAGGACCCTGACTCCAGTCCCACAGCAGCTCTCTTTCTACAATGATATATGGAAGCCTTGGCTGCAGCCATGCTGTGGGACATTCCCATTTTGCTGGTGTGATAAAGAAGGTGGCAGTGCACACACTACTTTGTGAAGAAAAGATATCATGTATTAATTGTGAAAAAAACATTAAAAATCAAGTGCTAGTTTAAGCAAATTGATTTTCTTTTTGTTGATTTAGGATTACACAGTTGTCCAGATGCATGAAACTGGGTTTAGTGAAGGTCATGTCATGAAACAAGACATCAGTCTAGATATCTACCTGTCAGGAATGGTATCTGTCCACAGATAAAGGTATAGTTCCGATACATTGCAGTGTGCCAAAACTGAAGTCATTGTAGTAACCATAACTTTGAATCTCTTCATCTTCTGTGAAGAATTTTTCATCACCCCAGCACTGTTTTTTATACTGAATTTCTATGCAGTGTACTAGTAACATTCTAGCAAATGACTAACATAAGAGACAGCCTATATAAAATATTATCTGCACCCTCCAAAAAATTTCCTTTGATACTCCGTGGAATAAGAATCCCTTAGTCCTCCCTGAGCTTCTCAGAGACACTCCTCTTCGTGACTCTTCTATCCTGTACTTTGTACTTCCAGCAGTGGTGGTGCTAACAGATGTGTCATCCCTTGTCCTCTGGCTGTGGAATAGCCGATTGATTAAGGAATTGGCTCCCTCATGATGAGTATTTGGAAAATGGTTCATCTTGGCTCTTAAAGAGGATGAGCCTCTCCTGGCTGGTGGCAATCTGCCCTCCTTGGCCTGGGCCTGTCAGTTCAATTCCTATGGTATTTCTTACAGCATGGTGAAGAGCACAAAAGGAGAGGAATTTTCCTTTTCAGCAGCTGCCACAGCAAAAGGTGGTACACAAAGCACTGCCTGGACCATCAGGAAGTACCACATCCAGTTCTACTGGGAGCTGAAAATTGCAACATGCACAATCATTCTTATCACTTTAGGTGAGGGCTGGGAAAACTGTTCTTGCTACCAGATGCTGGGATTAGCCAATTCCCACTGTCAAGTAAATAAGAGGACCCAGGCCAGACCCTCTTACAGAAAAGCCCATGGGAGGATTCAGCAGGAGATAATCTCTGTGAGGATCCCTTAACATGAATCATCCCATGTTATCTAGACCAGCTGCGACTCTCATACCTTTCCCCCCTCCCATCTTTGGGCAGCAGCACATTTCCACTGAAGCCATGCTATCAAGACTATCTTTTGGGTGTGAGTGCCTGCAGGATGGGGGAGTGGGCAGGGCCACACAGAAGAGAGAATAACTTGGGGTATATTATTTGTCTGATTCACTTATATAGAGCCAAATGAAGGGACTATGTAGATCATTTCCATTTCTCCTCACAGCCTTCTCAGATTCCTGCGCTTTCCCTTTGCATATGTCTGAATGTTTGATTTGGCACATATAAACTAATAACAGCTCTTACCCTTTCCTAAGCTCTGAATGATAAGACGAGGGCTTTCTCTTGCCTGCTTGAAACATGTCTGAGATTCTGTCTCAGCTTTTTTCTTTCAGTATTTGATTGGCTTCTAGTTATCAAGGCCCTGATTTTCACAGTACTTAGGTGTTAGAAGATCTAACTGATTTAGGAGCCTAAAGCTTACTTTCAAAAGTGATTCAGGCACTTGAGTCAAAATTCCATTTTTGGCTAAATAAATTGTGGAATTTTAATGGTAAGTTCTTCACTAGTGCCTCCCTGCACTGCCTGATTTTTGCACTTGCTGAGCTGCCTTATATTAATATCCACCTTGTCCCAGCACTCCTTTGAGGACTCCCACTGCATCTCTCAGCTGACAACATGTCCCCCTGTCCAGACTTGTAGTAGGAGCAGTCGTGGGATCTCTCACCTTCCCAAATTCTGATCTTCACCCTCACCTGATTATTAGTTGGCGTGCCAACTCTTACCACCTTATTCCTCCTAGGACCCTCTTTCCTTTAAAATCTGTTTAGGGTGCATTGCAGGTAATGATCTCTGGAGTCATTGCTGCTGTCACAGAGGATGGTACATTGTCAGACAGATTTTCATCAGGGCTTGGCACCCAACAGCTCTTTGAGAATGCTGAGAGCTGCATGTCTGCAAATCTGGCTCTTTAAGAAGCAAGCACCTGAGGGTGGAACTTGAGTGGCCACAGTGGAAGAGCCTAGAATGAATCCATTGCTCTCATAGTGGCCTGCAGAATGAAAGAGCTGAAGAGCTGCTGCCTGCAAAAATGCGCTTCATGCTTTTTCTTCTGAGTGGAATTTTCCCTCAGTCCCTTACAGAAGTTTACACTTTAAAGGAAAACTTTAATTCGCTTTCATCCCTGGCCGACCTCTGTGGCTTTGATTTTTTTCCCAGGGGAGGGCTACCTTTCTCAGGATTCCTGCTTTCAGATTTGCATTGCAGGAACCTGGGTCTCAAATGGGGGTCGTCCAGCAGTGTTCTGCCACTTTTACAAAGAAGAAGTGGTTGCATTCAGAAATCATCCTTTTGTCCAGAAGACGTTTTCCATGCTAGACTGCTAAGGCTGAACAATCTTTTAAATACATGACTCAAATCTAATCTTTAAAAACATGTTATAAGAGAATACAATGGTAGTTTTACAAGTAGATTAGAGCTTTGATACACAAGTGTATTGGTAGCCATTTGATGATGTTTACATCTATCTTGGAAGAGATTAACAAGGTAGATAAACTGTTTTCTTGTGCTACTGTTTCTCTATTTGATGATGAGGTCAAAAGGGAACATTAACAAGATGGGCCTTTGATGTACCAGTGTAAACGTTTTAACTATGCTAAGGCCTGTGGTGCCTAAGAGGTGAAGGTTTTACTTCCAGGGACAATATACATTATTGTTGTCTGCTCAAGAAAGTATCTGTGAACTGTCATGAGAGCATAAATGGTTATTGCTGACACTGATGTTTGAAGAAGAACTTTGTACATAGAGGTCAAGCATCAGTATCCCTGTCAACAAATCCCACATGAGGAAATAACCTGAAAATGCCCACTTCGCTACAGCTCTAAAGGAAGCTTGAAGCATTAATCCTTTTATCTCACACCCGTGGGAGCTTCTCCAAGAAAGTTTGGGCCTCAAGGTTGAGACCCCAGCAAGTATTGGCCTGGCATCACCCTGCTAATTCTCACAGGAGAATTAGAACAAATTCTAGATGTGGACTATTTAGTCTTCATTTCTCTGAACTAGATTTCTAACAACTGAAACTATGAAACAAAGGACTTAAGCCCATCCAGGTACTGGATGTGCAGTTAAGGGACTATGCAAACCCATAAACTCCAAATTCTGTCAGAAACCTGAGGTATATGGACTTTCAAATAATTGTATGTACGGCTGTGTTCACACGCACAGGGTTATTTCGAAACAAGTTGTGTCGAAACAACTTGTTTCGAAACAACACCTTATTTCGAAATATCTTATTTCGAATTAACAAAATGTTAATTCGAAATAAGAAAAAAAGCGGGAAACGAAATAGCAAGTTCACTGTGTGAACATGCTATTTCGTTACCCCTGGGGGTGAGCTGCTGCTGGCTCACCCTGCAGCCTCAGAAAGGGGGCTGCAGGCACCAGCAGGGGGTGAGCCGCTGTGGGGTGGCTCAGCCCCCCCCCGCCAGAGCTGCCCCCAGACCCCGCCG
>ML681989.1:17714772-17762568 GCA_007922195.1 Podocnemis expansa | reverse complement strand
GCATGGTTTCGAAATAGCAAGTTCACAGTGTGAACTTGCTATTTCGATGACCTGGTTTTGCCTTATTTCGAATTAACATTTTGTTAATTCGAAATAAGTTGTTTTGCAACGAGCATTATTTCGATACAAGTTGTTTCGCAACAACCATATCGAAATAACTGGCTGTGTGAGAACACAGCCTACGTGATTTACTTTAATCCTTTAACAGTTTTCACAGTTTGTCTCTTTCCTTTTTATAATAAAGCATTAGCTTTAGTTACTGAAAGGATTGACTGGAAGCATGGCAATTTGTGTAAGATCCAAAACTATATTGATTTGGGAATGTGGCTGAAACTTTTGGATCAGAAGAGCCCTTTTGGAAAAAATGATGGAGATTTAAGTCTCTTTACTAGAGCAGTAGCTTTTTGGGAACCAGTGACTGAAATGCAGTAAAGGGAGCTTTTTATATTTTGTTGTGACTTCTTGATAACCAGTATAGAGTATCAGAAGCATTGTTTGTGGCTAATTGACGAAGTTCAGACTTCAGGTCACCCATCTTTATGTAGCTTGCCCCGATCCTGTCATTTTCAGGTGGCTACCCTAGGTCAGCAGTGTCATGGGTGTATAGGTCCAGAGCCTTATATTCTTTGTGCTCCACAGATAGGCTCCCTGATGCTGTTCAGTCATATTCTTTGTTTCAATTCATTTAGGAACAAGTTGAGATGAGCTCAAAAATAGTTTTGAAATACAATTAGCATAGCTGTTCCTGATATACTCAGACTACTTATTGAAACAAGTTACACTGGTTTAAACTAGTTTCCTAATGTTTCTTTGGGAAAAACAACTCTATATATGGTAAAGGGATCAGGATGGTGAGAAGGGGGCTGGTTTTGACAGATAAAGAAGCTATGTGACAAAAGGCAGAATTACAGAGGTGAGTATGTGAGGAAAGGCAGAGGTATGGAACGTGGTACATGACAAAATGCAGAAGGGAGTACATTGCTTATCTGGGCACCTTCTGAGATTGTGAGGCCTGGTTTGCTTTCATAGAATGATAGAATCTGGAAGGGACCATAAGAGGTCATCTTGTCCAGTCCCCTACACTCATGGCAGGACCAAGTACCCTCTTAAATCATCCCTGACAGGTGCTTGTCTAACCTGATCTTAAAAACTTCCAATGATGGAGATTTCACAACAGCCTAGGCAACTTATTCCAGTGGTTAATCACCCTGACAGTTACGAATTTTTTCCTAATGTTCAACCTAAACCTCCCTTGCTTTAATTTAAGCACATTGCTTTTTGTTCTATCATCAGCGGTTAAGGAGAACAATTTTTCTCCCTCTTCCTCATGACAAACTTTTAGGTTCTTGAAAACTGTAACTGTAGCCCCTCTGTCTCCTCTCTTCCAGACTAAACAAACTCAGCTCTTTCAATCTTCCCTCATAAGTCAAGTGCAATGTTCCCTCTAAGCTGTGCTAGTGGGCAGGGGCGCAGTGGCCCCCCCTCACCAGCGCAGTGAGCATGTGGGACAGCGCAGGCAGCCCTGCCTTTCCCCAGTGCAGAGGAGCCCCGTGGGTCTCCTGTCTCAGCTCCGGCAGGCAGCCTATGCTGCCTGCTGGAGCAGTGAGAGCTGACGGCCCCTCCACCCTGCTGCACATAGCCAGGGAAGGAGCAGAGGGGGAGGGAAATTTAAATCTCTCCCTCTCCTCTGCACCAGGCTGCTTGTGCAGAGATGGTGGCATCTTTGGGGCCTGTGTGGGCCCCAGCAGGTAAGCAGCCTTGAGCCTGGGCAAGAGGGGGGACCCTGAGAGATGGCAGGGCTAAATCGTGGGGCTCCCAGAGGCAGCCATGTATGGCCACAGGGACGCAGGGCTTTCTGTGGGGGCAGGGGATGGGAACTGGGCTTCAGGCAAAGGAGCCAGGCTGGAGTTGGAGGAGGACTTGGGACTTGAAAGACCCAAGCAAAATTGTATTGAGCCATTTAGCATCTCTATCAAGGGTGAATGCTTTGCTTTTCACTTGCTAAAAGGCTCCTGACAGAAAAGCGATCCTTTAAAATAAGCAAAAACAAGTTGGGTTAACTTCAGATTTATTTTCTTTTCTGTGAGAGATTCTAATGCAATCAGTTTGTCAAGGTGGGGCTTTACAATGTAACTTTGTATAGACTCCTGTGATGGAAGGAAACAAATCCTAATAATTAGGAAAATGAAATGAAAAACTGAAAGGATAAAAAGTCATTTAAGGCAGAAGGAAAAAAATATTGCCAGTGGTGCAATAATTTTTAAAAAAGAGACTTTGTATTTCTATTTCCCCAAAAATGTGTTAGAAAAATAATCATTTTCTTTCACAAATCCATTTATGCTCTTACTTCTTGCAGCTTTGATAAGGTTTGCTTTAACTGTCAAAAATTAAAAATTATTAAACTACATTTATTATATTCCACTATCAGACACACAAATCTCAATTGTACCTCATTTTGCTTATTTTAGTTCTGAGAGTATTTACACTCCAGGCATACTAATTATAGCCTCCCTTTTATTGTTGAAAATGATTTGGATTAAAAAAAAAAACCCATAAACTCCAAAACTGAGATGTTAGAGACACTTTATATTAAAGGAAGATACTCTCAGTGTTTAAAGTTTCCTGTATGCCTAATCAATTTTTTGCCATTCACTTAGGGGATTGTTGTCCCATATTTAGCTTTTGGGAGGTATGATTGGGCATGATAATGTAACAGACTCTAACCTAGCTCTATTTGATGCAAATTCTTTAGGCACAAAAGATGGCCCTGGTTACAGAGATGTGATGCTGAGAGAAACTGTTTTGAAACATGTTTTCTGCCCTTGCCATCTTTAAGTTTTGAATTTCTCAGATAACTTTACTTAAGGTGTTGCCCCGAGGGAATCTGGGAAGCGGTTGCTACCTTGTGATTGTGATTTGCAATGCATGGTAATTTAATATGTTTACTGAGGGCAGAATAGGTGTATTTTCAAGGTTGATAGCTAGCTATTAAATACAATCCCCATAACATGTCAGTCCCATGATCAAATCTGAAGCTACCTACTTAATTTCAATCTACGTTTTGGACATTTAAGGCCTGATCCACTTTGAATCCCTTTTACCCCAGTTGGGCAGCATAAGAGGGACTTAAATTCCAAAGGGGCAGCCGTGTTAGTCTAGTAAAGGAAAAAAAGCAAGGAGTCTTGTGGCACTTAAAGACTAACAGATTTATTTTTTGCATGAGCTTTTGTGGGAGAAAATCCCAATATGTATTCTGGAAATCTGACAAAGACAGGCAACAAAAACTGAGTGGGGTAGATGATGGTAGAGGCTAGACAGGTAGGAAGTTTCATTGTCTCACATTTGTTTAGTAAATTAATAAAACCACAGTGCATCAATTTAACATTTTTATTGAAGTTTGAATGAAAAGACATCTATGAATTACTTTTGAATTAAGCTACTTAGGCATGCTGATACTTTCCAGCACCAAAAAACTGTTGCCCAGGCCTCATAAATTGTTGCTCAGTAAATACCACAACTTGCTCAGCTGCATCATCAGCTTAGAGGGAACATTGGTCAAGTGTTGCTCTTCTCTGGACTTTCTCCAATTTGTCCACATCCTTCCTGAAGTGAAGCACCCAGAACATGACACAATATTCCCGTTGAGGCCTAACCAGAGCTGAGCAGAGTGAAGGAATTACTTCTTGTGTCTTACTTACAACACGCCTGTTAATACTTCTGAGAAAGGTGTTTGCTCTTTTTGCAACAGTGTTACATTGTTGAATCATATTTAGCTTGTGGTCCATTATGACATCCAGACCCCTTCTGCAGTACTCTTTCTAGGCAGACATTGCCCATTTTGTACTTGTCCAATGGATTGTTCTTTCCTAAGTGGAGTATTTTGAACTTGTTTTTATTGAATTTCATTCTGTTTACCTCAGACCATTTCACCAGTTTGTCCAAATCATTTTGAATTGTGATTCTATCCTCCAAAGCACTTGCAACCACTCCCAGCTTGGTATCACTGGCAAACTTTGTAAATGTAATCTCTATGCCAGGGATAGGCAACCCCCAGCAATTGTGCTAACAGTAGCACCCAAGCCCATTCAGAGCAGCACATGGCACCCCCTGCACTACTACAGAAATTACCACTCCTGCCACCGAAAGCCACTCTGGGCAGCTTCCTTCAAGTGCAACTGGGACACAGGGGGACCCCCCATGCCTATGCCTTCATGTGACACAGAAAAAAGCTGCCTAGAGTGGCCTCTCTGTGGTGTGATGCTCCCCAAAGGAGCCACTCCAGCCGTGACCACTTCTGAATTTTCAGGCAGCCAGCATATTTTTTCAGCAGAGGGGGCCACCAGCACCAGCTGAGGATCGGGGCAGAAGGATAGGCACTGGTGTCAGCAAAGGTTGCCGACCCCTGCTCTATGCCATCATATAAATCATTGATAAAAATATTGAACAGAACCAGGTCCAGAACTGATCCCTGTGGTCAGTGGTGTCATTGGTGCTGGGCATAGGGGCCTTGAGTACCGAGTCCCAGCGCCAGTGCGCTGGATCCACCACCAGACTGCCCATGGTGGCAGCTGTCTTCCCCAGCCCCATCCTTGGCCAGGAAGCTGGGGCCAGGCCACCCACAGCAACAGCTGTCTTCCCCAGCACCATCCCTGGCTGAGGATCCAGGGTCGGGCTGCCTGCTGAAGAGCCTGATCTGCGCCCTTCCTGGGGCCCCAGGCAGGATCGGGCCAAGTCCCTGAATTGGGACTGGGGGGCCTGCGGGGCTCGGGGTCTGGGTTTTTTCAGGGGCCCGTGTTGCTCCTCCCTGCAGTACTCCACTCGTTATGCCCTTTCAGCAAGACTGTGAACTATTGATAATCACTCTCTTGGAATGGTTATCCAACCAGTTTTCACCCATCTTCCATCTTACGTCTGTGCATCAGGCTGTATGTCCCTAGTTTATTAATGAGACAGTGAATCAAGACTAACGAGAGTCCTATGGCACCTTACAGACTAACCGATTTCTTCAGGCATAAGCTTTCGTGGTTTACAACCCAATTTTTCAGATGCAAGACTGTATCAAAAGCCTTACTAAATTCTAGATAACCCACATCTATCACTTCCTCTCTGTCCACAAGGCTTGTTACCCCATCATAGAAAGCTATCAGGTTGGTCTGACATGAGTTCTTGAAAAATCCATGTTGATTATCACTTAACACCTTAATCTCTTTTATATTTTTGCTAATTGATTCCTTAATGGTTTGTTTCATTGTTTTTCCTGATACAGACATTAAACTGACTGGTCTATAATTCCCTAGGTTGTCCTTATTTCCATTTTTATAGATGGGGACTATATTTGCTCTTTTCCAGTCTTCTGGGACTTCTCTAGCCTTCCATGATTTTTCAAAGATAATAACCAATGGTTCAGAAATCTCCTGAGTGAGCTCTTTGAGTATTCTAGGGCAGTGGTTGTCAAACTTAGGTTTAGGACCCAGTACTCGGTCACAGAACTTCAGGCACTGGGTAACAGTGCCCCCTGCTGCCATCACCAAAAGAATGGAAAGCATTTCTCAAAGATGGAACTGTTGGGTCATGGGCATAAATGATTTTTTTTTTCAACTGGGTCCTGAGGAAAAAAGTTTGAAAACCATTGTTCTAGGGTGCATATCATCAGACCCTGGTGATTTGAAGACATCTAACTTGTCTAGGTAATTTTTAACTTGGTCTTTCCCTATTTTAGCTTCTGATCCTATTCTATTTTTTCTGTCCTCCCATACATCAGGCCTCCAATAACCTTCTTGAAGGCCAAAATGATGAAATCATTTAGTTCCTCTGTCATTTCCACATTTTCTGTTATTGTTTTCCCCTTTTTGTTGCTTAAAGATGCTATGCTGCCCTTGGTCTTTCACTTGTTTCTAATGTGTTTTAAAAATAATGCTTTTTTTAACCCTTTATGCCTTCGGGTAATTTAATCTTACTTTTTGTTTTGGCCTTTCTGATTTTTTCCCCTTGTATAATTTTATTTGTTTATAGTGGGTGCTTGTGTGTGTATTCTTCATAATTTGGCCGAGTTTCCACTTTTTGTAAGACACTTGCTTTATTGTTAGATTATTGAAAATCTCTTTGTTAAGCCAGGGTAGTCTCTTGCCATCTGTTCTATACTTCTTACTTACTGGAACAGTTTGCTCTTGTGCCCTACTGTCTCTGTGAAACATTGCTAGATATCTTCAGTTGTTTTTCCCCTTAGATATACTTCCCATGGGATCCTACCTACCAGCTCCCTGAGTGTGCTAAAGTCTGCCTTCTTGAAATCCACTGTCTTTATTTTGGTGTTCTCTCTCCCACCATTTCCTTAGAATCGTGAACTCTACCATTTCATGATCACTGTCACCTAAGTTACCTTCTACTTTCAAATTCTCAGCTAGATCCTCTCTGTTCGCCAAAATCACATCAAGAACAGTCTTCCCCAGGGGCATTTCTGGAAGGGGGGTGGCCCCCCCCCACATGGCCCCGATCCTGCTCCTGGGCTCAATCCAGCTGTTGCTGCTTGCAGGTAGCAGCAGGGGCCCAATCCGGCTTCAAGCCTCCTGCAAGAGGCTCGAAGCCAGACACAGTCTGTGCTGCTTTTCACAAGTGGCAGGAGCAGTCTCTGCTGCTTGTGAAAAATGGCACAGGCCATCTCCAGCTTCAAGACTCTTGCAGGAAGCTTGAAGCCAGATTAGGCCCCTGCTGCTGCTCAGCAGCAGGGCCTGTCTCCAAGCAGCTGCCACTCAGAGACTGCTCCTGCCACTTGCAAAAAACAGCACAGACCTTCTCCAGTTTCAAGCCTTTTGAGGGAGATGGTTTCTGTGGCTTTTCACAAGCAGCAGGAGCCTTTTCTGATTGTCCACCACTTACCAGAAGTGGCCCAGAGCCAGATCAGGCCCCTTCTGGCTGCGTTGCTGGCCAGAGATCCAGGGCCCATGCCCTGCTGGCCCCAGCATAGTGATGACCCTGCTCTCCCCTAGTAACTTTCTCCACCTTTTGAAATAAAATATTGTCTCCACTACTTTCCAAGAACTTTTTGGATAATCGGTGCCTTGTAGTGTTATTTTCCCAACAGATGTCTGGGTAATTGAAGTCCCCCATAACCACTAAGTCCTGTGCTTTGGATGATTTTGTTAATTGTTGAAAAAAAGCCTCATCCACCTCCTCTTCGGGGTCATTTGACCTGTAATAGACCCCTATCACGACATCACCCTTTACATAGGGGTCTTACCCTAACAGATTCCCTCTGAATCCTCAGGCAGAGACAAACACCTACACGATCTCTACTGAAGATTCTTAAAACTACAGTACTTACCTGGGGAAGTGAAGAAACATCAACAGAGCCAGACAGGTCCCCAGAAGCCACCTACTACAGGATAGCCCTAACAAAGAAACTAACAGAACACCTTTGGCCTCTCACTTGTAGCCTCTAGCCAAAATCTCTTTAACACAGCATTAAGGATCTACAACCTGTCCTAGAAGATGATTTCTTACTCTCTCAAGCCTTGGGAGGCAGGCCAAACCTTGCTTACAGACAGCCCTCCAACCTCACACAACTACTCATCAGCAACTGTACAGCATACAACAAGAACACTAACACAGGAACCTATCCCTGCAGCAAACTCTTTTGCCAGCTCTGCCTGCACATTGACTCTAGTGACACTATCAATGGTCCTAACCACATCAGCCACACCATCAGGCACCCATTCACCTGCACGTGCATTAATGTGATATATGCCATCATGTGCCAGCAATGCCCCTCTGCCATGTCCGTTGGCCAGACAGGCTGTCCCTAAGCAAAAGAATAAATGGACACGAATCAGATATCAAAAATGGTAACATCCATAAAGCAAAAAGAGCGCACTGCACTTACCCTGGACACTCTGTAGTAGACTTGAAAATTGCCAAAGTTCAGCAAAAGAACTCTAAAAACAGACTTCAGCATGAAACTGCAGAGCTGGAACTCATCTGCAAACTTGACACAATCAGACTGGGTCTGAATAGGGACTTGGAATGGTAATCTCCTTACAAAAAGTAATTTTCCCTGTTCACATATTCTCACTTTCTAATCAACTGTTGTGAATGGGCCTTATCTACCGTAACTGAAAAGACTTAATTAGCACTTGCCCTCCTATTGTAATGTTTCTCTATCCTTACAAGTGTACAAATACCTCCAAACTGTAATTTCTACTTCATGAATCTGACAAAGTGTGTTGCATCCCATGAAAGCTTATGCCCAAAGAAATATGTTAGTTTTTAAGGTGCCACAGGATTTTCATTCTTTTTGCTATATACCAGGGGTGTCCAACCTTTTAGGTGAGGGGCCACATTGCAATTCTTTCTCAGTTGAGGGGTCAGTGAGGGAAATTTTGATAAGATGTAGAAATCGATCTTATTAACAAACTTTAATAAAATGATTAGTGTGATATTTGGCATTGCTTTTGCTTGCACTGAGTACAGAGGACAAGGGAGGTGGGGGCACGTGTGAGGGGGCAAGGCAGAGTATGGTGAGCAGGGCAGGACAGGGGAGCAAGGCAGAGAAGGGGAGGGGCTGTAGCTGTGCTGTGCACAGGATGGGAAATGGACAACGGCTCGGGCCAGCCCCAGCTCCCAGGCTCTTGCACAAGCACTCTGTGGACTGGATGAAAGCCCTTGGCAAGCCAGAGTCCAGCCCCCCAGCTGCAGGTTGGACAAGCCTGCCATATCCAGACTAATGTGGCCACCTCTCTGGAACAGATTCCTTCATGTTCAATGTATCAAAATTTCTAGTGAGAAACAGTCATGGGAGGTGGCGGGTTGGGGTCATAGATGGGGGAGAGGTATAGGTAGGATGGGAGGCAGAAGCAACAGTAACAAGAGAAATGGTATTAGTACACATGTATCTGAAATAGCAACATTTTCGCACAGATAGAAATAAGACAAGGAGGGAAACAGCAGCAACAGCTATTTGCAGGATGTTCTACCAGGTGGTGAAGCTGTGGGACAGACTAGAAACAGGCTCTTCCAGGCATGTTATAATTCCACTTGGAAGAACTGAACATTCACATGGCCTTTGATGGTGTCTTGATGGACAGTGGCAGACTCAGAGGCAGCAGCAAGAACTGCTGTAGCCAGCAGCTCTTTGACTAGTTGGACTGAGTATTGCCTGGGTACAAACTGCCATACACCAGGGAACTGTTGTCATCCCAGTGAAAACACAGGCAGCCAAATGCATGTCACCCAAGGTGAAGGGGTTGGTGAATTGCAGACACATGGAGGAGTTGGCAGGACACTAGTGAGTTTCCAAAGGGATAGCCGTGTTAGTCTAGTCCAGTAAAAAAACAACAAGCAGTTGTGTGGCACTTTAAGACCAACATTTATTTTTTGCATGAGCTTTCGTGGGAGAAGATCCCACTTCCTCAGATGCTTCGAAGATGGGTGAACTTACAGAAAGGAATGAAACTAAATGCAAGGGGGTGTAAAACATAGGATCAGGTCATAAAGTAACAGCAAATCAGAGCAGTTTACAGGCTTAAAGAATGGGCAATAGCTGTGGTGAGTTGCAGTGGTGATAAAACACCACTGGGTGGCAGATACTGGAACAGCAGCCTCTGCATCATGGAGGAAGAGAACAGTAACAACCATAGGAGTAGGTGCTGAGGAAATGGAGCATGGAACAGGAGCAGATAATTAATCAGCAGTCTCTGTACAGCAGTCCAACATCATCATGAGCATGCTGCCACTAGCAGAAGAGACTTAAGCCAGAAAACCCTACTCTATGATCAGTGTTACTAGACACAACCAACATATCTAAAATGAAAAGCAGAAGGAAAAACATGGGGGGGGGGGTAACAAAAGCGTATACGAGAAGGAAAATGAGAGGGGATGGAGGAAGTGTCAGTGGGAATGAGGGAAGAAACAATTAACTGACCTTTCAACCACATCATCTAGGACTGCCATATACAATGTATCCTGACCCATGGACTTTTGCATGTCCAGCCTTTCTATATATTTCTGAACCTACTCTTTCAGCACCAAAGGTTGCTCACCTCCTCCCATTTCTGTGTTTCCAGATGCGGTAATCTGGAAGCTGACCTCATCTGTGAAGATGGAGGCAAAAAAGGCCGTGAGAACTCCAGCTTTTTCCACCTTACCTGTCACTAGGTTGTTTCCCCCATTGTATACAGGGCCCCCATTTTCCCTGAGCCTCCTCTTGTAAATAACATGCCTGGAGAAACCCTTCTTATTACCCGGAGCGTCACTGCCCCGGGGAAGGACCCGGGGTACTGGACCAGGCCCTGCCCCCTGACTGTAGGCTACGAGCCCGCTTGTTACCCTTCACGTCCCTTGCTAACTGCAACTTCAGTTGTGCTTTGACCTTCCTGACTTCACTCCTGCATGCTTGAACAGTATGTTTATACTCCTCTCTAGTTCTCTTACCAAGCTTCCACATCTTATAAGCTTCTCTTTGGTGTTCAGGCTCACTGAAGATTTCTCTTTTAAACCAAGCTGGTTGATGCCACATTTGCTATTCTTTCTGTACATAATGATCAAAGAACCACAGATTAAAAGTAATTGCAAGGGTCATCATGACCACCAGTATTCAGGTTTTGTTCTGTCTAAACAATCCAAGACAGATGGTTATTCATCCTCTCCTTGAATAGCTCCAGTAAAGTAGTTTCTGCAACACACCTGTTCCAACATAGTCTGTTCCACTGTCTTACTGTTCTTAGAGTTAGGAAGGTTTTCCTGAGATTTAATGTAAATCTACTGTGTGGTACTTTGAAGGCATTGTCCCTTGTCCTGCCCTCTCCAGCAATAGGAAAAAAATTCTCTCTTTCTCTCTCTTTTTTTTTTTTTTTTAAATGGCAGTCTTTCAAGTACTTGGAGAGTGCTATTGTGTCCCCAGTTAATATAATCTTTTCCAAATTAAACATACCCAGTTTTCTCAGCCTTTGGTCATATGGCTTGTATTCCAGCTCTTTAATCAATTTTGTAGCCTCTATCTGGATCCTTTCTAGATCCTTTCCATCTGAATCTTTTTGCTATGTCCTTTCTAAAACATTGGTGACCAAAACTGAACACAGGACTCTACTTGAGGCCCAATGAACACTAAGTAGAGCAGCACTATCACAGTCTGTGATTTGCAGGCTATTCCTCTGTTAATGGAATCTAAAATTAATATTTTTGTAACAAATTTACATGATTGAGTGATGTTGAGGCTGTGATCTACCACAGTTCTCAGATTCTTCTCAGCAGTGCAGCTGCTAAATCAGTTATTCTCAATTCTGTATTTGTGCATTGGGATTTTAGTCCCAAAATGTAGCACCTTACATTTGTCTTTGTTAATTTCATTTTGTTGAAATTATGTACTGAAATATACTGAAGTGCAGTTAAGAAAAACTAGCTATTAATGTATGGCATTTTTAAAGAGAAAAAGCAGCCCCAAAATGGTTTAGACTTTCAGCTCTTGGGGGGGACAAATATACCTACAAGACTACAGAGAGATTTTTTACTTCATTCTACTATGCCCAGGGCCACGTCTAGGGGTGGGCAAGGACCAAGGCAAATCGGCCTTTGTGAGGCCATCCCTTGGCCCAATTCTGGCCTTGTGCCACCCCCCCCCCCAAGCCCTGTGCCACCCTGACCCTAATCCAGGCCTCATACTTCCCTCTGGCCGTAGTGCTGGCCTGCACCGCCCCCCCCCCCCATCCTGTGCTGCTCCTGACCCCAGTCCTCGTGTAGCAGGGTGAGGTGGCCATCCTCTGGGTGGGGCATCGGTGGGTTCCTGCACTCCCCCTGCTGGACAAAAGAAACACCAACATGGGGCCACACCAGGAACCAGAAGGGAGGAGCCAAAGGGAGAAGGGACAGTATAAAAGGCAGAACAGGAAACCCACTAGGGGAGCCTCACTGGAGACAGATGTACCAGCCACAAGAGCTCCCACCTTTGGAAGGCCCTAACCCTCCTCCAGCGGTGGTAGATGAACCCTGGAGTGATCAGGAGCAAAGCCTGGAAGACATGGAGGAGGTACCGTTGGTGGAAGAGCATGAGGATTGGAGAGAGGGGCCTGCTGCAGACAGCCCTTGTGATTTGGAGGAGCCACCCTCTGTCGAAGATGCAGAGGACCTGAGAGAGGCGCCTGCTGTGAAAGGCCCCTACAACTTGGAGGAGCTACTGTTAGTTGATAGCCCTGAAGGGTGGCTGTACCTGCCACCTCTGGACAGTGAAGGGTTGAAGGCAATACCTCTGGCAGTATACCCGGACGTTTATGAGGAAGGGGGACCCAGGGGGTAAGGGAGGAAGTAGCCCAGGGACAGTGGGTGAGGATCTGCCTGAGCAGCAGTCAGAGCATTTCAGCTGGAGCCCTGCTGACCCAGTGGCAGATTGCTCTGCCACTGAATAGGGCCCTTGGCTGGGATTCAGTGATGTGGGTGGGCTTGTATCCACCTCCTTCCCCTCTTTGGTTCCTGGGCATTTGCTTCACCCTGCCTGTGTGGGCCACAGGCTCCTGGCTCTGGGCACATGTCCACCCATCTTGAGGGCCAGAGCTATAGACTGTGGACTTCAACCATACTACACCTGGCCTCACACATCTCTAGCTCTGATTCTGGCCTTGTGCCACCTGCCCCCTGCCCTACAGTAGCCCATGGCCCCAATCCCACCTCACGCTCATGCTGTTCACCCAGCCTCACAGACCCAACCCCTTGCACTGCCCTTCCAACCTCACACTGATACCCCCACAGCCTCACGCTGCCCTGAGTCCCCAGGCCATCCCTAATCTTTGTCTTGCACTCCCTGCATCCCAACCCTGGCCTCACACCTCTACCCCCTGAACCTCCCACTTCCCAACACACTCACCCACCACCAGGGCCCCTCTCATCTGCCCTTCTCCACCTACCAGCCCCAGCCCAATCCCGGCCTGCTGCCCAATATTACTCCCACCCCTGCTATGGGGAATTCTGTGTGGCTCACACCTAGCTCCAACCCCCCCCCACCACTGTGGCCTGCACCCGGCTCTCTGCTCCCCTCCCCACAGGTCTGGGTTCACCCCTGCGGCCAGCATCCCCTGCAACTCACACCCAACTCTGGGCTTCCCCCAACCTGGGTCTCCGCACATCCATTGCCACCTCAGCTCTTTTTCTTTCTTTCCTCCTTGCCCAGTGGGCGCCCTACTTACCACAGACCATGCTGCCTGAGCAAGAGAGGGAGAGATTTAAATTTCCCTCCACCCTGGCTATGTGATTCAGGGGAAGGGGACAGCAGTTCTTCTATCTGCTTCCAGGCACAGGAGTGCAGGCTGTCTGTGCTATGCTGGCGGGGACCTAACTGGACCACTGGTGACTTACAGGTGTGGCTGAGTGCAGGGCCCACTGACCCACAGGGCCTGGGGTGGTCACCAGAGCTGCCACACACTAACAATGGTCATCACCCTATATACTGTGAAATCATTTTTCCTTTGAGACACTAGTGAAAACAAGATAATTAGCATTTCACACTCACTTTCCCTCATTTTGCATAGTGGTAAATACATTAAACAAGTACGAGGCAAGGAAGAGTCAAACCCTTCTGAAATAAGGTAAGCAATCAGATATTAAATTGGCCACTAAAGGGATCCCCTTCATCACCATATTAGAATTACCAGCTAAAATAACATACAGTGTACTTGTGCTTCAGACACATTTTTTCCTGTACCTTACAAAGGTGTGGGTTTATATCACTTCCACCATTTTCCCCCAATAGAAAAACTGAAAATATTAATTTTTTTATTGCTATTTAGAACTCAGTGTTTGCTGACCTTGTGCTCTGTGTAACTGTAGGTTTATGGTTGGGATTTTCTGAATGGTCAGTGTTACCCTAGCTCTGCTCCCATTGCGTTAACGTGAGTTTTATCATGGACATGAATCAGAACAGAATCAAGCCGATGCTGGGAACTTTGCAAATCCCATCCTTGCAAAAACCAAATGCATTCTGAAATTTTAGCTTTGCTCTAGAAGGCACAGACCAAAGTGAAAGTTAACTTTCCTGTTCTTTCATTGAATGCCTTTAAAGCTAACACACAAATGAATGACTTTTTTGCATATGATTTTTTAAATGAAGGCTGTCTGTATAAAAGCCTAAAAATTGTTTTAAAAACTCACTAATAATTAGAATTTATTCCAGAACAATTTTAAGGTAGCCGACAGTTCACAATGTGGTACTTGCTCGGGGTGTTGTATGTTTCATGAGGTTAGCTCTGGCTGAATTGCACTAGTTGACCCTGAAATGAATAAATTAATATTTCCTCAGTATTTTACTGTTCTATGCTACAAATGTGTATCAGTCTAAAAGCAGAAGGTTTTAAAACAATTTGACTATGGATGAGTGCAAATTACTGCTTAATTAACTGCCTATAAATTTGTTGTTTACTTCTGTTATGGAAGTTTGTGACTTGTAGGCAGGGCTGTAAATATGGAGGGGTGACTGAGGCTTTGACCCAGGCGTGTATCAAGCAGCTCAGTTCAACGCTTGATCTGAGGATGCATTCTGTGCTCTGAGCATGCCCTAGGCACCAAAATACCTAATTCTGGAACTGCTTGTGGGGCTTCTTGTCCCTTTAGGGGATCACTGATAAACCTTTAAGGTCTCCTTCTCTGTGTCAGAGTATCTGTTTTAAAGCTGAGGAAATGCTTCTAGAACAAAACTGTAGACATTCCTAGGTTTTTCACTGAACTCTAAATCAAGTAAAATGTTTAGGAAATAAGATGGTAGTCATATCCTGTGGTTCTCAATAGACAATATGATCAATTTAAAACAAGCTGTGGAAAAACATATGAAAAAGGAATGAATGGGAATTAGGTAACCAGGAGGAGATAACAAGAAGGAAAGGGTTATTTATATTCCAGAGGTCTTTCTATCTTCTCATCCTTTCTTTGGATCTAGATCTAGATCAGAAACACATGTGTTTTTTTTAGTAAATAAAAATCCAACTATCAGGCTGGGAACTTCGTGCATGTAGATATTACTGGACGTGTGCAACACAAAGAGTGATTGTAGCAGCCATCAGACTAAAGCACTGGCTGGTGATGTGCAGAATGAATACTGTGAAGACCCAGCTGTAAAAAGCCTGACCCCTGGGGTATGAAGACAAAATCTGCAGGGGGTCCTTCAGCATCTGTGAAGAAAGGCCTGGAGTGGGCACAGAGCATGACTGGCCCTAAGACAGTCAGAGTGCGATTGCTTTCTCCCTTTAGTGACCTTGGCCCTGATTCAAGAAGTGAAGATTTTTTTAATTGCAATCTCCAATGGCCTGGTGGTGAGAAAAGGTGGCTGTGGTCATAGTGGCAATAAACATGAGGGAAAGGCTGCAAGATAGATCAGGGAGGCTGATGATAGTTTAACAGATAACCATTATAGCTGTGGATGACCAGCCCCTCCCCACCCCTTTTAAGGGGTTGGGGTTTTATTGTTTTGTTTTGTTTTTTGTTGTTTTGTTTGTTTGGTTGGTTGGTTTTGTTCTGAAGCTGGATCTAGGGCTTCTTCACAACTTGTAAATAATTCAGGACATCAAAACCTGAACTTCCCTTGGTCAGCAGTCACTCCTTCACATACCATCCATGAACTTACCTGGGAGGAGAGGGGGAATAACACATCAGTACAAGACTGGGGGTAAAGAGTAAAAGATGGAATGCACTTGTCACTTGCATTAGTCCTCTCCACTTATTTGTACTCCTCTTTGGGACTATTCATCTGAGAAAAGAGATGATGAAGCGGGGACATGATGGTCTGCAAAAGCATGAATGATGTTGGAAAAGTGAACAGGGAATGTTATTAACTGCTTCTCAGAACACAACAACCAAGGATCAGCCAATCAAATTAATAAGTAACAGATTAAAACAAAGTACTTCTTCACACAGGAGACAGTCAACCTATAGAACTCACTGCCAGGTGATGTGGTGAAGTCTAAAAGTGCCAACTGGATTAAAAAAAAGAATTTCATGGAGAATAAATCCCTCAGTGACTGCAGCCTTGACCATCTTGGCTAGTAATGCCATCTGCTGGGTGTTGCTAATTCTCCAACTTCCAGAAACTGGGACTAGACAAGAGGAGGTGGATAACTCAAAAACTG
Source organism: Podocnemis expansa (assembly GCA_007922195.1). NCBI lineage: Eukaryota > Metazoa > Chordata > Testudines > Podocnemididae > Podocnemis > Podocnemis expansa. The sequence continues at coordinate 17,746,474 of ML681989.1, read as the reverse complement.
CCTGCTCTGTTCCCTCTTTCTGAAGTATCTGGCACAGGCTGCTGTCAGAAGACAGAACATGCGGCTGGGCCTTTAGTCTGGCCCAGTAACTCACTATGGCCATTCTTCTTGTCTTTATATCCCTGTTGGATAAATTTGTTCAGTGTTGGTGTCAGACACACTGAAGTCGGAGTGACCAACTTGAAATAAGACAGCTCTAGTGGGAAATTGAGTCCTATTGAAGCGTGTGTTGAGGAAAATTAAGTCATGTTAGAATATGACATTGAATGTTATTTTAAGTGACCCTCATATTGCAGGACCTTTGTGCCCGCTAACATTGTCACCAGGCTGTGAAATAGCTCTACCACCAGGAAGTTTTCCCCATGACCAGATGGTATAAAAAGTACTCAAGGTCACATTCCAACACCATTAGTGAGGAAAAGCCCTGAATAGGCATTATGTAAGTGGAGTCTGAATGAGCTCTCCTCTTACATGTATTGAACAGCTGGAGCAAAAAGATATCAGGATCAGATCATATTTGCATAAACAAACCTACTCTGCCTAAAGAATTCAGCAGAGAACTGTGTTGCCAAAGTGATCCGTTTTGCCTTATGTTGGGTTGCAAACTTGGGAGTCCCTCCAACAACTGTGTGCTGCAGGCCTGTGGAGTCGGTTTACACTATACCTTGTTAATGTTGCACCTTATGGTCTCAGACTCCATCAGGTGGTCCAAAGACATCTACATCAAGCACATCACTGGGCACAGCCAATACTAGGAGTAAACAGGAGCACCTGCATGAACCATCAAGAGAACTAAAAGACCTCACAGATGGGAGGGAACATATACACTAATAAACTATTGATGCCACACTGCTGACACAATGGCAGACAACCCACTTTTATTGGCATTTCTACTTCCCCTCTGCCTCACCTCGTATGTTCTCTGCATAACTTCTGTAAAGGCGATGTTCCTGAATTCTTTAACTCTTGTACTTTAAACCCCTGAACTCTTGAGTCTCTTTATCCAGGATACTGCACATTAGGTACCTTTGTACTTGCATTTCTTACCATAACTCTGTGCTGGTCAGTGACCCGTACTCTATACCAGGATACCCAGCAACTCAGAATAGTAGCCCTGTAAACTTTGCTCTTTTATAACATTCACTTAATAAAATTTTAAACCTGTTCTTTTCAAATGCAGAGGTAATGAAGTGTTGTATTCTTGTTGTATGAGTAAAGGGCAGCAGAACTGTGATCAGCAGATCCCATGATTGAGCAATGCCTCAGCTGCTGTAGATTGCTCTGCAACTGACTCATGGTTTATGCACTGACAGATCCCTACTCTCCTCTGCAGCACCTTCTGCTGGCTGTCCCGGGTAATTGCTCTGGTGGTCACTGTGCCCTCTCTGATTGTGTGTCACCTCTCCATTCCCAGACCTGCATTTTCCTGCAGTCACAGCTCTACTCAAACTGGCCCCAGCAGAAGCTAGTCACAGTGGGGGCAAAAAGTCATCCTCTCCACCTGGTAGCTGGGGAAACCACAGGGATAGAAGGCATCGGGGGGGGGCATAAGTCCCCCCTGTTGCCGCTGGTTGGCTGGCAAAACAGTGCAAGAGATGACCTTCTGGCCCAAGCACAGACCAAGAAAGAGTGGAGGGGCATAAGTCCCTGCCCCTGACTGGACAAACTGTGGAGGGGGGGGTCAGAAGTTCTCGGTCCCCTTCTCTAGCCCATTAGACTGAGCTCTCTGCCGAACTGAAATCAGGAGTCCTGACTCACAACCTGGATTTATAGGGAATGCTCCTCTGCTGCAGTAGGCCTTGTATTGGCAGGTACACACCCCTACCTGGGTGTGGGAGGAGAGGATCCCAAAACATACATTTCCAGAGGTAAATGGTGGTCTTAGATACAAGGCAGAGATTCATCCAGAATCCAGCATGATAATTCTGATCTTGCTTCTACCTGTTGTAAGGCAGGAGTGACTTCACTAGTGTCAGGGCCATGACAACAGGCCGAAACCCAGTGGGGCATCTCTGGAGTTGATGGGCAGTTCACAACCTAAACTCACCTTCAATTTGAAAGCAGCTTTCATCTGGGAATATATGCAAATATCACTAGAAGTGACTGCAAACCAGTGGGCTGGGGGGGGTATGATTGATTTCACTCTATTCTATGAGTCCCTCATCACTTTTGTCCTCCCACACCCCCATTTTCACCCTCTTCACAGCCATGTCAGAGACCTCCTGCTGGGGAGGCCTCCACTGCGGCACCACGACCCACCACCATCAGAAGCTCTTTCAGGTGAGATGGACCCCAACTTGGGTCTTGGGACTAAGAGAGGAAAAGGAGGGGAGAGAGACCAAGTAGAATATGGGGATGGATTCACTCAGGACTCCTATGTTCTAATTACTGCTTTCAGTGGGACGTAGAGTCTAGTGGTTACAGCAGGGGGGCTAGGAGCCAGGCCTTCTCATCTTTATTCCCTTCTGTATCATGGATGCAGTGTATAGCCTTATGGAGAGGGAATTATAGCCTTTGGCTATATCTATACTGGGCTTGCATGCATAATATTATCCTCTATCTATTTTATATAGGTATATTTTCCTTTTCTTATAAAACCTAGAAACTCTGGTTCTATAGTATTTCACTTTGTATAAGTAAAGAGCTTGGTACTAGTTCTTTCTAGAAGCCAAAATGCATGTATCCTGCAGATCTTTGCAAAGGGAGTGACTCAGTTTGCAAAGACTGTAAGTCTGCTGTGCAATAGGATGAGATCTGCAAGCTTTGTAAAATCAAGGTTTGCATTTGTCTATGCCAGGGGTGTCCAGCCTTTCTGAGTGAGGGGCCACATTGCAATTCTTTTCTCATTCAGGTGGGGGCCCCTGAGAATTTTTTATAGATAAGACATACAAATTGGTCTTTATTAATAAACTTCTGTAAAATGATTAGTGTGATATTTGGCTTCGCTTTTGCTTGCACAAATTGTCACTTTCTGCCCAGACACTTGATGTAGCAATACAGAGTATTCCAGACAGCCCTGGCCAACCCCAGTGCTCAGGTTCTTGCGGCAGCACTCAGATGGCTGGATAAAAGCCCTTGGCAAGCCGGATTCTGGCCCCTGGGCTGCATGTTGGACAAGCCTAGTCTATGCAATAGGAAAAGGCTAACTAGGCGAGAGGTGAGCGTAGGTCATGCAGAATTTGTCAAGTTGTTTTTTGATCATGTTTTGCAGACAAAGATGTGGAAAACATTTCTGCAAACCCACCACAAAACCCACAAGCTGGTAAATAGGAGAATATTCTAGAAAATAGACATCAATAGACCCCTGGACCAATAATCTGAAAGTACTACAACAGTTTTTTTTTTTTGTCAAAATCCATATTTGGGCCAGGAAGAATGAGATTATTCAATTTATTTTTGAAACAGCATAAAAGGTAACCCCCCATATTGTGCAAAAAGGGTATTTAAAGCCCCAAAATTTGCAGAGGGGGAAGCTTCCATTTCTGGCCGCTGAATTCAGACAATGCAAGAGGAAACTGCACAGGCCTGTGGCAACACTTTACCTGACTTCTTTTAGCTAGGTTTCTTTGTTCTATTTTAGTTGACTAGTTTTAGAATTGTTAGTTCAGTACTTCAACTTGTCTTCCCTTTGAGTGTGAGTATAACTTTTACAATTATTTCTTAAAAATAGGAAGTCTTAGTGGCAATACTGCTTATAGTCATTATAGAACTGTATTAATGTATTTCTTTATAATTTATTCCACATTGTATTCATTTGTATTCTTATCCATCATTTGCTGTACACAGTTAGCAATAAAAGAACTGTCATAAAATCTTAAATCTGTGTACTCCTTCGCTTCCTGTTTTTGGGGAGGAAGTCCTATCTAATTAACATACCTGTAGTCAGTCCAGACTCAAACACTTGTCCTTCTAATTGGTCTATCAAATTTGGCTATCTCAACTTCCCAAAGAATTATAGAATTTGGCTACAGAATTCAAGGATATTTTGCTATCTGTCTCTCAGTTTCCCTGCCCTTTAAATGGGGATGTTAGCTACCTGGTGCAATGTTGGGGATGTAGAGCTTTCAATCCTCTGCTGGCTCTATGCTAGGCTCAACTTCAAGGAAAGCTGTGCCTGCTGCCTGGATGCACTGCTAGCTCCATCGCTGCGCTCGGAGGGAGTTGAGCTTTGCTGCTGGTTCTGCATGTAGGCAGTCCCATTAGGCTCAGTGTACGGGGGCTGCCCAGTCCTGCTGCTGCTGAGTTCATCACTAGGCTCACTGTGGGGGGGGGGAGAGGAGAGGAAGTTCCTGGCCCCCCTGTGATTTATGCCAGGCTCAATGGCTTCTTAAGTCAGAGGAAGAAGAGAGGGTGGGTGCTGCCTGCCCCCATGGTGTTGTGCACTGTGCCTAGCTCCAAGAGATGACAGAGGGGCTGATTCTGTGCTGTGCACGGGCTTAGCATGGGTGGGGAAGTCCTATGTCTGAGTGGCATGGGGTGGGGCACTTGTGCCCTGAATTCTTTTTTCTATGTAGAGATACCCACCCACTTCCAGGGGTGGGAAGTGATCCTGCCCCTCTGAACTGTAGGTCTTTGCTAACCCAGGACAGCCAAATGAGAGTAAGGTGCAGCAGCGGCACAGGGCAGTGGTTTGCAAATGCATATGTGTTTGTTGGACTGAGGCAAAGGCCACCACCCACAACAGTGGAGTCAGGTGGGCTTATGACTGCATGTTCTTTAATGTGGTTGTGGTATTTTCCCAAACTAGTGCTTCTTTTCACATTTGTTATTCATAAACTCAGCGCTTGCAAGTAAGGAAGTATTGTCTCTTAGAGGTAGGGTTACCAGATACCAAAGCGTGGAAAGGAGGACAGGGAAGTATGAAAAGGAGGACATATGGAGAAAATGTAGTATTAATGTAACATTCTTCTGCTTTTAGGGGGGCCTGGAATGCTTCCCCCTAAAAATAGGGTGTTCTGGGGTGTTTCGGCATACTTTAACCCCTGTAAGTAAAAAGCTAGACAAAATCATGTATTTTTAAAAATCTTTCAGACAGAGGACGTGATGGTAAAAAGGAGGACATGTCCTCCTTTTGCCTGACATCTGGTAACCCTACTTAAAGGTGAATAGGGATCTTGTTAAGTATTTCCAGATGACTGACTGGGTTCTCGAGCCAGTTCTGTGCAGTACTGTTAAGAGGAATTCTTAGATATTGAACCAGGCCCTGGTTACTGGTGACCTCCCCTGTCAGCAGGGTTGCATAAACAGAGGGCTAAATTGGGTCACTTAAGTACAGCCCTGAACTGGTGCTGGCTTGGGGCCACTCAGATTGCCTCAGGAGAAACTCAGGATGGTTAATGATTTGGTGCTTTTCTTCACTGCCAAGTTAATTCAAATGCTGCCCATAATCTGAAACCCATCCACACACTAAAATGCTTCACTCAACAGTGGTTGTGCTTTTTAGTTGAGTTGACTGGTTCATTAGTAGCTAACACGTCCACACTGCACTGTGGCTTCAGGCTAGCTCCAGTTGAGTGTTGATAGTCCTCTAGTCCTCCCTGTATGTACCTGGAAAAAACAGATGAGTTCTCGGACAGTACAGTGGGATAGAATTCATAGAGCAGCTCAGCTTGCTGCAGCACTAAGAACCATCAGACACAGAAGGTTTGATGTGTGTCTGTGTCTTCACAGCACAGTCAGCTAGGATTATCACTGAAGTGTTGTCCCCCAACTTGGCTTCCATCCACAATACAAAAATCTCCAGCTTGAGTTAAGTGATGGTTGAAGCTCAAGCTTGCTGGTGCTTTAGGGCAGTGGTTCTCAGCCACTGTGTCTGAAAACATAATGGTATTGACACACAGTGGTAAGTATGTTGCAAAGAGTTGGGGAAATGGCTGAATTTGGCTTGGGGGCAGTTGGTAGATATGGTCTTTAGGGTCATGACATGCCGCCAAGTGTTGTGTGAGCTGCAAAATGTTGAGAATCATTGCTTTAGGATACAGAAACCATTTTAGCTAGGTATCTCGTGAAAGACCTTTTACTCATTAATCATTCCCACGTGTTTATGTATGCTACCACTGTGCAAACATCAGCAGGAGGTACAGTTTAGGGAAGTGTTTTTCAAACTTTTTTTCTCAGGACCCAGTTGAAAAAATTGTTTATGTCTGTGACCCAGCAATTACATCTTTGAGCAATGCATTCCAGTCTTCTGGTAGCCACAGCTGGGAGCATCTGAGCATCTTGACCCAGTACTGCATCCCAACCTGTGGTTGAGAACCACTAGTTTAGGAAATGCTGGTATAATAACCCTTACTATCAGCACCTGTGATACATAATAAGGTTTTCTGATTTGGCTTCTGTGATGCTGTATGGGTTAGGCTAAGCTTTCCTTTTGTGGGGAAAAGTATTGCATTCTGTATTACAGAGCAGTGCACAAGTGGCTATGATAAGATGACTGGGTTCTGGACAGCAGTTTAAATTGAAGATAAACTCTGTGCTATGAGGGGGTGGTTGCACTTTCAAACATGAAGTGACTTGAAATGAACTCTGAAACTGAGCTCATGCTCCAATGCATCGACTGCCCAGTATTCTCAACTACCAGGGTGCAGTGCAACAACACCAGGTACTGCACTGTTTAATGTGTCTCCTGCAACTCTTTGCAGCACATGATATTAAAATCAGGTAATGTACTTGTCACTTTCTATGACATAATGTAGCAAAAGTTAATTGGAAATGTATAGGAAAATACTAACAGATGTGCCAAAAAGCTTATTTCCCTCAGTATAAAACAATTTGATAAAGCTTTTGAGAAATATTTCCTATTATATTGAAGACTTCCACAGTGTAGATTTAATTATTAAACGGTAAGGATACTTTCATTATGTTAACCAATTATAAAACACTTAAGATATTAATAACTGTAAATTATGTGCTCAGTCATTTTTCTGTGAGAAGAACATATATATAGCAAATAAAACAATGAATTTATACTACTGTGAGTCTTTACTACCAACTGAGAACAACTGAGGTCTGAGTATTAATGAATTACAACCTCTGATAAGAAGGCCTTAAATATGTGCCTAGAGGAAAGACTTCAAGGCAGCAAGAAGTTTTGACTCATCTTTATGTGAGTTATTTTATGCCAGTGTCCATACCTTTATCTGGTTTCTGACCAACTAACTGGGGGCAGTACATACAGCTTGTTACTTAACTGAACACCAGAAAATCAATTTTTTTTGTTAACAATTTTGAGGAAAACAAACATGGAATCCTGTGGCACATTTAAAGACTAAAAATTATTTATGACATGAGATTTGTGGGAGAAAATCCCACTTCATTAGACACTTGAAGATGGGTTTTTGTGTATGTAAGCCATGTATCAGTAGAACATTCATTCTAAAACACTAATCGTAAAAACTGCAATTCTTGTTGTAAACTAAGGTAAGTGGTATTGATAGTTTCACATGAACAGTACTTTGTTATTCCAGTAGTAAGAAACAAGATGTAAAAAACAGAATCAAGTATTAAAGGCATTGCATTTGCTTTTCGTGTGTGTGTATAAATATATTACGTAAGCTGTTGAATTCTACAATTTATGCAAAATCAAGGGTTAAACAAGTAAATAATACCAGGATATTTGAGAAGCATTTAATATTGAATCACCAATCACTGAGTAAGCGCTGAGAAAAGTATTCATAAGTCTATGACTCCAGAAAATTAGTCTGCTATTTTAATTCTTTCTAAATACAGTATCTTATTCTAAATGCATATTAACCATATAAACTAGACAGGAGCAGGGAGGCATTTCTTATTAGTAAGCATGGAGGAAATGTGTGAAAGTGCAGGGGAAAATACGCAGGTCGGAACAACAGAGAAACAGCCTCTGGCAGATGTAGTCATGGAGAAAAGGCGTAAACAACTGAAATGATGCAAAGAAGTACCAGTTAGGAAAATGTGTATCTCAGTACTTAAAAGAGCAGAAGAGAAAGCAAATTTTCAGCAGCATTGTAACTGTCAGACAACCTGTAAAATTGGATGACTAGCAAACCTAACAATTAAGCATCTCTGTAGGAAGATTGACAAAAAAGTTAGTATATTGTAAAATGATCAAGCAGACTGTTTTTGTCTTTGTCATTCATAAAGTTTATCAATGATTGAGCTTTAAGAGGATCACTTATAGTTTCTTACCTAAGAAGGGTGGACATTGTTAATGTATACAGTGAAAAAGAATTATTACCCAGTCAGTGGTGAATTTATTCCATACTGAATAGAATAAATATATCGAGAGAAGGAGTGAATGGGCTTCTACCAGAAAACTTGAGAGAAGACAGAGAAACCAACTGTCCTTTTAATGTCCTTACAAGTTAATGTGACAGTGTTGGTGCAGCCTCAGGAGAGTTAATGATCATTCACAGAAGTTAATGATTCCACTTGCCATTCTTGTGGCTTCTGGTTACCTCCCCGGATTTGCACAACTCAGCAAAAAATGGTATGCTACAAAAGGCCTGATGCAAATCAAAGTCTTTCCACTCAATTCAGAAGGTCATGATAAACCTCACAGAGGATAATATAATTTATTTCTCCCTTCCTTTTCCCCACATCCAATGTTCATTTGTCTGTTCTTAAGATATCAGCGTCTCTGTTTAGAAGGCAACTAAATCACTGTGGGCACTACTGGAAGGAATTAATAATAATATTGTTAAAGGTCTATTCCTTTTATTCTGACAGGTCTGTTCCTTTTTGTTGTAATTGATCTTTTTTTTTTTTCATTTCGAGCCTGATTCAAAGCCCCCTGAAGTGAATGAACATTCCCAATTGATTTCAGTGGGGTTTGGATTAGGTTCTTTATCCTTTATATGATTCCATTTTTTATTTTAACATTTGTTTTACAGAATCCTGACATAACAGTCTCTATGCCATGGTGGAAATCATGTGGCACCAGAGAGGCTACTGGTAAGGGGGAAAAATCACTACAAGAAATGACTGTTCCTTCCTATCTGCAAGTAAAAGTACATTATAAAATCTACTACAACATAAATATAACGAGGATAAATATAAACATATAATACTATGTAATAATATGACTTGTTGATGTAGTGATACTTTTGTATGGCTTCCTCTTATTATTCAAAAACTACCAATTGTTAGAAGTTGCTCAATAGTGAAGGCTGATGCTAGATTCCCATTATAAGCTGATTTTTTAACTCGTCCCCCAAACCATCTCTAAAAAAGAAACAAATTCTGCTTAAATTGTACATGTGTGGGTGTCAAGTTCCCAAGTTTAATTGTTTCCAATCTTTCCAGAAAAATCTAAAAAGCTGTTTAAAATGATGGGACTCAATTTTCCTCTGCTACTTCTGGTGAAGATCAATAAGTTGGTTGCACTTCTTAGCTGCATGATTTTGAGAATTCTAAGAAATATCTTTTGCTTATTGCTTAACCTCTATGCTGAGTAAAAAAGTCAGATTGACATAAAGGGGCCCTGAGTAATAATATCTAGCTCTTACACAGGGCTTTTTATCAGTGGATTTCTTTACACTGCACTTCACATAGGAAATAAGAAAGACTATTCCCACGTAACAGATCAAGAAACTCATGCCCTGATTCTTCCTGTTGCAGCTTTTTTCTCCAGAAACATTGTGAAATACAGCTGTGAATCTACCCTTTGAGTATCTCCTTGCATACAGGAGTGATGGGAGCCAGAGCACACTGCATTATGGAGATTATGGACAGTGTATGGTCCAGGCAGCAGTCTTGGGAGGCTGCGATAACTTGAACAGGGCCCCCAAATCAACCTGTGCTTTGAGTTTAATGCTGAGCCTCTAAAGATACGTCTACGCCTTGGGCAGGGGTTCAGACTCCCAACACCAGGAGACATATCCACATTAGGTCTAACGTATCTGGCCAACTGACAGTGCAAGTATTGGGAGGGGCTAGATGCCCCAAATACACACCTAGGGTCTCTGAAGAGCACACACTTTGGGCAGCTAGCCACTCCCACTAGTGCAGCTACCTGCTAGCTTTTAGCATTCCAGCGGAGATAGTGTGGGTTTATCTCCCCTAGCTGGAAATCACTCCTATAGAAATCACTCAAAGCATAGATATATCCTAAGGGTATGTCCACATGAGGCTTTTAAATCAAAACAACAACCATTGTTTCAGTTTAAAAGTTGTCATGTCCCAATGACATTTCCTTATTTTGAAATAAGGAGCTCCCTTATTTTGAAATAAGGAAAATCATTTTGATATAATAAAACCTACTTATATATTGAAATGAGGGTTATTTCAAAACTGTGGTTTTGAAATAACCCTGTCTGGCTCTGTTACATCAATATGACCCACATATCGATATAACAGTAGACCATACTCTCAGGGTGCATAGCACCCTGGGATGAAGTCCTACCCCCCCTCAGCACCCTGGCCAGGGAGGGAGGGGAGGTGCAGGGGCAGGTACAGAGGGGCAGCGGTTTGGGATGCCAGCAGCCCGTGGTGCTGTGGCTTGCCAGCAGCTGGCAGGGGAGCCAGTGGGGGAACTGGCATCCCACACTGCCTGGCTTGCTGGCAGCTGGTCCCACAGCTGGTTCGGGAGCCAGGGCTCATGCAGGCTCCCTGCCCACGCCACCCCGCAGCTGCTAGGGAGCCAGGAGGCATGCCAACTCCCAGGTGAGAGCCAGGCAGGGGATTGGATGGCAACATGGCCCTGTCAGGGGGCCATGTTGCCACACCTCCCAGGGTGCCCCTCTCCCATATCGAACTAGCAAGTCTGGTGTCTGGACAGGCTAGTTTGATTTAGGGTTTTTTTTGGTCTGAACATGTTAAATCGGTTCAACTCAAATCGATTTAACAAGTTTTATTTCGCTTTGGTTAAATCGATTCAAGTAGAATCAATTTTACCACATAGGTGTGGACATACCCTAAAAGGCTTAGCACAGAATCTCATCCACTAAATAATCTTTTTGTCTCACAGGCTGTCTCCAGTAAAAATATTAACCTATCAGAAGAACTTTCACTGGGGCTGTTAAAAGGACTTGTTGAAAATCTTCACTTATGATCTCTTCAGTGGATCATAATGTTAAACATCACAATGTTAACCAAATATGGACTTTGTTCGATGTCTTCATTAATCATCTGGATGATGGGGTTGATTGCACCCTCAGCAAGTTTGCATATGAAAATCAGCAGTGAACCAAGGATAGGATACTGAGCAGATATGCTAAAGGATAGGGACACACAGAGTGACCTAGACAAAGTGGAGTACTAGAATAAAAGAAATAGTGTAGTAGCTGGCACCTCTGCTTAATATGTGCAAGGTCCTGGGGTCAAGCCCCAGGGGGTTGGCCTTGATGATCTCATGAGGTCCCTTCCAACCATATGATTTGATTTGAAATCTGATAAGGTCCAACAGGATAAGTGCAGAGCCCTGCACATAGGATGGAAGAATCCGTGTTAAGGACTGACAGTCTAAGTAGAAGTTCTGCTGAAAAGGACAGGGGGGTTACAGTGGACAAAAAGGTGGATATGAGTCCACATTGTGACTTGGTTGCCAAAAAATGCTAATGTCATTACCAGTAGATCAAGGGAAGTGATCATTATGATCTATTTAGTTGGATGTGGTGAGGCCACATCTGGAGTCCTGTGCTCTGTTTGGGAGCCCCCACTGTATAAAGGATATGGAGAAATTGGAGAGACAGTCTAGCAGAGATCAACAAAAATGAATAGGGGTCTGGATCACGTGGCTCATGAGGAGAGGCTGAAGGAAATGGACTTATTTAGTTTGCAGAAGAGATGAGCGAGGGGAGATTTGATAGCAGCTTTCTATTACCTAAAATGTGGAGGGAGGGTTCCAAAGAGGATTGAGTTAGGCTGTTCTCAGTGGTAGAAGAAGACAGAACAAGAAGCAGTGGTCTCAAGTTGCAGTGGCGGAGGTCTAGGTTGGATAATAGGAAAACTATTTCACTAAGAAATCAGTGAAGTACTGAACTGGGTTTCCTTGGGAAACGAGAAAATCTCCAACCTTAGAGATTTTAAGTCCTGGCTTGCCAAAGTCCTAATTGGTGTGATTGTGGGTTTGGTCCTCCTTTGAGCAGGAGGTTAGGCTAGATGACTTCCCGAGGTTCCTTCCAACCCTAATCTTGTATATGTTTATTAACAGGTATTTATCTGCCAAATTAGATGCAAAAAATGATTTACATTATAATACTACACAGAACTTTTTTCAGTAGTGACAAGCAGAACTATGGATTTCAATATGCCAGGATAAAAGAGTTTTCCTCTTTTTGTTGCTTCTTAACTATCAAGTGGACACTTACATTTTGTAAAACTACAGCCAAGAAACAGTTGCTTCAGAAAGATGTAGTCACTGGTTAATCTTTTAATGTTTTCTCCTTGTTTAAGTCTTTGATATTTGGAGAGTTCAATATGTTTCTTGAATTAAAATCTTTTCACATGCTGTGAAATTTCCCAAATCCCAGTCATCAACTACACAAACCAGGTAGGTTATTTCCTCATTCCATAGGTATGTCAGATCTCTTTTAAGCTGCAGTGTGTTTGGCTATGTCTACACTAGCAAATTAGTCTGGATTAAGGAGGCTTGATCTAGATTTATTTGCTCCCTGTCTACACGAGGCTTTGCCTAGTTCAAACTAAAAATATAATATATATGAGGACACTGTTCATTATTCATCTTGTATCATCTAGTAATATGCATTTGATATGTGCGCATGGAGATGTAAGAATTACTATGCAGATATTCTTTTCAGTGCAGAGTTATATTATGATTCATTAATGCTAGACACATTGGCTATGTCTACATCTGAAAGCTTAGTTTGGACTTGCTTAGTCCAAACTAAGCAGTTCCAAGTTAGTTTGAACTAACCAGGGCTTTTTAGTTTGAATTAGCCACATTTTTTTGTTCGAACTAGCTTTTTAGTTCGACCAAAAACAGCACAGCTAGTTTGAACTAAAAGTTAGTTAAAACTAAAAAAAAGTGACTAGTTCAAACTAACTGCATATTTCAAACTTATTTAGTTTGAACTAGCATTGCTACATTGTGCTAGTCTGAACTAAAGTTCAAACTGAGTTAGAACTAAGTGTTGAGTTCAAACTTACTGTTCAAAGTAACTAGTCCAAATTAAGCTTTGCTTAGTTTGTACTAAAATTTTTTTTAGTTCAAGCTAGGCAAAGTTTCATGTAGACAGGGACCAAATTAGTTCAGAATAAGCCTCCTTAATCTGGACTAATTTGCTAGTGTAGACATAGCCATTGTTAATGATTCTGGAATGGGAAGGAATGAGGCAAAATTTCATTGTCGTGGTGCAAAGTGAAATCAGATAAACTGTTATAGTACTTAAGTAATTTAAATAATCATGATTCAAGAGGATAAGAGGAGATGAAATTTCAGGAAAAAATTATTGGACTCAATAGAATAATTGGCATAATAGTTGGCAAAATTTATATTAGTTAGCTCTTAAATTGACTTGACAATGAGAGGGTAAAAATTGAAGGCTTGCCCTAAGTCTTTTAGGTTAGTCCTTTAAAAATATATCATTCATAACTTGAATTCTTTGTAGCATGGAATATTGGATCAGTACTTAACAGTTCTTTTTCTTGGCCAGCTGTTCAGAACTTTAAACTTGTAAACTGTAGTAGGTTCAAAAACCCAAAGAAACTATATGTTTGAGATACACAAAGCTTATTGAAATACAAACTTTTAATTATTTCATCAGAATAGTTCATCTTTTTTAAAGAGATAATAGAGGGACAAAGTTATACGGAATCAGATCTGTATCTTTCCCCCCAACTAATTTACTTCTATCCAAAGATATATGGAACTGTCTTTGTGCCCAATATGCAAAATTTCCATGAGTATGCTGTCACATCAGTTTGGAAACAAAGGGACATACTGGTTTAGTTAATATTTGTGTTTATTTCTCATGGAAATTATAAATTAATAATAGTTACGTAGCTTGCTCCCAATCTTTTAGCCTCATAGGCTATGTCTACACCAAAAATCTTAGTTTGGACTTGCTTAGTTCAGACTAAGTAGTTCGAAAGTTAGTTCAAACTAAGTACAGTTTTTTAGTTCAAGCTAACTTTTTAGTTCAAGCTAGCCACGTTTTTTTTAGTTCAGATTAGTCTTTTAGTTCGAATTAAAAAAGCATTGCTAGTTCGAACTGAAAAAATGCACTTATTTCAAACTAACTTGCTAGTTTGAATTTATTTAGTTTGAAGAAGCATGACTACATCATGCTAGTTCAAACTAGTCAAAGCAGCAAGTTTGAACTAAAGGGTTGGTTCAAACTTACTGTTAGAACTAACTAATTCAAACTAAGCTTTGCCTAGTTTGAACTAAAATATTTTTATTTTGAACTAGCCAAAGGCTAGTGTAGACAGGGTTCAAATTAGTCTGGACTAATTTGCTGGTGTAAACAGCCATAAACTCTAAGGTCAGAAGGGAACAGTATGATCATCTAGTCCAGGGGTCTCAAACTCAAATCACCACAAGGGCCGCATGAGGACTAGTAGAGGGCCGCATGAGAATTAGTACAGTAGTCCAAGGACCGCACTGAAACCTTTCCATACAATGATATTGAAAATATCAGTAATGTTCATGTCACTGAGGGCCTCAGGAAATAACTTTAAGGGCTGCATGCGGCCCATGGGCCATGTGTTTGAGACCCCTGATCTAGTCTGATCTCCTACATAATGCATGCCTCCAAACCTCATCCAACTACCCCTGCAATAAACCTCTAACCTATGACTGAGTTATTAAAGTCCTCAAAATATGATTTAAAGACTTTAATTTACAAAGAATCTACCAACACATGAGCCATGTCCCATTCTACAGAGGATGGTGAAAACCCCCCTGAGCCCTAGCCAATCTGCCATGGGAGAAAATTTCTTCCGGACTCCAAAGAAGGTAATCAGTTAATCTCTGAGCTTGTGGCCAAGTCTCACCAACTAGTCACCCAAGAAACAATTCTCTGTAATAAGTCAGAACCCACCGCATCTACCATCCCTTCTTAAGCTACTGGTATATACACTGCCAATAGTCAAAGATCAGTCAATTGCCAACTAGGCTGTCTCATCATACCATCCATTCCATAAATTTAGCAGGATGAATTTTGAAGTCAGTTTTGGTTTCTGCCCCCACAGCTCCCCTTGGAAGGCTGTTCCAAAACTTTACTCCTCTGATGGTTAAAAAGTGTCTAATTTCAAACCTAAATTTCCTGATGGACAATTTGTATCCATTTGTTTTTGTGTCCACACTGGTGCTGCATTCAAATAATTCCTCTCCCTCCCTGGTATTTATCCCTCTGATGTATTTATACAGAGCAATCACATCACCCTCAACTTTCTTTTGGTTAGGCTAAACAGACCAAGCTTCTTAAATTTCCTTTCATAAGGCAGGTTTCCCATTCCACAGATCATCTTTGTAACCTTTCTCTGTGCCAGTTCTAGTTTGAATTCATCTTTCTTAAACATGGGGAACCAGAACTGCACACAATATTCCAGATGAGATCTCACCAATGCCTAGTATCATGGCACTAACACCTCCCTATTTCTACTGGAAATACCTCTTCTGATGAATCCTAGGACCACATTAGCTTTTTTCACAGCTACATCGCACTGGCAGCTCATAGCCAGCCTGTGATCAACCAGTACTCCCAGGTCATTCTCCTCCTCTGTCCCTTCCAACTGATGCATCCCTACCTTACAGGAAAAAAGTTTTATTTGTTGCTAAATGCATAACCTTGCACTTCCTGTCATTAAATTTCATCCTATTCCTAATACTCCTGTTTATAAGGTCATCAGAATATTTCTGTATGACAGTCGTGTTAGAAGAAGCAGCAAACAGGTAGCCCCAAAGAAGGCTTAGGTCAAAATTATTTTACTTTTTATTGCCTGCTTATTCCTCTTGACATCTTGAGTGAGCAAAGGGGGGAGGGGGGGATTACAATCCTTTAATACTTGAGAATATGTAAAAGCTTATATTCATAACAACTCCCCATAGACCCTTTTTTGGTTACATTAACACCCAAGCAATGAATATTAATAACTATGTGGTGAACACCCTAGTTGTTGTTTACAGGTTTAGTCAGTGGTGTGCAGGCATTTGACTTTACAACATGTTACTTTTCTTACAGCAATGGCTATAATATTACTGACCAAGCATTTAGCAAGGGAAGGGAGTGGAGAGAGAGTTTTTAGGTGTGTTCTTTCCAAGGTTCTTATGCAGCAGAGAGAGAATAGATTCTTTCAGTTACATTTCTTGCTTAAACTATGAAAAAGGGAGAAGAGAAAGGGAAGATAATGTATTTCACTAAATTCCAATTGCAAGAAGCAAAGCCTGTGTTCCCGCCCATGACCCCATTACAATAACACTGTGGCTCAGGCAGAGGCCTTGGGGCTCCAGGAGTACCCCAGTGTCCAATTTAAATTTACTGTCCTATGATCTGGATCCTTTTCTGTACTGGCAATAGTTCCTAACACGGTGTCAACCGCAAACTTAACTAGCACATTCCCACTTATGTTCCAAGTTTAGTAACAAAAAGCTTAAATAAGATTGGTCTCAAGACTGATCCCTGAGAAACTCAACCAGTACTCCTCCTCCCTCCAGCATGACAGCTCACCTTCCAGTATGACCTGCTGTAGCCTTCCCTTAAACCAGTTCCTTATACACCTTACTACAGTGGTCATCACCCTCCGGCATGTGTGCCAAATGGGGCACACAGCCCGAGTGTGAGTGGCACGTGGAACCACTCAGGCTGCCCGCTGGTCGTACCCCCATCACGGCCTGAGACAACAAGACCCATGGAACTAGCCCTGACCATGGCTGGGAAGATGATGGTCAGCCAGCCTGGCGGCTCCGCTGTGGATGGGAGTGAGCCCCAGCTCCCACCAGGACCAGGATGCCACGCACCAGCAGGAGTGAGAGCCAGCTGGGAACCGGAGGCCACCTTCCAGTGGGAGCCAGCCCCAGTCCTAGTCTGGGTCCTGGCCAGACCTTGCCCCTTTTGGGCTCACCCAGGCACCTGCCAAAGGTGCAGTGAGCGAGGGCAGAGCTTAAAGCTGTGATCCAGCACCCAGGGCACATTACAATCAGAACACAACCCTTGCCATTAGTGGAGCTTGGGGCCAGTGCCATGAAATGTACCTCCTTAATGGAGCAGCTCTACTGAGCCACTCCAGCACACTTGGGGCAAAGCCCCATTTGGCCCACCATAGTTACGGCCCTGAGTGGGGGTTGCCATCCCTGCCTTATTACATTCATATTAATTTTATATTTTCGTATTAATTTTATTTCATCCTATAGGATGTTCCTGCTCTCTTCCTCTTTGGAGGTATTCAGTACATATCTAAGAAAGAAATGTAAGGTACAAAAATTATTACTGCTTTGCTGACACGCTTAACCAGACAGTTTCTTTATTGAATCCTGGGTGTTGAAGACAGTGGAAAAAATGTTGGTTCAAGCAGTAACTAGATAGTGGTGAGGATCAGTGGGTTGCTTTTTAGCAGAATGGGTGTTACTTTTTAATTGGAATTTCCTTAAAAGCCCCTATATAGTAATATATCACACATCATATATTTTGTATTGTCAAATCATAAAACGTTTCACACTACGTTCTTTATGGGGTTAGAATTATCTGATATAATCTGCCATGTCCTTCTGGATGTATTTAGAAAAAGAATTGCCAAATTATGTTGAATAGGGGTTTTTTGTTGTTGTTGTTTTTACCCATTACCTTTTCAGGAGTTTGATGATCATCCTCCTAGTTTTATCTCTGTTCCTAAGGCCACCTGGGTCACATGCTTCAGCCAGCTACAAGCCCAACATTGTACTGATACTGGCCGATGACCTAGGTATTGGTGATGTTGGCTGCTATGGAAATGATACTCTAAGGTAAAGGGTTTAAGTAGAGTACTGTATATATTCATGTATAAACTGATCTGTGCATAAGCTGATGCCCTGGTTCTGAGCCCTGAAAACAGACAAAAATGGGTGACCTGCATATAAGCCGAGGTCCACCCATGGCCTCAGGCACCTAGCTCCCCCACCCTGCACCAACCCTCCTAGCCACACCACCACTTCCCCAACACCTCCTCTAGCCCCCAGCCCATGCCACCACTTTTTCTGCTGTCCCTGACCGCCTCCCAAACTCCCAGGCCCTCCTGCCGCTTCACCAAACCAACTCCCCTGCCCAAGGCCCCCTACCAGGCCACTTCATGTGCTGGGGTCTCACTCCTTACTGTAACCGTGGCTAGGGCTGACTAAACAACATGGCCACTCCAACCACATCTGGGATTCTAGCCCAGAGCATGCTCAGTGCATGCTCTGGGCTGAAGACTTAAAACTCCTGGGCTGGAGCTGCTGAATGACCTGTATGTAAGCTGAGCGCCTGTTTTAAAGGCAATTTTCAGGCACAAAAATCTCAACTTATACACATTTATAAACGGTAATCAAAGATATGGACTGACTCATAAAAATGTCATGTTCTTTCCTACTGCTCCTCTCCTGAGCCACTTGCTGGGAGAACGATTAAGTTCTCAGCCAGTGTCACCCACAGTAGTTATACATGCTAACTGGTCTGTCTGTGTTGAAACACTGGAAGGTCTTCACAATGCCTCACTGTTCTTTTAGTGTGTAATTTTGAGAAATGCTAAGCATCTGTTGTACCAACTGAAGATACTGGGGGTTCTTGGTGAGCAGCCCCTCTAAAAAGAAGCTCTGATTGCATCTATATTATTGTATTTAGCTATTTGTTTTCTGGCTCTCAGCTAAAAACTAGTAAAACATAAAAATGAAACAAGGAAAAGAAAAGAAGAAAATGTTCTTTCTGGTCCTAATGGAAGCCTTCTTCATCCACATTTGTTATATGGTCATCCAATTAACATAAAAGAAGGTTAGGAGGTACAACCAGATAGGAGCAGCAGCTATGATGTCCCCCACTAAATAACCTGCAGAAGCCCCTTCACATGGACAATTCACTTTTGAGACTCCAAGGAGAATGCATAAACAGTTAATTAATTTTAACAATATTGAAGGTAAATAGTGATATACAGCACTGATATTTTTCCATCCCATTTCTTCAGACTTTATATGTAATTGTTTAGCAGAAAACCAATCCTGAAGTCCTCACTTGGGCAGAATGCTCATTGACTTCAGTGGGAATTTTGCATGAATTAGGCTAATCTGCCTTCTGTGAAAAGTTCTGCATAAAAAGTGATGGAATATCATTTCCAGCTCTCTCTCTCTCTGCTGTAAGAGTATGATAACAACCAGTTTCTGGGGAAAAAAAGCATGAGCTTCAGCTTCCCAATAGGTAATGTTTCATTATCATCATCCCTTCATTCCTATTAATATGCAGGCTTCTGGAAGTTCTTCAACAAGGCTGTGTCTTAACAACTGTAATGACCAGACTAATGAAGAGAAAATAAAATACCCATTTATCCTAAGTATAGTAGGGGAAATAGCTAACAGCTAACTTTACCAAAAAGCTCAAGAAGTGACTGAGGTTTTTTTACTGTAAGGAGGGAAAATATGGTATGCCTTGCTAATGACAGACCACTGTAATGAAATTTGATTGTGTTGGTTTTGTTCTTGTTGCCTGTGTAGGACCCATAATATTGACCGGCTGGCAAAGGAGGGAGTGAAACTTACTCAACACATAGCTGCAGCTCCACTTTGCACCCCCAGCAGAGCAGCATTCCTGACTGGCAGATACCCTGTCCGATCAGGTTTGGATCTGTTTGTCTTAGCAAGAGATTTCATCTTTACTTTTAAACATTTAGACTCAGACAGATAAATTGAAAGCCAGAAGGAAATATCAGAATCATCTAGACTGATCTCTTGCACATTCCAGACCACCCTCCCAATCTCTAATAGACCCCTAACCCTGACCTTTGGCTGAGATAGTGAAGTCCTCAGATCATGATTTGAAGACTTGAAGTTAAAAAATCCTCACCACGTACACTAGTTTAAACCTGTCAGTGCCCCATGCTGTACAGGAAGGTGAAAAACCACAGGTTTTCTGCCAAGATGGGGGAGTTAGGATTCTTTCCTGACCCCCCAAAAAAACAGCAGTCAGCTGGACACTGAGGATTTCAGCAAGACTCACCAATCAGATACCTGAGATAGAATTCTTTGCAGCAACTTAGTGCCTCCACATGTAGTCTCTCATCACCAGCTATTGAGGATATTTGCTTGGTTTTATTTTGTTATAATCATAGCAACATGGATCTGTTCATCCCCATCTCTGCACAATGCAGAAAAGATCAAGCACATATCTAACATGTAGGGGGACCAAATGTCCCAGTTTTATAGCAGAAGTCCCAATTATGGGGACTTTTCCTTATTTAGGTGCTTATTAGCCTTCACCCCTGCCCCAATATTTCACATTTGTTATAT
The DNA here is from genome assembly GCA_007922195.1 of Podocnemis expansa. Classification (NCBI taxonomy): domain Eukaryota; kingdom Metazoa; phylum Chordata; order Testudines; family Podocnemididae; genus Podocnemis; species Podocnemis expansa. The sequence goes on along the minus strand of ML681989.1, from coordinate 17,726,088 downwards.
GGTCATCCAATTAACATAAAAGAAGGTTAGGAGGTACAACCAGATAGGAGCAGCAGCTATGATGTCCCCCACTAAATAACCTGCAGAAGCCCCTTCACTTTTGAGACTCCAAGGATAATTAGCAGGTAGTTTTAACTGTGCAGACAAGAGAATTATAGTGAGCTATTATAAAAAGGAAATTTGTTTTGGACTAAAGCACACTTGTTCCTGTGGTTAGTACTTTTAAAATCTATGTATGATAGGTATGGATGCCACTGAGGACTATCGTTTTATTTTGTGGACTGCGGGCTCAGGAGGGCTCCCTCCAAATGAAACTACTTTTGCCAAGATACTACAGAAACAAGGCTATGTCACAGGATTAATAGGTATCTAAACTCACTATTGGTTGGGTAAAAGGTGTTATCTGAACACTTGGGAGTAAAATATTGCATGGTGAGCAGACTGATCTGTTCCTAGTTTTAATGTTTATGATATGATGTTATATAATACTTTTTTGTTTCTTTGTGTCGGTGTCATGCCATCTGTTTTGGCTCACAAGAATAAATGCCAGCTTTAGGGGAGACTGTTCAGGAACAGGACACAAAACCTAAACTGATTGTACTTTTTATAGTGTGATTTCACCAGTCAAATATGAGATGTGAACTCCTGAAGCACTGTAACAGATTTAACATAGACCCACAGACAGTACCCTCTGGGTACTCCAGTCTATGGTGCCACTCAAGAAAACCTGCCTTTTTCATAGATTATGCTTTATGTCAAAAAATAACTTTTGTATTCAGGTTATTCCCAGTCCCAACGGATCATTCACTTATCCCAGAGTTTTCAGGCACCTGTTCATCTTTTCGTATCTGCAAATAGCAAGAAGGCTGTTCTGTTTCCTCTGATATGGGCCTTTTTGTTGTGATCCATGCTTGTGTCAGCTCATGTTTAGAATACTGCAGTTCTCCCTTCATGCAGCTAAACTTTAAAATCCAGTTGCAGTCTGAAGTTAGTCTGCCGCTAGCGATAGAGTGGGCCACTTGCTTAGTGAAATTCATGCTCCCTAACCAGAATCAGTTGTGTGTCAGTTCCAAAGTGAAGTTAAAGGTATTATTTTTGATCCATGAAGTTGAAATGGCCACTTTATGGACTAGAACTTTTTCCTGTGTCACACTGGCAATCAGCAGAGCCACCTGAATGGGAGTTCCCTTCTTATAGAAGAAAGGAGCAGCTGCCCCCTTGTTTTGAAATCCAGGAGCTGCAGACCCTGGTTCATAGCAGCTTGAATTTGTTGATCTTCTGAGCATGCTGCAAAGCCCATCTATTTGAGTGAGACTTTGAAGGATTGTGATGTGGCCTTTTTTTCAGAGTACTGGTTATATATTAAAGTGGAGGAGCAGTTGTTGTTTTGTTTTGTGATGGCTTCATTAATTGTGTTGGGAAGGGTATTGGAAAGATGCTCTTTTAATTTTGAGCTTTTGTAGGAAAAAATCCTACTTTGTCAGTCACTTTGAAAAAGGGGGAACTTACAAAATGGCAGGAAAATAACTGCAGGGGAGTGTAAGTCATGGAATCGTATCAGCCTGTAACAGCAAATCAAAGCAGTTGTTAAGATTCAAACACTGGGAAACTGCACATAGAGGAAGGTGAGGTCAAATCACCTGTTGTAATAGGAAAAGAATCCATAGTCATGATTTAGTCCTGCTTTCATATAGTCAATTTGCATATAAATTCCAATTATGCAATTTCTCTTTCAAGTTTTGGTGACTGACTCAATGAGATTTTCTCCCATGAAAGCTCATGCGATAAATAAATTTGTTTGTCTTTAAGTGCCACAGGACTCCTTGCTTGTTTTGCTGAACTAGACTAAGATGGCTACCTCTTTGGAACTGTCTTAATTTTGTTCGGTTAAAATAATGCCTGTAATTTACCTTAAACTAGTTGGTGGGGGGGGGGCCTTTTTTTGTTTTGTTTTTCCCATTCACCCTAGATAGCCTCATCACTAAAGCTATTTACATCTGATAGATGGCTTACACTGATATCTCCACAGCATCTCATGTCCTGTTGGGCAGATGGCCAGAAACAATGTCACTTTTACTGGCATAAAAGGTCTTGAGCCTATATCACTTTATATTTGCTCTGTCACTGTATCTAGATCAAACCTTATCACTTTGTAACCCAAACATCATCTGACTTTCTACATAGATCTACATAGTTCAAAACTTTCCACAGAAATATCCTGCTTATTTCCATTGTTCATTAGGTTGGCTTTCCAGAGGGTGTAAAGGCAAGAAAACCTAACTCAGCTTCTGTGACAAAATTACATTCTTCCTCCTCTTCAGAGCTGGAACAACTCTAAGAATGCCAGACTCTTTCTGACTTGCACTGGACATTCTTGCTGTCCTCACTTACTGGATCTTATTTTAGGCCCCGATCATAAGTGTTCCATGGAAGAGGGCATGAATAGCCATGCAGAACACCAGTAGTTTCAGAGAATCTTGGGAGGATGGAAACCTCTTTGAGCAGGTTGCAGAATTACGATATTATTGTAGGAGGAAAGATAATTCTATTAGCTATATAGCCTGTGAACCGGATAGCTCATTTTTAAATATTGTAACTGTGACCCAGGCCTTCCAGAATAACCTCTTGAATGTGCAAAAATTAGGGCAAGCTGCAAAACCAGGGGTCAGACCCACAAACCACTGATGGGTGGCACTTAAACCAGTCTCCCAGTCAGTAACAAAACATGCTTTTGATTCCCCACACCAGTGATCATGAAGCACAACAAAATAGAAACAGCACCTTTTATTGCATATCAGCTCCTCCAGCTCGCACCTAGTCACTGGGTCTCTTAAAGAAATCAGTTCTCCTGACACCAAAAGTTCAGCCACATCACCCAGAACAATACAGTCTTGGATCTTACCCAAAATACCATGCTGTCAGCCCATCATTTAGCGGCTACAACTAAAAGTTTAACACAAAAGAAAATAAACAAAATATGAGAGATGTTAAAGGGTCAAAGTGAATCACATACGTACAAATGATTTAGATTCCATAGAAAGCAAGTTCTTGAAGAATTTGGAGTTTTCAGGTTAGTCCGGTTCTTCTAGCATGCACCCAGTACCTGGGTGATTCTCAGTCCTTTGTTCAGTTGCAGCAGAATAGTTCCAGAGGAGAGTGTTGGTTGCAGATTGGAAACCAAAGACAAAATAGAGATCAGGCCACTGCCTTTTATCACATCCGGCCATCCCCATCTGTGTGGAGTTTTCTGCAGTTCAAAATGGAGTTGAGTCACATGGGCAAGTTCCAGTGGTTTGACTGGTTTCTCCATGGGCTCGCTGCACCTAGTAGCTTCCTTAATGGGCCAGTAAGGTGACAATGGTTTTGCAGCCACCCAGTCTGCGAGTGCCTTAGAATCAAATAACTTGGAACACAAATAGAACAAACATATTCCTAACTTGTAATACAGGCATGACACCTACATATAAACCATAGAATCATTCCTAGCAGATAACAACATTTCTGTTGGTACCAAAAATGGCATATCACATATGGATTATTGCAAATATGAAATATTAATATGCAAGATAATCATAAACAATCCCCTAGTCCCAGATGGCATCACAGTAACTTCATCTTTTTAAAAAAATTATATTTTCAGGGAAGTGGCATCAAGGTGTGATCTGCGAATCCCGCAACGACCACTGTCACCACCCTTTGAACCATGGCTTTGATTATTTTTATGGCATGCAATTTAGCCTAATGAATGAGTGTCAAATAACACAATGTCCAGAGAAGAACAGAGTCCTGAGAGCCCAATACTGGCTTTACACTCATATAATTGGCCTTGCCATAGTCACACTTGCAATAGCAAGACTTACTGGCTTGATCTCACTTTCCTGGAAAATAATCACCTGCTTTGCTTGGTTTGGTTTATTGTTCTTTGCATCCTGGTTCTCAAGTTATGGATTCACAAGATATTGGGACTGCATTATAATGAGAAACCATGAAATTATTGAACAGCCAATGAAAATAGAAAGAACTATATCTGTTATACTGAAGGAGGCCATTTCATTTATTGAAAGGTAAAATACATTTCATTTTGAAAATATTACTCTCAGTTCTTGGATATCTTGCTAGGTTGCTTAATTATCTCATTGATTAATCAATTAATTAATATTTAAATAATGCTTTCTAATGTAAAGCTCCCCATATTTTCTTAAAGTTAACCTTTGTTAGACCTCGCACATATCACAGAACACTAAACAGTACCCCCACACAAGACCAACTAACCAGAATTGAAAACCAGAAATATTCACCAAATCTTTGTCAGACCTCTCACATATCACAGGATTCTAAACATCCCTCCCCACTCCAGACATCCTCACCACAATTAGACCAAAGTATTATGGTCTTTTTCATTATAGTTCACTGTTTTGAGGAACTCTTAACTATTCAAGCCCTTTCAGATTCTAAACAGAAAATTTCCAGGCTCTGTTCATAGAACAGCTTTTTGTCCCCATGAAACCAGAATCTTTTAATGATTGCAGCTCACCCCACTACTGATATGTGTTGTTCCTTCACTGCATCGCTCCTTTTCTTTCTATCCCAGTAGTGAACTGCAGCCCTAAAACAGACAAGTTTCAAACAAGAGTCAGGTTCTAAATCCAAACTGTCAGAGCTCTTTCATCTTCAGCTGATTTACACCAGTAGAAAATCTGGCTTCCAGAGTGGAAGCTCTGTACTTGTAAAGGGAAAACAAAGATGAATGTTTTAAATATTCAAAATTAAATGTAATTTTGTGAAACTCATTGGAATTGAATTGTTCACAAAAACTAGATGCTTTAGGGATTAGTGTGATCCAGGGCTCCTGGGAAAACAACATAAATATGCAAAAATCAGGGCAGGCTGCAAAACTGAGAGCCAACCACCCCAAAAACTGATGGATGGTACTTAAACCAGTCCCAATTAGTAACAAATAAAGTTTCTGATTCTCCATACCAGTTATCAATAAGCAATGAAGCATAAACAGCCCCCTTTATTGCACATCAGGTTTTCTGGCACCCAACTAGCCTCTGGATCTCAAACAAATAAGTTCTTCCAGCCCCAAAGGGCCAGCCACGTTACACAGACAAATATAGGTTTAGATCTTACCCAGAATGCCACGTTGCCACCTAATACTTCTATAACTAAAACTAGAGGTTTAATATAAATAGAAAAGAAACAAACAATGGATATGTTTACACTGGAGCCTTAGGTTGACTTAACCAGCCTTAAGTTGACCTAAAGTACTCCCCGTCCCCGACCCCATTTAGAATTTACTAAGTCAACTTAAGCATTTGCTTAAGTCAGCTTAGCAACTCCTGTCTTGAAAGTTGCCTTAAGCATTATGTCAACTTTTGAGGCGAGGAAGGGGCTTGGGCCCCACCTCCTGCCCCACTCAGGGTCCCAGTTGGGTTCAGGGGCCTGATGCAGCTCTGGGGGCCCAATCCATCCACAGCTCCTTGCTGCAGGCAGTGAGGGCTGGGGCTAGCTTCTGCCACCAGCGGCAAGCAGCGCAGAGCTAGATCCAGCCCCAAGTCACTTACCCAAGTGGCTTGTAGCCCAATCTGGCCCTGCGCCTCTTGCCACCATCAGCAGGCTTCGTATCCTGCTGCATTTCACAGACTACTCCTGATCTCAGGAGTAGCCTGTAAAATTGATCAGGCTGGGTCTCTGGGCTGTCCCAGCCTTTGCTGAATGCAGGAAGAGCTGGCTCCCAGCACCTGCCACCTGCTGCAAGGGGCTAGGAGCCAGATTGGGTTCTGAGCCAGTTGCTGCAGGTGGCAGAACCTGGTTCTGAGCCCCTTGCCAGTGGAAGCAGGAGCCGGACTGGGCCCCAGAGCCGAATTGGAGTCCCAGAGCCAGATCATGCCCTAGGGTGGGGCCCAAGCCCAGGCCCGGGGTATGTTTCCGAGTGTAGACATACCCCTCAATTGACTTAACAAGGTCAATTTTAAGTTGACTTAAAGTTGACCTTGTTAACTCCATTTAAATTAGCCCTCCAGTGTAGATATAGCCTATGAGAGATGTTAAAGTGTCAAAATGAATCACATACATAGAAATTACTTAGAATCCATATAAAGCAAGTCTTTGGAAGAATTTGGAGTTTACAGGTTAGTCCAATTGCTCTGGTAAACACCCAGCACTTGGGGGGAGGGGGGATCTCAGTCCTTTGTCCAGTCGCAGAGGAATAGTTCCAGAGATGGCTGTTGACTGGAGACTGAAGACGAAATGGAGTTGGAGCTGCTGCCTTTTATCACCTCTGGCCTTCCCTATGCTGTATGGAGCTTTTGAAAATCAAAATGGATTTGAGTCATACGGGCAGGTCCTAGTGGCTCAACAGTTTTCTCCCTGGGCCCATTGTACTGTAATTCTATTGATGAGTCAATAAAGAAACAACGACTTCAGACATGCAATCTAGGGAGTCTCCCAGAATCAAACAAGTTGAAGCGGAGATATAACAAATATGATCATAACTTCTGATACAGCTATGACACCTACCTATACACCATATAATCATTCCTAGCAAATCATACCCTTTCTATTGACACCAAATACGTCATATCCCATATAGATAATTGCAATTATCTCATAGATAATTGCAGTTATGAAACATTGTTATAAAATGATATCACAAGTGGTTTCCCCTAAATCTGGACAGCATCACCATTAGTTATCTTAAAGGTTCCCAACAAAAAAGATTTGTGACTGTCATTTAAATCAAATCTGAAGTATGTGAATAAACTAAAGATTTCTCTGCAAGTTCATGACAGATTGATTATGGTTTCTTTAAGAAACAAGCATGGCCCATTCCTCCTCTTTCTTTCTTTTCTTCATGTCCACACACCTCTCATCACCACGGAGATGTTTCATGGGAAGAGCAGATATGGCTTATATGGAGATAATGTAGAGGAGATGGACTGGATGGTTGGTAAGTCAATTTAAAAAATGACATTTGCTCTTACAATCTAATACACCGTGGGTCAGCAACCTCTGATACATGTGCCAGCAATGGCACACAAAATGATTTGGAGCAGCACACAGCACCCTCTGCTGGAAGTGCCACTCCTGCCCCAGAAAAGCAAGCAGTAGTGCCTTAGGCACCCAATAGTTTCAAGGCATGCCATGGAAAGAAGCCGCCCAGACCTGCAACAGCTTCTTTCCATGGTATGACTGGGGACCCGTGTCCCAGGTATGGTGTAGAGAAGAGCTGCTCTGGGCAGCTTCTTTCCAGGGTGTGTTTGGGGACATATTCCCAGTCAGGAGTCTCAAACTTGTGGCCCATGGGCCGTATGTGGCCCCCCAAAGTTATTTCCTGCAGCCCGCAGTGATGCTATCGCTATCAATGTTTGCAATATCATTGTATGAAAAGGTTTCAGTGGTGTGGCTCTCAGGCTAACGTACTAGTCTTCATGTAGCTGTTGTGGAGATTTGAGTTTGAGACCCCTGTTCCAGGGCATGCTGCATAGAGGAGTCACTTGGGCAGCTTCTTTCTGCAGCATACCTAGAAACATCTCCCCCCTCCAACACTTCAGCTGTGGAAGCCACTGAGTTTTCAGGCAGCAGCCACTTTTTTCAGCAAAGGGGGCTACCAGCACTGACTGAGGTTTGGGGAGGAGGGGCTGGCACAGGGGTCAGTAAAGGTTGCCAGCCCCTGTAGTACACAATTCAAAATGCCCACAACATTCCTGAAAGGAGGGTCATTGTTTTCAATTACAACCTGAGGCAGCCTGCTACGGAGGGCACGTCCACATAAACCCTGCTGCTGTGGCAAGCTAGAGTGTGCAGATGTACAGATCTCCATTGGGGAGTCATCTCTGCTGACACATATAATAACAGTTCACTAATGCATCTGGGCATCTGACACACGCTGTCTATTGATGTATTGTCCACTGCAGTGTGTCACTGCTCACTAGGGAATGGTCAATGCCTAGAGGCAGGGTTCATACAGATAGCTAATGCATGGTCTCCAGGACAGATTTAGATTTATACCTGTATCGGCCACTCAGTCAGCCACACAGTCTGAGCTTGTGTAGACCTGCCCTCAGATTGCAGAGACTCCAAGGCATGGACCATCTTTTTGCTCTGTATCTGTACAGCACCTAGCACAACAGAGTCCTGGGACATGACTTGGATTCAACTTCATCAGTACTATGACAATACTTCTATTGCTACTAATAAAAATGGGCTAATGGTACACCATTCCTTTCCTTTGCATTTCAAAATGCTTAATGAAATCGTGAGTAAAGGTTCAGATCTCAAATACTTCAGTACGTGCTTCCCTTTGTGTGTGCAAGTAGTCCCCTTGGGCTCAGTGGATCTATCACAGGCTTAAATTTAAACGTGTCTATATTTGCAAAATTGGAGCCAAAATCCGTTCACTAGTCCAAGCTCTATTTCTGTTTCTTGGCACAAACTTCTCACTATTTTTATTTACAGGCAGAGTCCTGGATGTTATCGATAAGGAAGGTTTGAAAAATACCACACACATATTTCGCTTCTGACCATGGTGGATTCTTGGAAGCTCAAGAAGGAAAAGCCCAATTAGGTGGTGGAAGGTAGGAGCTGGAGAACAACATTCTGTAGAGATTTCAAGGGAAGGTACTATCTGGGCCTCTGCAGGCTCCCTCTTGCCATGGGTGGGAGGAATTATATCAAACCTGTTCTTTTGCTCTCACAAATGGCAGACAAAGATGCATTTACAGCTGAGTCCACTGCAATATCCATGGAGGGTGTCTGACAAGGTCTTTAGTTTGCTCTTGCATTATTGCCAATTCAGCTAAACTGGATATACATAGACTCCCTTCTTGCATGGATCTAACTAAAGGTCATGAGGGAAGATACATACTACTTTTTCTGTCTGTCACTGAAATTAATTTCCATATAATTAATCCTTCTGTGACTGTGTAAGCTCTTTGCTTCCAGTGTTAAGCTGTCAGCTGCCTTCTTGGGGAGAACAGCTGTGGCCATCCCTAGTGGTGGCTTTTGCAGTAGGCAAAGCAGCCAGCCACCAAGGGCTCCAAGCAATAAGAGGCCCCATCCTCAATTTGCCTTTTCCTTTTCTTTTTACCTGTTCTTCTTTTGCCTTTTCCTTTGCCTTTGTGACGGTTTTTCCTTTGGCTTTGGTTAGCTCAGGTTACCAGGTAGGCCCATATAGGCTGCTACATATAAATACAGTTCTGCCCTCTGTAATAAACCTTGGGGAGGAAGGGGTTAACACTGTGCTCAGTGAGTCCCAGGACAACCAATAGGAATAAAGCACAGGTTTTTTAATTGGAGCAGCTGCATTGCCTGTTCCTGTTTGGATGTAGCAGAGCTCCTAGAAGGATCACGAGAAGGCCAGAGGAGCCTGAGGAAGAATCCAGCAACATCCTTACCAAAGATAAGTTAAGTTTGTAACTGACCAGGCATGGGTAGAACAGAGAATGTTTACTTAGACACAGTCAGGGTATTTTCTTTGTTTTTGGTTTGTTTTTCTCTGTGCTGAGCACATGTACCCTCTCCCATTACCCTGTAACTACCTAAGTTAATTCCCAGAGAAGCAACTCTGTGTGTTTTTATCTGTTCTTTTTAATTAAAGATTTTACCTTTTCAGTAAGCTCTGGTTCTGTGTCCTGAAAGGCAAGAGGTTTGTGTGCATGTGCCTCAGACTCCACAGCCAGCTACTAAAAGGGGACTCTGTTCCAGTTCCAGCTCATATTGCAGCTGGTGTTCAGTCACTTTCCTGAGGGAGGAATAAAAGTGATTACAAGTAGCTCACAGGAAGGAATTCCCAAGTGTGCCTTCCTGGGTTTTCAAAAGGTTTTTTGCATTTGGGTGGTGGCAGCGATACCCCTCCAAGGCCAGGAACTGGAGGCCTTGGAGAGTTTTAAAAGCAGGTTTTAAGGCCAGTGGCTTTTCAGGCCTGTTGCGGGCCCCCACCTTCTGCACTCAGAGTGCCAGAGTGGGGACACAGCCTTGACACCCTCAAGCAAACATGACACCTGTGTGTGATGTCTGTGCTGTATGTCTCTTTATTGGTAAATAAATTTTTTAGCTTCTTTTGTAGTTAGTGTTTAATATTTTTGAGGGGGCCAAAGTCTTATAAACTTGAGTACTTCTGAGAATTTCATTGAAATTAGATGTTTTTTCATTTATACCTACAGACTAGGAACCTTCTTTTTGCTTATTTTTATTTATTATCGTTATTGGTATTAAATGTCTAGTGCACATAAAAACAAGCCTATATGAAAAATTTGTAAGATTTGACTGCCAAAATTTTAAATGTGGTATTTTAGTTATTTTTGAGTCGTCATTAATTCTACCATTTTTTATTTATTAATTAATGCACATACTTTTTAAAAAATTAAATGTTCATTTTAACTTTGTAATTCAGCATTAGCTAATTTATGTTAAGTGAAAGATGATCGACTTACAAGCTTCACAATGGAAAGATCTTTAGAAATATCATACCCAAGAATAATTGATGAGTTCCAGAGGGATACTCATGCTTGTCTGGTTCAGCAAAACAGCCAAGGAGTCCTGGGGAGTGGTGTGGGGTGATTAGGGATGCAGAGGGGACTGAGGCCATGAGGAAGGTGACAGTGGGGGGCCTATAGTTGGACCCTTTAAGGGGGCCCCACAATGGGCCTTCACCTAGGGCCCCCAATTGCCTAAGGCTGCCTCTGGCCATCCCCCTGACTACCCTGAACCTTGTACAGAAGTGTGCTTCAAAAACACATTTTTCTAGTACTCATTTGTAGTATGACTTTACACGTTGCAAAATTTTTACACAGAATTTTGAGTTTAAATTTAATCACCCTGTTTATGCCAGCTTTGTCTTTGATACCTCCCAGTAGTTTTGAATTTCTCTTTCTTTGATGAGCAACAAAAGGGATCTCTTCTTGTACTTGAAATAAAGTGTTATGCATACCTGCTTTGGCAAGTCTGCATTTTCTAATAATAAATCTGACTTCAACTTTGCAAAGTGTTGTAGGATGATTGACAACAGTGAGCAAAATTGTGGGACGAGTATAATATATTCAGGTAGCCAGGGGTGGTGCAACCATAGGCTGTGTTCACACACACGGTTATTTTGAAACAAGTTGTGTCAAAACAACTTGTTTCGAAATAAAGACTTATTTCGAAATAACATACTTCGAATTAACAAAATGTTATTTTGAAATAAGAAAAAAAAAAGCGGGAAACGAAATAGCAGGTTCACACTGTGAACCTGCTATTTCGCTTCCTCAGGGGGCTGCAGGCACCAGCGGGGTTCAGCGCTGCCCAGCGCTGCTCCCCGCCGGTGCCTGCAAA
>ML681989.1:17676290-17714372 GCA_007922195.1 Podocnemis expansa | reverse complement strand
GTGCCTGCAGCCCCCTGAGGAAACGAAATAGCAGGTTCACAGTGTGAACCTGCTATTTCATTTCCCGCTTTTTTTTCTTATTTCGAAATAACATTTTGTTAATTCGAAGTATGTTATTTCGAAATAAGGTGTTATTTCAAAACAAGTTGTTTCGACACAACTTGTTTCGAAATAACCCTGTGTGTGTGAACACAGCCTACATGGCACAGCATGGGGAGGAGCTTCCTGACCCCCTGCTTGGCTCCATGCTAGGCTAAACTCGGGGGAGAGCTGTGCCTGCTGCCTGGTCTTGTCTCTTTCTGTCGCTGGGCATGGACAAAGTCAGGCTGGACTGCTGGTTCTGCATATTGGCAGCCATGTTGGGCTCAGTGTAGGAAGGGCTTCCTGGCCCTGCTGCTGCTGTTTCTATCACGAGGCTCAGCATGGAGGTGGGTTTCTGGCTCCTCTGTGCTCTGGAAAAGGTTTCTTTAGTCAGAAAAATTGAGAGGGGGTGGGCACTGACTGGACCCATGGTGTTGTGCTCAGTGCCTAGCTCCAAGTGAGCGGTGGTGGGACTATACTGTATGCTGTGCATGAGCTTGAAATCAGAAGCTTGTGCCTGAGTGGGATGGGTTTGGGGTCTTGTGCCCTGAATCCTTTTCCTTTGTAGCAATGCCCTCCCACCTCCTCGGGTGGAAGGTGATCCTGCCCCTCTGAACTGTGGGTCTTTGCTAACAAGACTAGTAGACAAGAGTGAGTGAGGTGCAGCAGAGGCACAGGGCAGTGGCTTGCCAAATGGACATTTGTTTGTTGGACTGAGGCAAAGAATTCCACCCAACCCAGTGGAGTCAGTTTGGTTTATGCTTGCTTTTTTTTTTTTTTTTTTCGTTTTTTTTTAAGTGGTTGTGGTATTTTCCAGACTAGTGCTTGGCTTCTTTTCCATTTTGTTACTCATAAATTCAACACTTACAGGTAGGGAAGTATTGCCTCTTAAAGGTGAGTAGGGATCTTGTAAATTTTCTCAACTTATTGGGTGGATTCTTGAGCCAGTTCTGTGCAGCAATGATAAAAAGAATTCCTAGATATTGAACCAGGCCCTTGTTACTGCTGACTTCTGTCAGCAGGGTTAAATAGACAAAGGGCTAAATTGGGTCACTTAAGTACAGCCTTCAAGTGATGGAGGCTTGAGACCACTCATATTGCCTCAGGGGAAGCTCAGGATGGATTGTGATTTTGGGCTTGTCTTCAAAGAAAAGTTAATTCAAACACTGCCCTAATCTGAGTCTTGTCCACAGGCTGAAATGTTTCACTTCAATATGGTTGTGCTTTTTACTTGAGTTGGCTCGCTCACTATGCAACCCATGTGCCTGATAGCGAGGTATCTCCTTAAAAGATCTATTAGACTGAGTCAGTGTTGCTAAGCCTATTTAGCAGCATACCTCCAGAAGTTTCTGGAAATTGGTGTGGTAGCTTTGGCTATGTCCACACATACATTGTTTTTTCAAAATGAGTTATTTCAAAATAAAGTCCTTATTTCGAAATAAGTTAATTTGAATTAAGAAAATGTTAATTCAAATTAAGGGAAAGCCTGCTATCGAAACGGCTGTTATTTCAAAATGGTTATTTCGAAATAAGGCCATTTGGACATGTTTCAAAACAATGGTGTTGTTTCGAAACAACATGTCCGAATGGCCTTATTTCGAAATAACCATTTCAAAATAACAGCTGTTTCAAAATGAATAGGGTTTAAGCTGTTTTGAAATGATGGTTCTTATTTCAAAATGACACAGCCCGTCATTTCAAAATAAGAAAACATCGTGTGGACCTAATCTTTTTTATTTCAAAATAACCAGTGTTATTTCAAAATAAAAGAGACGTGTGGACATATCCTTTGAGTATGCTCTGCAAGGTTCCCTGCAGTTGTTGGGGGTCAGATGCCATGAGAGTACTAGGCAGGGCAGATGCTTTTCAAAGAGCCGAAGGTTCTCCGTGTGAAGGGGGGGAGCTGATACAGATATAACACCTACATATAAACCACAGAATCATTCCTATTGCATCCAGATTGCAACCTTTCCGTTGGTACCAAATGTGGCATATCACATATGGATTATTGAAATATGAAATATTAATATGAAAAATAATAATAAATTATCCCCTAAACTCAGTCAGTATCACAGCCACATCACATTAGTTCAGACAATTTAAACAGGCTGACTAAGATATCAAACAATATTTAAAGCAGCAGTCAGCAACCTTTGCCGGTCACCGTGCCAGCCCTGCCTACCACATCATCAGCGGGTACAGGGCCAAAAGTGGGAGAGGCCAGGCCTCAGGTTCAGGGACAGGGACAGGGTAGGCTCCTGCTCCTGCCCCTGCTGGCAATCAATCTCTGGGTCCCAGATGGAGCTGGCTCTCACCCCCATTGGCAGATGGCTTCTGGCTATGGGGCCAAAGCCAGCTCTGGGCAGGCCGACCCACCCTGCTTCCCTCCAGCCCTGCTCAGTAGGGGATGGGGCCAGCAGGGGGTTAGGAGCCCCATGTGCTGTGGCTTCTTTGTCCCTTCTAGCTGTGCTCCCCAGTGGGGAAGTGTAGCCAGCAGGGGCCTGGAACCGCGGCACATAGCTCTTGTCACCCACCTGTGCAGTGCTGGAGGGAGCGGGGCCAGCGGGGGAGCCTGAGTGGCGCTACTGTTGGGAACCACTGTTTTGAGTAACCCACCAGTTGCATTTTGTCTTGTCTTCTTTATGACCCATTTTGCATTCAAATTTATGGGTGTGGAGAGCCCAAATCATAAACCAGTGTCCTTCTCTGTAGGAGCTTCTTCCTCCTCACCCCACTGAGGGGCACTGACCACCTACAGTGGCACCCGCTGTTCTCACACTGCAACTCTAATCTTGGCCCTGTGCAGAGGGGAAAACCCTTGAGGGGAGTTGGAGAGTGAGCTCACCTAGCAATGGTTACTCCTGAACCCGGCTTCCCACATTTGACATTGTGACCTGGTACAAAGGGGTTGCAGTGCCACTTAGGCAGTGCCCTTGATAGACAGGTGCCCAGCAATGTTCCCTCTAAGGAGAGAGAGCAGCTGAGCAACTCCTGTTGCTCGCTGCGCTCTCCCCCCCCCCCACGGAGGCCGCTGCACAGCCCCTCCCCCCGGCCCCCGCTCATCCGCCCCCCCCCGCTCCTGGCATCGGCCCCCCCCCCCGCTCCTGGCATTGCCCCCCGGCCCCGGCATTGCTGCCCCCCTGCTTCCGCTTCCCCCCCGCCCCCACAAATTTACCTCCGGGCTGGAATTGGAGGGGCAGAGCCCAGCCCTAACTCCTGGGCCAGAGAAGCTCTACCGAGCATGCCCAGAATTTCTGGGCATGCTCCATTAGAGCTTTTCTGAGCGCGAGTTTTCAAAACTTCCTGCTCCACAGGAGCTCTAACCAGGGACTCTGGCTGCCGGCAGTGCGCTGCCGGCTGCCTTCCCTACACTGGCGGCTGCGGCGGGCTGTGCTGCAGCGCGCCAGTGCAGCTTACAGGGAACATTGGTGCCCAGGCCAATCCTGACTGGTACTGGGCCCTCATGTGCCAGATTACCACACCTGGCAAAGGGAGCCCGGTTCAGCAAAGTGAGACAGGATGGGGGAGTGAGCACATGGCAGGCTTGCTCTCAAAGACTCTGCCACTGCAGGGGCCTCTCCTCCACACCAGGCCCATGACCCTAGTGTGGGACACATTGCTTTAAGTTACTTTTATTTAAGATGCCAAATATTCTACCCCTGCTCTCCCTCTCAAATAAACTTATGGAAAAAGGCTTGTAGGACAGGATGCCTGAACCTCTTAGTAGGGCATCTGGGCACTGTTGTCGACCACCTTGCTTATCAAATGAGGCAGTGACCAAGTACTACTGGCTCTGGCCCGATAGAAGAGCAGGCAGTTAATAATTAGAGTCTGTACTGCTGCCTCTGGCCCAGCAGCAGGACAGGCAGTTAAATATTATAGTCTGTAGGAGGTAACGACAAAAGGGGGGAAGACAAGTGGGTTGCTAGGGATCGCAGGGAGAAGCTTCCAACAGGCACTCGGAAGTGGGGAGGTGGGAGGCCCAACTCCACTGTGTCCCAGCCCAGGTCCCGATGCTGGGGAGCCTCTCAGGGGCTGGGGGAGCCCGCACCCCGCGGCCGCTTGCAAGCAGCCGGGGAAGCGCTACCCCATATTGCCCCTGCCTGCTTGCAAGCAGCCAGGGGTTGGGGGAGCTGGCATCTCCCTTGGCCGCTTGCAGGCGGCCAGGGGCTGGGGGACAGGGGCACCAGAGAGCTCTGCCCATGGCACAGCCCAGCGAGCGGGCTCTGGCAACCGCCACCCTGCTAGTTGCCAGCACCCCCAGCAAGCCAGGGGAGCTAGATCAGGGACCCACCACCAGGCTGGCAGCGGGCAAGCCCCACAAGCTGCCTCAGGGACTGTTGCCCCCCCCCTGCCTGCTTGCCAGGGCAGTGGGGGAAAGCCAGCTCAGGACTGGCCACCCCTCCTGCTGCCAGCAAGCCCCCTTGCGGGGTCAGCTGGCTGGGGCAGTAGGGGTGCCCCAAGGTCTCTCCCCACGTGACCACCAGGCAGGGGATTGGCTGGCAACGTGGCCCTGCCAGGGGGCCATGTTGCTATACCTCCCAGGGTGCCCCTCTCCTGTATCGAAATAGCAAGTCCTGTGTCTGGACTTGCTATTTCGAGTTGGCACTTTTCATTAAATTCAATTTAAGTTAAATCAGATTAAGGGTTTTATTTCAAATTTGCTCATTTTGAAATTAACTTATTTCAAAATAAACATTTAGGTGTGGACATAGCCTAATTGACTTGCTTAAGGACAGGAGCCTTACCCTATGCTGTCCTAATTCCAAGAAACAGGATAAGGGGATGGATTTATCTGTGGGTCTCCTTAAACAGGTTTATTTCTTCACCTTCTCATTCTAAACCAGGGGTTGGCAACCTTTGCTGACTCCTGTGCCAGTCCTTCCTCCCCAACCCTCAGCTGGTGCCAGCAGACCACCTCTGCTGAAAAGATGTGCCATAGGTCTGAAAATTGAGCAGTGGTTGCAGATGGAGTGAAAGTACTTCCCAGGAATGCCACAGAAAGAAGTCACCCAGAGTGGCTTGTCTTGGTGGTGTGCCTATGGACAAGGGTCCCCAAGCATGCCATGAAAAGAAGTGGCTCCTTTCAGGAGTTCCCAGACATGCTGCAAAAAGAAGCTGCCCAGAGTGACCCCTTTGGGGAGCATCACACTAGAGAGAGGAGCCACTCCAGGCAGCTTTTTTCTGTGTCACATGGAGGCATAGGCATGGGGGGGATGGACCCCTGTGTCCCAGCTGCACCCGAAGGAAGCTAACCAGAGTGGTTTTTGGTGGCAGGAGTGGCAATTTCTGTCGTACTGCAGAGGGTGCTGTGTGCTGCTCTAAATGGTCTCAGGTGCCACTGTCTGCACATGTCCTGGGGGTTGCCTACCCCTGCGTTATGCTTCCGTGAACTAAACAGGCAGGATTACATGCACTTCTCTGCTGTCCTTATGTGCCCCTGGCACCACACAAGACTAGACTTGAGCATGCATCTGAGCAGGTTGTCGAAAACAGCACTTTTCAACTGCTACCCTTTTCTGTCAGAATTTCAGCACATTAGTATCCCCACTATCACTTTACAATCGTTCACGTAGTAACCCCCTTTATGAGCAAACCTTACAGGATCATGGGGCATTACAGGTAAAAGAAGTGTTGCTGGAGAGCAATAAAGGGAAACCAAGAACACAAAGAAATAGATGAAGTCTGGAGGGAGTCGAGCAACCAGCTTGATTACAAAAGTTACTTTATTGTCAGGTACATAAAGCTTATGATACTCATCGTAATAATTATAAAAAGAAAGAAAAATACCCAACCAATTACAATATTAACCATACACAGATAGAAAAATAATCAAAGAATTACAATATTACCCAGTTTCAATTGCAGTATTGGGGAAATCTAGCTGAAGTTGATTACAAAGTTCAGGTTTAAAGAGTTATTTCTGGACTAAGAGAAAGAGAGAGAGTTGTGGGGGCGGGGGGAGAGGGGATGTCTCACCACTCAGTGAAGCTCGAAGGTTTCTAGGAAACAGGCAGTTCATCTTAGGATCTGGAGTGCTGGAGACAAGAAGAACTCCTCTACCACTATCCTTCAGAAAAAGGTAAAGTTCCAGAGGAACTGATGCAGGTTTTGGATTCAGGTATCAGAAGAGAATTTTTGAACATAGGCGGGTGATTTTTTTTTTTTTTTTTTTTTTTTTTGGTAGGGAAGGAACAATGGCTCAAGGCAGAGCTCTAGGGTTGTTCTGGCGTAAATAATATCCTAAGGGAGAATACCAGGGTTGTTTTGTTTAGGAGGACCATAGGAACTGATCTGTCCTGGTTATTGCTGGTATTCCTTAGAAGGAGCTCACAATGCAATCAGGCAGATTCGATATCTTGGATATCAGTAAAGTATTGGTAGATGAGAATTGCTCTGATAACTGCTGAGCTGGGTGCGTGCAGGTGTGGCTTCATTAGCCTCAGGAGCAGAGATCACCCACCATGAAGTGCTCCCCTGCTTCGCCAATCCCAGAGTTCAGTGTGGTTCCTGCCTTGGAGCTTGGTTCTCCATTCAGCATGCTAATTTTGATTCCATCCTTGATGCAAATGAAGTTTTCTGCTGTCCATTTAGTTTGCTAATGGCTCACATTTTTGATGTAGATGATGCCAGGGTAGTTGCCCAATTCCCTCACCCTTGTTTAGAGGGGTTTAGGTGGGTTTCCCGCTGTCTTTTTATTGTTTTCGGTGTCTGGTTGAAGCAAAGGCTGCGGGTGAGGGTGAATCACAGAGGGTGAATACTATGTCCTGGTTTCCCAAGAACACAGAGCTAACAAGTAACACTGTGCTAACATCAGCAGGAGATACAGTTTAGGGAATGTTGGTATAATGACCCCTACTGTCCACAGCTGAGATACACAATAAAGTTTCCTGACTTGGCTTCTGTGGTGCTGTATGGGTTAGGTTAACCTTTCCTTTCGTGGGGAAAAGTCTTGCTTTTTGTGCTGCAGAGCAGAACACATGAGCAAACAGAGTTGCTATGGTATGATGACTGCCATCCTGGCAGCAGCTAAAACTGAGAATAGATGCTCTGCTGTGGCAGGGATAGTTCCACTTTCAAAGATGAAGTGGCTTAAAATCAACTCTGAAACTGTGCTCATGTTCCACTCCAATGCATTGAATTCCCAATATTCTTATCTAGCAGTGTGACAACACCAGGTACTGTGCTTGTCACTTTCTGTGATATAATGTAGCAAAATTTGCTTGGAAATCTAAAGGAAAATATTCAGTCATTCAAAAAACATGGTTTCCTGCAATGTAAAATAATTTGATAAAGCTTTTGAAAAAATGTTATATTGATGACTACCACACACCTGCATTTCTTGCCTGTTCCTGTGCTGTATAACGTGGGAGCAATCAGTTGCATTTTGTGTAGAGTAGGTTTTGTATTCCAGTTGACTTGAACTTAAGATGTTTTACTCTGTATGCACTTAGTACAATTAGGAATGTTATTAAGACACGATGAACTAACTAATTCAGTGGCATTATCCAATAAAAGAATTGCAGGAGTATTGTTGAATGGCATGAGCGTCGCTGCCGCAGGGAAAGACCCAGGGTGTGGACCCAGGCCCCACCCCTGGCTGCAGGCCACACCCCACGCCCCAATTCTGCAGGTGACCCCAATCCGGCCTCAGGCACCTACCTCCACTAGCCTGGCCCCGGATTCCCAGCTGGGGGCAGAGCTGGAAGAGACAGACTCCGCCACAGGTGGCCTGTCCTGAATTCCCATCTGGGGATAGGGCCAGGAGTGAGCCACTGTTGCAGGCAGCCTGGCCTAGGACAGGCCTGGGAGCAGCAGGTGCTCCCAGATCTTGGGCTGGAGACAAGGCCAAGAGAGGCAGGGGCCACGCCAGGAACCTGGGGCACTGGCGCTGGGACTCGAGGCACAAGCTGTGTGTGCCAGGCACCAGTGATGCCCCTGTTGAATGGTATACTACAGACTTCGCAAAAGGATGATGTGTCTAAAAATAACTGCTTTCACTATAACTATGCAATTTCATTTTAAGCTAAATGCTTCTGAATATTTGCATAGCAAAAGAGGGAGACATTTAAGAGGCACTGTCAGCATAAAAGTTGTATAGTTATGAAGTCTTTTATATTTTATTTATTATAAATGATTAAAACTAGGGTGGGGTCCAATTTAGTTTATCTACTTCAATATTTTTTATGTGTAAACTTAAACTCATTTGAACAATAAAAATTGATTAGGTTTAAGGGCATGTGCGGGATACTGGTTGCAACTCATAATCTACTCCTCCTTAAACTGGGGAAGGAACTTGGAGATGGTGAAGTTAAATAATTCATTTTTGTCACAATACTATCTTTCATTTCACAGGCATTTCCACAGAAAAGTCTACCAAGTTCCCAGTTCCATACTGAGTAAATTTTAAGACAGTAAAAGCAAAGGTCTGATTTTTTTACAGATCAGTCCAGACCTGAATAGCAGCTCTCTGCCCTATAACTGCATCGAACTTTCAAAACTGCAGAGCACCTCCAACTTCCATTAACTTTGGTGGATATTACGGTTGCTTAGTACAGTGAAAGGTTAGGGAGAAGTATATGACTCTATAATGTATCTCCTGCAGTTCTTTCCATCGCAAGACATTAAAACCTTTTAAGATTTAATTATTAACTAATCAGGATGCTTTTACTATGTTAACCAATTATAGAATACTTACAATGTTAATCAATCAATTATTCAATACATGGTCAGTCATTTTTTTGCTGATAATACTCTGTGTGTGTATGTGAGAGCGAGTGAGAGAGAGAGAGCATGCACATACATGAAACAATTAATTCACAATAATATGGGTCTTATGGGTAATACTGAATACTAATTTGACTCCTGAACAACTGAGATCTGAGCATCAATGGCTTACTATCTCTGACAAGAAGACCATAAGTATATGAGTTATTATATACCAATGTGCAGACCTAAATCTGATTTTTCACCAACTCGCTGAAGGCAGAAAATGCAGGTTATTACTTAATTAACAAGCAGAAATGAATTATTTTGTTAACAACTTTTGGGGAGTTACTCTGAGGTTCTTGTCTGCCTAAGCCATGTATTGGTAGCACATTCATTCTAAAGAACTGCAGTTTTTGTTCTAATGTATGTGGTATCAAAGGTTTTAAATTTAATTTATCATTGAAAGAGATAGAAACAAGATGCAAAGAATGAAATCAAGTATTACAGGCATTAGATTTGCCTTTCATACATACATTAACTAAGCTGGTATGCTACAATTTATTGAAAAGCACGGGTTAAACAAAGTATATTTCCAAAGGGATAGCCATCTTTGAAGAATCTGACAAAGAGGGATTTCCTCCCACGAAAGCTCATGTGAAAAATAAATCTGTTAGTCTTTATGTGCCACACAACTCCCTTTTTTAAACAAAGTAAACACTGGAGTATTTGCGAAGCATTTAATGTTGAATTGGCAATCAGACTAAGCTCTGAGAAAGCTATTCATAAGCCTATGACTCAAGATGATTTGGATGTTTTTAATTCTTTGTAACTACTGTATCTTGTTCTAAATGTTTATGAACCATGCAAACTAGCAAGTCTGAAGGAAATGTATGGGGTAAAATACCCAGGTTAGAACAATGGAGGAACAACCTCTGGAGGATGTGACCAGAGGGAAAAGGTATAAACAACTGAAATGATGTAAAAACCAGTACCAATCAGGAAAATGTTCATCTCAGAACTTAGAAGTAAAGAGGAGGAGAGGAAGCAAATTTTCAGCGTCACTGTAACTGTCAGACAATGACATCAGCTGATGACCTGTAATGTTGGATAACTAGTAATCCTAAGAATTAAGCGTTTCTTTGGGCAGACTGACAGAAAAGTTAGTATATTGTAAAATGAGCAAATAGACTATTCTTCTTGTTATTCAGGGCCGGCTCAAGGGGTTCAATCTTTACAATCAATCTTTCCATCAATCAATCGGGCTGGAAGGGACCTCATGAGATCATCAAGTCCAACCCCCCGGGAATTGAACCCAGGACCTTCTGCATGTTAAGCAGAAGGTTGTAGCACCTCAAGCTAGCTTTTGCTTTTGTGCCCTGGGGGGGGGGGGGTGTTGCAGAACCCGACCTCTCCTCTGGGGTGGCTTGCCCCACCTCCAGAGTGGGGAACAAATGGCCCAGGAGTGGACTTCTAGGCGAATGTAGGGGCAGCCCAGAGGCGGGGTGAGCAATGTTCCCTCTAATTACTTGCAGCCTGTGTGCGCAAACAATTTCTTTGTGTGAGCAAAAACATTTCTTTGTGAGCACTAATATTAGCACTATTGAATTTTTGTGTGCACACTTTATTTTTTTGTGTGCACAGATTTCATGACCTGTGTGCACGCACGCACAAGCACAGCTTAGAGGGAACAGTGGGGGTGAGAGAGTGGCGTCCGCCCCATGGGCTGACCTGCCTGTCCCCAGGGGTGGAGTAGCTGACTCAGGGGAGGGGCGGAAGTGTGGGGTCCAGCTTCTGGGCTGGCCTGCCCCATGCCCAGCACGGTGGCACCCCTAAACTGTGGCACTCCAAGCCAGTGCCACACTGGATCATCACTAGAGCCAGCCCTGCTGTCATTGATAAAGCTTATCAGTGACTGAGCTCTAAGAGGATTGCTTACATTTTCTTAACTAAGGAAGGGTGGACACTGTTAACATATACAGTAAAAGGGAATTATTACCCTGTCAGTGGGGAATTTGTCCTAAGCTAAAAAGAATAACTACATCAAGAGTGGGAAGGAATGGGCTTCTACCTGAACACTCAAGATGAGACAGAGAAACCAAGTGTCCTTTTAATTTCCATCACAAGTTAATGGGATGTCAGAAGATTTAATGATCATATACAGAAGTTAATGATTCCACTTTTCATTCTTGTGGCTTCTGGTCACTTCTGTGGATTTGCATAACTCAGCAAAATTTATAAGTCATTGTAAGACTTGATTCAAATGGAGATCCTTCCAAGGTTATAATAAAGCCCATGGACGGTGGCCTTTGTTTCTCCCTTCCTTTCCTTCCTCTCCATCTGCTTGTTTGTTTGATTGTTCTTAGGGGATCAATCCCTCTGTTTAGAAGGCAATTAGAACACTGTGGACACTACTGGAAGGAACTAATGATAATATTCTTAAGGGTCTATTACTTTTGGCTGCCATTGATTTTATTTTTCATTTGGGGCCTGATCCAAACCCACCCAAGTGACTGAACATTCCCAATAGATTTCAGTGGGGTCTTGATAAGGCTGTTTATTTTTTGCATGATCCCATTTTTTATTTTAATGTTTGTTTTACAGAATCCTGACAACAGTGTCTCTGTCGTGGTGAAAATCATGCAGCATACGTGTTACTGGTAAGAGGGTTAAGAGGAAAATCACTAAAAATGAACTGTATCTTTCTATCTCCAAGGAAAAGTTCCTAAGAGCTTAATGACTTAATAAAGTTTACTTTATAAATATAACAGTAGCATAAGTATAAACAATATATAACAATGGGTATGTCTACATTGAAAAGTTTTTTCAAGATACGGAGGCTTATTCCGAAAAAACTTTTTACCTATCCATGCAGGCATTTTGTTATTTCAAAATAAGCGCTTTGTTATTTCAAAAAAACTTAAGTGCTATTTCAAAATAACTAAACCTGCTTTTATTTTGAAAGAGCATTCTTTCCAAATAGTTATTTCAAAAAAAAGCCATTCCGAGCTGTGGAATTGGCTTTTTTTCAGAATAATGGCCCTATACTTTTCTGTGCCTTCACCTGTTTCAAAATAGAGGGTCTAATGAAGACTCTCTATTTTGAAATATTTCCTACCTTATTTTGAAATAGTCTTCACTAGACTCCTATTTTGAAATAATAAAGTTGAAATAATGCTATTTTGAAATAATTATTTTGAAATAAATTCAAAACAGCAATTTCAAAGTAACTATTTTGAAACATCTTTGGCAGTAGAGACATAGCCCATGTGACTTGGTGTGATCTTTTTTTACTGCTGCTTCTTATTTTTCTCAAACTACCAATTGGGAGCAGTCACTCTATAGTGAAGATTGATGCTAGCCTCCCATTATGAGCAGATTTTTCTGCCCCTCCCCCACATTTCTCTTAAAAAGAAACCAGTTCCACTTAACTTGTACGTGCTACATATAAACATCAAGCCAAATTGCTTCCAAACTTTCTATAAAAATCTGCAAATCTGTGTAATATGATAGGACTGGCATTTAACCAGTTAATATTAGAAATTAGAAATCTATTTGTTTTTATGTGTGTTCCAAGTGATTTGTCCTTAAGGCAATCCCAGACTGGATGTCTGCAAAACTATTGTTCCTCTTGATGGCCTCCATCGGGGGGCCTCCCAGCTGCAGTGGGCCCAAGAAGAAATCTGTTTGACCAGTTACCCAGACAGACTGTGGCCCAACTCTGTTTTGATCTGTCAAGGACTCTGAGATAAAAGACAGGGGACCCATCTCCATTTTGTCTTTAGTCTTCGGTCTGTCTGCAACCAACACGCTCCTCTGGAACTATTCTTCTGGGGTTGAACAAAGGACTGAGACCCACCCAAGTGCTGGATGCATATCAGAGGAGTGGGACTAACCTGCAAACTCCAAATTCTTCACAGATTTGCTTTCTGTGGACCCTAAATCTTTTGTATGTATGTGATTCACTTTGACCCTTTTAACATCTCTCATATTTTGTTTGTTTTCCTTTTATATTAAACCTTTAGTTATAGTTACTAAAGGATTGGCTGGCAGCCTGTTAATTCAGGTGAGATCCAAGCCTATATTGTTCTGGTGATGTGGCTGGCCCTTTGGGGTCAGGAAAACCTATTTCTTAAAGAGACCCAGTGGCTAGAGGGGGGCCATAAGAACTGATGTGCAGTAAGGGGGCTGTTTCTGTTTTGTTGTGCTTGGTGATGACCAGAGTGGGGAATCAGAAGCATGTTTTGTTCCTGACTGGGAGACTGGTTTAAGTACTACCCATCAGTGGTTTGGGGGGTTGACCCCTGGGTGGGTTTTTTTTGCAGCTTGCCCTTATTTTGGCACATTCAGAAGGTTATGCCAAGAGGCCCGGGTCACAATATTGCCCTTTAAAGTAAAACCTTCACCTCTCAGATGCCACACATAATTACATACATTAGCATCATTAATAGATGGTTTATATTGGTACATCAAAGGTCCATCTTGATGTTAATGTTTCCTTTTGACTTGTTCAGATAGTACGATAGTAAAAGGTAGGGAGACAGTTCATTTACCTTCCTAACCTCTAACAAGTTAGATGTAAACATGCATACCAAAATCATAGCCTACTTGTAACACTTCCATGTGTGTTTCTCACAGTATTTTTAAACATGATGGCTTAGTCGTTTCAGGCCCAGCATGACAAGATTACTGTCTCCAACAGAAATAACATGGTTATGTCTCCCTTCACTGGGAATCTACTACAGCTCAAAACATGGATATATGCTAAAAGACTTAGCACAAATTTAGGAAACACTGAAAGCATTAGGCTTATTTAGTCTGCAGAAGAGAAGATTGAGGGGGGATCTGATAGCAACCTTCAACTACTTGAAGGGATGCTCTAAGGAAGATGGGGCTCGACTGTTCTCGGTAATAACAGAGGACAGAACGAGGAGCAATGGTCTCAAGCTGCGGTTAGGGAGGTCGAGGCTGGATATTAGAAAAAACTTTTTTACTAGGCGAGTGGTGAAGCCTTGGAATGAGCTGCCAAGGGAGGTGGTGGAGTCTCCATCTTTGGAGGTGTTTAAGGCCCGGCTGGACAAAACCATGACTGGGATGGTTTAGTGGGAGTGATCCTGCCTCTGGCAGGGGGTTGGACTAGATGACCTATGAGGTCCCTTCCAACCCTATGATTCTATGATATCTTGATATAAACTTTAATAGAGATGCTGTAATTTCTGTGCAAAGCAGGCTTGCCTAGAGTTTTGAACTGATCTATCATGGATCCATTCAAGCAGGTAATCTGACAAAGTGAGATTTTCTCCTGTGAAAGCTGATGAAATAAATAAATTTGTTAGTTTTTAAGTGCCACATGATTCCGTGTTTGTAAAATCTAAGTAAATCAGTCAAGTCATTTATCATGATATGTATAGGAAGACACTGTATATTGTTTATCCTGTATCATCTAGTAACATTCATTTGATATGTCCATATGGGGGTGTAGGTGTTATTGCTCAGATTCTTTACACTGCAGAGTTGTATTATGATTAAATAATACTAGACACATTGTTAATGACTCTGGGATGGAAAGGGGTGATGCAAAATTTCATTGTCATGGTGCAAAGTGAAATCTGATAAGCTGTTTTAGTACTTGAGTAGTTTAAATAATCATGATTCAAGAGGGAAAAGGAGTAAAGGTTGCAAGAAAATTTTATCAGACTAAATAGAAAAATAATATTTGGCAAAGTCCAAATTTGTTAGCTCTTGAATTGCCCTCATCGTGAGATGGTGAAAATTGAAAGCTTGCCCCAAGTATTTTAGGTTGGTCTGTTAAAAATGTATCCTCCATAACTTTAGTTCTTTATAGTATGAAATGTTGGACCAACACTTAATTCTTTTTCTTGGCCAATTGTTTGGAACTTTAAACGTGTAAGCTGTAGCGGATTCAAGAACACATAGAAACTGTGGCTACAACTACACACAGGCACTTAAATCAATTTAACAAAATCGCTATAATAATTAAATCAATTCAAGTTAAATCGATTTAACGGGTCCCCACAAAAAACCCAAATCGAACTAGCAAGTCCAGGGACAGGTCTTGCTAGCTCAGTTTAGGAGAGTGGCACCCTAGGAGGTGTGGCAACATGGCCCCCTGGTAGGGAAGAGCCATTGGCAGGGAAAAAGCATCCCCCACTGGCTATGGGCTCCCTGAGCCCAGTGGGGGGAGAAGACATCCCCCCACACTGGCTGCAGCCTCTCAGCTCAGCCAGGCATTAGGGAGAAGGGACTCCCACATGTCCAGTTTCCCCAGCCCTAGCCAGGCGGCAGGGGAAGGGACCCCTGCATGACCAGCTTCCTGTACTGACCAGGCATATGGGAAAGGGACCCCGCACATGCAGCTTCCCTACCGCTAGCCAAGTGGTGGGGAGAAGATCCCTCCCGTGCCTGGCTCCCAGCGTGCTGGCCAAGCGGTGGGGGAAGACACCCCTGTGCCTGGGTGCAGCGTGCTTGCCACTGCTGGGAGAAGGGAGTCCTGCACCCGGCTCCCTGCCCACCGGCCCAGTGGTGGGTGGGGGGAAAGGGACCCCTGGGCCAGCTCAAGCCACTCTAGCCAGGCTGTGGGAAACATGCCTCTGGCTCCCGGCATTCTCGCCAGGCAGCAGGGGAGATGGAACCCCCACACCAGGTGTTTGGTGAGCTTGCTGTGCATCTAAAGCTGGGCATGGAGGTCTTGTCTCCCCCACTGCCCAGCGAGCATACCAAAAGAGGGTGCTGGGGTCCTGTTTCCCCCGCCACCCAGCCAGTGCATCAAAAGCCAGGCGCGCAGGTTCCGTTTCCCCTGCCACCCAGCGAGTGCTCCAAAAGCTGGGTGTGGTGGGGCTTTTCTCTCCCACCACCCGGCGAACGCACCAGGAGCTGAGTGTGGGAGGCTCTTCTCCCCACCATCCAGATAGCGGTGGGGAAGCCGGGCATTAGGGATCCCTTTCCCTGCTGCCCAGCCAGTGCAGGAAGCTGGGCATGTTGGGGTCCCTTCTCCTGTCGCCCAGCTAGGGCTGAGGAAGCTCAGCATGCAGGGTCCCTTCTGCTGCTGCCTGGCCAACACAGGGGAGCTGGGTGTGCAGGGTCCCTTCCGCTACCGCCTAGGTAGCATGCTGGGAGCTGGGTGGGGGAGGTCCCTTTATCCCCAGGTGCTGAACCCTGGCCCATCTTTCCAGGGTGCCATGCACCCTGGGAGGAAGGACAAACCAGGGTTTAAATCAATATCACTGTTATATCAATATAACTCATCCACAGAGTGTTATATCGATATAACGGTTTTGATTTAACTGTCATATTGATATAAAACTAGGTTTTGTTATATCAATATGAGTTTGCTTATAGTGAAATGATAAAATGTCCCCGTTCTCTTTCTCTCTTTGGAGGTATTCAGTACATGTCTAGGAAAAATGAAGGTACAAAATTATTGCTCCTTTGCTGACTCACCTGACCAGATTGAGTGTCTTTTTGAACCCTGGGTGTTGAAGACAATGGAAAACAGTGTTGATGCACATTAGTTAAGCAGGAAATAGAAAGTGGTGGGAATCAGTTGGTTGCTTTTTTGCGGAATAGGTGGTATGGTGTTATTTTTTTAAATGGAATTTCCATAAAAGCCCCTATATAGTAATATATCACACATATTTTTTTGTGTTGTCAAATCATAAAACTTCACACTCTGCTCTTTATGGAATTAGAAGTATCTGCAGTAATCTGCCAAATTATATTGAATAGGCCTTTTTGTTTTTACCCATTACCTTTTCAGGAGCTCTCTGATCATCCTCCTAGTGTTATGTCTGTTCCTCAGGCCACCTGGGTCAGATGCTTCAGCCAGCTACAAGCCCAACATTGTACTGATACTGGCCGATGACCTAGGTATTGGTGATGTCGGCTGCTATGGAAATGATACTCTAAGGTAAAAGATTTAAGCAAAGTAATCTAAGACATGGATTTACTAGTAATAATGTTATGTTCTCTCCAACTGCTCCTTCCCTGAGCCACTTGCTAGAAGATAAAGTTCCCTGCTGGTGTAAACAGCAGTAGTTACAGGTGCTGACTGGACTGTCTGTGTTGCAATGCTGGAATGGCGTCACAATGCCTCACTCCATTTGCAATGGCTATATTTGTTCTCAGTTATTTAACATGAATAATTCCTGGGTGTTCCTTTAGAGTCTTATTTTGAGAAATGTACCTGCATTGGCACCTTAAGTCAATGGGGGAAGAGTTTGGTGAACAACCCCTCTAAAGAAACAGCCTCTGACTGCATTTGAATTATTGAATTAGGTCATTTGTTTTGTGACTCTGCTAAAAGGTAGGGAAACATGAAAATGAAACAAATATTCCTCCCACTCATCAGGGAAGCCTGCTTCAGCTGTTAAAAATGTATAAAGAGTTCATTGGTGTAAACAATACAGAATGTAATAGTGATCTGTAGTGTTATATAGATTTTTTTTAAAAAAATCCTATTTCTTCACACTGTGTATGTAGCTGTTTAGCAGAGAAACAAACCTGAAGTCTTCACTTGGGCAAAATTCTCATCGACTTAGGTGCAAATTTTGTATGAATGACAATCTGCCTTCTTTGATGAGTTCCACATAAAAAGTGATGGCATAACATTTCCAGCCCTCTCCCTATCATGAGTATAATGACATAATTCATTTTAAAAATGAAACCCTCTACTAACTCCAGGTAGTTTGCAGGGAACAGTGCCCAGAGCATTCTGGGGCTTATATACCTCCTTTCTAGGATTCTCTGTGGAAGAGCAGAAGGAGAGGGATGTGTTGCTGCACCTGCTTCTGCTGTGGGTGCCACCATTGCTGCTGCTAGGAGGCCCTGGTTGCTGGCCTTTCTCCCTCCCACCCCTGCTGTTGAAATGAAACTTGGCTGTGTTGGTTTTGGTTTTCTTGGTTGTGTAGGACCCCTAATATTGACCAGCTGGCAAAGGAAGGAGTGAAACTTACTCAGCACATTGCTGCAGCTCCAATGTGCACACCAAGCAGAGCAGCTTTCCTGACTGGCAGATACCCCGTCCGATCAGGTTTGGACCTGTTTAATGGTACGGTAGTGTCTTAGCAAGAGATTTTTACCTTAGCTTTTGAACATAGAGGCTCACATACCCATGGATTTAAGGCCTACAGGAAACATTGAGATCATGTAGTCTGACCTCCTGCACATTCCAGGCCACCTTCCCCCTTCTGTACTAGACCCCTAACCTCTGGCTGAGATACTGAAGTCCTCAAATCATGATGTAAAGAGATAGTTTTAAAGGATTAACCATTTACACCTGTCTAAACCTGCAAGTCTCCCATGCTGTGCAGGAAGGCAAAAAACCACAGCATCTCCACCAAGCTGATGTGGGGGAAAATTCTTTCCTGACATCCAAATATGGCCATTACCTGATCTCTGAGCATTTCAGCATGACCCACCAGCCAGACAGCTTGGAAAGAATTCTCTGCAGTAACTCAGAACTTCCTTATCTAGTCTCCCATCACCACTTGTTGGGGATATTTTCTTGTTTTTATTTTGTTATTCTTGCAATATGGATCTATTCATCGACCACCTCTGCATAGCACAGAAAGGAGCAATCATGCACCTACATAGGGGGATCACATGTCCCCCTTTTATAAGGACAATCCCAACTTTTGAAGCTTATCTTTATAGGTACCCATTAGCCTTCATCCCTGTCCTGATTCTTCATACTTGTTATATGGTCACCCTGTTAACATAAAAGAAGGCTTGGCAGTACAAACAGATGGGAGTAGCAGCTATCGTGTCCCCCTACTAAACAACCACTGGACGCCCCTCCACATGGACAATTCACTTTTGAAACTGTAGATAGCTAGCAGATATGGCTAGGCCATATGAAAGGCAGTGAGGTAGAAAAGAAGCAGGCATTCTTAGCAGCAGCCTCTCCTTAAACTGCTATAATAAGAGGCTTAAATGGTCGTGGAACAATGCTACTCTGTAACAGTGATGCCAATGGTAATGTTTTACCACATATTTGCTAAATCTCAATATTTAATAGTACAGTACTCAAATGGCAAAAGGTTTCTTATTTACAGTTTACTTTAGCCCTCACACCTTAAAAATTCTCAGTAGAAATAAATGAGAAAGTCTGCCTATGTGGTGAATAGAAATAGTTTCCCTACTAGTTTCATTCCCTCTGGCCAGCAAACAGCAAGGCAGATTAGCAATGCCGATGTTAGTAACTGTTACCGGTCTGCTTATTATTGTGTGGTTTGGGTGAAGTATAACCAGTTACCATGTGACAATAATATTATTTTCTCTCTTGAAAATTCCAGTCCTGGGAATGAAGAACAAATAGTTCTGCAAGCTTCTAAACTGCAATTCCATAGTCATTGCACTATAACAAATTATTTGTGTGGAACTTGCCAGGGAGTTTGACGTTAATATGCTGCCCCCACTTTTGCTCTTGGAACTGTTACTGGGAGTTGTGCACATATATCTAGAGTTGACTGTGTTCCTGTATCTCAGTGCAGTGTCCATAAAACTCTGGATGAGGCTATAATGTATAATAGCCCTTACATTAGTATCACATTTCAGTGTTGCAGAAATTTGATTTGTTTGACAATCTCCTTTACATCTTGTGATTACAGCTTTCCCCACCATCAAACATTCACTAAGATCCACAACTTTTTTCTAAAAATCTATAAAAAGAATCTTTTTGTGCTTTCCAAGTCTTGCTGCAAACAATGATTAAAAGAGAGAAGAAAACATCACACACCTCTGTGTGAGGTTCTAAGAAATTGATGATGTAACAGCAAATATTTACATGTCCCCCATCTCGCCCACTGTCCTAATTCAATTTCACTGGTGCTTTACCAAACAACATAGACTAGGTTTGAGGCTGATGAAAATCAGCACCACACAATTGAAGTTGATGAAGGTTTGCTGATCTACATCACTTGACAATCTCACCCTAAGAATGTAAGCATGTTTTCTACCAGTCTGCAAATTATCCAGTTATTGGGGGGTTAGAGGGAGTTGAAAGCGGAGAAGCAGTGAAAAGATAAAACAAAGAGTCCTACAAATAAATAAATAAATGTGTTAGTCTTTAAGTGCCCCAGGACTCCTCATTTGTTTTACTGAACTAGGCTAACATGGCTGCCCCTTTGGAAAGTGGAAAGATACAAGAGGTTGAGAAGTTTATTGACTCTGGCAAGTTTTGGCTGTGTAGATAAGTGAGTTCTAGTGACTTAGTACAAATACGACATTTTTGTTTTGGAGTAAAGGACCCTTGTTGCTGTGGTTAGTATTTTTAAAAATTGTGTGTGATAGGTATGGATGCCATTCATGATGCTCGTATTATTTTGTGGACTGGGGCCTCAGGAGGTCTCCCTCTGAATGAAACCACTTTTGCCAAGATACTACAGCAGCAAGGCTACATCACGGGACTAATAGGTATGTAAACTCAGCATTGGTTTGGTCAAAGGTGTTATCTGAACACTTAGCAGTGAAGTATTACATGGTGGGGGCACTGATCAGTTCTCAGTTTTATTTTTTATGGCATCATATCGTATAATTTTTTTTGTTTCCTTGTGTCAGTGTCATGCCAACTGTTTTGGCTCACAAGAATAAATACTAACTTAAATGGACACTGTCCAGGAAGAGAGCACAAAACTCACTATACTTTCTATAATTAAATTTTACCAGTCAAGTATCAGATGTGAACTCCTAACGTGCTGTAGTGCACTTAACAGTGAGGCTATGTCCATACTTACACATTTAAATTGATTTAACTTAAATCAATTTAATAAAATCAATAAAAAATCATTACATTGATTTAAGTTAAATCGATTTAAAAGGTCCACACCAAAAAAACCCGAAATCGAAATAGCATGTCCAGACACAGGACTTGCCATTTCGATTCAGGAGAGGGGCACCATGGGAGGTGTGGCAACATGGCCCCCTACTGGGCCATGCCCTCACCCAAGGTATAGAAAAAGGAAAGCACCTGGGAAGGAGAAGGGCAAAAACTGTTAAATCGATTTAACAGTTAAATCAAAATAACATGTCTGCACTGTTATTTCAAAATAACAGTTTTGATTTAACCATCATATTGATATAATACTAGGTTTTCTTATATCGAGATAACTTTGCTTATATCAGAATGATGGAGCTCCTCATTTTGAAATAAGGGAACATTGCGTGGACCTACCATTTTTTAAACCAAAATAACCAGAGTTATTTCAATTTAAAGTGTGTGTGGACATACCTGAAACTCTTGTGGCGTCACAGACTAATAAACTTCTTTGGGCATAAGCTTTCATGGGATGCAACCCACGTTGTCAGATGATGGATTCATTGATAGAGCTCTGTTGCATCTGACAGACTGGGACACAGACCACGAACTCTTATGTCCAAAGAAATGTGTTAGTCTGTAAGGCTATGTCCACATGTACATGGTTAAATCGATTTTACTTATATTGATTTAATATAATTGATATAAAAATCATTAAATTTGTATAAGTTAAATTGAATTCACAGGTCCACACCAAAAAAATCCAAATCAAAATAACATGTGCAGACACCGAACTTGCTATTTCGATTCAGGAGAGGTGCACCATGGGAGGTGTGGCAACATGGCCCCCTCACTGGGCCATGCCCCCACCCAAGGTATAGAAAAAGGAAAGCACTTGGGAAGGAGAAGGGCAAAAAGTGTTAAATTGATTTAATAGTTAAATCAAAATAACGCGTGCACTGTGTTATTTTGAAATAACAATTTCAATTTAACCGTCATATTGATATAATATTAGGTTTTATTATATTGATATAACTTTCCTTATATTGAAATGAGGGAGGTCCTCATTTTGAAATAAGGGAACGTCATGTGGATCTACCATTTTTTAAACCAAAATAACCAGCATTATTTCAATTTAAACAGGGTGCGTGGACATACCCTAAGGAGCCACAGGACTTCCACTGTGGTTTTGCTGTATGCAGACTAAGATGGTTACCCATCTGGAACTAACCACCAAATAACAGCCTTACAATGCAGTCACAGACAGTACCCTTTGGGCACTATAGTCTATCCTGCCACTCAGGCAACACTACCTTTGTGAAAGTTAATCCCTTATTTAAAAAGTAAAAAAAAAAAAATAAATAAAAAAAAAAATTCAGTATTCAGGTTATTCCCAAAGGATCAGTCACTATTCAAGGTCAAATGTACTTCAGATCTCAAACTGACAAAAACACTGGTAGCCAATCCTGTAATAAACTAACTAAAGATGTATAAACTAGGAAAAAGAAGTAATATTTATGAGGTTAAAGGAGGTAAACGTACATTCACATACAAATCAGTCCCATCTGAGAAGGTAATAGAAGCTTCTTTTAGGAATCTTTGCCCCTCAGAGTCCAGGCAACATAAAAATAATTTCTCCCTCACACACATTTTTTCCCCTTCCCTCAGAGTCCAAACTGTCCTAGGATGAGGGCTTGTGAACATACCCTCTGCAGAAGTTCAGGGGAAGTGTCACAGGATGCAGCAGCCAGACTGGGTTAGCACCCTACTGACTTAGAGGAAAAGGGGGCCAGCTGGGCAGGCTGACTACAAAGTTGGAGGGAGGACCAGCTGTGGGGGCTGAGAGATGAATAAAAGGTCCCAGAGAGGAGCTAATGGGGGCTACGGAGGGAGTGAGAAAGAATAGCCAGCCAAGGACAAGCCGTCTATGACCATGGTCAAGCTCAGATGGGCTGAGCTAGTGGACCTCCTGTGAACCGGTAGAGCTGTATATAGTTGGTGGTGGGCTTGTAACCACAATAAAAGAGCACTGGTGGCCTGGAAGCCTGAGTGTGCCTGGTGAAAACTAAGGGGCATTGTAGGAGGGAAGGAGATGAGGCTGTGTGACAGGAAGCAATGAGTAAAGTTTTCTTCCACAGTAGCATGTCTGAGTGTAGATCTTTAGTTGGGGAAGATAACACCTCATATGGTAAACTAAAAATTCACATTTGTTAATGCTTCTTCCGTGACTCAGGGGAGATTTAAAGTCTTAGTGAACATTTTTATGGATACAGAGCAAACATTTTAAAATTACCTGATTCCATGGGACATAGATCTTACAGGTCAGATTAATTCATGCAGCATCCTACAAGCCTCCTATAAGGAGCCCTCTGACAACTATGCAACTATACCAACACACAGGTGAGCCAGACTGGTTTCCAGCTATGTTTTTGTCATTGAATGAGGCCTGGGCACAGCTCTGCCTGAGTCAAAGGCTGTATATCCTGTAGGCAGTATTTCTGTACCACAGAAATTACTCCAGTCAGAGAGACATTCAGCCAGAAAAAATAAATTATGTATATAATCCACTCATCTTTAAAACAGAACTGTGTCACACCTAACCTGAAGCACTTAGTTCAAGGTCTGTTTATTTAAAAGACCTTGTCTGGAAGGTAACTGTACAAATAATATTGCTAGCTACTACTTCTAATAATAATACATTCAGATGTACAAAGGAGTTACATTTTGAGCATTCAGGTTGTAGACACTTTGAGCCAGAAGCACAGCTAGTATAAATTGACAGAGCTCAAACTGAAATCAGTGGAACTAAGAGTTTACACCATCTGAGTATTTTCACCCTTCACATATAGTACATGAGTTATAAGGTAATTTAGTAGTGACAGTATATTACATTGTTCCAGAACAGGAGTTCAGTACCATATAGGCAAAATATTCTCTTATGGATTTATGATAGTGCTGTTATACATTAGGCTATGTCTAAACTAGAAAAAGTTAGGCTGAATTTAATTCAAACTAGTAAATTTGACTTTAATTTGAACTAAACTCGGCCTTATTAAGTAGAATTAATGAACTGGACTAAGTTGACTTAAGGTTAAGTTAAAGTTAAATTGACTTAGTCCACTTCCTTAATTTGACCTAACTGCCCTTAATTTAACCTCAATAAAATTGAATTAAGGGTTAATCCAGGTCTACACCATCCTTAGTTTGAACCAAGGAGTCAAATTAAAGCTTAGTTCAAACTAACAGGTGGCTCTTACTAATTCAAATTAAGCTTTCATTAAGTCAAATTAAGGAATTTCTTAATTCAACTTAATGAAAGTCTAGGGTAGATAGGGACTAATTTTAGTTTGAATTAAACCTCCTTAATTCAACCTAAATTGGCAGTATTGACTTAGCCTGAAAGACTACCAAATTTCTTTGGGCTTAAGCTTTTGTGGGCTCCAACCCACGTCATCAGATGCATGAAGTGTAAACTACAGTTGAGATGTGTGTATATAGATGTGCTAGGATGGAGGATGGCAAGTGTTAGCAAAGGCATTTCAGTTAGGGTAGATGAGATCCATTTACACCAGTGAGGTTGTGCATGGTTTGTGGGTTTTTTGGTTTTTTTTTTTTTTTGAGAGATGCTGTGAACCCCCATCAAACTGACATTAACCTCAGCTGAAGATATGAGTACAGTTGGTCCTCAATTTTCCAGACCAAAGGGAGAGAGGAGGCATCTGGATTTCCCGAATGTCCGGTAAATTGAAAGCCTCCCCCCGCCCCCCCAAGTCAGTGCCAGCCCCCTGCTTCCCCGGGGAGGCGCGGTCAGCTGGGGGTCGGCTGTCTGGCTGCTCTGCCTGCTGCAGTGAGGCCGGGCAGACAGGCAGGCACAGCAGCCTCTGGCCCCTGGCCCCCCACCCTTCCCGGGAGCTGGAAGGGGGAGCAGTTAGGGCCCCCTTCCCTGGCCGCCAGAGCAGCGCAGCCAGGGCCCTGGACTTCAGAAGATTCGTCCGTATCTTCCGAAGTCCAGGAAAGTGGGGTCCAGGAAATCAAGGATGGACTATATTCTGAAATTCAATCCTGTTACATCTCTGTGTGTTTACAAAGAGCATGTGACCCAGGCCTCCTGGGATAACCATCTGAGTATGCAAAGATCAGGGTAAGCTGCAAAATGGAAAGCAAATTCTCCTAGCACTGGTGGGTTACCTGGGGATAAACTCTGCAACCAGTCTCAAACAATGCTTCTCGTCCCCAACACTGGGTATCAAGAAGCCACCATAAAATAGATACAGCCCCCTTTTTACTGTATTTCAGTCCCTGGTTCCCAATGCAGCCACTGGGTCTGGGAAAGAGAAGTTGCTTAAAACTCTTGAATTCTTTACCCAGAAAGGCTTCTCATGACCTCAAAGGGTCAGCCACATTACACAGAACAGTATAAGTTTGTATCTTACCCAAAATATCACACTGCCAGCCAATCTTTTAGTAACTAAAACTAAAGGTTTAGTGTAAAAAAAGAAACAAAATAAGAGATGTTATAGGGTCAAAGTGGATCACATACATACAAATTATTCAGAGTCCATAGAAGATAAGTCCTTGAAGAATTTGGAGTTTGCAGATCTCAGGCATGTATCCAATGCCTGGATGGGTTTAAGTCCTTGTTTCACAGCTTCATTTGTTAGAAACTGAGTTTAAAGGAATATAGACCAAATAATGCAAGTGTAGAGCTTGTTCTAATTCTCCTGTGAGAATTAGGAGGGTGATTTCCAGGCTGGTGCTGGCCGGGATCTCAATCCTGCGGCCCAAACTTTCTCTGAGAAGCTTGCACAGATGTGGGATAAAGGGATTATGTTCCCAACTTCTTTTTATGGTTGTAGCAAGGGGGCCATTTGCAGGTCATTCATTCATGTGGGCTTTGATAACAGTTCCCAGGTACTTTCTTAAGTGGAAAATACTAATGTATATTGTCCTTTTTAGTAAAATCTTCAACTTCTGGGCACCACAGGTAATTAGCTGCATTAGCACCATTAATAGACAGTTTACATTGGTACATCAAAGGTCCATCTAGCTGTTAATATTCCTGTTTCACCCCTTCCAATAGAATAATAATTGCAGGGAGGGAAGCAGTTCATTTACCTTGCTAACCTCTAACAGGATATATGTAAACATCAAGAAACCACTAATAATATGCTTGCATGTCAAAGCCCTAGCCTACTTGTAACACTACCATTGTATTTTCCTATAATGTCTTCAAAAGTTAGATTTGTATCATGTATTTTATAAGATGGCTTGGCCTTCTCAGGCCTAGCATGAGACAGCATACGTATATTTTAGTCACAAAGTAGAAGTGATCATGTTGGGTTGGGAAATTCCTACCGTATTTGGCTTAGGGGAATTCAGGTTCCTGATCAGAGTGTTCACCTACCTGTTCATCATTTCATGTCTGCATTAAGCAATGAAGCTGATTTGTTTTCTCTAATATGGGCCTTTTTGTGGTGATCCATGCTTGTCAGGTCAGGGTTAGAATACTGTAGTGCTCCTCTCATGTATTTGAACTTTAAAATCCAATTGTAGTCTGAAGTTTGCAGTAGGATTGCTGCCGCTGGGCATATGGGATACAAGTCCTGAGTCCCACTACCAGTGCCCAAAATCCAGCTGGAGACTTGAAGCAGGGCTGGCAGCAGCAGCATCCAACCCTAGCCAGGGACCTGCGTCTGGGCTGCCAGTGGTGGCAGGATCTAGCATCCACCCCAACCCCAGACGGGGACCTGAGGCCACACTGCCAGCTGCAGGAATCCAATCCAGGCCCTGGTCAGGGACACAGAGCCAAATCAGACCCAGGGAGTAGG
Source organism: Podocnemis expansa (assembly GCA_007922195.1). Classification (NCBI taxonomy): domain Eukaryota; kingdom Metazoa; phylum Chordata; order Testudines; family Podocnemididae; genus Podocnemis; species Podocnemis expansa. The sequence goes on along the minus strand of ML681989.1, from coordinate 17,687,984 downwards.
GACAGCATGGCAGTGGGCAGGGCCTGAGTCTCAGCCCCAACCTTTTTTTGAGACAGCAACATCCCTGGGAATTAGTCTTCCACTAGCAATACAGTCAGTGGGAACACTCCACACGGGAGATCCACTTTCTGGACACTACAGTACAAATTAGGGATGGACACATCAACACCACCCCATATCAGAAACCTACTGCTCAGTATAAGTTACCTACATCCCTCGAGATTTCCTCCAAAACACACCACATGATCCACTGTCTACAGGCAAGCCCTAAGATAAAACTGCATTTGCTCTGATTCCTCAGACAAAGACAGACATCCTGAGGATCTCTATTAAGCATTCTTAAAACTACAGTACCCACCTGGGGAAGTAAGAAAACAAATTAAAAGAGCCAGACCGGTACCCCGAAGTCATTTACTGCAGGAGAGGCCCAAAAAAGAAAACAATAGAACGCCACCAGTTACCACATACAACCCTCAAGTCAGACCTCTACAACACATCATTAAGGACCTACAGCCTATTCTAAAAGCTTATCCCTCACTCTCTCACGCGTTGGGAGACAGACCTCTCCTTGCTTACAGACAGCCACATAACCTTAAAAAAATAATCAAAATAATCACCAGAAACTACAGACCTAACAATAAACACATTAAAACAGGCACACACCCCTGCAACAAACCACTTTGCCAACTTTGCTTACGTATCTGCACAAAAGATACCATCATAGGCCTTAATCAAGCCAGCTACTCCATCACTTGCTCATCTGCTAATGTGATCTATGTCATCACATGCCAGAAATGCACTGATACCTTATACATTGGACAAACAGATGATCCTTGCACAAAAGAATAAATGAACACGAAACTCACATCAGAAATCACACCACAGAAAAACCAGTTGCTGAGCAGTTCCATCTTTCTAATCACTCTATAAATGACTTGTTAATGACCGTACTCAGGGATGTCAATGGGAAATCAAGATTTCAAAGAGAAACAGCTGAACTGGAATTAATATGCAAATTAGGTTATGTGAAAGCAGGATTAAATGGAGACTACGGCTTCTTTTCCCATTACAAAAGGTAATTTGATTTCAGCCTTCCCAGGTTTTGAACCTTAACAACTGCTCTGATTTGCTGTTACTGTATGACCTGATCCCACATTTTACACTCCCTTGCATTTATTTTCATTCCATTCTGTAAGTTTCCCCCATCTTCAAAGCATCTGATAAAGTGGGATTTTCTCCCATGAAAGCTCATGCAAAAAATAAATTTGTTAGTCTTTATGTCTTTAAGTGCCACAGGACTCCTTGGATTTTTTTTTTTCTGAACTAGACTAACACAGCTGCCCCTTTGGAACCTGGAAAAAAAAGCAAATGCCATTCTGGGGTGTATTTTCAGGAGTACTGTAAGACATGACAAGTGATTATTCTACTCTGCTCTGCATTGATTAGGCCTGAACTTGAGTACTGTGTCCAGTTTTGGGTGCCTCATTTCAAAAAGGATCTGGAGAAAGCCCAGAAGAGGACAACAAAAATGATTACAAGTCTGGAACATTTGACCTGTGGGGGAAGATTGAAAGAGCTGGCTTTGTTTAGGCTAGAAGAAAGAAGATTGAGAGGGGAATATAGTAACAGTTATCAACTACCTAAAAGGTTATTATGGGGAAGAAGGATAAAAATTATTCTCTTTAATCACAGATAATAGGACAAAAAGGAATGGGCTTAAATTAGAACAAGGGAGGTTCAGTCTAGACTTTAGGAAAAAATTCCTGTCAGGGGCTATGTCTACATTGTAAAAGCTAAGTCGACTTTATTAAGTCAACTTAATTAAGTTGACTGAGTGAGTCCACACTACATTAAGTCAACTTTATAAAGTCAACTTTAAATGGGTGCCCTGGCTTATGTCGACTTTATAAAGTTGACTTAATGGCCCCACTGCACTGCACTAAGTCAACTTTATTAAGTCAACTTAGTGAGTCCACATTACCATTAAGTCGACTTAATAAAGTCGACTTAATGGTAAAGTTGATTTTATAAACGAACCTTATAAAGTCGACTTTACTGGACCCTAAAGTCAACTTTATTGCCCTGCAGTGTAGACAGGGGTCTGTTTAAGTTGACTTAAGGGCTCTTAAGTCGACTTAAACACATAGTGTAGACGTACCCAGGGTGATTAAACACTGGAATAAGTTGGAACTTTGCTACTTGTTAGTGAAATTCTTGCTGACAGTGCATGACTTATGCTGCCTAGCCAGGGTTGCTTGTATGTTGATTCTAAAGTGAAATTTAAGTTGTTATTTTTGATGCATGAAGTTGAAATTGCTGCTTGATGGACTAGAACTTCCTCCTGTGTCACACTGACAGTCAGCAGAGGCATCTGAATTGGAGTACTCTTGTTATAGAAGAAAGGGAGCAGCTGGCCCATTGCTTTTGAAATCCCAGACCCCCCCCCCCCCAGACCTTGGTTCAAACCAGCTTGAATCTGTTGATCTTCTGAATATACTGTAAAGCCCATCTGTCTGACTGAACTTTTGGGAAGGATTGCGGTATCTTTTTTTTTTTTTTTTTCCAGAGTACTAGTTTATATAAGGGGAGAAACAGCTGGTGGTTTGTTTCATGATGGCTTCATTAACTGAGTTGGGAATGGTATGAGAGAGATGCTTTTTAAATTTGGTTAACTTAAAATAATTCCTGTAGTTTTGCATAACTTATATTTTTATGTACATTCACTCTCTATAGCCTCATCACTAAATCTCTTTACATCTAATATAGGCCTTACATTGATATCTCTCAATAAGCGGAGTTCATTGAAAACACAGGGAGGCAAGGCCTTTCCTGATTGGCTGTGGTGTCCCCCACCCTTTCCATGCTGCCTGCCCTCTGTTCTAAGATGACAAAACCTCTTTATGTTCCATGCAGCCTGGTTCTCTCAGTTGCCTGGGAAGCTACCTGAATGGAACATATAAACGCAGCATACCATGCCCTTAGGCAGTGCAAGACTGACATTAACTTTCTTAGTAGAACAAAAGAAGAATCTTTTCCAGGCCTGTCTCACATTTCAATTTTACTGCATAGCTGGCGGGGGGGAGGAAGAGGAGTCTTATGTCACTTTAAAGACTAACACACTTATTTTTGTTAGTTTGTTAGTCTTTAAAGTGCCAGAAGACTCCTCTGTTATTTTGCTCAACTAGACAACACATTCAAAGAAAGGGATAAGTGCCTGTCTCAACATACTGTGTAGCTTACTTCACTGTTTTTTGCTTAAGTGCCTTGCTAAGTGTTTCCACAATTAACCTTTCATTCATATGTCATTCTCTTGGATCACAGTTGATGGGGGTTTTATGGGATCCTCCTCCCAGTGATGCTGTCTGTTCCCCTCCCTCCCCTTGCCCAAATTTCCTCTGTCTCTCCTAAGTTTCCTGAGTGGGGGGGGCTGTTTAATGTACCCAGCAACACTTGTATCTGTCACTGCCCCAATCAGCCAGGGAGGAAGGAACAGGCTAGCGAATAAATCATCCTACAGCAGCCTCAATCCCACTCTGACCCAGTTTCTGCCTTTAGAGGGGCACATAGGGAGCTGCCTCTCATGCTGGGAGTGGAATGGGGAGGATAGGTAGTGGGGGGAGGAGAGGAGGAAGTCAGCCAGAGACCTATGTAGTGACTGTGGTGAGGAGAGGGGGAAGAAGCCTGGGGACAGGACCTTGGATGGGCCAGGGGGGTCTAAGAGGACACACCTTGCCTTCCCTAGGGACATTTTCAAAATCCACCAATGTATCTCCCTATATCACCTCAGGCTTTGTTTGGTAGATACGCCAGTGAAAATTACATCACTTCTGGCTAAAGGCTCCTGAATCTATGTCACCTTATATTTGCTTTGTTGTTGTATCCAGATCACATCTTATCACTTATCACCCCACACACCCTCTGAATTTCTACTTAGATCTAGTGTCACACAGTTCAAAACTTTCCACAGCAGTATCCTGCTTACATTCCTCATTCATTAGGCTTGCTTTCCAGAGGATAGAGAGGCAAGAGAACAATATTATTTCAGCCTGCGTAACAAAACCACTTCCTCCCCATTCTTCATAGTTGGCAGGACTCCAAGAATGTCAGACATATTCTGCCTTGCCTTGGAAATTCTGACTGTCCTAAGTTTCTGGATCTTATTTTAGACCCTAACCATAGACCCTAAGGCTATGTCTGTACCTAAAAGCTTAGTTCAGACTTGCTTAGTCCAAACTAAGTAACTTGAAGTTAGTTCAAACTAACCATTAGTTGAAACTAAAAAAAAAAAGTGCTTAGTTCGAACCAACTGTTAGTTCAAATGTATTTAGTTTGACCTAGCATGACATAGTGCTAGTTTGAACTAAACAGTTAGTTGGATTAACCAACAACAATAACTAGTTGGAACTAAGCTTTTTTTAGTTCAAACTAGGCAAAGCCTAGTGTAGACAGGGCTCAAATTAGTTCAAATTAAGGCTCCTTAATTCGAACTAATTTGCTAGTGTAGACATAGACTAAGTGATTCATGCAAGAGGGCATTTCTAGCCATGCTGAGCCACAATAGTTTCAAAGAGTTTTGTGAAGATGAAAATGTCTTAGAGCAGGTTGAGAATTAGGATCTTATTGTAGGATGAAAATAATTTTATTAGCAAACTACCTGTAGACTAGTTGTCTCATTTTCAAATACTGTAACTTTACATTTTAAAAAAATTGTATTTTCAGGGAAGTGGCATCAAGGTGTGAACTGCGAATCCCGCAACGACCATTGTCACCATCCTTTGAACCATGGCTTTGATTATTTTTATGGTATGCCATTTAGCCTAATAAATGAGTGTCAAATAACACAACATCCAGAGAAGAACAGAGTCGTGAGAGCCAAATACTGGCTTTACACTCACATAGTTGGCCTTGCCATAGTCACACTTGCAATAGCAAGACTTACTGGCTTGATCTCACTTTCCTGGAAAATAATCATCCGCTTTGCTTGGTTTGGTTTATTGTTCTTTGCATCCTGGTTCTCAAGTTATGGATTCACAAGATATTGGGACTGCATTATAATGAGAAACCATGAAATTATTGAACAGCCAATGATTGTAGAAAGAACTGCATCCCTTTTCCTGAGGGAGGCCATTTCATTTATTGAAAGGTAAATATACTTTATTTTGAAAATATTGCTTTTAGTTCTTGGATATCTTGCTGAGTTGCTTAATTATCTTATTGAGTCATCAGTTAGTTAACTTTTAAATAATGCTTTCAAATCACTTCATAAATGATTAATATCTTAACATCAAAAGTTAGTCATAAAAGCACAGTTAACCTTTGTTAGACCTCCCACATATCACAGAACTGTAAACGGCACCCCCACACCAGACCAACTAACCAGAATTAGATGAAATTATTATGGTCCTTTTCATTATAGCTTACTATTTTGAGGAACTCTTAAATATTCATACCTTTCAGACTTTGCACAGAAAATTTCCAGGCTCTGTTTTTAGAATAGCTTTTTGTCCTCATGAGACCAAAATATTTTATATCGGTGGTTCCCCCTCTCTGGTCAGGTCCCAGCACAAAGCAGAAGACTTGGCTGCAACCATATGTTTTCCACCTTATCCCGGCTAGAGCTGGGCTATGGTTGCCATTCTCCTGCCTGGTACTTGCTCCCAGCCCTCCCAGGTGCTATTGAAAGAGTCACTGAAATGAGATGAGCTGTTTTTAACAGTTTCATACTTTTTAATTTTATGTTTTAAAATTTAAAATTTTAAAAACCTTAACTACCTAATGTTTTAATCTTTTAAATATTTAGATTTTGAATTTTCTTTGCACTAAATAAATGTTCACTTTAAATATGTAGAATCTATAGTCCTTAATTGTATACAGAATGTTAAAGAAATATATCAGTACATTTTTTGAGTTGATAGACTGGTGGCCCTTCAGGGTTATAAAAATGATGTTTGTGGCCCTTGAGACAGAAAAGTTGGGAGCCACAATTTTAAAGGATTGCAGGTCAACACAGCTACTTTTCTGTCTTGGTGCTTTGAAATGTCCCTCCTTTTCCCTCTATCCCAGCAGTGAACTGCAGCCCTAAGACAGTGAGGCAACAAACAAAGGCCAGGTCCTAGCCTGGTATAAATTGGCATAGCACTCTTGTCTTCAACTAACTTACACCAGCAGAGAATCTGGCTTTCAGATTGGATCCTCTGTACTTCTGAATGGAAAACAGAGGAAAGTTTTAAATATTCAAAATTAAATGTAATTTTGTGAAACTCACTTGGATTGGGTACTTCACAGAAACTAGATGCTTAGTAACTAAGTAGGCCTATGTCTACCATGGAGGCTTAATTCGACTTAACTTGCCTTAAGTCGACTTAAACAACTCCTGGGCTTTATTTAGAATGTATTTAGTTGACTTAAGCATTCAAGTGGACTTTACAGGGCAGGGTCCATTCCATGTGAAATTGATGAGGCTCCAAGCCACCTGCCCATGGCAGTAAGTGGCTCTGGGACAGACCAGCCTCTGAGCCTCCTGCTGCCACCGGCAAGTGGCTTGGGGCACAATCTTGCCACAAATCCCTTGTTGCAAGGGGCTTAGAGCCAGATTGGGCTCCCAGCTCATTGCCATGGGTGGCGGGGGCTGGGAGCTGTCCCACCTCCTCCTGCAAGGGACCAGGAACCAGATTGGGACAGCGGGCAGGTCAGGAGGTGTGGCAGCCCCAGATATGTCTGCCCTGTGTCTAGTGCAGACATACCCTGAAGTTGACTTAACAAAGTAGACATAAAGTTGACCTGGTTAAGTCGACTTCCAAGGACCACCCGTGTAGACATAGCCTAGAACATTAGCATAAATGTATGTCACAAGTTCCTTTCAAAAAAGATTTGTGACTTCTATTTTTAAAAAAAGTAAAGTATGTGAATAAAGGTATAATTTCTGCAAGGAATTGACCGATGGATTTATTGATTTATTTTATTTTGTTTTGAAGAAACAAACATGGCCCGTTCCTCCTTGTTGTTTCTTTTCTACATGTCCACACACCTCTCATCACCACAGAGATGTTTCGTGGGAAGAGCAGATATGGCTTATATGGAGATAATGTAGAGGAGATGGACTGGATGGTGGGTAAGTCAATTTAACAAATGATGGCTACTTTTACAATTTAACACACAATTGGATATGTCCACAATATGTATAAAAGGAGAGTCATGCTTTTGATTACTCCCAGTGGCAGTCTGCTGCAGAGGGCACATCCATAGAAACCCTGACTGTGCAGCAAGCTGTGTGCGAATTTCCACTGGGCAGTTGTCTCTGCTGATCCTGCTGCTACGCACTAACAGTTCCCTAGTCTAGAATATTTAGGACCCTGACCTACACTGTCTATCAATGTACTGTCAGGGCTGGTGCTAGGGTATCTAGAGCCCCCCCCCCAACCAATAAATGGCTGCTCTTTCCCTCCCCTGGGCAGGGCGGGTCCCTGGGGGGATGCCAGGCCGTGACAAATCTTCTTCTGTTCCCCCCATCACATTGGGAGGCGGGGCCGGTCAGCCGAGGGGAGGGACAGACCCCTGCGCTGCACCCCCCATGCCAGGGACTGGGCAAGCAGCCAAAAGGGTAGCCAGTGCAGCGCTGCTGGTCCACCTGCCTGCCCCCCGCCCCCAGCCACACTGGGAAGCCATTGCCCCTGCCACCTCTGGCCGCAGCAGGGAAGCAATCCCCCCTGCCAGCTCTGGCTGCAGCAGATTGATGCAATTGCCGCTGCTGCTTCTGGCCGCAGCAGAGGGAAGCAATTCCCCACCCTGGCCAGAGCCGGCAGAGGGGATGGCTTCCCTGCTGTGGCCAGACCTGGCAATGGGGATCCCTATGCTCCTGCGATGAGAAGAAGGGACCCCCTCCAGCTGCTGGCTCTGGCTGAGGCAGGGAAGTCATACCCCCTGCCAGCTCTGGCCATGGTGGTGAATCGCTTCCCTCTGCTGGGGCCAGAACCAGCAGGGGCAATCGCATTCCCCTGCCACAGCCAGAGCCAGCAGGGGGGATCGCTTCCCTTCCATGGCCAGAGGTGGCAGAGGCAATGGCTTCCCTGCGGCGCCTTTTAAATTGGCACCTGGGGCAAAGCTCCTTTCCCCTTCCTGCCCTGGCCATGGCAGGGGGATACGGCAGGGCCAGCTCAAGGGGAAGGTCTACACATCTCTTTTATTTTGAAATAACACTGGTTATTTCGAAATAAAAGAGATTAGGTCCACACAACATTTTCTTATTTCGAAATGACGGGATCCGTCATTTCGAAATAAGAACGGTTGTTTCGAAACAGCTTAAACCCCATTCATTTCAAAACAGCTGTTATTTCAAAATGGTTATTTCGAAATAATGCCGTTTGGACATGTTGTTTCAAAACAGCACCATTGTTTCGAAACAACTATTTTAAAACAACATGTCCAAACAGCCTTATTTTGAAATAACTATTTTGAAATAACAGCTGTTTCAATAGCAGGCTTTCCCTTATTTCAAATTAACATTTTCTTAATTCAAATTAACTTATTTCGAAATAACGATGTGTGTGTAGACATAACCAAGGGGTTGTGGCGCCCTGAGCCAACTTTTCCTTTTGCGCCCCCCATGGCCACGGTGCCCCCCACCCCAGTGCCTTCAGCTTGGAGCCAAAGGCAGCAAGAGGCGTGAATGAGAGTGCAGAACCAGGCCTCTACGCTGAGCTGGCTCGCTCTGCCCCCAGGATGGGGAACAACCGGCCCGGGGTGGTGCAGGCCAGCCCAGAGGCCGGATTCTGTTCTCTTGCCCCTCTCCTGGGCCAGCTGTTCCTCCCTAGAGGCAGGGAGGGCCAGCCCAGAGACTGGGTGAGAGAGCAGAGTCCGAGCCATGGGCTGGCCTGCTCTGCCCATGGAGGTGGAGTGACTGGCTCGGGGTGAGGCAGGAGCATGGGGTCCGGCTTCTGGGCTAGCCTGCCCACCCCTAAGCTTCAGCACCCTAAGCTGGTGCTGCACTGGCTCACCACTAGTGCCGGCCCTGATACTGAGAGAGAAATTAGAACCACTTCCTTCAGCTGTTTGAGAATTTGATCCGTACTCACTCTACCTGGAGGGAAAAAGTGAATCCTTAAGACCAAGAGTTGCATGTCACAAGCACTGAGTAGTTTCAGTCCCGTGGAATCTGAAACAGTCTTTGAGGCTACTACTGCTCTGCTCAGGGGAAGTGGCTGAGAGCAGGGAATGTATCACCCATCAAACTGGACCCTTTCTGTCAATAGGTATGACTGACAGTGCATGGCATCCACTTCCTAAGACATACTGAAAAGAGAGCAGAGAGGACTTTTCTCTGTGCCCTTTTCTAATCTCGAGAGTCCATGGACAAGAAATATGCGTATGCCTTCAATTTTCTACACAGCTCTGCTCTTCTTTACTTCTGCTGCTGTAGCTGTGATGCTTTATGGGCCCAGCTTGAACCAAAGGTGAATGGGGAAAGATTTTCTCTTGTCAGGTTCCAAAGGGGCAGCTGTGTTAGTCTAGTAAAGCAAAAAAAAAAAAAAAGCAAGGAGTCTTGTGGCACTTAAAGACTAACAGATTTATTTATCGCATGAGCTTTCTGATTTGCTGTTGCAGTATGACCTGATCCCATGTCTTACACTCCCCTGCATTTATTTTCATCCCATTCTGTAAGTTCCCCATCTTCAAAGCGTCTGATAAACTGTGATTTTTTCCCATGAAAGCTCATGCGATAAATAAGTCTGTTAGTCTTTAAGTGCCACAAGGCTCCTTGCTTTATTTTCTCCTGTATCCTTCCACAGTCAGAAATGAGAAATCCATGAGTCCTATAAACAGATCTTTAAAACAAATGGGGCTGTAGTTTAATCACCTGCACAGTAAAAGGAATGGAAGCACAGGCAACTGAAATCATCTGTTCCTGTAGCAGCAAGGCAGCATCTTCTGTTTCCCCAGAACCTTGCACACCAAGGAAGCTATTTTTGACAAAAAATGAACACTTTGGCTCCAGCAGCTGTATTTATCTTACCCATTTAGGCTGTCTTTCATTTGTACTTAGTTTATTTCTGTTTTTTCAGGGAACTGATGGGACATATTTTCCTTCCACAGAAATGCAGTTGATATAATGTAATCTCTCACTCCCAGGGAACAGTACACTCCCCTTCATCACTTAGGGCCTGATCCAAATCCAAAGGGGTATTTTTCCTTTGGACTTGAAGGAGGAATTCACTGAAGGAAGTCAGACTAAATGATCACAATTATACTTTTGGACCTTAAAAATCTATTAATCTAATGTACAAAGCTGAATTTGCTTGTGCAGACCATGGAATACTGTACCAGTTTCTAACTCATTATTGTAAGAAGCCTGATATGGGAACCTGCAGTGTAAGATTTATAAGACTAAAACCAGTCAAAATTAGCATTTATCAGGATAACCACAAAAGTTATCACATGAATAAATGCGTCTATAGCATCTTCCATCCCAGAGTGCATCATACATAACTCTTCATGATAAAAATGCAGCCACCTCTGCAGTAGAAATGACAGTCACTTGGACAACTGGAACAAACATGCTGCTCAACAATGAAACAGTGGGATATTTGATGCAAAAACAAATCCTCTTCCTATGAGAAGGAGCAAGGAACCATTAGTGACTAAACCAATGTGTCACAGAACCCAGGTGGGCCATCAGATCTGAGCAGGTGTGCTATAGAATTTTTTGAAAAACTACTCAAAGAGCTCTGGTTTGGCTCTTGGCTCATGAATATTCATGAGTTTATTTGGAATCATATGGTGGTGTGCCTCTAATTAATTTAAGATAGCAAGGTAGCCACAGCAGAGAAAATGTTGGGAACTACTGGACTAAACAGAGGAGAAATCTGCTTCTAAGGTGTCTCTCTAAAGATCCTCATGTAGTAAAACTAAGTCAGTTTAATTCAAAGAAAGTCTAGAGTGATCTTTGTGGGATTTAAAGTGCAATATTAGAAGCATCAAATCTGAAACGCGAGGCTAAGCCATCCACTCCAGAGATCATAACTTCTCTCACTGACATTGTTGCTCCAAGCAGACAGTGGGTATGTCCACGCACACTCCTTATTTCGAAACAACAGTGGTTGTTTCGAACTAAGGAGTGCCATGGCCACACGACGCACGGCCATTTCGAAAGAAGCAAACCGCTTCTTTCGAAATGGCCGTGGTCTTTGCGAAATAACTTAAACCTCGTTACATGTCGAAACAGAGTTGTTTCGAAACAGAGGTTTCGAAACAGCCCTGTTCGGACATGTTGTTTCGGAACAAAGTGTTCCGAGACAACATGTGCCCCTCCTCCCAGGGCGCTAAGCACCCTGGGAGGAAGGGCTGACCCCTCAGCACCCTGGCCAGGGTGCTGAGGGGTGTCCACGGGCTGTGGGGAGGGGCGCGGGGCTGCGCTGCACGCTGCCGGTGCCTGAAGGGGACTGCAGGCACCGCGCCTCACCTGGCGGGTGCATGCAGCCCCCTGCAAGCACCCGCCAGGAGAGGGCAGCCGGGCACTTCACCCCAGGGGCTTTAAAGCCCCTGCTGCCCCCCAGCCTGGAGGCGCAGCCCTGGCGCACAGCTGCAGCCCGCCGCTGCCGGGGCCGGAGTAAGCGCGGGCCGGAATCCCCGGCCTGACACGCCAGCAGGGGGCGTGTCGGGGCATCCCCCCCCCCCGACACACCCTCGGGAATCCCCGGC
>ML681989.1:17619374-17661290 GCA_007922195.1 Podocnemis expansa | reverse complement strand
GAGGATCACCTCTTGCAGTATCATTGGTTCCTACATGGATGAGAAGCCGGTGTAACTGTTCTTGGTTTCCCAATGCTGCATGGGGGGGGGGGTCTGTCCCGAGGGGTTGAGAGGAACTGGATGCAGTATCCTCGCACCACCATTTTGAGGACCCATTGATCTGATGTAGTGTGGGCCCACCAGCAGGCAAAGTGGCGCAGGTGGTGGGGGGAGAACAGGGACCCCGGGGTGCTGCCCTTGAAGGGACCATTAAAAGCACTGTTTATGGCCTGAGGAGTGGTTGGACCCCTGTCCATGCCTTCCAGACTGAGAGTCATTGAGTTTTCCCCCCTTACCTGGATGATTCTTGTCCTATCCAGGTCCTCAAGGTGGTGCTGGGGGAACTGGAGGGATCTTGGGAACTGACTCTGCAGTTGAATCTGCTGCTTTAATTGCTGCAACTGCTGTTGGAGCTGTTGATGTGGTCTCGTCATGTGGCTGTTGGATTGTGGGGTGTATATCCCTAGGGATCAAAGCTTGGCACTCAAGTCCTTCATACCATGGAGCTTTGCATCCATGGATGGAGCAAAGAGTTCAGGTCCTTCAAAGAGGGGGGTCTTGGATAATTTGCTGCATCTGTGTGGATAGGCCTGAGCCTTTGAGCCAGGCCGACCGATGCATGATGACTGTGGAGGCCATGTTGCGGGCTGCTGTATCCCCTGTGTCCCAGGTTGCTGCCAGAGCATCCCTGGATGCCCTCTCCCCTTCCTCTAGCATTGCTTCAAAGTCTCTTAGGTGCTCATCAGAGATGGCTGTGCGGAAGTTTCGCATGGCATCCCACAGGTTAAAAATGTAATGCGTCATTAAGGCTGAATGGTTGGAGATACATAGCTGAATGGCTGCGAAGGAGTATACCTTCCTCCCCAGGAGGTCAAGCTTCTTTGCCTCTTTGTTTTTGGACATGGAGCTCAGCTGTCCCTTTCTCTCCCTTTCGTTTACGGCATCAACCACCAGGGACCCTGGAGTTGGGTGATGAAATAAGAAAGAGAACCCGTCTGGAAAGATGTAGTATTTCTTATCTGCGACCTTGGACACTGGTGGGATCGAGGATGGCATTTGCCAACATTCTTGGATGATGTGATATACTCCCAAGTTTAATGGGATTACCACCCTTGCTGGAGGGGCTCTATGGCATGCATCGAAGAGGGAGTCATCCTCCTCTTGGATTACTCCTAATTTCAATTTAAAGTTTGCTGCCATATGGCGGAAGAGGTCCTGCTCTATGAGGGGATCTCCCTTGTGGTCAGCGGACATGTTGATAGACACTCATTGGGTGAGGAGGAGGATTGGGCCCAGGATCTACTGTGTTGTATAGCATTAGGATCAGGGTCATCGTTGGAGAGATCTGAGAACTCCAGTGGATGCGACCAGGTGTAGTGAGAGGAGGCATCATCAGTTGTTGTGCTAAGCCAGTCAAGGGTCCACTCATTATGGGGTGATCTTGTTAGAGGCATAGGCGCAGTGGGCAGAACGGACACCTCTCCTTGTATCCGTGGTCTTTTTGACCTCACTGAGCTCAGGGATGGGGAGCTCTTGTGAAGTCTCTTCCTTGGGCGCTCCTCCTGAGAAGAGGAGGGGCGGTCCTTGGAGGATGATCTAGAAGACACTCCACCTGATGTCCAGGAACCTGGCACTGAGAGCTCTTCAGAGGAGTGATGGAGTGAAGTTTCCCGCCCCTCTGTACTGGACTGTGGTAGCGGTGGATGGCTGGGCAGTGCCGTACTGGGTCCCAATGTTGGGCCAGTTGCTGATACCTGTTTACAGATCAGTGTCAGGTTGGAGACTAGAGTGGATCTGGATGCCAGTACCGGTGTAGGTGCTGGGCTGGTTGATGGTACCAGGTGTGATGCTGTCTGAGTCTAGGGGGTTGCTTATGATTATTTTTCATATTGATATTTCATATTTACAGTTATCCATGTGATAGGTCATGTTTGGTATCAATAGAAAGGCTCTAATTTGCTAAGAATGATTATATGATTTGTATGTAGGTATCATGCCTGTATTGGAGATTAGAAATCTATTTGTTTTTATGTGTTCCAAGTTGTTTGAGCTAAAGTAATCCCAGACTGGTTGTGTGCAAACTATTGTCATATTGATGGCCCATCAGGAGGGGACTCCCAGCTACAGTAGGCCCAAGAGGAAACCTTTTTGACCAGTTACCTAGACTGACCATGTGGCCCACCTCCATTTTGATCTGGCAAGGACTCTGAGATAAAAGGCAGGGGACCTATTCTCCATTTTGTCTTTAGTCTCTAGTCTCTGGTCTATCTGCAACCAACACCTGCCTCTGGAACTATTCTGCTGGGACTGAACAAAGGACTGAGACCCACCCAGCTGCTGCTGCTGCTGGGTGTGCACCAGAGGAGTGGGACTAATCTGCAAACTACAGGATCTTCAAGGATTTGTTTTCTATGGACTCTAAATTATTTGTATGTATGTGATTCACTTTGACCCTTTAACATCTCTCATAAGTAGCTTGTTTTCTGTTTATATTAAACCTTTAGTTGTAGTTACTAAAGAATTGGCTGGTGGCTTGGTATTTTGGGTAAGATCCAAGCCTACCTTGTTCTGGGTGATGTGGCTGGCCCTTTGGGGTCAGGAGAACTTATTTCATAAAGAGACTCAGTGGCTAGAGGGGACCTTAGGAACTGATGTGCAGTAAGGGTGCTGCTTCTATTTTGTTGTGCTTGGTGATGACCAGAGTGGGGGAACCAGGAGCATGTTTTGTTACTGACTGGGAGACTGGTTTAAGTACCACCCATCAGTGGTTTGGGGATTTGGCCCCTGGTACTGCAGCTTGCCCTGATTTTGGCACATTCAGAAGGTTATCCCAGGAGGCCCAGGTCACACCACACTTGTCGGTACCGGGCCTGGTGGTACCAGGCTTGATGTCAGTACTGGACTTGACATCAGTACCATGAGGAGTGGTACCATGTCCTGTGGTACCAGTGAAGATGGTGCCGCTTTGGTCCTCTTCTTCTTCTTCTGCACCGGAGCTAGGTTATGGCGCCCTTGATGGTCCGTCAGGGGTGCCTGTGCCAGTACCTTTCTCGGTATAGCTGAGAGGCTACCCGGTGACCAATGAGCTCGGTGCTGGAGCGGTACCATTGTGGGTCAAGGTTTCGAGCCTGATACCGACGATCGGTGGCGGGGTTCCTGAGCCCGAGCTGATCGGAGGTCCAGCAGAGCGCTCATGGCTCAGCAGGCTTCAGGGTGATTACCCCACTCCCTGAGATCAAGAGAAGGCAGCACTCCCTTTCTAAGCAGGTCCTCCGCTTGAAGGACTGGCAAATGGAGCATTCTGCCATGAGGTGGGACTCACCCAGGCAAGCGGGGTATTTCTCATGTGAGTCGTCCATCGGAAAAGCCTTGCAGCACCCCAAGCATGGCTTGAAACCAGGCATCTTGAATATTGTGCAGAAGACAGGCACTTGCGTTTTGCAAGTTACACTGATCCAAAACTGACGCTGATGGCAGAAAAAGGAACTGGGAGGGTCAGGGTCACAGTCACCTATATAGCCGTGGTCATGGCACAGAGGGGCCTTTGGCTGTGTGCCCTGACCTGACAGGCTAACGCTAAAGACTTTCCGAGCTACTGTGTGCTGCGGCATGTAGACACCTATAACTGAATGATGTGAGCAGCTCTCAAAGGAGAAGCCATGTTACCAAGGTGATCTCCTGGACATGAGTGCCTGCAGGATTGGGCAGGGGGAATGGTCACATGGAAGAGAGAATATCCTGGCTGCATTATTTTTCAAATTTATTTGTATAGGCCAAAAGGAGTGAGTACCTAGATCTGCTCCTTTCTCCCCAAAGCCCACTCAGATGCCTTGTATCTTCCCTTGTATCTGTTTGATTTGGCAATGTATGAAATATTAACACCCCTTAGACTCTCCTAAGTCATAAATTATCAGATAGGAGCTCTTCTCTTGCTGCTTGAAGCATGTCTGAGATGCTGTCTCAGCTTTTTCCTGTCCAATATTTGATTGGCTCATGGTAATAAAGGCCCAGATTTTTAACAGTATTTAGTCATTTCTGGCCTTAATGTCAGAACGTTTTACTGATTTAGGAACCTAAAGTTCCTTTTCAAAGATGATTTAGGCACTTAAGAGCCAAAATCCCATTTGTTCCTAAATAAGTTATGGAATTTTAGTGGTAGTTCTTCACTGGACTCTCACTGCACTGCCCAATTTCTGCACCTCACTAAGCTGCCATGTATTAATACCAGCCTTGACCCTCTACACTTACTAGAATTCCCAACACATCTCTCAGCTGAGAACATGTCACCCGTCTGGACTAGGAGTAGGGGCAGTCATACGATCTCAGTCCCAAAATTCTGATCTTCATCCCACCTGATTATTAGAAGACATGTCAACTCTTACTCGCTGCCTTACTATTTCTTAGCTCTTCCTCTGCCCCTATTTCCTTTAACAAGTTGCACCTGTTCAGGATACATTTAATTTCATTTAATGGTCTTTGGCACCGTTGCTGGTGTCACAGAGGATGAAACTTTTTCAGACAGATTTTGAGCAGCGCTTGGCACTCAGCTGTTCTTTGAGAACTGTGGGAGCTGCATGTCTACAAATCTGGCCCTTTAAGAACCAAGCACTCCAGGGTCAGAACTTGAGTGACCACTGAGAGACAGCATCTCTATATGCTGTTCACCAGTGTTTGCATCGCTACAACTGTCCTGCTTTGTTGTTACAGTATGACCTGCTCCCATGACTTATACTTCTCTGCATTTATTTCCTACCATTCTGTAATCTCCCTTATCTTCAAAGCATCTGATGAACTCGGCTTTTCTCCCACAAAAGCTCATGAAATAAATAAATTTGTCAGTCTTTAAGTGCCACAGGACTCCATGTTTGTTTTACTGAACTAGTCTAACACAGATGCCCCTTCAGAAAGGATCTGTCACTCTCATAGTGGCCTGCAGAATGAAAAAATTGAACAGCCTCTGCCTGCAAAAAGGTGCTTCACACTTTTTCTTCAGAGAGGAATTTTTCCTCAGTCCCTTACAGAAGTTAACATTTTTAAAGGAAGACCTTAATTTGCCTTCCTGCTGAGGGCTCTCATTCTTAGGGTTCCTGTTTCCAAATTTGCACTGCAGAAACCTGCCTCCCTGCTGGGGGTCATCCAGCAGCATCCTGCTGCCACCTATGCAAAGGAGATAGGACTATATTCAGAGACATTCCTTTTGTCCAGAAGGTGTCTTCTGGAACATGGCCAGAGCCTTGTATTCTTTGGTTTTTTCTGCACAGGTTTGTTCCTGGTGCTCTTTCAGTTACATGCTCTGTTTTAATGCAGAATTCAGAGGTGGTTCCAAAATAATAAACTCTAGACAGGAAACGTTTGTTTTGTTTGGCTTTTGTCAGGATTTTGAGTCAAATTGCATCTCTCTGTGCTGGCTTTTATCTGCCCTGCTTGCCTTCCATCTGTTTAATCAGAACTTCTGCCCTTGGAAATGGCTGATTCACTGACTCCTCGAGTAGAAGACAACATGTGGGCAGGGTTAAGGAAGGGAAAATAATTTATTTTATTTCCTTTCATCTTTCCTTCTTTGGTCCCTTCACACTGAGCTTATATTTGCTAGACTGTGCTAAGCTCAGGTACACTGGGGTAAAAGTCTTCTTTCTGTTTCACCATCAGTGGAACAAACACAAGGGTAGGGGGGCATTTCTGGCACATGATGGCATAAATCACGTTAGTGGATGAGCAGGTGAAGGACCTTTTGATGGAGTAGCTGGCTTGCAAGTCTTATGCATTCGACAAACAGGACAATCCCTAAGCAGAAAAATAAATGCATACAAAACTGACATCAGAAATCACAAAACAAAAAAAGCAGTTGCTGAGCACGTCCATCCTCCTAATCACTCCATTGATGATTTGTTAATGATGGTCATCAAGAAAATCAATGGGACATCAAGACTTCAAAGAGAAACAGCTGAAATCTAACTAATATGCAAATTAAATTGTGTGAAAGAAGGACTGAATTGTGACTATGGATTCTTTTCACATTATAACTGGTAATTTGACTTCATCCTCCCTCTGTGTGCTGTTTCCTCGAGTTTGAATCCTTACACATGCTCTGATTTGCTGTTGCAGTGTGACCTAATCCCATGGTTTACACTCCCCTGCCTTTATTTTTATCCAATTCTGTAAGTTCTCCCTCTTCAAAGCATCTGATGAAGTGGGATATTCTCCCATGAAACCTCATGAGATAAATAAATCTTTTAGTCTTTAAGTGCCACAAGACTCTCGCTTTTTTTGCTTTACTAGACTAACATGGCTGCCCCATTGGAACTTGAATAAAAATAATGTTGCACATGGTACACATTCCACTTCTACATTTCCTCATTAACCCAGCACAGTTGATGGTAATTAATTAGACCTCATAACATCTCCATACTTGAGGAACTGCTACTGGAAGGCCATCATCTCTAGGTATGAGCACAGTAGCCATTTGAAACTGTCGGCAGAATGTGTTAGGCAGCAAAATTCAGTTATCTGATCTGTATGGTTTGATCACTTTGATGTCTTTGTCAAATATTCAGAACCTTGTAAGGTGTAAATATTAAGGGCACTTGTGGAATTTAATAAAAATAGTTTTCATAAAGTCAAACTTTCTTTTCTGAGTAGTCAGAGGGAAAGCAAAGTTCTTCCTATCTGTCCATTTCAGATAAAAAAGTGCCTGCATGAATTAAACAGTCCTCCTAAGGGCTACTTACTTTTCCTCTGGTAAGTATTTCCTTCCATTGTCTTGCATGGCTGTTACTGTCTCCAGGCCATCCTTGTGGGGAAAAGGGGTGGGGCCAATGGGAGGCCCCTGGCTACTCCCATCCACACACTGAGGGGGGCGTGGGCCAGCCCAGAGGCCAAACTCCATGCTGCCTCCCCACCCCTGAGCTGGCTGCTCCACCCTCGGGGTGGGGCACAGGGCAGGCTGGCCCAGCAGCTAAGCTCCATGCTCCCACACCACCCCTTGCCTTTGGCTTGCCACCAAAGGCAGTGGGGTAGTGTGAGTAGCCAATGCAGCAATGGGGAGCTGTGCTGTGGGCCACAAACTGCCCTGCTGGTAAGGGCACAGCACGGGGCTCAGGGCATCACTATGCTCAGCCCCCCCCCCCCCAAAGATGTATCACTGTTTGCCTCCTTTGTGGATGTTTGTAATATCAATACAGCATGGTGTAAGTTTTAAGAGATGTGCTCAATAACACTGGCTATGTCTACACTTACATGTGAATTTGAATTGATTTGTCATCAATTCAAATTCAAATAAGTGCATGGACATGCCCACTTTCCTCAATTTGAACTGAGGCACTCATCAGTTCGAATTGAGGAAAGCAGAGTTCGAATTGGTCAAACCTGCTTTTCCATCGAAGTCAGGGTCAATTCGAAGTAAAGTAATTCGAATTGACATAGTGTGGCCATGTCAATTTGAATTCACTGTTAGTTTGAATTAGCCACAGCTTGATTTTTCCCTATACAATAGCGCCCCCTACTGAATTTGAACTAGAAGTCCTGTTCATGGACATGCCAATTCGAATTGGATTCTCTAGTGTGGCCATGTCAATTCAAATTGACTGAATTCGAATTAGATTTGAATTGGTCAATTCGAATTCAGTAATTCGAATTGAAATGCTTAGTGTAGACATAGCCACTGTGATTAGCAGACTTCCTTCATGAGGACAATGAGAGAGTGTAATTCTCAAAGCTTCATCCAGACCCAAGTTTCTCCCATGATAGCACAAAGCTGTGACACAAAATATGAACAGACAATTGCATAAGGTCAAGAAGTTTGCTCTCAAATATTTCACTGGCTGCAGCTGAATTCCTCTTGTATACCACTGAACTATTTCTAACTATGTCTTAATTTCCCACCTCTTTGTCAGGTGACAGCTGTTCTTTCCATATACCCAGTACTCAATGTGCAATGAAAATAGGGCTGGGACTCAAGGAATATTTTTACTTTCCTAACTGACAGTGCATGTCCATATGTGACAGGGCTATGAACTGCCAAGCCTAGAGACAAGCCTTGGCAGAAATTAAGTGCTTTATATTTTTGGAGTAAACCACATGACAGCAATCCTTTAAAAATGAAATGCTCAGAAGTGGACTGATAGTGGGAGATGCTTTTCTTTGTAGTACTATGGACCTGCTGCTTTCTGTACTCCAGCAAAAGTACTGATTACCTCAGCAGGACTTTGCGAGAGAGAGAAATGTGGGGTCACATACTCAAGGAATGCAATCTTTAACCGATACTGGGGGCAACTGAAAACATTCAAGGAGTGCTGTGCCACTTTTAAAAGACTACTAAATGTATCTATCAGATGAGCTTTCCTGGGAGAAAGTCCCACTTCATCAGATGCTCAAAGGGGGATTTTCTCCCAAGAAAGCTCATCCGATAAATAAATTTGTTTGTTTTTAAAAGTGCCACAGGACTCCTTGTTTGTTTTACTGAAGTAGACTAACATGACTACCCCTTCGGAAACTGAAAGCATTGTAACTCTTCATGAGATGTCCCTGTCCAAGGCAGACATAGTTGGTACAATAGAAAATGTGAAAAATGGGAGTTAGGAGCTTAAAAACACTTCTGAAAAATTTACCCTAAAACTATAATGCTGTAGCCAGCTTGAAAGTCAAGTAAATGGGATAAAGAATTCTTTCCTCCATGCATGTCTTGAGTGGGAAACCTTTGCAGAGTTTATCCAGAAAGGCAGCCCAATGACTAGAGTAACCTACTTAAGGGCAGGGAGGCCGGTAGGTAGAAGAAGTGAACAGACAGGAGGATACATACCACAATGGACCCTCTGTGGTGCTGTCTCCTTTTCACAGGGGTCCCTGTAGATGTGAGCTTTACCTACATCTAGTCCTTCACTTCCTCATGTGGCAGACCTGCTGCCAGAAGCCCTCTACCCAGCCATGGTGGCAGGGGCTGCACTTGGTCTTATGTCAATTCAAACAAGGAATCATGTGAACAATACTGTGGTTCATACATTTAAATAGTGGTTTTACTGTATTTCAGGAGCTTCTTTGGCACTCTGCCAGCTTTATGCATGGTTCTAAAGACGTGGAATGAGCATAGCTGTGGTCTCTAAACCCAATATACTGATCATGGCAGATGATCTTGGCATTGGTGACATAGGTTGCTATGATAATAATGCCCTAAGGTAAAGGTTCTCTTATTACAATATGTATCTGTTTAATTACTTCAGGTTGGCTACATGTTTTATAGGGATAAAATAAGAAAGGCTCCAGCTCCAATGAATTTACATTCCAAGAACTCAGTTTTTCCAACACTCATGCACATACTTACCTTGGTACAAATGAGTAGCCTTCTACATGTCAACAGCACCAGCTAATGAATAATTATGTCTATGTGCATGCAAGATTAGGGCCCAAATAAGCAATAATAAAAAAGAAATGAGGTATCCCTCTTGATAAATTTCCATTTTCTCCTGTACATTAACCTTCAACTACTTTTCATATTAATCATTGTTTATTTCTTGTCTATCTCTCTATGTATATCTTACACTGTCACCACTTCTACTTTTTCTCTATAAATGTTGCTCTTTCAGTGCTTTGGTTTTCTTTCAAACCTCATCCATTTTCTTTCTTCCTTCTTTTGAGCACCTTAAGCCTTTACTCACAAGGGATTCTGCTGGCTGACATTTATTAATTTACTCATGATGGATTACCTGAAAGACATGTATTTCCCTCAGTCAGCCTGAGACTGTAGCACAAACAGAATGGCATGAGATTCACATCTTTGGATTCTTTCCAGATTCTTTTTCCTCATGAAGGAGCAGAGAGCTGACTGGGAGTGTCCTACTGCCTTCTGTCATGGTCCTAGGGTTATGGAAAGGAGAACTGTAGACTTCTTGCCTCCATTGCTGTTGCTGGAGGTAGGAAGGACCATTTTCCTCCTCCTGCTGCTGCAGTTCTACACACTGGGAGAGTTAGCACCTTATAAAAATATCATTATGTAAATGTCTTTATATACTGTAATATATAATCTGTGGTGTCAATACTGAACAGCAACTGGTTCAGGCACAAGCACTCCATACACCTTGGTTCAGTGAACTGCAAAATACAGTGTTGTAAAATGGCTGCTAAAAGTGACATAGTCAAAGCATTTGTATAGGATGTTTTCCCTTCTATGTTGATCATCCCATTTACACATGTAATTTCAGTAGTTTCAGTTTTCCAAATTAAACAATTTTTGAAACCAGTAGCCAGGTTTATACTAGGGATAACTTATTAATGCCCATGAAATTGCATAAGGGATAAATTTGAGCCTTGTTCTCTAGTCATGATAGGCTACTCGCTCTGTGTGATAAATGCTTTTTTCTTAAAAGATAAAGAGGAAAGAAGGGAAAGCTTTTCAAAGCTGAGTTAATTTTTCTTTGCATTGCAGTAAGGTTAATGTATGTATTTATTCTTGAACATGCTACCTATTTGCGTTACCATATTCAAAGCATCTGATGAAGCGGGATTTTCTCCCATGGAACCTCATGAAATAAATATATTTATTAGTCTTTAAGTGCCATAGTACTCCTTGTTTGTTTGTGTTACTGAACTAGACTAACACAGCTGCCTCTTTGGATTTAAGTGTAATAGCTAGAAGTGAAAAGATGCCAATATAAAATGAGATTCTTCACACCCTTTTCTTTTTCAGACTGTGTTCTGCTGTGATTGAAAGCTGCAGATGAAGGGAATACAGTGGGTTCTAGTGAGCAACAGACAAGCTGTGAGCCAGTTTTGAAAACCCTGCCCATTATTTTAAATTCTTTACAGCTGGTTATTTTACTTACCCTAATTATTTCTTTATAGTGTGAAAGATCCCAAATTTATACAAAATAGATAAATTATACACAAAGGGCTGTTATCAGATGGAACTAGCTGTTATTTTTAGACTCTAATTGTGATTTCATGGTATAAAGAGACAAAAAAGTTAACTTGTTGTTTTTCAAGATGTTGTTGACAGCTAGTTGTTGTTTTGCTGTCCTGACAGCCTGTTGAGGAAGAACTTGACTTCTCTGTACTGTTTCAAGTAGCTAGCTCTTGATCACATAATCATATCATTTGCAAGTCTTCAAACTACAGAAGTGCCTTTTAACCTGATAAAAATGTGACCACCAGCACAAATATCAGTGTTTCTTGTGTGACTTACAAACTGCATGGTATACTAATCTGAACTGGATTTAGCTTGTCTAAGATAGTATGAGCCAAACCCATGAAGGAAATTGTCTACTTTGGTGGTTATAGCCTAGGACTAGGTTTCATTCCATCTTGAAGAATGATGATAACGCTTACTTGCCTCACAAGGGTGTTATGAGACTTAATTTATGTTTGAGGAAAAATTTTGAGATTTTTGGGCAAAAGATCTTTCACACATACGTAAGTGGCCTCATCACTGAAATATCTGAGTGCCTTGCAACCTCCAATATATTATCACAATACTCCTGTGATGTAGAGACCCATATACCCATAGGTAAGGAAGGAAGGCAACGCTGCCCAAAGTCACACCAATCTGAGGAAAACTTTCTTTACAGTCTCTCACATGGTGATCAGTTGGACCTTGACAATTTGATTAAGAACCAGACAGCCACAGTCTTAAGAAAGAGAATTCTTGGTATCACTTCAGAGCCCCAATTCACCCTGTCCAAAGTCCTTTCTCCAGCTGTAGCCATGCCTGATTCTTCAGAGCAAGGAGATTTAAAAAAAAAAAAAAAAACATTGGAATGCAGGGATCCCTTTCTGACACCTGCAGGTGGTCAGCTGAACTCCTAAATCATTAGCTATTGGAACATTACACAGAAACCAAAAGTCGGCCCCAGGGCTGCTAGCCCTGTTCGCAACCAACAATTCTGTCGTACAAATGCAGTCATAAATCTGTCCAGCTCTCTCTGAAAACTAGTTGCTTATCCCTACAACTCCTATTGGGAAGCTGTTCCAAAACTTCACCCTTCTGGTAGTTGAAAACCATCTACTAATTTCCAGACTAAATATGTTCAGAGTGAATGTATAGATAAGTATTCTTTGGCCAGGAAGCCTTTACCTTAAATATCTTTTCACCTTTGCTCATATTTAGGCCCCTTATCTACGTAGTGAGAGCAATCAGACTCTTGGCTTTCTTCTTGCTAGTCTAAACAAACCAAGTTTTTCCAGGCTTCTCTCATAAGATAGTCCTTCCAGTGTCTTGATCATTCAGGTAGCTCTTCTCAGCACAGCTTCCAATTTAAAGTCATCTTTGCTGAACATGGTCAGAATTTCAGAATTGCACTCAGTATTCCACGTAAGATCTTGTGCAATGGCATTAATACTTTTCTATTGCTATTGGAAATGTCTCACCTGATACTTCCTGGGATTGCATTTGCCTTTTTCACTGCCGCATCACATTGGTGACACCCAGTCATCCTGTGATTGGACCCCCACCCTGCCCCTACCCCCATGTCCAGGTCTCTCCTCCACTGTTGCTTCCAATTTATAAGACCTCAGCTTGTAGCAGAAATTCTTATTAGACTCTAAGTACATGACACTGAATTTAAACCCATTTCTGTCAGTTCAGTCTTCGATGTCATGCAGGTCTTCCTGTATATTATTTCCATCCTTCTCTGTATTGATGATGTCTCCCAACTACATAACCACTCTCTGATCCAATAATTCACCTTTTGCCACAACCTGATGCCTTCTCTGCTTTTAAACACTTCCTCGTCCCCACCTTCTCTAATTTAACTAAGAATTTTGCATGTGGCACAACATTAAATGGTTTACTGAACTCCAAGTATATTATATTTACTACACTTCCTTCACAGAAAAATCCATTATTTTCTCAAGATGAAATCAGATTAGACTTGTATTATTTACTTTCAGTAAATTCTTGTTGCATTACATCTCCTTTACTGTTCAGCACCATGAATTTAATTATTATTTCCTTCACAATTTGTAATTAAGCACTGCCTACTACTGAAGTCAGCCTAACAGGCCTGTAATTGCCTAGATCATTTTTCCACCTGTCTCAGCTATAGGTATGATGTAAGCTATTCTGCAGCACATCTGGTTCCACTCTCATATGGATCTGTCTGTGACAGCAAGAAATGGCACCTTGGATTGCTAATTCCCAACTTAATGCCCTAACCTGTGGGCCATCTTGCTTCCATGATGCAAAAAACAGTATTTGTATGCATCTGACAAAGTGGGTGGGAGCCCATGAAAGCTTATGCCTGAAAAAATTTGTTAGCCTTTAAGGTGCCATGGGACTCTTGTTTTTAAATATTATTTGTGTATTGTAAAATTGTCTTGCTGTATCTTTGACTCAGTGAAGACCTTTAATAGCACAGTAGCGAGTGTGATGCAAATACCTACATTAGTATCTAAGCAATTTGGGATTGTTACATTTTCTTCTTATGGTCTTGATCCTTCCTTGTGTGTGTTTTATGCACCATGAATAGTTTCAGTGACTTCAAAGTGCATGCATAGATTTTTTATGCAATGTTGTTCCCAGTATGTTAGAGTGCTAAGGTGGGTGATGTGATATCTTTTACTGGAACAACTTCTTCTGATGAAAAAAATAAACTATTGAGCTAACACAGAACTCTTCTGTCTCCCTCATCAGCAAAAGTTGGTCCACTAAAAGATATTTCCCTAAACCTGCTTAAGTTTTGGCAGGAGTGAGGCCTAAGCAATGAAACTAATGACAAAAGAAGCAAAAAATGATGAGCTGTCTTTTGTTGTGTTACAGGCATGACTTCCAGTAATGGGTATCGTCCTCTGCAGTGGAATGCTGGATAAGGAGGACTTCCTGTAAACGAAACCACTTTTGCTAAGGTGCTGCATCAGCAGGGTTATGCTACAGGACTTATAGGTAGGTAGGAGTATTTTTATCATGTGCTGTTATGTGCATGATTACCTGGATGTTTTTGAAACCGGGGTTTTTTTTATTCTCTATCAACTGTCTGTCAGCCACAAATATGTAGACCCTGAGCAGGTAAAAAAGAAAATAACTAGTAATTGAAAGAGACATGAAGAAGTTGGTGTCTATATTAATAGTTGTAATAATATTTCCTAGACTTTAAGGCCAGAAGGGACCATCATGATCATCTAGGTCTTATATAGTGTGTTTTATCAGGAGATTTCAAAATGCTTTACAAAGGAGGTCAATATCATTATCTCCTTTTGACAAAAGGAGGAACTAAGGCACAGGACTTGCCAAGATCATCCAACAGGCTAGTGTTAGAGCAAGGAATTGAATACAGATTTCCTGAGTTACCACTGGGTGCTCCATCCACTAGGAAATACTGCTTCTCTGATATTTATGCTCACTTTCCATTCATTCTATATTGTAATAAACTGATACTGTATATAATATTTGCAGTGTGGTAGACCCTAGAACAGTGGTTCCCAACCTGTGGTCTGTGTGGCTTTCAAAGTGGTTCACAGCTCCTTTCCTGCTGCCTGCAGAAGGGAGCAACTGCCTCAGGACCCAGGTGAAGCATGTTTCTGCAGGACTAAATGACTGGTTCAGTCTCCTTGCTGGACAGAAAAGAAATAAGAGATCAGCACTTCCCTGCCCCTGTCTATAGGAGGGAGCATGGCAAAATACTCTGCCTAGGTCCATAGGTGCTGAAATCCCTGCTGGAGCCAAAGGGAGCATTGATCTTCAGTCCCTATGCCTGCAGAAGGGAGCCACTGCCTAGGGACACAGGTGGCCTGCACAGGCCATGTCCAGTTTCCCTTCTGCAGCCACAGAGATGGGAGATCAGTGAGGAGGCAGCCTTCCAGCTGAGACTGATAGCACTTGGGGGTTTTAAAAATATCTGTGGCCTTCAAGCCAAAAAGATTGGGAACCACTGACCTAGAGTCTCCCATTTGGGGCTCATGGTCCTAGTGCTGTAGATGCGGTGCTCACACATAAAGAAATGGCAGCTCCTACTCCAGAGCTAACATTATTATTGGACAATTAATCAGAACCCAATGAAACATAAAATAGGAGAAGTGAAAAAATGTCACATGAAGTGACATAGTTACAATGATTAGAACAACTGAGCATTGTGTCAGATCCAGAAGCCTTTCCAAAGATTAACAAAACTCTCTGAGGGCATCCTTTGAGATGCGCGCGCACACACACACACACACACACACGCACATCCAGCAAAGGAAGAATTTTAATAATTTCATTTGGCTTTAGTGGGATAGAGGGAAATAGAAATTAACAGCAGATAGGTAGCACAAAACCGGCTAATATGTGTTTCTCACTCCTAGGTAGGTGGGCCCTGCTTTTTTTCAGAATTAGTTTATGTCTCTTGATTATTTAGTAACAGTACTTCATATTTTAAATATCTAAGTGTTTGATGGAAGAGCATATAAGTCAAGTCATTGGTGCTATTTGTCTTTATAACCACTAGTGATAAGAAGATCAAGGGCTTTTTTGTGAGGAGGAGGTCTGAAGACTAATCTAGGATATTTTTATTTATATATTTCAAGATCATAGAACAAAAGCAAACAATAGAATATGAGTACATAAACACTTAAGGAGAGGTGTCAAAAATCCAAGGACATAAAATCAGTTGAGTTTGCTTACTGATGAATAATCATGAAAAAGAGAATATTTTGATTTTATCATCAGCATATTCTTGTGCTGATTCACGTTGGTCAATATCACCCTTTCACCAGACAACTCCATACCTGATAACTGTTACCACCAGCTTTTTTCCTCAGCAAGGTTATTTTTAACTCAAATATATCTCAGCAAGAAAAAAACAAAGTGTCTTACCCAGCTTTGTAGTACAAAATCACTGACGACTCATTTTTGGTCTTTGGTTCTTTCAGTGAATTAAAACCATCCTTCTTCAGATAGTTGCCTGCTTCTTGACACTAACAAAAGATTCTTTTAATCGCATCTTATTTTATTTTATGGTAGATTTTGAAGTAAATTAATGTGCTATTCCACCTTTACCATCCTGGATCTAAAGTTTTTGATACTCGTGAACCCCTCAGAATGTTCTGAGGCTAATATATATCCAAGTATGTGGTAACCTGGATTTTTTTAAATTAAAAAGTGAGGTAGTTGAGAAGCTTGCAAACAGGGACTGCAAACAGGGGAGTTTGCCAGGGAAGGAGTTGGCGCTAGGTAAGTGATTTGCTTGTGTCTTTTTCCCTACAGGTGATTTGCTGACTGTGTGTTTGTGTCTTTTTCCCTACAGGTGATTGCTGTTAGTTGTGGGACTGTGATTGTGTGATTGGGTGGGAGCTGTTTGCACCATTGTTCCCTGATCACCTTTAATCACCAGCCTCTAGCAGCCTTGTGATTGGCCTTCCTCTGTGTGACTAACAAGGGGCAAGGGCTGACCTAGGTAGAGAAGGCCTTAAAAGCCACTGCTTGAGCAACTAGGGGGAGCTTGCGAACAGGGACTGCAAACAGGGGAATTTGCGAGGGAGTTTGGGGAGGAGTTTGGTGAAGCCATGATGGTGAAGAAGAGCTGCACTGCTTGTGCCAGCACCCCTTCTGTTTCCTTTGCCTCTGTTTGTAACCAGGCAGACTGTCTGACCATGGATATCTCTACCCAGATCCTGGTGTGGACTTGCAGGGACTGTGGCCTTCATTTTCCTCCCACTGATGATCAGGCCAGGGAGATGCGCCTATGTGATAGGTGCCTTCTGGTGGCATCTCTCAGGAAACAGGAAGGAGAGTTACAGATGGAGGAGCATGACTCCAGGGTATCTATGCCCTGGAAAAGTTCCTTGACAGTGTCCACGATGAGACATGCAAGGAGGAGGTCCTTATCCTGGTGCCAGGGGCTACTGCCACAGCTCTGGAGATGGATGGGATGCCTATGGCAGAGGGAGGCCACTGGAAGCTGGTCACCTCTGGCAGTAGACAGTGCTCCACGCCTGCTCACGTCCCACCCTCCATTGTGGTGAGGAACTGTTATGCGGCACTAGAGGCAATGCAGGAGGTAGAGGAGATGCCATGCACCCCAGAGGCTGGGGAGATCACAGCCATCTCACCTAAGAGGAAGTGTAGGGTTGTGGTGATTGGTGACTCACTCCTGAGAGGAACAGAGGCACCCATCTGTCACCCTGACAAGGTCTCTAGAGAGGTATGCTGCCTGCCAGGTGCATGTATCCGAGACGTTATGGGGGGATTGTCAAAAATCATCTGCCCCTCAGACTACTACCCCATGCTTCTTATCCATGTGGGAACCAATGATACTGTGAGAGGTGATCCTTGGCAGATCAAACGTGACTACAGGGCTCTGGGAGCACGGGTGAAGGAGTTTGGAGCACAGGTGGTGTTCTCCTTGATCCTTCCAGTCAAGGCTGGAGGCCTGAGGAGAGACGGATGCATACTAAAGGGGAATGCCTGGCTGTGAAAATGGTGTGATCAAGAGGGATTTGGCTTCCTTGACCATGGAGTACTGTTTCAGGAAGGAGGATTGATAGGCAGAGATGGCCTTCATCTGTCCAGAAAGGGGAAGTGCGTATTTGGACGCAGACTGGCTGACCTAGTGAGGAGGGCTTTAAACTAGGTTCAAAGGGGGAAAGAGACCAAAGCGCACAGGTAAGTGACAATGTGGGAGATCTGGGGGAAGGGATGGAACTTGGGGGGGTGTTGGGACTGTACCACTAGGAATAAAAGAGAAGGTAGTTGGAACATGGGGTGGGGGGGAATCAAATAAATGTCTTGAATGTTCTACTGAAGCCCCAATACATGAGGAGAGTGGGGAAGGACAACTCCAAGAAAAAATACAAGGAGGTATATGTAATAGCATTGAAAATCAAAATGACAAAGTAGGGAAATCAGCCTCATATCTTAGGTGCCTATACACTAATGCGAGCAGCCTAGGAAATAAGCAGGAAGAATTGGTAGTACTAGCACAGACAAGGAACTATGATATCATTGGAATAACAGAGATGTGGTGGGATAGTCTGCATAACTGGAGTTCTGCCATGGATGAGTATAAACTGTTCAGGAAGGACAGGCAGGGAAGAAGAAGGGGAGGAGTAGCACTATATCTAAAGGAGCTCTGTGACTGCTCAGACCTCCATTATGGAAGTGGAAGCGTGCCAGTAGAAAGTCTGTGGGTTACATTGAGAGGGGAAAGCAACAAGGGGGATGTTGTGGTGGGGGTCTGCTATAGACCACCAGACCAGAAGCAGGAGGTAGATGAGGTGTCCTATGGACAACTATCGGAAGCTTCTAGATCACAGGCCCTGGTGCTCATGGGGGACTTCAATTACCCTGACATCTCCTGGGAGGCCAATACAGCAGTGCATGGGCAATCCAGGAAATTTTTAGAGAGTGTTGGGGACAACTTTCTAGTACAAATGCTGGAGGAACCAACTAGGAGCCTTGCACCTCTCGACCTGCTGCTCACAAACAGGGAAGAATTGATCAGGGAGGTAGAGGTAAATGGCAAACTAGGCAATAGTGACCATGACATGGTTGAGTTCAGGAAGCTGATTAAAGGAAGGAAGGAAAGAAGCAAAATACAAACCCTGGACTTCAAAAAAAACAGATTTTGACTCCCTCAGGGAACTGATGGGCAGGATCCCTGGGAAGCTAATCTGAAGGGGAAAAGAGTCCAAGACAGTTGGTTATATTAAAGAAACCCTGCTAAGGGCACAGGAAGTTACCATTCTAATTAGGAGAAAGAACAGCAAACATGTGAGGCAGCCAGAATGGCTTAGCAGAGAACTCTGCTGTGAGCTTAAACATAAAAAGGAAGCTTACAGGAAGTGGAAGCTTGGTCAGATGACCAAGGAGGCATATAAAGATATTGCTAGGGACTGCAGGGATAAAATCAGAAAGGCCAAAGGACAAATGGAGTTGCAGCTAGTGAGGGATGTAAAGGATAACAGGAAGGGGTTCTACAAGTATGTTAATAACAAGAAGAGGATCAGGGATGGTGTAGGCCCCTTACTGAATGAGGCAGGCATCCTCGTGACAGAGGATGAGGGAAAAGCTGAAGTGCTCAGTGCATTTTTTGCTTCAGTTTTCACAGGCAGGGTCAGCTCCCTGCCCAATACCATGCGTATGGCAGATGGGAGAGAAGAAGACAGGCCCTTGGTGATGGAAGGTCAGGTTAGGGACTGCTTAAAGAAGGTGGATGTGCACAAGTCCATGGGGCCGGACAAACTGCATCCAAGGGTGCTAAGGGAATTGGCTGATGAGATAGCAGCACCGCTGGCCATTATCTTTCAAAACTCATGGAGAATGGGGGAGGTGCCAGAGGACTGGAAAAAAGCAAATATAGGACCTATTTTCAAGAAAGGGAAAAAGGAGACTCCGGGGAATTGCAGACCTGTCAGAGTCACCTCAATCCCTGGAAAAATTATGGAGCAGATTCTCAAAGAATCCATCCTCAAACACTTAGAGGAAAATAAAGTGATCAGGAATAGTCAGCATGGGTTCACCAAGGGTAAATCATGCCTGACCAATCTCATTTCCTTCTATGATCAGATAACTGGTTTTCTGGATGCAGGAAGAACCGTTGATGTGATATACCTTGATTTTAGCAAGGCTTTTGATACAGTTCCCCACAGCATTCTCATTGGCAAATTAAGGAAGTATGGGTTGGATAGGCGGACTATGGATAGAAAACTGGCTAGATCAATGGTTTCAGCATGTAGGAATCAATGGTTCCATGTCTAGCTGGCAACCAGTCACGAGTGGTGTGCCCCAGGGGTTGGTCCTGGGGTTGGTTCTGTTCAACGTTTTCATCAATGGTCTGGATGATGGAATAGACTGCATTCTCAGTAAGTTTCCGGATGACACCAAGCTGGGGGGACCAGTAGACACGTTGGAGGGCAAGGACAGGATTCAGGGAGACCTAGATAAATTGGAACAGTGGGCTAATAGAAATCTTATGAGGTTCAATAAGGACAACTGTAAAATCCTGCACTTGGGATGGAAAAACCCCATGCACTGCTACAGGCTGGGGAACATTCAGCTAAGCAGCAGCAGTGTAGAAAAGGACCTGGGGGTCATGGTGGATGGGAAGCTAGATATGAGTCAGCAGTGTGCTCTTGCTGCCAAAAAGGCCAATGGCATACTGGGCTGCATCAAAAGACGTATTACCAGCAGATCAAGGGATGTGATCATTCCCCTCTATTGTGCACTGGTGAGGCCACATCTAGAATACTGTGTTCAGTTTTGGGCTCCCCACTACAAAAAGGGCAGGGACATGCTAGAGAGAGTTCAGAGGAGGGCAACCAAAATGATTAAAGGGCTGGAGCACAAGCCTTATGAGGAAAGACTGAAAGCATTAGGCTTATTTAGTCTGCAGAAGAGAAGATTGAGGGGGGATTTGATAGCAACCTTCAACTACTTGAAGGGATGCTCCAGGGAAGATGGAGCTCGACTGTTCTCAGTGGTGACAGAAGACAGAACAAGGAGCAATGGTCTCAAGTTACAGTTAGGGAGGTCGAGGCTGGATATTAGAAAAAACTTTTTTTCCTAGGCAAGTGGTGAAGCACTGGAATGACCTGCCTAGGGAGGTGGTTGAAGCTCCATGTTTGGAGGTGTTTAAGGCCCAGCTGGACAAAGCCATGATTGGGATGGTTTAGTGGGAGTGGTCCTGCTTCTGGCAGGGTGTTGGGCTAGATGACTTATGAGGTCCCTTCCAACCCTATGATTCTATAAGCTAAATTTAGTATCAACATAGTTTCAAACCTCTTTTTTTTTAAGAATATTGAGAACTCTGTTTGCTCTTTAGGCTGCACACTAGATAAATGATTTAGCCCTGGGTAAATGAGCTGTATCCTAGGGAAGCCAGCTGTGCTGAGGGAATGCTATAGTTTTCACTGCATTTAGGGTGTTCTGTACCAGCAGACATGGAGAGGGTTTCTATGTATTCATTTACAGGGACATCATGCTGGAGCGATCAAACTCTCAGTAAGAAAAAATCTAAAGGCTATGGGAAACCTCTTTTCTCAATGTAGGCAGGGGGAGGGTCCCGCTATTGTGGGAAACTTCCCAGACTTTGTATACCACCCCAGTGAAGGTGGGCAGCACAAGGATCTGAGTCCCTGCTCCCACTTCCTTTACCCCAAGGCCTCCCTGACCTCAAAGGCTCCCCTCCCAATCTTCCATTTGGAGGAGTCCTTGTAACCCCAGCAAGGCTGGGCCCCAGAATTTCTGGGGGCTCGACCCCCACTCTTATCGTGGTGTCTCAGGACAGGGGTAGGGTGTCCCCACTCCGGGGTGCTGACCACCAGTCACTATATACAATTCTGGCCCACCAGTCACTATATACAATTTATTTAAGCACACAGAAATAAAAAGAACCCAATAAGAAAATAGAGAAAAAGTGGAAAAGGTGAACAGGAAACTCTCAGTGTCACCCCCTGGTGTGGAGGCACTACACAGAGTCTCTGGACCTGAGAAACAGTCTGTCTGTCCTCCACGTTGCAAGCCCTCTGCCCAGGCCTGGCTGCGACTGGATGATCCAGGGGGTCAGATGCAGGCTCCGGCTGTGGCCACACGTCCCCAAGCTCCAGGGGCAGGGCCCTTCTTCCCAGCATCAGCCCCCCTTCACTGCTCCCCAGCTGCTCACCACACCCAGCTCCACATGGCTGCAACTCCAGCTCCCAGCTGCTGCTCTGGTTCAGTGGGGCTCCTCTGGTTCTCCTGCTGTGGGTCTGCACAAATGAGCTCAGCACCTTGGGCTCCTTCTCTGGTCTCCCGCCCCAACTTCAGACAACTCTGGCTCTGTCACTGTCTCCAGCTCTGCTCTGCTCAGCTCCGCTTGGCTTTCTGCTGGTCCAGCTGCTGTGGGTCTGCTCTGCGCAAATCAGCTCAGCCTGGCCTCCCTTCGTGGGTCCTCTGGCTCCCAGCTGCTGGCTGCTTAGTGCTTCCTCCTTAGCTCAGCCCCACACACACTCTGGCTTGCCCAGGCATGTCCAGCCTGCAGTTTCAGCTCAGGGGCAGGGGAGCACTTTCAATCAATCAGGCCATCCTGGAACACTGGTCCCTCCCACGGGCCGTGGGGCTGTCTGTTTCACAGTCCTGCTTCCAGGCGGGAGTGGCCAATCAAAAGGCCCATTCAGTCTCAGTAAGGGGCTGTCAGTCCCCTTACATCAAGCATTCTGTGAGAGCATGACACAACTCCTGCCAAATTAAGCCAAGATGACTTGGCCTTATTACAAAAACATGCTGCATATGGTTAATAAAAGCTATGATGTCAGTAATTATTATTATGTCAGGGTTGGAGGGCTAATTGCACCTTTGTCCCCTTTTAGGCCTTTGGATGCACCACCTTGGACCTTTGTCTCCTGAGCTGGAATTCCACAGTTTTTTCAGTAATACCCACAAAAATTGAGGGCACCCCATCTGTGCCTAGCTGAGGGCTTGAGGCATGACCTGGTTAATTTAGGCACCCCCATGCAGTCAGACAAATTCAGTGATGTTTAGCTGTTATTGCCCAGAAATCACAGCTGCATGGCTGATCGGTACTGAACTAAAAAGGAGAGTGCTATTCCTTGCAATGAAAAGGGAAATACTGCACAATTTTATTGGTTTCAGTACACTCTACACAAGACAAATTCCAAGCATAAAGCATGTAAATGTTTTTATTTTTATTTTTCAAACTGCAACCTGTATTCATTTTGCAACCTGGTCTGATTTCTAAGGCAGCATTTGCCAAGCACACACCCATGGGCAAAGACTTGAAATTCTGGCTCTCTGAGCTATGGAAATTATGCCTAACTGACTGTGAAAGTTTATCTGCCTTGGGAGAGGTCAAAAAAACTTTTTCAAGCTTCTGGTTCTTCTCTATGCAGCTAGACTGTAAAGTGGTTCTGATTCCAACAACTGAATCTGAAGGATGTGGCTTTCCTCCTTAAGTTCTAGATTTGGTTAATGAGATTGATGGGATCTGGGGAGGGAAAAGGAAAACATAAAGCAGCTGCTAGGCTGGGATACCCAATGACTGTGCTGTGCATACCCAACCATATCACAGCAGTGGGGCAGCCTGAGCCTTCTAATGCTTGATCTATGCAGAAATATTTTTCTGTCTATACCTGGCTGATTCCTGTGTATGATGTGTTAGGGAAACATATTTGACTAAGAGTTCAATTCAAATAAAGGCGTATGATAAGTTTGAAATCATTGGCTATGTTCACACGTAGACTGTTATTTTGAAATAAGTTATTTCGAAATAAAGTCCTTATTCTGAAATAAATTAATTCAAATTAAGAAAATGTTAATTCGAATTAAAGGAAAGCCTGCTATCAAAATGGCTGTTATTTCGAAATGGTTATCTTGAAATAAGGCCATTTGGACATGTTGTTTCGAAACAATGATGTTTCGAAACGACGGCTATTTCGATTTCAAGCGAGGTTTTGCTGTTTCAAAATAATGGCTGTTATTTTGAAACAATGGGTCCCGTTGTTTCGAAATAATGGAACGTTGTGTGGACATAAGAAATTTTATTTTGAAACAACGGCTATGGTTTCAAAATAAAACTCTCGTCTGAACACAGCTATTAAGATTCTTGTTTCTGTTCTTAATGTTGTCGGGTGACTTTTTTCAAAACTACTTAAGAACTTTAGAGCCAAAGTCTCACTTTCAAAAAAACAAAATAGGCACTTGGACTCCTAAGTAGCAAAATTTTAAGTCCTTAAGTCACTTTTGAAAATGTTAGTCCAGGTCTAAATAGAACCAATCTGTACTGAAACTCTGAATTAAAATGGAAGATAAGGCACTTGAAATGCTATTTTTTAAAAGAAATTTCAGTCCCTTCAGACTTGTGTGTTCTTCAGGACCATCCCGAAGATAGGGCGAGCAGGGCAGCTGCCCAGGGCCCCATGGGGCCTGCACTACTCCCCCCCCCCCCATGCCAGGGACTGGGTGAGCCAGTCCAAAGAGTGGCCCGGTTCAGCACCACCAGTCCACCCCCTGCCACGTGCGCTGCTCTTGGCTCTGTGCCAGAGCAGCGGGGAGGGGGTGGAAGGCAGCGTGGGGCCCATATCACTACCCCCCTAGCCGCGCTGCCTCCCGCCCTCTCTCCACTGCTCCGGCACAGAGCTGAGAGCAGCGTACATGGCCAGGGGGTGGGTGGACTGGCAGCACTGAACCGGGCTGCCCTTTTGGCCAGCTCACCTGATCCCCAGCATGGGATGGCCAGTGCAATGCCTGCCCCTACCCTGGGCTTGCCATCCCTGCCCCCCCCCCCAGTGCTAGGAGGGTGCTGAGTGGGGGCCCTGCAGAGGGGAATTTGCCCAGGGCCCCGCAACCCCCAAGAACTGCCCTGGTGTTCTCAGAATTTTTCCAGTCCCTCCTGTTATGCTAGCCCATGAGGCTATTAGGTATAGGCTTTTAAAAGTCTCCCATGACACCACTACACTCTGAACCTACAAAAGAATATAGACTAGTCATCAGGAGGATTAGACTTGGAATTAGGTGCAAGTTTCTAACCATCAGAGGAGTGAAGTTCTGGAATAGTTTCCAAGGGAAGCTGTGGGAGCAAAAAAACTGACTGGCTTCAAAAACTGAGCTTGATAAATTTATGGGATGGGGCAGCCTAGTTTGGCAATCGACTGATGTTTGACTACTGTTGGTACATATGCCAATGACCTGAGATAGGACATTGAATGGGGTGGATTGAGTTACTACAGAGAATTCTTTCTTGGATGTCTGGCTGGTGAGGGTTGTCCACATGCTCAGGGTTTAACTGATCGTCATACTCCTGCAGGATAGATGGCAACCATTCTGGGGGTTTTCACCTTCCTCTGTAGCATGCAGCACAGATAACTTGCTAGTGGATTCTCTGTACCTTAAAGTCTTTAAACTGTGATTTGAGGACTTTAGTAATTAAGTCATTATGTAAAGGTTTATTACAGGAATGAGTGTGTGAGGTTCTGTGGCCTGCATTGTGCAGGAGGTCAGATTAGATGACCATATTGGTCCCTTCTGACCTTTAAGTTTATAAGTCTGTGAGCAGCTTGAGTTCAAGGAGAGCTAAGTGAGGGAAGAGAGAGAGAATTGTTGCTGAAGAACATATATTTAAAGCTTGCTCACCCATTTTCCCAACCATACCATGCTGCAAATCACTGCAGTAGACATTAATCACATATTTTTGATGGATATGTATCTGTGTATTTCCAGCACTCTCATATTTTATGAAATTAAAACTTAACTATCAAAGTAAACCTTAGGGATTAGCAATGTGCTGCTGCCATCTGTCTGTAATTTCATGTACAAATCTTTTTGGGTTGGTTTGCAGTAATGTCTCCTGGTATCCCTTTGCTACAGGTAGAAAAAGCATGGAAGGCTGGGAAGGAGGAATCTGTGTGCCAGGGATATTTAGATGGCCCGGAGTTTTTCTTGCTGACAAAGTTTTATTGAAGAACTGACAAGCCTGATGGACATTTAGCCCATCGTGGCTCACCTACATGGAGGAATAGTGCCTCAGGACAGATATTGAGACAATAAAGCATGTTCACTCCCTATAATCTGTATTGACAATATTGCTGCTGATATTCTCTCTATACTGTACATTCATAGTGCGGTTGTATTAAACAAAGAGCTTTGGTGGCCTATGTTGCCATTACGCTCAAGCAAAATGTAATATATTACTATGGTTTATAGCATGTAGTGCACGGAGATAGGTGGATATCAGAACAAGGAAACCGAGAGTATGAAATGAACTAATTAAGGGTATGTCTGCACTTCAATAAAACACTGGCTGGCCCATATCAGCTGAGTCAGATTCATGGGACTTGAGCTCTGTGTCTGTAACATTGCTGTTGTCCAGGCTCATGCTAGATCCTGGGCTCTGAGACCCTCCCCCATTGAAGACTCTCAAAGCCTGGGCTCTATCCAAAAGCCCAAAGACCTACAGTGAAATTTTACACCTCCAGCCCTGTATCCCACAAGCCCACACTGACACAGGCCATCCATGGATGTTTCATTGCAGTGTAGACATACATCCAATTAAAAACACTTAGGGTAATAGAAGTGCAGGAGCCAAGCAGACCTACCTACAGACCCCAACAGGAACCTAACATTTAGGGAAGTCTGAAGTGGCAATTGAGGAGAGGGAGGGGATTGAGTTGTCTGTAGGGGGTCTGACAGTTCCTGTGGAGGTCTGTGGAAACTGTAGAAGACTTTCCTCCCTCCCACGCCATAAATCTCTCCTCCTCATCCTCCTTGCAGTCCCTCATCCTCCTCCTCTTCCTCCTTACAGCTTATCTTCCAACCAAAGGATACCTTTTTCCTATCCATATCTTTTCCTGCTGCTTGCTCTTTCAAAGCAAGAGCTAGACAGAAGAAAGAAACCTTATCCCTTCTCTAACTGTGCCCCGTGAGAAAAGAGCAGCTCCTATCAGACCATACAGTTCTAACCCATTTTCTAGCAGCCATGTACTATGAAATGTGGTCCTATTCCTGGGGAAGAGAAATCTCAGATTTAGTGTGAGAAAAGCATCTAGCATGCTTCCTCACCAGACCACTGGGCAGAGAAGAAGGCGGTCAAGATGGCTACTTCACATGTACTTACTCTACCAAGTGCAGAGCTGTCTGTCCTTTAAGTGTAGCCCACCTATAATCCTCCAGTCTGTGGTATAGGCAAAAGCATCTCTTTCTGCCTCAGTCCTTGCCTCAAGGGGTATAAGAGAAGAGAAGTGTGCAGAATGACTGGAACTGCAATTCGTAATCCCTTTCTCCTAATCATTAGACTTGAATGCTGTTGCCAGAAAGCAGTTGCCCCCTGCTCCCTTAGCGACTGAGGGGTTGCCATTTGCCAGCAGAATACTGCTCCTGTGAGAGGCAGTAGAAGCTAAGGTGAAGTCCTGGAAGTCAAGGAGAGAGTTGTCATTGATTTCGATGGGACTAGGATTTATGTCCACTGTTCGGTGTCCCCTCGAAAGCATGGTGCGAGTGTGAGTGGGGAGGGCCACCCCCCTAATGCCACAGTGGCCTTAATTGCAGCAATGTCATAAGCATACACGCTGGCTATGTCTATGCTGGGGGGATCCCTTTGAAGTAGACTTCAGGGTATGTTTGCACTGGACTCACTGTAGACTGGGCCCTGCCCACTGCCCTGCCCCGGGTCCCAAGCAGGCTTCAGCAGCCCAATCCAGCTCCAGGGTCCAATCCATCCCCAGCTGCCGTCTGCAAGTGGCTGGGAGCCAGATCTGGCCCCTGACCTTGCCTCAAGT
This sequence comes from Podocnemis expansa, assembly GCA_007922195.1. NCBI lineage: Eukaryota > Metazoa > Chordata > Testudines > Podocnemididae > Podocnemis > Podocnemis expansa. Next base: position 17,634,086 of record ML681989.1, on the reverse strand, counting down.
GGCAACTGGCTGCAAGCTGGCTTCCGCCACTTGCAGCAAGGGGTGTGGAGCCTGATCATTACAAGAGAACTATTAAATATTAATTTAGGCCCCAAGTGAGGGATGCACTTATGTGCTTAAATTCATCCCTTTTTAGGAGTACATGCTTAAGTGCTGTTTTCATTATGGATGCTTTCCTGAAAAGGGGCCTTAAGTTTCCATAAGAACTAATTCTTAATAGAAACTGTGTACAGTTCAATAGGATGAGACTGACTTTTTGTTTTAAATGGCATTTAGAGATTTACAGTATTTCCTTAGCTGTTCTAAATGTACAGCATGTGCAACAGTGAAATTATAAAAAGATAAGCATCTCTAGAGGTAGTATCAGTGGCACTGGATTTTCAACTGCAGAAAAAGTAATAAGCATAGTAGAACCTCAGATTTATGAACACCAGAGTTTTGAACTCACCAGTCAACCACACACATTATGTGGAATCAGAAGTATGTACTCAGGCAGTGGTGCACCAGCCCCCCTCCCCCCAAAAGAAAGAAAGAAGGAACGAAAGAAGAGCAAATACTGTACTGTCTAGTACTCTATTAAATGTAAACTATTAAATGGGGGGGGTTAAAAAATAGATTTGGCGAAGTAAGTAAACCCTTTCTCTGTTTTTCTCACTTAAATTATGATGATAAAAAGCAGCATTTTTCTTCTGCATAGTAAAGTTTCAAAGCTGTTTAAGTTAAAGTTCAGTTGCAAACTTTTGAAAGGATAACCATAATGTTTTGTTCAGAATTACAAACATTTCAGAGTTACAAACAACTTACATTTCTAAGGTGTTTAACTCAGGGGTTTTACTGTACAATATTTATTGTCCTAGTCTGATGACTTGTCTTATCTCCATTTCATTGGAGTAACTGATGGTCAGAACCTGGTGCCCTGTCTACAAGGAAAAGTTCAAAGTCAGAGCATAAATTCATGTTTCACTACTGTGGATAATACTTACGTGTGGTGCAGTGGCACCAAAAGGACAGTGAGTATGGACATTCTCCCTGTGATGGATACAAATTCTAGCAAACATTTCCTCCTCATAGGTGAAGTCATTAGAGCAATCACTAAATTCTTGCTTTTCTACAATAATATGTAGTAAAGTTTTCTGTAGTTGTATTTCATCCAGGTTCTGCTTAATCTATGTATTGACTCCTGAGAGTCTTGTCATGGCAAAGCTAGCATAGAGGTTGTAGTGATGACTTATGCCAGCAGGAGGTATCACCATAGCAAAGAACTATTTGCAACCACCATGGAGAAAAGGTATAAGGGGACATTTTGTAGGAGGGACATTACATTCATTAAAGTTTTTATGTCCAAAATGTCTAGTGTCTTCAGAATCGGTATCTCTTGAAAAGGACTTTAAGAAGCTTTATAACGTTGCATATTCTTGTTGGTAAATATCTTTATATTCCTTAAAGAATCACTCCTAAGTGTTATAGTGCCATTTTATAAGCCTCATTTACAGTAGTCCCTGTATCTGGTTTCTTTCCTGCCAGGTTGTACTCTGTGGAAGGTTCACTATGTGACCCCAATATTCCATCCAGCAGGTGCTTGTTATGGAAGAGGAATTGGCCCATGCTTTAGGGAAGGTGTAACCCATCATGATCCTCCTTTACTGTCTGATCTCTCCAGAGACTTGTCTGAGGGCAAACCTCTAGCCCCTGCCATCAAGGCTGTGTCTGCACTGACAGTGGTAAAATTGCCAATGTAAGCCTTGCATTCTGGGAGCATTTAGCAGTGATTTTGAACTTGCTGCTGTGCTCCCAGAAGTCGATGCCAGAAGTCCTGGCAGCCAGGAGAAGTAGGGAAAAGCAGACCACAAGGGATCTGAGGTCAGCTTTCCCCAGTGTGTTCTGGTAGTTTAGGAAGTCTCCGGCATTTACACCAATGTTCCCTGTAAGCTGCGCTGGCGTGCTGCAGCGCAGCCCGCCGCAGCTGCCAGCGCAGGGAAGGCAGCCGAAACAGTGTTCCATCAAGTTTTGTTACCCGGTTCTGTTTTTGACATCTAAGATGCGAAATGCACAAATTCCATCAAGTTTTGTTACCCGGTTCTGTTTCTGACATTTAGAATGCAAAATGCACAAAGTGTGACCTGTGCACCTTATAAACTGCAGACACACTGTTTTTGACATCTATGGTGCTATGATCCGAAAGTGTGACCATCTTTGTGACCTGCAGAAATCCTCTGTTCTGTGTCTAACCAACCTGTGCCTCCTGTGAAAGACAGCAGAGAGAGTGTGCCAAGGAATCCAACTTGGGAAAGAGTTACTGTACAGGAGTAGGAATACTTACATACTAAGATAGACCCCTCAAGATAACCAAGCACACTAGAGAATCAGGCAAAGCTTGCTAAGCAACCCACAGAAAAGTTACCTGGCATTGTTTTTGGCATCTATGGTGCTATGATCCGAAAGTGTGACCTTCTCTGTGACCTGCAGAAATCCTCTGTTCTGTGTCTAACCAACCTGTGCCTCCTGTGAAAGACAGCAGAGAGACTGTTCCTAAGGAATCCCACTTTTGGGAAACAGTTACTGTACAGGAATGGGAATAGAACCCTCGAGGTAACAAAGCAAAGCACAGTATTACATAAAGCTTTGTGAATAAAAAATATTATATACAAAATAGAATTATACACTACTATAAAAACCAAGGACTGTGTGAAGCCTTGTCCCTCCAAAATGCTGCATTTTATGAGTACACATTGATCAAACTTTTCCCAGCCTCTGATCTAAAAACTGCACATTTGTAATGTTTAGAGATGATGTCACACAAGGACGTTAGGGGTATCTGAAGAATGTGCGTTGACCTGCCATGAGTTCAGAGGAATGGCCCTGATGAGCTCCTGTAGTGGCTTAAAGTTTATATTAATCCATCCCCAGTAATTACCATTTTGCTGATAGTCTAAATGTCACACCATGTATCCTGAAGTACAGGCAAAGATTTTGTTTTGTGGAAAATGAATCATGTTGTACAGTATTGTAAATGTCAAAATGAATACAGTGTATTCCAGGCCAGAAACAATTGTTAGCTGCTACACACATTACCTGCAGTGTGTGCAGCAGTGCATCTCCATAACAAAGCAGCGTGCCTTTGGTCATGGTCCAGAATAATTTGTTGACACCCTCTTTTGGTGATATGTCATTAGCATTTTATCAATGTTCGTGTGATGATGCATCAATTTAATTTTCCAAGCCTTGTCAAACAGAAGGCACAATTATATTGTATGGACATTAATATTTCACTGGTTGTTTTGGAGCTGCTGCTGAACAGAATCCTCACTAACATAGACGCTTACTCAATGTGTGGTGGTCTGCGTATCATTCCTGTGCTCTTTGTGTTCAGTCTTATTCTGTTTTGGCTAATGAAAATAGTCTGTTACATGGTGTTTTACGAGTAGGTTTGACAATGCAAACATTACTGTTATAGTGCCCATTTTAGTGACATCAGTTACATACATTCATTTGTAGAAGATAAAACACATTGTTCATATTCCCAGATTTATGTCTGTTATGCCATTAATAGATATAGGAAAATACTGACTTCTGTTTATGTAATTATGACATGAATGCAAATATGAACAACTGATTCTGCTCACAAACAGGGAAGAATTAATCAGGGAGGTAGAGGTAAATGGCAAGCTAGGCAGTAGTGACCATGACATGGTTGAGTTCACGATGTTGATTAGAGGAAGGAAGAAAAGAAGCAAAATACAAACCCTGGACTTCAAAAAAGCAGATTTTGCCTCCCTTAGGGAAGTGATGGGCAGGATCCCTTGGGAAGCTAATCTGAAGGGGAAAGGAGTCCAAGATAGTTAGTTATATTTTAAAGAAACCCTGCTAAGGGCACAGGAAGTTGCCATTCCAATTAGGAGAAAGAACAAAAATGTGAGGCAGCCAGAATGGCCTAGCCGAGAACTCTGCTGTGAGCTTAAACATAAAAAGGAAGCTTACAGGAAGTGGAAGCTTGGTCAGATGACCAAGGAGGCATATAAAGATATTGATAGGGACTGCAGGCATCAAATCAGAAAGTCCAAATGACAGATGGAGTTGCGGCTAGTGAGAGATGTAAAAGATAACAAGAAGTGGTTCAACAAATATGTTAGTAACAAGAAGAGGCTCAGGGATGGTGTAGGCCCCTTGCTGAATAGGGCAGACATCCTTGTGACAGAGGATGAGGAAGAAGCTGAAGTGCTCAATGCATTTTGTGCTTCAGTTTTCACAGGCAGGGTCAGCTCCCTGCCCACTACCATGTGTGTGGCAGATGGGAGAGAAGCAGACAGGCCCTTGGTGACGGAAGGTCAGGTTAGGGACTGCTTAAAGAAGCTGGATGTGCACAAGTCCATGGGGCTGGACGAACTGCATCCAAGAGAGCTAAGGGAATTGGCCGATGAGATAGCAGCACTGCTGGCTGTTATCTTTCAAAACTCATGGCGATTGGGGGAGGTGCCAGAGGATTGGAAAAAAGCAAATGTAGTGCCTATTTTCAAGAAAGGGAAAAAGGAGGATCCAGGGAATTACAGACCTCTCAGCCTCTCCTCAATCGCTGGAAAAGTTATGGAGCAGATTCTCAAAGAATCCATCCCAAAACACTTATAGGAAAATAAAGTGAACAGGAACAGTCAGCATGAATTTACAAAGGGTAAATCATAACTGACCAATCTCATCTCCTTCTATGCTAAGATGACTGGTTTTCTGGATGCAGGAAGAACCATTGATGTGATATACCTTGAATTTAGAAAGGCTTTTGATACAGTTTTCCACAGCATTCTCATTGGCAAATTAAGGAAGTATGGGTTGGATAGGTGGATTATAAAGTGGATAGAAAACTGGCTAGATAGACGGTTTCTGCATGTAGGAATCAATGGTTCCATGTCTAGCTGGCAACCAGTCATGAGTGGTGTGCCCCAGGGGTCGGTCTTGGGGCCGGTTCTGTTCAACGTTTTCATTAATGATCTCAATGATGGAATAGACTTCATTCTCAGTAAGTTTGCGGATGACACCAAGCAGGGGGCAACAGTAGACACATTGGAGGGCAAGGACAGGATTCAGAGAGACCTAGATAAATTGGAACAGTTGACCAATAGAAATCTCATGAGGTTCAATAAGGACAAGTGTCAAATCCTGCACCTGGGACAGAAAAACCCCATGCACTGCTACAGGCTGGGGAACATTCAGCTAAGTAGCAGCAGTGTAGAAAAAGACCTGGGGGTCATGGTGGATGGGAAGCTGGATATGAGTCAGCAGTGTGCTCTTGCTGCCAAAAAGGCCCATGGCATACTAGGCTGCATCAAAAGAAGTATTACCAGCAGATCAAGGGATGTGATCATTCCCCTCTATTCTGCACTGGTGAGGCCACATCTAGAATACTGTGTTCAGTTTTAGGCTGCTCACTAGAAAAAGGACAGGTACATGCTAGAGACAGTCCAGCGGAGTGCAACCAAAAAGATTATAGGGCTGGATCACAAGCCCTATGAGGAAAGACTGAAAGCATTACGTTTATTTAGTCTGCAGAAGAGAAGATTGAGGGGGGATTTGATAGCAACCTTCAACTACTTGAAGGGATGCTCCAAGGAAGATGGAGCTCTACTGCTCTTGGTAATAACAAAGGACGAGGAGCAACGGTCTCAAATTGCGGTTAGTGAGGTCGAGGCTGGATATTAGAAAAAAAATTTTTACTAGGACATTGGAATTATCTGTCGAGGGAGGTGGTGAAATCTCCATCTTTGGAGGTGTTTAAGGCCCAGCTGGCCAAAACCATGACTGGGATGGTTCAGTGGGAGAGGTCCTGCCTTTGGCAGGGTGTTGGACTAGATGACCTATGAGGTCCCTTCCAAAACTATGATTCTATGACTGTCTGTTTTGATCTGGGCTTAAGTGAAAAGGCAATGGAAAATGAGGAAATTTGTCCTAGGAAAGAGGCACCCCTATGTAAGTGTATTTGTGGCATACATGTCTGTAGGAGGGGCACAATGCCCCCCTAAACATCCTGGGGGTGGGTGTAATCCAAAGCCTACACCTGCAATGGCTGCCTACCAACTCATTGACCCATGGGGCAGACGATGATCCCCAGCCTGGTTCCCAGTACCAGCCACTGGACCTGCCAATCTGTAATACGCTGTGAGGAGGGGGAGACACAAAAACCACCACTGGGTTGAACAAAAATCTTTTATTGAACAAAACTTCAATGAAAACAAATCGTCCTCCCTTATTCTTTTAAGAACCATAACACAGAAAATAGACAGATAAAGGAATAAAGAACACAACAAAAGTGGCTCAGTTCACAGTTTAGTTGATTTTCCAGGCACACAAATACCACACTGCAATAATGGGAAATCAGATCCATGGCCTCAAGTCACACATATAGGGACAGTGCACTGCTGTCCCAAAATATGGTGATGACTCTGGGGAAACAGTATACTTCTTGGTGATAAACCTGATTATGGCTGATTCTGAGACTACCCAAACAAGAATCAGGTTCATACTTTTAAACATCTTTTCTCTTCCCCATACAAGAATATTCATATGGAACATCACAATATTAAATTTTGCTTTTTGTAATTTAGCAAAAAATGTAATCATGTGATTCACACAACTAGATATGTAACAATTTTTCTAATCATGTGACCTATGCACAGGCAGTGCACTTGTACGATGTCCTCTCATCAGATAATTGTTCATCACATAATCCTGTAGGAAGGCACAGAACATGTGCCCACCTATAACAAGACTCACACTGGACCTTTGAAAGGAAATACATGAGAAAATTTGTTTAGAGAAGAAACATTAACCATTGATCTCTCTATATTGTAATGAAATCTCACTAATGCATACAAAATTGATTTTAGAGTAAAAGCATTCTCCAAAGGAAGTGGCTATGCGTACCTCAAACTAAGTTTGTACTCAGTCATTGAAAATAATTGTTATTAATTCAACTTCAGGAAATTCGATTTATCACAGCCACATTAGAAATCCGTAGTCAAACTAGCCTGTCCATGCATACAACTTTCTCATTCTAATCATGTAGACACCATGATTGCATGTGGAAAAGCAAGCTGTGGTTAATTCAAAGTTACATTTAGTTCCAATAAACACAGCTACATTGGGTTACTTACAAATAAAGAGTTCAAATTCACCATCATTTTTTTGGAGAGGTACCTGGGCCACAGGCCCCAGAGTGCCCTGTGCCATAGCTGCCCCTGACATGCAGTAATTTATTACCAATGAAGCCTCCTTAGCTTTAAGTAACTTGTAAGTGTAGACATACCCATTGTTAGTTGTCCAAGTCTACAGAGACTATCCCCCTTATGGGATACAGGATTATCACACTATCTTTTGAATGAAAAAAAATGTTCCGTAACATGATATCACTACTGTCCCATCTCATAAGGTGTTGTGATGCGGGACAGTATACAGTTAAATAAGCAAAAGTGTTTTTATATTTTCCACTTAGAGTGATGTCTTTCTTACCATCATGGAATTTTTTTTTTTGTTTGCATGTGACAAAGTTGCAATAGATGCAGTACCTCTCCACACTCTCTGCAAAAAGAACACAACAGTGTTCAATATAGTAATCTGGATATAACTTTCCAAATCACATTTTATCTGTATCATAGATTATTTAACCACTAATTTGTTAACAAGATGTGCCCGTGCTTCTTTAGAAAAGTTTTAGGAGTGACCTAATAACAGTCTTTCATTGGAATGTTGACAATGTTAAGTCTCTAGGAATTTTTCTCGGCATCCATAGCTCTATCCACAGCCACCAAAGAGAAGAGAAAAACTCAAAATAAATATCACACACTCACCACGAATTCATTCACACACATCATAATGGTAATTCTCACATATCAGCTACTAATATGCTTCCCTTCTCAATATTAATAGAAAATCTGTTACCTGACTCCTTCAGTAAAACAATAGCAACCTCGGTGTGAAACTTCTTCATGGCCTTTTCATTTTCTACTTTACTGATGTCCTGATCTCTTAAATATGTTTCAGCAAACTGATTAAAATTTTATTTGGACAGAAACTTAAGTTTTTGTATCAATGTCAAGTGTAATATCAATTTGTTTCAACATACCTTTAGAATGATTGGTCCGCAGTTGTGACCATCACTTTGTACTTCATGTTCCAAAACCTTTGTTTTCCAATCTTGGCAAGATTTCCCAGTGTCTTTGTGGAAAAAGGTCCTATATTTGTTGGAACAATATGTGGATGTGTCACTTTTGCTTAGCATTACTTCACATTTCTGTGTGCGCGTGATGTGTTTTTTTGCTAGAGGTTGCAGTTCATGCCAGCCGTTAAAAATTTGCAGTACATGTTATATACCAACATCATGCTGCATTAACAGTCACTTCTTGTTGAATAACATGTCAACTGTATAGCAAACCATTTTTTTCATGTTACTAGCATGACACACGTCCATCATAAATAACGATATCGATGATGGACAACTAGTAACATGTGTAACTGTTTAGTACAAGACACATTTTCATTGTACAGAATGTAATGTTATGAAACAAAGATGTGAAACTCACATCCAATTCTTCAGCATGCCTTTCTCATATGCATTCTCACGGCCAAGGGGGTCCAGTACAAGCAACTCTGTTCTCTCAACTGATGCTATCTGAAAATTCAAATCAAGTACATTTGCAGTTATGTAAGTGACAATTGCATGCAAGACATAATGAGTGCTCACCACCATGATTGGGCTTTCCCTTACGTGAATTGTACCACTTGCCTCTTTACTATACTTTCATTACAAAGTAGTTCAACAAAAAATATGATGGAGGATTAAAAGTAATGGCACATTGATACTATGTAAATATGCTGTTCTTAATGTACTTATGCTTTGCCAGCCTCAGCTGATATGACTTCTTTCTCTAGAGTCCACTGACACCACTATGTATGAGAGTAACATACATTAGGGTGAACCACTGAACAGCCTGTATGAATCTGGCAGTTGTTTAGAACAGCTGGTAAGTGCTGGACCCATGTTCTTCTACACCCCTGTAAAGTATCAATTTCAGAACACTCTTACCGCAAGAATCCAGTGATTTGACTTATTTAAAGGAAGCAGAACAATATCATGCTGTATAAGTTGTCTCTGTATGTATTGGAGAAGGAAAAAACAGTTATTGCATGAAAAGATAGGAAATGATGCTTTAAATGATGTTGTGGGAGCCATATTCATTCCATTGCAATCACTTACCTTACGCAGACTTAAATTTGCAGTTCTTCCCTCCAATATACTTGTGGAAATTACACAGCAGATAGCTTGTGCCTGTTGACAGTCATTAATACTACTGAAGCAGAACAATGTAACATGATTATGAGAAACAGATTAAATTTCATATATACCTTGTGTTCTGAAAGCAACAGTTATGAATCACAGTAATGGATTATAATACTTCTCACTCAATGTTCATTATGGAATTTAAGTTGTGAATACACAGTATGCAAACTGTGAAAGGTCACTCACAACAAGTAATAGGTATATAGTGTTGGACATACAGGGTTGATACAAGGTTCTTAACAGAAATCATGCTGTCCCTGTGAGGAAACACTCTTTCATTTCGATAGCTTTACCAATCTTTGACAAACATTTAAAAACACAAACACATAATGAGATCCTGTAAGGAATTCGAAAAGTAAGCTGTAATGTTAGTAAAGGTGACCAACCTTTACACTTGTTCTCTTGAGAAGGCACTGTAGATAAGCATCAATCACCTGCCAATTATTAAATAAACAGTTTAATATCAATACTTAAGGCAGCATAAATGTTTTATGTAGGCATTGATGTTCTTCTGTGCTGAACACTACCTCATCACTCATCCATCGTCGCGGCTCCAGTGTAGCAAATGAAACCACAAATAATTCCGTGACTCCAACTTTGGCCTCAAGTCTTCCTTTGTCATGGCGGGACTGTATGGATTGTACTATAACAGAAAGTTAACACTTTTATAAGTTCAGGTCTGTCCTTCTGTACTGTACATGTCAGTCTTCAATAGGTTTCCACTCTTACAAGAGAGCATCTGACATAGTGGGAGATATGTATATGTCACCAAACATGATTCAGTTAAATCCTCACCTTTCTGAAACTATTCTTTGCCTTCCCCAAGCAGAAAATCATCCTCATCTTGCAGGTCTACTTGATAATGACTTCCAGACAATTCAGAACATCCTTCAACGATGGACGTACTGCTTTGAACTTTATCACCATTCTTGTCAGACATCTGCTCTTGTGATGCTTTTTTTTTACCTTCTCATTAACATCATGTTTCGTCCCCAAAAATGCATCAGCAGCAGCCTCAGGAATGTCTTCTGCTGGCTCCTTTTCATGCTCTATGTTATGTAGACTAGTTTCTTCAACACTTTTAAATGGTTTTAAGTGTGAAATACTGTATAGCGTTGACAGTAGTTTCCCATTCTTGTCCTCCAGTTTCACTCTTTTTCCCACAATACTTGAAACCTTGAATGGTCCACGATATGTAGGTTGCAGTGAACCTCCCTTTCTGGTTTTGCGTCTTGCATTGAGAAGCATAACAAGTTGGCCTACCTGAAATGTGATTCGACCATGTTTTGAGAGCTTCCTTTTGCTGTACTGTTGTTGTTGTCTCTCTTGTGCTTTTTGAATAAATTTAAAAGCAATTGCTGCAGCAGCTTCCCTTGTAGCCTCCTTGTCAACCATGTAGTTTTTAACACCATTTTCTTCTACTTCAGTGTGACATGTTACCATGGAAAAGACAATGTGAAAGGGAGATAATGATCACATTTGGGGTGTGCTATGTTCATGTACATTCCCTAACACTGTGTTATATGATTGAATTTACCAGACAGTCTTCTGGGAACTCCTCTGGAAATGTAGCTTCCGTTCCAAATAGAATTTTAAATGGTGAAAATCCAGTAGTCATATGTATCCTTGTTCTCATGGCAAACAGAATACCCTTAAGATAGCAATCCCAGTCTGTGCCAGATGGATCTATGTATTTCCGCAGGGCACTGAAATGAAATGTGTTTAGGCTTTTTAACAAGGTAGATAGTGCAGTCAGGCTATATTGAGACTACTGTATTTTAGGCTGCACTTGATCTTGTGAGTGCTACATAAGGAGACTGTGATGAAAGTATATACAGCTTATTTATCTGCAGTTAAATTTCACAGTTGGAAAATGTTCCTTGAATAACACCTTACAGAAGAAGGACCTCAATTACATGAGTATTGTAATGCCATTCCTCAAAGCACCCTACTCTGGCACCCATATAGTAACTGTACAAAACTTATGTTTTGATGGTTCTGTTGGTGTTTTCTGCCAGACCATTTGTTTGAGGATGGTATGGGGAGATGAAGGTACGCTGTATGTTATAAAATTTGCAGAAATGTTCATTCACCTGAAAGGGAGAAGCAGTCCATGAAGTTACATCAGATAGTTTCTCAAGACTGATGTTTACAAATAGGCATTGTTGTAGATTGAAAATCCATGTTATTTCAAAGTACAATTACCACAATGTAACAAAATTCACATTTCCTGCATCTCGACGCAGCTGTTTGGGGTAACAGAAAGGTAATAATTTCTGTGAGCTAAGTCGCTTGACCAATAGCTGTGTTTTAAGACTATCAATGTTCTTTTTGGGAAGGATAGTGTGAAATCATCAACAGTTCATAACCAGTACCTTCTAGAAGTAACGCCATATTATTCACATGAAACCTGAGAAAGTAATAAGGCTATTGATAAATCTATGCTAATAACGTTAAGAAAACAGATATATACCTCATTATTAAATTCAGAACCATGATCTGATAGAATGCGATATGGACATCAGTTATGAGTCATTACATCATAAATGCATTCAATGACTGTTTCCGCTGCCTTATTGGGAATTGCAAATGCTTCAACCCGTTTTGAAAAGTAATCTGTTGCTGTAAATATGTATCTATTCCCTTTCTTTGTCTCAGGTAAGGGACCTATTAAATCCATGCCAACCAATTTCCAAGGTGCAGAAACCTAGATGGAGGAGAAGCCATATATTATAACAGTAATTCAGAGAACCAGTTTTCAAATGTAAAGGCAGCAAGTGATTGTAAAATCAGCAGAACACTGACCTGTATGCTTTTTAAGGTGGTATCCACATTCAACTCCTTTCCCACTTTCTGACAATCCGGGCATAAGGAAATCTGTTTCTGAAAAAAGACAAGATCGTTAATTAATTGTCTTCCTTTGAAAGAAAAAATGTTCCCTTTTAAAATGGATTTACACTTTCAAATAATATATGCAATACGGTATGTTACATGAGCAGAAAATTCTTTTACAGTATGATGAGTCTCTGTGCTCTCTTCTCTATATCACTGGATAACATACCCAATCAGCTATGTCAATTGTCATCCCAGGCCAGTAATTTCTAGTAGACACTGCAGATAATGTTTTGCGTATTCCCTGATGTCCACCAATCGCACCACTATGGTGACGCTGAAAGATCTCCTTGGCTTTCTTCATGGTATGTATTACTTTACGCTTTGTTCCTTTTGAGGAATAATACAGCAAATTTCCTGTTATTGGGAAAGAAAAAAAAAGCTGCATCCATAAGTAAGTATTTTTTTTTAATAATTCATATAATGTCAACAGTGTATGGTCTTTTAGGTTTCTAAGCATGCAACAAACATGTCAGCATTGTGGCCATTTTTTCGAGCCATCCAATGCAAAATGTATAAAACTGAAATGCTCTAGAAGGAAAATAAATTTAATTTCTTCAGTGTTGTAAATTGTGTTGTGGTTGACCTTGCATGTTTGCATATCTTGAGATGTCACAAACTAGGTATCAAACCCATTGGAATTGAACAGCAATTGTCAGCCCTGGAAATAAATGTCATGGCTAGGTCGACACAAGCCTTGTAAATTGAAACCACAGCAGTTGTTTTGATTTTAGAATAGACACAGCCATACTACATTTTCCTTATTTTGAAATCAGCAGCTCCCTTATTTCAAAATAATGAAAAAAGAATGAAGCAAAATAGCATGTTCACTGTGACATGCTATTTCAAAATAGGGGAGTGGACTCCGAGGGATGCCCCGTCCATGGGAGTCTCCAACCTACCACCGCCGCTTCTAGGGGTGGTGGGGGGCTTAACCCTTCCCCACCCCGAGCCGTGAAGTGGTGTAGGGAGGATGAGGAAGCCCCCCTGCCTGTGGCTGAAGCAGAGGGTGCCCCCCACCCCAGGCACCCTAACCCTAACCTTAATCGTAAACCACGGTGTCCCTCTCCCAAAGTCAAATAGGAAGTCCTGCATCTGCACTAGCTTTTTTGATTTTATCTGTTTCCTTCATTCAATTTGAGGTAATTCAAATTAAGGGTTTTATTTCAAATTTTACTATTTCAAACTACGCATGCAGGTATGGACATAGCTATAGGAAAATAGATTACACAAATTAAATATTACTTGCCTTCCAAAGAGTATTTAGCAGCAAGGCAAAGCAGGGTAAATTTTTCTCCTTTGCTCATTCCTTCTGGGTATTTATTGGTTCTCTTATATGCAAGCAGCCATGCAATTTTTTCCTCAAAGGATTTTCTTGGCTCTTGAAATCATAATTAAGTTGAGAAAGGAAGCAAACAGGCACAGTCAAGTAATTTACCAAATTAATAAGTAACATATCTCCCACTAACACTTTTTGGGCAATTTTTATTTTTAAATTACACATTGCAAACCTACATGGAAATGTGATCATGGCAGCAGTATACAGAAACTTTCCTTTAGTTACACTGGAAAAGCATTGTTTTTTAATGGTTACTACTTCCCTGCCACTGTGAACTGATGGGTCCATGAGTGATTAAAACAGACAGGGGACAATGCTGCTGTGTGTTGCTGAACGAATATTAAATTCTCCAAGTAGTGACTACGTCCATATTTGCCCCCTCCCAAACACACAGAACACATCTTCATCCATAAGCTGTAAGATGTGATAGTCTTTCTTTGGACAGAACTGAGGTCTGGTTTTAAGCAGACAGACTATGACAGAGTCAAAACTGTACTGGTTGGTTGTGTTCAGTATTGGGGATGAATCCACCACAAGAAATGGCTTATGTCTTTGTTTCCCATTGGCTCAGCATATAGACCTTGCTCACTTTTCATTTAAAATGAAAAGGTTCTGATTACCTGACATATTCGTGATGTTTGTATGCTACAGTATATCTGTAGGAGAAGGATTTTCCAGTAAACATAGTGTTAAAGATAAAGCCATGTAACATTACTTCACAGCATAACACAAACAACATGCATGTGTAACCTGCTCTAGTAGGCTATAATGCAGTTACTTGCCCCTCTCCAATGCATCACAGAGAAACCTCTGCAGAAAGCAGCAGAAGAGCCAGGAGCCATTGCGCGCAAAGACTCACATGCTCAGACTTCACATCACACATTAAACTGCTACTACTCAGCATAAAAATAAAACTTCTACAACATACTCAATGTGCTCCCACACACTCCCCCCAGCAGATTCTGGTTTGTGTGCTGCCAATTCTGCCCAAAAAAACAACAAGGAGTTGTGTGTCACTTTAAGAGTAACAGATTTATTTTTTGAATGAGCTTTCATGGGAGAAGATCCCACTTCCAATCTGCCCAGCAACATAACCCAGCCATAAGGAATCTCTGAAAGGGACTACTCCTTTTTAGGGATCTGGGTTACACATAGTCCA
>ML681989.1:17598607-17618974 GCA_007922195.1 Podocnemis expansa | reverse complement strand
CCCCGGACCCGCTGGCGGGGTCCGGGGAGCAGCCCCGGCTGCGGGCTCAGCCCGGCGCCCCCGAGCCACTGGCGGGGTCTGGGGGCAGCTCTGGCGGGGGGGCTGAGCCACCCCGCAGCGGCTCACCCCCCGCTGGTGCCTGCAGCCCCCTTTCTGGGGCTGCAGGGTGAGCCAGCAGCGGCTCACCCCCAGGGGTAACGAAATAGCATGTTCACACAGTGAACTTGCTATTTCGTTTCCTGCTTTTTTCTTATTTCGAATTAACATTTTGTTAATTCGAAATAAGATATTTCGAAATAAGCTGTTGTTTCAAAACAAGTTGTTTCGACACAACTTGTTTCGAAATAACCCTGTGTGTGTGAACACAGCCCTTCTGGCTGATACTTACCAGTCCTGGTCATGGCTTGAAATCGCAGCTTGGATTTGTTGCTGGATTTTGTGGCTTGTGGCAGCTACCTGGGCAGGGAAGATGGGCAAAAGGGGGAGCAGAGTGTCTGTCAAGCACACAGCGATGCTCCTTGCTTCTGGATTTTGTGCAGATTAGTTCCCCAAAGCCTTATGATCTCACCCAGGCTCTTATAGAGTTTTGTCTGCATTGGAAGTCTGTTGTTTACTGATGCTTCTGCAGCAATACTGATTGTTGAAGAATCGCAGGCATGACAAAGAGTCCATAGGAGAGTCCCACTGCTCCTGTTAGCAGATGTGAATATCCACTTTATCTTGATGGTTTGATTTTTACTTCTTTTGTTCCTGGGATGTAGCCTTTTCATGGTCTTCCGCCTTGGATGAACTTCACAACTCGTCAGGATGAAATGGCAGTTTGGAAGTTGTTCACACATACAGCATACCCCCTTTATCCATACTTTGTTCAATATGCAGTTTCCATTCACAGTATGGAGTTTGGAAAACATTTAGTCTGGAATGTTACAGAGATTGGGGAAAAGGTATTGTTAGAACCATTGCCTTAGGGATAAATAAAGACATATTCTCATGAAGTACAGGCTGGGGCTGTGTGGCTCATAGAAAAGAGTTGTTCCCATGAAGCAAAACAAGGCCCAAAGAGCAGTGTTTGGTCTACAGGCATTCCACCAAAGCTGCAGCCTGTCTAAGAGAAAATACTTCTAACATTCTAAGAAAGCTAAATGAAGAGTGACATGAGTAATGTGACAAAATTGCAAATACCAAACTAAGAACATTAATGTGCAACAATGAAAATCAAATAAATATTGTCAGTGACAATATACAAGTATCGGGGTACTATTACAAATGGGAAGTAATAAATTAGGCGGCACATTAACAATAAGAAACATAGTCTATAATATATACAGATTGACAGAAAATAAGAAACAAGTTGTACCTCAGCTGAAAGTGGTACAAAAGTGAATTAAAACCATGAACCAATTAAATCAATAAAGTGAGGAGTGAGCAAAATGAATTTATGAATGAATAAGGCTATAGTTGACAATAAACAACATATCCCTACAATATCTGTCTATCTCTATAGAACTCTCTTTGAAATTATGTTCATCATATCCCAGTGGTGCAAACCTTGATGTCACCAAATTTTTCTAATAACCAAATTTAATTTAAAAAGGATTTACATTAGTACACATGTTCCAGTATGATCCTGGGGAATTGTGCCATAGTTTGAGTACAAGAGCCAGCTTTCAAGTAAGAAAAAAAGAGCTACGTGCAGGGGGTGGGGGCTCTGGACACTCACTGCAGCTCATGGGTCAGAGCAAATACAGTCTTCCACTCAGAGTGCTGGACACAGAAAGCGCATCCGGATCAGCCAGAACTATGAAGGAAAGTAATGTAATAACCTGATGGTGTCTCCGATGCAGTAGAACAGATTATTAAGCAGTTATTTTAGGGAAGAAATGGTGGTTCTAGACATGACAGTAGGAATGTTTTCATAAAAATATCAACACAAGGAAATATACCAGAGTCAGTCTCTGTATATTGACAATTTAAAGTGATACTAAAGGGCTATGGTTGGCATTTCTTGGTGAGAGCTCTCCAGCGAAGAAAGATGTTTCTTACTTTTGAGTTCAATTTTAGAAATAGAGGCTACAGTTGCTCTGAGAAGTAATGCAAAATTATGTGTGCAGACATGGGTTCATTAGGTTAAGGAGGAGACCACCCACCCAATATCCTCAGTAGCAGATTTACTCAAACCTGTGAGGAACAAAACACTCTCCTTTATATACCAAAACCCCTTTCATATTTTTTTTACCTATACTGCATTATAAGTATTAGGAAAAACATTAAAGTAAACTGAGGTATGTTTTCATACTTCTCCCACACAGACAACCTAAAAAATATTGAAGGTCTTGATTTGTAATCATTTTCATCAGCTTCAGACAAGAGTCTAAAGAAGAAATAATATATACCTTGTTTTGGTTCAGTTCAATGAAAATCAGTAAGACAAGTTTGATAAGGCTTGGTGTGCATGACAGCTTATATCTTCTCTAAAACATGCCTTGAGTACTCAGCAGCACATGTAGGAGGCAGAAAAAAGCATGATGTGCACTGCTTTGTTGCCATGAGTGTGATCCCTCAAAACACAAAGGCCACTGGTCTTACAAATTCAGTGAAGATAAAAGTTTTGATGGTAGAAAAGCAACAGTTTGCCAGAAACTTGAGTCAGGTCACTTGTGAAGTCGCAGCTTAAACCTGGTTTGGCCATCAGGTACCATCAAGAAAAAAAGTAGAAGTCTTCTGGTACTGAAGGACAAACAGATTGATTTCTGTCATGAGCTTCTTTAAGACATAATGCTATTTGGTCAAACACTTTCAAGAGGGGGAATTCACCAACTGGGATGAACTGAAATGGCCGTACTTTTCATCCCATTCTGTAAATTACCTCTCTTCAAAGCATCTCACCAAGTGGGATTGTCTCGTATAAAAGTTCAGGCAAGAATCAGTCTATTGGTGTTTAAATGCCATAAGACTCCAAGCTTGGTTTGCTTTACAAACCAAACACAGGCATGAATTTGCAACTCTGACAAAAACACTGAAGGCGGGGGGGGCGGCATGGCTTTCATTGGTTTTATACAACTGGAAAAGACAAAGGCTGTCATTCTGTTATACTATTGTATATGTAAGAGTACTATAGAAGATAGAACTGGAATGGACCTTCTCTAACTCCAAAGAGTTTGTTACAAATACACACAGTATAGAAACTGGGTCACAAGAGAGCAGGCAGGTCTCACATTCCACGGGAGGGACATCGACATACCTAACCCTGGAATAACAGATTCTGACTGTGCATAGACTCCCCCTCTGTGACTTAGCAAGTGCAAATCATAACCATAGGAGTCTAGTTCATTTCATAGTGGAGATGCAGGTGCCTACTTGAAACTTGTAATACACAGGTAATAATATGAGTGGCTGCATGTATCATAAGAAATCATTACTATAAAACAAATTGTATGCAAAAATCTTCAATATTTATTACAATACAGCAAGAGTGTTATCAGTAACATAACAGACATTAAATCATAACTGTAATAGCATACAGATATGAAAATCAATAAGCACAGAGAAAGGGAATCTTCATTTCTGGAACAATGGCAAAACAAGTCTTGATAGCAGGACAAGCAATTGGGCAATCTGGAACAAATGAAAAAAAATAATCTTATGCTGTAAAAGTTTAAAGTGTGAGAATTAATAACCACAATAAAATAACACATCAGAAATACAGGTGCTGATGGCTTAAGATATTGGGATCCCTGTGCCTTTTAGAGGAGAAGCTGGCTTCAACAAGCCAGCATGAAAGCCACAGCAGTGTCTCAGAAAAACACCTTTTTCCCCTAAGTGTGAAACCAATGAAGCACTCCCACCACATGTTTGCAATCAGGGGACAGGACTCTCCCCTTGGGGTCAATATTACAGCCCCTGTCCCTGTGAATGCAGACTTTCTGCCACTCTTCTAAAACCTGGCAGCCCTCAGCCCTCAGCTGGATGCTGGATTCTACCCCCCCGCCAACTGATTTGTCACCTTACACTGCTCCTGCCCCTGCACCAGAGTGCCCAACCCCCCAGGACAGTCACATTTCGCCCCCTGCTCACACACTGCCCAGCCAGCACACCAAACTCACCCACTTTGATCCCCCTTCAACACCTGTAAAAAGAGGGAGCAAAAAATGATAGCAAGTATGGGCAGAAGTTCACCAAAGAAGCAACAGGGAACTCTACTGAGCATGCCCAGCAGATCTGAGCATGTGCGGTACAGCCAAGGTTACAAAACCATGAAAGCCACAGCAGTGTCTCAGAAAAACACTTTTTTCCCCTAAATGTGAAACCAGTGAAGCACCCCCACCACATGTTTGCAATCAGGGGCGAGGACTCTGGGCATGCTTGGTAGAGCTTCTCTGGCCCAGGAGTTAGGGCTGGGCCCTGCCCCTCCAGTCCAGCCCGGAGGTAAGTTTGTGGGGGCTGGGGGGGGGCGAGTAGGAGCAGGGGGAGGGGCTGCACAGCAGGTGACAGGAGTTGCTCAGCTGCTCTCTCCCCTTAGAGGGAACATTGATTTACACAAGGCATTTTACATGCCTTGCATAAATGTGGGATGATTGCTTCCGAGAAAAGCCCTAAGTGTAGACTAGGGCTCCATGTACACTAGGGCTCAGCCTCAGTTTGACACACTAATAAACAGAATAGAAAGAGCTGTTCAGGAGTGTCAATGGATGTTAACTCAAGTCCCTCAGCAGCTCTATTTGTACAACATTACTGCAGACATGCTGTGGGACATTCCTGTTTTGCTGGTGTGATAAAGAGAGACAGTGCACATGCTGCTCTGTGAAATAGGTGCCACAGTCAAGTAGTTATAACTTCATTTCTGGAAACTGTGTCTTCTTTGGGCCAACTTGCGCCCAAAATACTCCTCTACCTTTCTCTCTGGGGAGTGAAGAGGATGAAAGTAGGGTCAGCAGCAGGGGCATAGCTGGCGCTGGGCACCTGGGGCACGTGCCCCGAATCCCAGCACCGGTGCCCCGGATCTGGCAGGGCCACCCCTCTCCCAGTCTCCGGCCCAATCGGGCTGGAGATTCGGGGCCCAGCTGCCGGCAGCTGCGGCGGCCCTGTCCCCAGCCGGGGATCCGGGGCCCGGCCGCCTGCGGCCACGGCAGGAAATCCGGGGCACGGCCACCCATGGAGGCAGCGGCCCTGTCCCCAGCCAGGGATGCGGGACCCAGCCACCCGCGGCTGCTTCCGGCCCTGTCCCCAGCTGGGGATACAGGGCCTGGCTGCCCACGGCCACTTCCATCCCCGTCCCCTTCCCCAGCCAGGAATGCAGGGCCTAGCTGCCCGCTGCTGCACGGCAGCTTCCAGCCCTGTCCCTGGCCAGGGGCCTGGGCCCGTGCCCCGGGTCCCTCCCCAGGGCAGCAATGCCTCTGGTCAGCAGGTTAGCACATCAGACTCTCTCAGTCATGATTAGCTAGGTGCATGAAGTGCATCCCTTGAACACATGGACTAGGACCTGGAGAAACTGTGCCTTCCAGTATATTTTTAGGAGCCTAATTTTAGGCACCCATGTCTAACTATTTTAATCATTATACAAACAAGCACAGTGGCTTTCATGTTACAATTATTTACTTCTACCAGAACATCTTTGTCTCTGACAAGCATGCCACCATTTTCTGTGTGTGCTTTAGCTGTAGACAAATGTTTGAAATAGCCAGAGATACATATACAAGAAAAAGAGAAACTGGTTTAGTAAAGAACAGATGGCAATTTTTCAACAGCTTTTGAACAAACCACAACTTTTAATTAGATAACAGTAAAGTAAATGATCACAGACTACAGAAGGGAGAATATTGCTCTTTAAAGAAAAGTCAGTTGCACAATCATTAGTAAAAGTAGTTTTTTCTTTGTGAGCAAAGGGTCCTGTAATAGCTTGTAACTGATAATTTTACTGATAAATAACACCAATGAAAATGTTAAAATAAATAAACTTACTTTGAATATTTACAATCAGCTTAAGTAAACAAATATGCTGATCACTGGTACAATTTACTATATGTAATGAACAAGAAAAAAAGTGTAGTTTGGAGAAATTTCATTTAATATAATAATCAAATAGCTACATAAATAAGATGCTGCTCAGAAAAGGATTCAGACATCCCAGGTCAGTTTCATTCTTGGCTTTAACTTCTAATATGAAAATTAAAGTTAAACCTACATTATTTTTTCTAGTACAGATTTGTTTATCACCTTTATATAAGCTGAGCTGTCTAGTCTTAAACATGTTGTAGTGGCATCGGACATAGGAAATCCATAGCTTTACATCATTGTAAAATTGTATATTAATAGTTATGTACTAATAACCAGCATATTGTTCACTTTCATAAGATCTCACACAAGGCATATTTAATATTAATATTATTACAGTAGTGTGCGGAGTATGAATACAGAAATACCAAGGATCATACCAGGATTACACTTACAACTTATCCCAGGATAGCTGGGTTGGTGAGGAATGTACAATAACGACACACCTTAGCGACTTATACCAGTGTGCAAATACTTACCTACACCAACAATCCTCCCAGTGTGGAAGCAGTTATGGGATTGCATAACTAATGTCATTTGGCAGTGTATAGTGGCAGAAAAAAATCCTTCTTGGAGTGTACCCTGCCTCTACAATAGGGGGCTAAACCAGCATATGCTATGTAGTGTAGACATAGCTTTAGGGTCCTCTTTGCTGCACTAGCTTTCCCAGAATTTTGGGGAAAGTCAAGGTATCAGTGTTAATATTTGGGCAGCGCTTGCCTCTTCAGGACTACATCTTACCTTGTCAGCCATGTCCATCAGAACTATGAAGCATGTAAGAGCAGGAGACAGCATTGTTTCTGCAGTAGGTCCAAGGCTTTAGAACTTATAACTAGATCAGAGTGGCAAATGATTGCAAAGATCACAAACAAAGGGTAAAAAAAATAAATTGTTCGACGTGGCAAGGTTTAGTTAGTTGCAGGTGTGTTAAAGCTAAGAAAGAGAGATGGAAAAAAAGAGAGAGAAAAAGGAAGTAAATTAAAACCAAACACAGGCCCCTTCATCACCTGAAACTTCCTCCCAGCCATGCTCTGGCAGCTTCAAGGGATGTGAGAAGGAAGATTGAGACCATGACTGGCCTATTGCAGTATTTAGTTTTTCAATGCTTTTTTTGAGTTAGACAGGTTATGTCTAGACTGAATCCGCTGCATTAGGCTCCACGTAACAGGATTGATTGAGTGGCCAGTGGAGACCCGCTCAGTCAATCCTGGAAGAGCTTTCTGTTAGATGCATTAACTCCACCACCCAAAAAAGAGTAACAGGAGGGCATTTCCTGTCTGCACAGCCCGATGAAGATACCATGGTAAGAGTGTGTAAATAAGTCAATGGGAGATACATGTTCTACAGTATGTAGTTTGTGTATCTCCCATTGACCTGGTGTGGCAGTGTAGACCAAGCCCAAGATAAAATAGTGATGAATTCTATTATATGAATCTAATAGAGTAGGCTTGATAGGGAGCATGATGCTGTCTGGCTTTAGAGAATCATTTATTATTATTTTTCATTGTAATAACCATTGGGGAGGAAGGGGTTAACTATCTGGTCAGTGAGTCCCAGGACAGCCAATAGGAATGAAGCACAGGTTTTTGAATGGTAACAGCAGCCTGGCCTGGGCCTGTTTGGATGCAGCAGAGCTCCTGGAAGGATCAGGAGGAGGCCAGAGGAAGAATCCAGCAACATCCTTACCAGAGATAAGTTAAGTTTGGTACTGACCAGGTGTGAGTAGAACAGGGAATGTTTATTTAGACGCGGTCAGGGTATTTTCTTTGTTTTTGGCTTGTTTTTTGGATTTCTCTGTGCTGAGCACATGTAACCCCCCCCCCCCATTCTGTAACTACCTAAGTTAATTCCCAGAGAAGCAACTCTCTGTGTTTATTATCTGTTCTTTTTGATTAAAGATTTTACCTTTTAAGTAAGTTCTGGTTCTGTGTCCTGAAAGGCAAGAGGTTTGTGTGCCCGTGCCTCAGACTGCACAGGCAGCTACTAAAGGGAACCCTGTTCCAGTTCCAGCTCATATTGCAGCTGGGGTCCAGTCACTTTCATGAGAGAGGAATAAAGAGGATTGCAAGTGCCTCACAGGGAGGAATTCCCAAGTGCGCCTTCCTGGGTCTCAAGAGGTTTTTTTGCATTTGGGTGGTGGCA
Source organism: Podocnemis expansa (assembly GCA_007922195.1). Lineage (NCBI taxonomy): Eukaryota > Metazoa > Chordata > Testudines > Podocnemididae > Podocnemis > Podocnemis expansa. The sequence continues at coordinate 17,610,781 of ML681989.1, read as the reverse complement.
GCGATACCCCTCCAAGGCCAGGAATTGGAGGCCTTGGAGACTTTTAAGAGCAGGCTTTAAGGCCAGTGGCTTTTCTGGCCTGTTGCGGGCCCCCACTTTCTGCACTCAGAGTGCCAGAGTGGGGGAAAGCCTTGACATTCATATTAATAGTATTTCATCTTTGTAATAATCCATATGTGATATGCCATGTTTGATACTAATGGAAAGCTTGTAATCAGCTAAAAATTATTCTATGGTTTATATGTAGGTGTTATGTCTGTATTAGATGTTAGGAATATGTTTGTTCTATTTGTGTTCCAAGTTATTTGACTCTGGGACCCTTCCAGAATGAAAGCCTGCAACCACTGTCTTTTTAATGGCCCATTAGGGAAGCTTTCAGCTATAGTGGGCCCAGGGAGAAACCTGTTGAGCCACTAAGACTTGCCCTTGGGATCAACTCCATTTTGATTTGAAAAGACTCTGAAAAGCATGGAGAAGAACAGAGTTGATAAAAGGCAGCAGTCCCAATTCCATTTTGTCTTCAGTCTCCAGTCCACAACCAACACCCACCTGTGCAACTATTCTTCTGCAACTGAACAAAGAGCTGAGACCGACCCAGGTGCTGGGTGTCTCCCAGAGGAATTGAACCTGAAAATTCCAAATTCTTGAGGGACTTGCTTCTTATGGACTCTAAAGCTATGTCTACATCTACTTTTTTAGTTCAGACTTGCTAGTCTGAACTAAAAAAGTCTGAGGTCAGTCAATTCGGACTAACCACAGCTTTTTAGTTCAAACTAGCCACATGTCTTAGTTTGAGCTAACTTTTTAGTTTGAACTAGAATGCATGGCTAGTTCACGTTAATGACTTAGTTCAAACTTCTTTAGTTCAAACTAGCCATTATTTTGAGTCTTGCATGTGTTTAGTTTGAACTAAAGTTCAAACTAAGACAGTGAGTCCAGACTAAGCAAGGGGTTTTACTAGTCCAGATTAAGTTTTGGCTAGTCCAAACAAACAAATTTCTTAGTTTGGCTAGCCAAAGCCTAGTGCCATCATGGGCCAAATTAGTCCCACCTAAGTATGCGTAGTCTGGACTAATTTGGCAGTGTAGACATAACCAAGATCAGTTGTATGTATGTGATTCACTTTGACCCTTTAACATCTGTCACTTTGTTTCATTTTTCTTTTTAAAGGAAACCTTTAGTTGTAATTACTAAAGGATGAGCTGGTAGCGTGGTATTTTGGGTAAGATCCAAGCGTGTATTGTTTTGGGTAAGGTAGCTGGCCTTTTGGGGTCAGGAGAACCTATTTCTTTAAGAGACCCAGTGGCTAGGTGGGGACCAGAGGAGCTGATGTGCAATAAAGGAGGCTGTTTCTATTTTGTTATGCTTCGTGATGACCAAAGTGGGGAATCAGAAGCATGTTTTGGGGAACTGGTTAAAGTATCACCCCTCAGTGTTTGGGGGTTTGGCCCCTGGTTTTGCAGCTTGCCCTGATTTTTACACATTCAGGAGATTATCCCAGGAGGCCCGGGTCATAGGGAGTTCAGGAAAAGTCAGAGACATCTCTCCAGTGCTTCAAGAAAATAATCTTTCTACTCTGCTAACCTGGAATATATGTTAAACTTTAACATCAGTTATGTTTGCTAATCTTGGCAATGGTACCTATGACCCCCCCCCCCCGGGCAAAGGGCTAGATGGGGAAGGGGGAGGTGGTGTGTGACATAGGGAAAAACAACAAGACTGGTCTAGCTTTGCGGCTTTCTGACATCCACTTCCTAATGGATCAGTGCTGCTTAACAAAGAGAGGAGTGAGAAGAATCTCAGGGAAAGATGGAAACTTGAGGCAAGGATTTATTTTTCTCATTATTAAAAAGGGATTGTGTTTGGTTGGTTGGTTTATTTAACTGGAGGATCAGTCCTGCATATTGTTTTCTGTACCTTGCTTGCTGTTGGGGGAATGATCCTCTGTTTTGTGTTAAATTTGTTTATGTAAATGTGGTGATTTTGTTGAATTGACTTAGTTTTTTCTAATGATGCCTGAAGACGTTAAATCCCGAGGGCCCAAATTTATAGTCTTCATGCACAAGTTCACATTGATTTCATTGAGGTCCTGACTTCAGAAGGAGTAAGGACAAACAATGTAATAAAAAAAAAAAAATTACTGTCTGTATAAACAGGTGGTTGTGCAAATTCTGCCTTTGGTATCTTAGGGCTATATCCACAAAGGACATACGCATTGCAGTACATATATATAAAACTTAGTATACTAATAGTAATACCCATACAAGGAGAGAAAAACAACCTAACCTATACAATATTACATAATTTGGGGTGGGGGGGATCTAACCCAATTTTAATTACGAGTTAGGTGTAGAAACTTATACCTGGACTAAAAGAGCAAGATCAAAATAGGTTTGAGGGGGGAAAGTGAGCTTCACCAGAGAGTGTTAAGATCATACCACTCAGTGCAGCTTGAACCAGTCAAACGTCCCCAGGAGACAGGGTGTTCAGCTTAGGGTCCCGTGGGCTTGAGACAGCAGAGCCTCCAACACAATCAGTCAGGTTAGAAAAAGATGGAGTCCCAGGGGAACTGATGTAGCCTTTGGATCCAGGCATCAGAACCAAGTTTTGGACTTGGTTAGGGGTTTGTTAGGTGTCCTGCTGCCCACTGGACTTCACAGTAACCAGTTAAGTGCCCAGGTTCCCTATATAGTATGTGGGAAGCATTTGACACCTCAGAATGGGATTTGTAGAAGCCAGCAACATGAGCAGGCAACCACTTAAGGCAGTGTTACCGGATTTGCCCGTCACCTTGGAGTACACTCAATTATTAGGTTTACTTTCCTCACTGGGGAGGTAACAGGAGGTTGTAATTCTATTACTGTATTACTTGTGTCACATGGAGCTTATTTCTCCCTTCGGCAAGTCCCCTCTTAATGTAGCTACCCTGCAGGACCTAAGTTTCCCAGGCAGAGGCAGATTACAGCATGGGCCAACAGGGCCTGTGCCCACCACAATGTGGGGGCCCCTCCACCCTGCTGGCAGCCCAGAACTGAGAAGGGGAGTGGGGTGGGTCAGCCTGAGGCCAGGCTCTGAGCTCCCTCCCTGCCCCGAGGCTGGCTGATCCACCCCCAGGGCTGGGTGAGCTAGCCCACAGGCCAAGCTCTGCCATCTCACCCCGCCCCTCGGCTGGTCACTTCGCCCCAGGGGTGGGATGTGCTGGCCTCAGCCTGGCTGCACATGCAATACAGCTCCAGTGCAGCCCTTGGAAGCTGCACCACGTGCATCAGTCGACCTCACCCCCCACCAGGGCCGACAGGCCAGGCCACAGCTGGCCTCTGGCCCCAGGCACTCCCCCCAGTGCTGGCCTGCTGGTGGGGCGGGAGACCCTCCAGTGAGGGGGGGGGCCCACTGGTGGGAGGCCCAGGAACCCTGTGGCTTCTAATCAGCCACTGTTCCCAGGGATGGATTCCTCCAGCCCCAATTTCAAATAACCACCCACACATACACAATCACTGATTCACAAAGTGCATCTGAGCAGGTCGGGTCTATCAGCACTCTCAGCTGATTCTTATGTCCCTGAACTCAGCAGGCTAGGTGGCAGCTGAAAAGTGCTGCGTAACCCTTCTATGCTTCTGGCAGCACACCAAAACAGGGCATACAACTGAGCAGGCCGGGTCAAAACAGCATTTTTCAGGTGCCATCTTTATATGCCACAGGTTCAACACATCTCTAACCCTCCTGTCACTCTACATTTGTTGTAGTAGTAACCCCCTTGATGAGCAAAACTTACAGGATTTGGGGGCATTTCAGGGCTCTTTTGACTTACGTAAAAGCGGTGGTGCTGCAGTGCAGGACAGGAAAGCCAAGAACACAAAGGAGTAAATGAAGTTTGGAGGGAGTCTGGCAACCAGCTTGATTATAAAAGCTATTTTTGTTATTTATATATAAAACTTAGTATACTAATAGTAATACCCATACAAGGAGAGAAAAACAACCTAACCTATACAATATTACATAATTTGGGGTGGGGGGGATCTAACCCAATTTTAATTACGAGTTAGGTGTAGAAACTTATACCTGGACTAAAAGAGCGAGATCAAAATAGGTTTGAGGGGGGAAAGTGAGCTTCACCAGAGAGTGTTAGGATCATACCACTCAGTGCAGCTTGAACCAGTCAAACGTCCCCAGGAGACAGGGTGTTCAGCTTAGGGTCCCGTGGGCTTGAGACAGCAGAGCCTCCAACACAATCAGTCAGGTTAGAAAAAGATGGAGTCCCAGGGGAACTGATGTAGCCTTTGGATCCAGGCATCAGAACCAAGTTTTGGACTTGGTTAGGGGTTTGTCTAGGGGAAAAACAATGGTTCAAGGGAGAACACTAGATTTGTTCATGGGTACATAATGACTTAAGGGAGAATGCCAGAGTTGTTTTGTATAGGCTGGGCAATAGGAACTGATCATCCTTGTCTATGAGCAAAGTTAGAATGAGGGAGCTCACAATGCAATCAGGCAAATTTAGTATTTTGGATATCAATAAAGTATCTAAGATTAAAATTGCTCTGATAACTCCTGAACTAGGTGTGCACAGGCATGGGTTCATTAACATCAGGAACAGAGATTTCCCATCATGTCGTGCTTCCCTGCTTTGCTGATCCCAGAGTTCATTGGGGTTCCTGTCTTCGAGCTTGGGTCGTCATTAGGCAAGCTAATTATTGTTTCACCTTTGGGGCAAGTGAGGCTCTCTGTTTTCCATTCATTGTTCTAATGGAGATGCCTTCTCACATCTTCAATGCAGATGAAGCTAAGGGAGTCGTCTTTATCCTATCACTCTTGTTGGGGTGGGGTGGGGTGTCTAGGTGTCTCTCCCATAGCCTTCTCATTTCTTTTGGTTTCTGATTGAAGCACAGGCTGGTGCAGGGGATGTTCAGGTAAATCAGAGTCTGGGTACTGTGCCCTGGTTCCCCAAGAACAGAGCTGACAAGTAACAGTAATCAATAGGAAATGTTGAGCAGAGGGATGGAGCTAAAATCTACCCCTCTAAGGTACTTAAGAGCTTAAAGGAGGGAAGAGGCTGGAGGGAGGAGCCTCTTTATATAGGATTCACAGCCATGAATTGTCTTCTGCAGTTAGGAGCCTGATCTTCTTCTCACAAAAAATGTTGGTGGTGCCACTGCCTCTGGGATATCTTTTAGCCCAGCGATTAGCGTGGTTATCCAGGATGTAGGAGACAGAGGTTCAAGTCTCTGCTCTGAATCAAGCAGAGCAGGGTTTTAAAAACTGATCTTCCCTGTTCTAGGTAAATGTCCTAACCACTAAGTTATTGGCTATAACAGTGTGGGCTCGTTATTTCAGTGGTTTTCTCTATATTAGGGTGGTCTCAGGAATACCTAGATGAACACCACATTGGTCCAATAAATGATTGACACAAGCCGCATTTCTAGACAAATAACACTTGGTTAACACAAGTCACTGCAATACACTGATCCCCATCAATAGGGCTAAGAGCACTCCCAACCACTGTAACTTAAGAGCAATGAGGCTGAAGTGACAGCATCCTTCCTCTTCCCCCACCACTTCTGATGGTTAGTCTTCCACCAATTGCTGACAGCGGCCTGCTAGCAGTGCTTAAGCATGTCTCAGGACAGGTTCTTCTCACATCTTCTCTGGGTTTCTTTTTCTTTTTTCTTTGCTTTTCTTTTCTTCTTTTCTTGGGCTCCTCTCAGCTCTTCAAGTCTCTTACTCTCATCTCTATCTCCTTGTTTCAACTTCTTCATCCCTTTCTCCTTTCTACACACACTGGGTTTTTTCCCTTCTACTTGTATAGCTCCCTTTTCCTATCTTTTACACAGCTCTCTGCTTTTTTCACAAACACAGACTCTTACTCTCTGTCTGACACTCTGTCGTTGACTTATTAACACCTTGACAATACTAGCTCCCCTCTGACCCTTAAACTATGCTGCTTAACTCACTTTTGCTAACATCCTTCTGTCAGAACTCTTGGCATACACTCCAGCATCACAAGATAGTACCTAAATTCACCCAACCTCATGATTGACTGCTGCTTATTTCTCCTGCCAGTTGAGTTTGGATCTGCACCCCTACCTTCAACTAATGGGCTATGTCTACACACACATCATTATTTCGAAATAAAGTCCTTATTTTGAAATAAGTTAATTTGAATTAAGAAAATGTTAATTCGAATTCAGGGAAAGTCTGCTATCAAAACGGCTGTTATTTCGAAATGGCTATTTCGAAATAAGGCCATTCGGACATGTTTTGAAACAATGGTGGTGTTTCAAAACAACATGTCCAAACGGCCTTATTTCGAAATCACCATTTCAAAATAACAGCCATTTCAAAACGAATGGGGTTTAAGCTGTTTCAAAACAACAGTTCTTATTTCGAAATGATGGATTCCATAATTTTGAAATAAGAAAACGTTGTGTGGACCTAATCTCTTTTATTTTGAAATAAGCAGTGTTATTTCAAAATAAAAGAGATGTGTAGACATACCCATGGTGGAATTATATGACAGTGATATGTTTGCATAGCACAAAGGCTGTGTTCAGATGTGAGTTTTGTATTTCAAAACAACATCCATTGTTTCGAAATAAAATTTCTCATGTCCACATGAGGTACCGTTATTTCAAAACTGTTAAACCTAGCAGGAAATCGAAATAGCTGTTGTTTCAAAATGGTTGTTTTGAAACAATGGTGTTCGGACAAGTTGTTTTGAAACAACACCATTGTTTCGAAACAACTGTTTCGAAACATGTCCGAATGGCCTTATTTCAAAATAGCCATTTTGAAATAACAGCCATTTCGAAAGCAGGCTTTCCCTTAATTCGAATTAACAAACTGTTAATTCAAATTAACTTATTTCAATATAAGGATTTTATTTTGAAATGAGTTATTTCAAAATGGGTTATTTTGAAATAACAGTTACCGTATAGACATACCCAAAATGGCAGCAAAGTAACAAAATAGAGTAACTTTGGTTCTCTGGAATCAGGCTCTCTGTTTCTAAATGCGGGTTTGGTGCTTAACTCCAGGAGAAGATTCACAGCTGAGAATCTGGGATAAACAGAAGAAATTGCTTCCTCTGTCCCAGATTTTGGTGCTTAGCTACTTTTGAGGAGAAGGGTTTCTTCAAATCCACCTCATCCTCAGCATTTCCTGTTTGCTTCCATAGGTGGCTACTTATCTCGTGTGCTGGCTTTATAAATTCTCTTCTTAGGCACTTAATTCTCTAGGCGTTGTACAGAGAGCTTGAGCTCCTAACTCAGGGATGTGGGCTCTGCTGATGAGAGGACTCCACCACAACACTGAATCTAAGGCCAGCAAATTCACCACCATCAGTTTGATCTTTCCAGATTGATTGAGCTGTTAATGAAGACCTGTTCAGTTCATCTGTTAACCCCACCCCCTGAAAAAGCATAGTGCTGAGTCAAAGAGAGAGCATTTCCCTTTGACTCCATGCAGAGGAGATGCCATGGTGAGTAGACATTAAGTAGAAGAGAGGTATGCAAGTTATTTTACATATCTTGAGTATCTCCCTTCAACTGCTGCCAAATTCCATGGAAAGTGTAGACCAGTGGTTTCCAACCTGTGGCCACGGATACCTGGGTGACCACACCGTGGCTCCAGGGGGTCCGCAGAGAGGCAGGCAGCTGGGGCCAGATGCCACCAGGGTCAATGGAGACCCCGGCTTCTGGCCAGCAGGGAGCTTCCCCTAGGCAAGGAGTTTTTAAAACTCCCACCTCCTGAGCATGCTTAGACCATGCTCAGGAGAGTAGCCTGGGGGGAGGCCAGGTGCAGCAGCTCCAGCCAGGTAAGGGGAGTGTGGGAAGAGGGCCTGGGGAGAGGTAAGGGAGAACCAAGGAGGGGGTCAGAGAATGGCAGGCAGGGGGATATTCAGGGGAAGGGGCAAAGAGAATGAAGCTTACCCGGAGCGGTGGAGCCGTGTTCTGCCAGCAAGGGCTGGATTCCTCCCTGGCGGAGGGTCCCCCAGAGTGGCGCAGCCTGAAGGAGAGAAAAAAACAGCCAGGGGAGCCACAGAATTTTTTTTAATGACGAGGGGGTCCCCAGCCTGGAAAAGATTGGGAACCACTGGTGTAGCCCAAGCCTACATCTGTTTTGTGGATTTAGCCCTTAGGATTTAATTGGAGGTGTGCCTGCCATATGTAACAGTTTGGAATCTCACAGAAAGGCTCAGATCCTGTACATGGAAGATGAATGGTTTGTAACTTAACTCAAAATTCCCATTCAGTGAAATCCAGCAAATAACATTTTGTTGTGTAAAGTTTACATTTGGTATTTTTTAGTCATTCAGTAAGTACTCATTTTGTAAGGTGCTGAGCACCTGCAACTCACATGGAAGTTGGTCATATAAATAGAGTGTGAATTTTATAGGACACTAGGTATGTCTACACTGAAAATTTTTTTCAAAACAAGGAGGCTTATTTTAAAAAAAAAAAAAAAACTTTACCTGTCCATGCAGGCATTTTTTTATTTCAAAATAAGTGCCTTGTCATTCTGAAAAAACAAAGTGCTATTTCAAAAGAACTAAACCCACTTTTATTTCGAAAGAGCAATTCTTTTGAGATAGTTATTTCAAAAAAAGCCATTCCAAACTGCTGAATTGGCTTTTTTTCAAAATAATGGTCCTGTACTTTTCAGTGCCTTCCCCTATTTTGAAATAGAGAGTCTAGTGAAGACTCTCCATTTCAAAATAACAATTGCTGCCTTATTTCAAAATAGAGAGTCTTCACTAGACTCCTATCTCAAAATAATAAATTTGACATAATGCTATTTTGAAGCAATTATTTTAAAATAAATTCAGAATAGTTATTTCAAAATAACTACTTCAAAATGTCTTTGGCATCATAGACATAGCCTCTGTGTGCAAGTGCTCATGAATTTAAAGGGTGTACAGCCTAGCCTAGCACAGACTGCTCAGCACATCTATGTTATAAATGAACACAGTGGTAGTGTGAGTGCTGTGGTGCATGATGGCTAATAATCATGTATGAGAGCATTATATGTCGTGTTTTTTGGTTTTTCTTTACAGAATTTTGTTGTAATCAGCTATATCTCATGGTACACATCAGAAGAAGCCATGAGAAACCTCAAACTAATATGGTAAGAGAAGAAATTAATTAATGGCTCTTTTTGACTTTTGATGTTGTGTTTAAGAAAATATAACATAATCCTTTTTTTATTCTATTGAAGTTTTTAAAATACGTAATGTGGGCTCAGACTTGCTACCCATTTAAAACTAGTCTCTCATGATTGTAAGACCTGGAGGATGTGACCATGTACAACATATAGGTTATATGATTGTAACTGTATCAGTAGGTAGCTATACTCTGTAACATACACCTCTCTGTGCCAAGGTGTAGTCCTATCCTCAATGAACTGCTAAAGCCACAGTTTCCTACTTGTGGTGTGGGATCCCCTTGGAGGGGCACCAGAGATTACAGGGGGTTCATGAGGCTTTAGTAATATTGAGGTCATCTAGGCCTTTCAACCCCAATGCCACTCGGGCACAGCGTTTTCAAGCCTCACACCATCCAGAGCAGAGACGTCCCCATCTCCAATCCAGTCAAGTGTCTGGCCCTGCACCTATGGGAGCATGGAGCAACCTCAGCCAGCCTGTCAGCACCTGCCACCTCCATTATCCTCAAGCCATGAGGGATGGGAAGAGACAGGGCTACACACTACATGCAGTGGTGGCTGTAGTGAGGAAGGCTTAGCTTCTTACTCAGGTAACTAATTTGTTGTTGTTTTTATGTAATGTAGTGATATTATTATTATTATTATATATGTGTTTATAGAGGATATATGTGTTTATGCCCAGGTTAGAGGGTGGGGGTATGTTTTACCCAGTGTTAACTAGGGGGGCTTTCACTTGAAGTTGGGAACTATTGTGTGAAAGCATGCACGGAGAATGTCTCTGAGCCTGAGGGGAAGAATGTTCCTTCCTCTAGCCAAGGAACCAACAGTGGTTCCACTCAATAGTGACTGCATTTTTTTATTTTGCAGTTGCCTCTGGAGCTGGTGCATTATTTCTTTGTAGAAAGAGGAGCCAATGGATTTGTGTAGCAATAGGTCCAGCAGAGAAATCCTTCTTACCCATGCCAGACATACCTTGCCTACAGGCAACCTTCATATTCTACTGTTGTGTCTCATGGAAACCCTCTCAAAATATGCTCATGACATGCAGGGGTCCATACCTCTGCTAGTATTTTGTATTTTGCCATCCTAGTATAGTGAATGAAACTGCACTGGTTCTACCGTGTTGCAATCTCTATGTGAAGAATTGTGCACAAGAAGCCATTTTCAGTGCCCAAACACAAGTTTTCTTATTCCTGCAAAACACACAGAATATCCTATGTATTCATGAGCATCACCTGCCTGCACTTTAGATAGCTGTTTATACACACACACGCGTGCGTGTGCACACCCACACACACACACCTCTCACCAATCTGCAATTACAGGCTGCGGGAAGTATTTACAGCTAACTGGAACCCTTGAGGAATTACCTTAGATTGTGCTTTATTTTAAATTAACCCAAAAGTTATAAATGTATATATTAAATCATTTTTCTTTAAAATTTTGGAATTTCAGGAGTTATCTAGCCATTTTACTAGTCTCATACCTAAGGATATATACATCAAGTGCTTCTAAACCCAATATTTTACTGATGATGGCTGATGATATTGGTTGGGGAGATCTAGGATGCTATGGCAATGATACATTAAGGTAAGGCCACATCATCCTGGTCACTGTGGCATGTGTTAAAGGTGCAGAAATCCACCAAAATGGAACTAGAATTTTTATCTTGGTGTGTAATATCATCCTTTGGCATAGATGAAATCCAAAGTAAAAGAAAAAGAATAGTCATGCTTGAATCAATCACTATCCCACCATACCAGTATACATAGAAAGTGTTCTTCATTTTTCTTTGGAGTATACTAATGATAGCACAGTAGGCTGTAGCTTGCACTAGATAGGAGAACAAGTTCAAAACCACGTGATATTAGAAAAATAAAGCATTAATTAAAGTAACCCTGGGCTTACCTATTTAGATAGCTGCTTGTCATCTTAAGTGATTAGTTTTCTGCATATTTTACACTTTCCTTTCTCCAGCTTTGGCATTCGTCAAAGAGTTGATGCTGGACCTGATATGCCATTCTTCTGTTCCAGTATGTCAAATCTTATATTTCTCTTTCTTGCATCTCAAGCCTGGTGACAATATGTGCTCACTTTAATAAGGCAGACTAGTTTTCTGCCAAGTACAGCACATGCAGCTGTTGTTCTCCTCTCTGAAGGTTTTCCAACAGATAAGATTCTTTTTAATTGCAAAAAAATGATTTATTAAAAGGGAAATATAATTAAAAGTGTAAGAATTGTTTCTGAAGAACTGAGTGGCAGGCACAACAGACAATTGGATTGTTTATCTCTTAGATTGAAAACTATTTACTGTAATATGTATCAGCAACCTCCGTTTTATACAGTATATAAAGTCAGCTTCCAATCAGCAAAATATTACTCAAGTATATACTAAAAGATAAATCAGCAAAGGACTTTTCTCTAATCCTGACTTTTATTTTGGCAGTGAGAATGTGAAAAAGAATGGTTACCTTTCCAGCAGTGGGGGGAATAAATCCCTTTATCAATTACAACCTTTTACTGTTTTTAACTTATACTGTAATCAAATTCCTCTGTTGTCCTCTATTGTCACATATTTTGTTCCATATACCAATACAATATGTGCTTTCTACACCTGGGATATACTTTCTGGTTTTTGTTTTTCTTTACTGCACATTATTTATACAATCTAACTGGATTTTTATTTGAATCAAGACCTCCTCAAAACGCACAGTGTGTTTTAGTGGTAATAGGATGAATATAAGCGTGTGTTCACACAGCACTCTTATTTCAAAACAACAGAGGTTGTTTTGAAATAAGAATTCTGCTGTTCACACAACGCACAGTTGTTTCGAAACAAGTTAAACCTAGTTTCTAGGCGAAACAACGTTGTTTCGCAACTGTTGTTTCGAAACAAGGCAGTGCAAACATGTTGTTTCGGAACAAAGTGTTCCGAAACAACATTGGATCCTCAGCACCCTGGCCAGGGAACCCTCAAGACCTTGGCCAGGGTGCTGAGGGCTGTCCTTCAGCCCCAGA
>ML681989.1:17567845-17598207 GCA_007922195.1 Podocnemis expansa | reverse complement strand
CAGGCTGAGCCGCCCAGCAGCGGCTCACCCGCCCCCCGTTGGCTGCAGCCCCCTTTCTGGGGCTGCAGGGTGAGCCACAGCAGCAGCTCACCCCCACGGGGCTGAAGCCCCCTGCAGCAGGTAACGAAATAGTGTGTTCGCAGTGTGAACACGCTATTTCGTTTCCCGCTTTTTTCCTTATTTCGAATTAACATTTTGTTAATTCGAAATAAGGTATTTTGAAATAAGGTGTTATTTCGATAGAAGTTGTTTTGGAACAACTTCTATCGAAATAACCCTGTGTGTGTGAACGTAGCCTAAATGTATTCTCACTATTTTTTTGTAATAAGGCAAAAGAAATTGTGGATTCATTAGTGAAGACCTTGAACATTCTACTTTATTTTGTGTGTGTTAATTCTGATTAAGAATCATTTTTCTTTTTAGGACCCCTAATATTGACCGGCTGGCAAAGGAAGGAGTGAAACTTACGCAGCACATTAGTGCAGCTCCCCTTTGCACCCCAAGCAGAGCAGCTTTCCTGACTGCCAGATATCCTATCCGATCAGGTTGGACCTCTCATTGATGGTTCAGTGCTATCTAAACAGTACAGTTTGCTACTAGAATTCCTCTAACTAGCCCCATTTTTAATAGCATTATACTTTAATAGAATTCTTTTAAATCAAGATTGTTTTAGAAGCCATTCAGTATAATGGATGGTTACATTCAAGATACACTGGAATTGTAAAGATGCATCAACATGTAGCATGTAACAATTCATGTAGCATGGAACAATTTTCCAGTGCTGTACAATATATACTGAATTACACTAATGTGTTGAGGAGTGAATTGTTTCTGGACAGTCCTAGGCTCAGGAAAACACAAGAATGTCTTGAAGCAATCTTTCCATCTCATTCATCTTAGCTGGGCCAAATATTGCTTGTAGCTGGTCAATAACTGTAACATAAAGCACTGAGGTCTGGGGGTTTCACAAACAAGGGTAAGAAAAAAATGACTATAATGACTAGTTACTTTATATGGAAAGATTCAAACATTAAATGTGCTCGGTTTGGCTAAATGACAGCTCGGGGATGTGACAATGCCACTTTCAAATATTTCCAGAGCAACATAAAAGCGGCATTGGGCTAGACAGGGTTAATGAAGAGTAGAGAGATCAAATTTATCCAAAGAAAATGCATTCTGAATATTGGGACATGTTTCATCACTTTAAAATGAACAAGGAGTCCTGTAGCATTTAAAGACTAATAAATTTATTTATTGTATGAGCTTTTGTGGAAGAAAATCCCACTTTGTCAGACACTTTGAAATCTGTTCTGTAGAATATCTGCTCTAAGAAAGTAGTGAAAAGCTCATTTACTCAAGTCCTTAAAACTAGACAAAAGATATGGGACAGATCCTTGGCTGGTGGCAATCAGCATAGTGTCCCTAAAGTAAACAGAAATACATTAACTTCCACTGACTGAGGAGCTATCCCTAGACAGAAAGCAATTGTGCATGGGAAATGTGGGGACTACAGATGAATTTTGTACGTCTGTTACCTTGTTGAGTTCTATGGCTGTTGACAGCACATCACTGCATTTTGATTTTAGGTAAAATGTGACCTTGCATTCAGCAGAATGCAAAGGGAAAAGAAACATTCATTCATTGTTTTGTATTACATTTTAGGAATGGGATCCAGCACTAAAAGACGTATACTTTTTTGGACTGCCGGTTCAGGAGGACTCCCTCCAAATGAAACAACTTTTGCCAGAATACTGCAGCAGCAAGGTTACACCACAGCTCTTATAGGTACATTATACAGAAAGCAGCTAAACCAGTGCATCTCTGCTGAAGGTTCATGGTCCACAGGTGGGGCTGCACGCCACATCAGTGGGTCCAACAAGCAGGGCCACTCGGAGCTCAGAGCCACAATGGCTGTAGTTCAGAGTCCTGAGCTCTGACACCCTGCAAGGTGAAAGCCTTGAGCCTTCCTTGCAGGACTAAAACCTGGAGCCCCAAGCCCCATCACCCCACTTACAGAAATCCCAAACCCAGACCCCAGCCTGCAAAGAGTGCCAAAGCCTCACAGGACTGAAGCTGAAAGCCCTGGTCCTCAGAGTCCTAGCAGAAGCTATCCTGTGGTGCAGAAGCCCAGGTCCACTGGCAGAAGCCACCCTGAGCCCCAGCAGAAAACCCAGGCCCTAGTACCCTGAACAGCAGCAGAAGCTGCCATGCAGGATAAGCCTTGAGTCACCACACCCTGCCATCCCTATGGACAGAAGACCCGAGTCCCCCATCTTGCAGGGCAAAAATCTTGGGCCCCCTCACTCCATGGGCCACTCCCCCAGACTCACAGGACAGAAGCCCCTTCACTGGTGAAGCCCAGAAGCCCACTCCCCCCTTCCCTTATGCCATGGAGTTTTTACACCTTGTTGGAGGAGCCACCAAAAGAAGTTTGAGAACCCCTGAGCTAGACTATCCGTTCAACTTCTTAAGCACTGTAATGTTTTGAAATTCAGTTCATTTGGTTACAAATTAACACCCTTACATATCTGACCAATCTCAAATGAGTAAATCTGTAAAGTAAACTGAGATCAGTTCAGAGGAAAGGGTCTGGTTAACTCAGCATATAACACTTCAGGAAAAGCACAAAAAGATATGCACTGACCTGTGAAAGCAAGTGCTTGCCACACAGTACAGAGGTCTTAAACAATTATAGCTCCTTCGCTGGCTGGACTTGCTGTGCTTGTGTGTCCTGTATACTAGCCCAGCCAGTCTCCAACCAGGAGCTTCATGAGCTTTAGCTCTGTTAGGTGAAGCACAAAGTGGAAAGATAAGCATTGACTTCAACGTGCTTTAGCTCAGGCTCTATGCCCCTAGGAAAAATCCTCCTAAAGTCACTAGGAATTGTCCCTGAGTAAAGATCACAAGATTTGTCCTTTAAACTTCACTTATTTTTCAAAAAAAAATTAAGTGAAAGACATTTTACACTCATGCTTACGCATACTGAGGATGCAAACTCCAGAGGGGTAGCCACATTAGTCTGTTTCAGCAAAACTAATGAGAAGTCCTGTGGCACCTTAAAGACTAACAAATTTATTTGAGCATTAAGCTTTCCTGGGCTTCTGCTTCATGCATCTGACGAAGGAGGTTCTAGTTTGTGCCCAAATAAATTTAGTCTTTAAGGTGCCACAGGACTCCTCTTTTGTTCCAAGGGTGCAAACTGACCCTTTTGAAGAGAGCCACACAGCCCTATACACCATTTCATTTTTCCTTAGTTCTTAGTTTGAGGGATTAAGATGGTCTTTGTTGTACAGGTCTTGTGCTAGCCCTCTGCAAAGGGGTGAATTTGACCTGGGAGGTACAGACTGGTTCATACGGGATAATATAAAACACAATCAGCAGCAGCTGGTAGTACTCAGACATCCTTTGTCACTCTTTTAGCCATGGAGCCCATCTTCATAGGCCCTTTCATAGCTTTGAACTATTCCGTGTCAAGAAATTTTCTTACTGTGCTATAAAACAGCTTAATTATAGTCTATGTAAATATCAGTTATCAGTGTGCTGGAAGTTATACATGCTGTAGGGTTAGAACAGCATATTTTGCAGAGGTATCACTGCCCCGGGGAAAGACCCTGCCCCCCCCGCGGCCCCGATTCTCCACTCAGTTCCGATCCAGCCGCGGGCTCCTGCCACAGCCAGCCTGGCCCCGGATCCCCAGCTGGGAAAGGGACCAGGAGAGGCAGGCATGGCCGCAGGTGACCCAGCCTGAATTCCTGGCCGTGGACCTGGCCAGGAGCCATGGGCACAGCCATGGGCGGCTCAGCCTGAGATGGGGCTGGGAGAGGCAGGGGCTTCCCTGGACACTCAGAGCACTGGTGCTGGGACTCGGGGCATGTGCCCTGTGTGCCAGGCACCAGCGACACCCCTGATATTTTGAGGATCATTTTTAAATAATTTAGCCAAATAAAGTTGAAATGTGGAGGTTGAACAGGTATAGATACTATTACAGAGGAATG
Organism: Podocnemis expansa; assembly: GCA_007922195.1. Classification (NCBI taxonomy): domain Eukaryota; kingdom Metazoa; phylum Chordata; order Testudines; family Podocnemididae; genus Podocnemis; species Podocnemis expansa. The sequence continues at coordinate 17,594,212 of ML681989.1, read as the reverse complement.
TCCTCCCAGTAGTCATGCTTAAACTTATTGGTAATTTGCTGTATTTGCCCTCAACTCTTCAAATTAGGGCTAATTTACAATTTAAAATAACCAGCACAGAATCTCTTTTCCATGCTTGAGTTCATTCAGTAGGACTCTTCTCTCATTTGGGCTTTCACACTAACTAGAATTCTGTTAAATGAGTTAGATGAAAGTAAATTTAATGTTCTATTTACTATATGCTTGTACATCTTAATTTTACCTTAGTATCAGTACCAGATTCATTTTGGACCTTCACTCAGTTGATGTGTTTTACATTTTCATTTAGGAGGGGAGCCAGGCTTTGAGGTATATAGGCATGGACACCAAATGCCAGCAATGTATGATTTAAAATTTTTTTATTTGTATTTTCAGGGAAGTGGCATCAGGGTTTGAATTGTGAATCCCACAATGATCATTGCCACCATCCTTTAAACCATGGCTTTGACTATTTTTATGGCATGCCTTTTACCCTCGTGAGTGAATGTCAAGGTACAGAAAATCCTTGCCTTGATGCATCTTTGCAAGTAAGGTACTGGCTTTACAGTCAGATAATTGCCCTTGCCGTGCTCACTCTTCTGACTGGAAAACTTACCAACTTATTCTCAATAAAATGGAGAACAATCATCTGTTTTGCCACATGTGGTTTCCTCTTTTTCATCTCCTGGTTCTCCAGTTATGGATTCATAAAGTACTGGAACTGTTTCCTGATGAGAAACCATGACATTACTGAACAACCAATGAAGCTAGAAAAAGCTAATTCCAATATACTTAAGGAGGCTGTTTCATTCATTGAACGGTAACTAATAAATATCATATTACCCTTTAGCACAGTGATCCCAAATTTTTCCTTTCATGCTCCCCCTTACCAGTAGTAGAATGTTTCTGCACCCCTAAGACCAGAATTGGAGTCACAGCTGGGCCAGGGTACACATCAGAAGCTGGAAGAGGAGTTGCAGCTAGGAGCAGGGGCTAAGGAGCTGGAAGCAGGGGCCAGGGCCCAGGAGCAGGTGTGGCCAGAGCAGAGCAGGGAGCAGAGCAAAAACAGGTGGCACTCCCGCCCCAACCCCTTGTGGGCTGGCATGGGTCCTGCTGTGTCCTCCAATATGTTCCCCCATTCCACCCTAGGGGACCCACCCTCCCCACAGTTTGGGGCCCACTGCTTCAATTCCAGAGGGGTAGCCATGTTAGCTTGTATATAGCAAAAACAATGAAAGTCCTATAGCACCCTAAAGACTTAAATTTGTTAGTCTTTAAGGTGTCTCGGAACTTTTATTGTTGTCACTGCTTTAATGTTTCTTAACTATACTGTTACTGTAAATGTTAATGTTTCTGACTGTACCAGTCACCATTAGGCTAGGCAGCTGGTGTGCTAAGACAACTGTCTATCATGCTGACCATTACTATCCCATTGTTTCCTTGTGTTTCTCTTTCTGTCTGTCATCACCTCTTGCCAGTGATACATAAACTGTGAGTTTCTTGGGGCAGGGACCAACTCCTCTATTTATAAGAGCTTGGCTCATGATTTTAGCTCACATTACAATTAATAACAACTTTAGCCTCATGTCCATAGGCTAGCATACCACAAGAAAATAGTCCATAGGTTGGAGAGATGATCAAAACAAGTACTGGATTTTGCAACTTTATTAGTTAGTTGTAATAGACAAGGTTCCAAATTTTCACCTTACAAGTATTTGTGTATGAAATCTGAGTAAATCCACAGTGCATGAGTGCCCTTTCCACAAGTGTACAGTGTTTCAGCAGTAAAAATGGCAAAAATTCTACTATCAGCACAACATCTTGACTGTGCTCAATCTTCAGGAGAAATCCCTTGTTCTCTTACAGAGGGAACATCAGCCTTTTGTCTGAGTTTATATCTTCCTTATGATGCAAACATTTTTGTTTGTAAAGGAAATATTCAGTGTGAAAATGTAAGATGTTCCGCTTCTCTTGGATGTGGAATTTGTTATTCTTCAATTTTATTTTGGCTGAAACCTCACAAATATAATTGTGTATGATTCCATGTGCACCTCAGGAAACCTCAGGAAAAAAGTCCATTGCTGGTTTGAATCCAGTTTCTGAACTAAGATAGTTCTTTTCCCACAAGAGATCCAAAACTTAAAAGGGGTTAATCAAAATTCTTGTTCTGACCCCTCTGTGAAGTTCCTCGCTTCACTCTGGACTGATGAATCACTGTATCACCCTAGTCCCTCACTCCTGGAGTTTTTACGAACCTGCTTTGCTGTGCAAATCCCCATTCCTGGGCAGCTCAGGCACAGTCAATACAGGGCTGACCCATGGTTTTTTGTAACCCTAGGCACCTGTGATTTTGTGCCTGTCCCCCTCCCCCCGAACTCTGGCCAAGCTGCAGCTGGAGCTGGCTTCCTGCCTGTGGCCTAATGCTGATGGAGCAGGATGGGAGGCTTGCTGGCCCCAGCCCCAGACCAGCCCTTGGCCACCCCCTCCCATTTGGTGCCCTAGGCAACCGCCTAGATCGTCTCTACAGACAGACCAGCCCTGAGCCTATAGCATGTAGGTTGCTCCCAGTCCAGTGAACAAGTGCCTCTCTAGCCAGCCACTCAAGGAATATGACACCAGCCAATATCCCCACGCCCAGATACAACCTTAGGAACTGTCATCTTACAATGTTCAGTGTTGCACACTGAAAGGTACAAGCTCATATGTTTGTCAGTTTAATCAAAGAAACTGATATTCATCAGTCTTGGCACTTCAGAAGGAGTCTCTAACACTCCTTAAACCAAACACACTTCTTTAGCTAAAACAGGCAAATTTTATGAAGTACAGAAAGATTTTAAGTGATTACAAGTCAGATGAAAACAAGTCAGATTTGATCAAGAGAAAACACAAGACTAATCACTTTCTAACCATAGCTTAACACTTTCAGCAACCTTACACACCCAGATGATTGTCACCATAGGCTAGCTGGATTTCTTTTGAGCATGGTTCCACTCCTGCATCTGCACTTTGGTTGCTTGAGTGTGTTTGCAAATGGAGGTGGAAGAGAGAGAGCGATTGCAAAATGTCTCCTCTCTTAAAAATATTCCTTCATTTCCCCCGCCCCCCCCACCTTCAAGGCCAGATGACAAACTGTGTCTGTGTATGGCTTCATCCATGTCCTGGGGCAGTGACACACCCCCACCATCGTGGTTCCTTTGTTGATGTTCAGACTAGTCCTTTGGTCTGGAAGAGCTGGATTTGTTTTATGCGTGCCTTAGAAAGTTATAAGTTGCTCTTCAGCTCTAGATCTCTCTCAAGTCATGAGACACAGATGAGGCTTCACTACGTAATATTCCAAAATAACTGTACACATAACATTGCAACTAACATAGTACCATTACTATAATGTTCAGTATTCCATGAGCATAACAAAAACATCTTACATGACATACTTTGTGTTAAACAAAACACAATAGGAGTATGTCTACACTGTAGCCTTAGAATGACTTAACTTTCCTTAAGTCAACCTAAGGAACTCCAAGGCCATATTGGGCTTTTATTAAGTTGACTTAAGCTCTGGCTTAAGTCAACTTAATAACAGCTGCTCCTAAGGTATCAACCTACGAGCAGGGGCCTGGGCCCAGGCCCAGACCCCACTCCCTGCCCACTCCCAACCCCAATCCTGCCCGGGGGCCCTCCGGCCCCAGCCACCACTGGCAGGCAGGTGGGCACCGGATCCAGCTCCAAGCCCCTAGCTGCAAGGGGCTCAGGGCTGAAGCCAGCTTCTGGCACCCACAGCAAGGGGCTGGGAGCCAGATCAGGCTCCCAGCTGCCTGCTGCAAGGGGCTGGGAGCCAAAGCGTGCTCCCAACCCCTTGCCTTGGGTGGCAGAAGCTGGCTCCTGGTCTCTGCCACCTCTGGAAAGGGACTGGGAGCCAGATCAGGCTCCCAGCCCCTTGCCAGCATAGCAGAAGCTGGATCAGGCCCCAGGGTGGGATCAGGGCCCCAGGGCTGGATCACGCCTCATGGCAAGGCAAGGGGTGGGTCCCGAGCCCAGCCCAGGGTATGTTTACTAGCATAGACATACCCCTAAGTTGATGTCACAAGGTCAACTTTAAGTCCACTGAAAGTCATCCTTGTGAAGTCAACTTAAAATAGACCCCTAGTGTAGACATAGCCTAAGGGTGAACTTGAATCATATGCAGTTACACCATAAAGGTGCATATGGCAATGCAGAATGTTGCACCTTCTACCAGCAATGGTTAACTGGAATAAAGTTAGCAGACATATCAATACAGCATAGCCACAGGCAGCAGCAGCAGAGGCACAGTTTCAGATGGAGTTGAGCTTGCCATGGCTCAGCCATATTTTCACTTCTGCTATCCATGTTCTTGTGTCTATACATCTATTTATAGTCATGCTAGCTTGATGAGAGTTAGTGCAGGTATGTACACAGAAGCCTGGAAATCACACCCCCAGCTCATAATATAGACTTAGCCTAACATAGGACACTGAATAAACACAGAGCAATATATTTCAAGGCAATTTGGTTTTTTGGGGAGGAGGGAAGTTTTTGCAGTGAGAGGTATTTTTTCAACTAAAACTTCCTTTTTCTAAGGCACTGAGGATTTGTTTATCTTGTTTTTAGAAACAAGCGTGGCCCGTTTCTTCTCTTTGTTTCCTTTTTATATGTCCACGTGCCCCTCTTCACCACAGAGAAGTTTCTTGGGAGGAGCAGACATGGTTTATATGGAGATAATGTAGAAGAGATGGACTGGATGGTGGGTAAGTTTGTTTGTTTGTTTGTTTGTTTGTTAATGAGATTCTGTCTAAAATTTGTCTAAAAAATGTAAAAGGAGTCCGTACTATAATTTATAATAACAAATAAACAAACTTCCTGAAAGTGGGCTTTGGGGATGTACACATAAAGGACCTGTGACACTGTCCCTTGCTTTAAACATGTACCATATCATTCTTAGGAGACCATTGCAAGCGGCTGTTTTGGAATATCTTTTACTCTTACTCTGTGCAGTGTTTTGACAGTTACAGAGAAGCATAATGTAATCAAATTTGAGAATACACACTTTATGTGTTCTATTAATGTTCAGGAAAAGACCACACATGGGCTTTTCCCAGTTCACTTCTGTTAAAGAGTTCCTGGCCCCAGACCTCAAAGGATGCCTTTAACATACATTTAGTTCAGCATGCTACAAACATACAAATGGTCAGTGTAGAATTGAGTGCACAGTGTTCTCACTTTCTGGTACTTTATTTCTTTTTGCTTCTGTCTTTCTTAAGTACCCATATGACACTCCCCCCCCCCATCACCAGAATATCTGATCACCCTCAATTTTAACGTATTTATCCCCACAACACCTCTGTGAAGTAGGGAATTGTGACTATTGGCTAGGGTGCCGGACTGAGACTCAGGCTATATTCACACACAAAGTGCTTGTTTCAAAACAAGCCGTTTCAAAATAATGTGTTATTTTGAAACACCTTATTTTGAAAGACAAAAAAGTGTCTTCAAAATAAGGGAAACAAAATAGCATGTCCACAGTGTGGACATGCTATTTTACTTCGGGGGGGGGCTGCAGACCCCTGCAGGGTGAGAGGAGCTGGAGGCTCACCCCGCAGAGGTCTGCAGAGGGCTGCAGACACCGGCAGGGTGAGTGCAGCCTGGAGCCTCACCCTGCCGGGGTCTGCAAGGGACTCCGCTTCACCCCGCGGGGGTCTGCAGTCCCCTGCAGACCGGGGTGAGGCGCCCGGCTCCGCTTGACAGCTCACCCCGCGGGGGTCTGCAGTCCCCCTCTGCCGGCCACGGGACACCCGTTAGCACCTTGGCCAGGTGCTAAGCACCCTGGGAAGAAGGTCAAACGTTGTTTTGGAACAGTTTGTTCCGAAACAACATGTCCCCACGGGGTTGTTTCGAAACCACTGATTTTGAAACAACCTATTTTCAAAACGGAAGTAGGTTTAAGCCGTTTCAAAACATGGCTCCCATTTCGAAACAAGGGAGCCCCTTGTTTCGAAATGGGGGAGTATGTCGTGTGGACATGCTGTTTCTTATTTCGAAACAACCTCTGTTGTTTCGAAATAAGAACCCTGTGTGACTTGGGTCCAGTTCCCATCCTTGACACTGGCTGACTAGATGACCTTCCGCAAATCATGATCATTCTCTGTGGCTCAGTTTCTGCATCTGTAAAATATAGCTAATGACACCAACTGCCTTTGTAAGATGCCTTGATAGCGACATATAAAAAAATGCTATATTAGACCTAGTTAATAATAATTAAAATTATCAGTTTGACAGCTGAGGACTTAAGACAGAGAGGCTGTGTCTACAATGGAGGCTTAAGTAGACTTAAGCACCTCCATGGCCAAATTTAGAATTTATTAAGTCAACTTAAGCACTTGCTTAAATTGACTTAATAAAACCTGCCCTACAAGTCGACTTAAGGTTTAAGTCAGATTGTGGCCCCGAAGCCAGACTGTGCCCCAGGGTGGGGCAGAGTATGGGAACCAAGCCCATCTGAGGTGTGTCTACTAGTGTGGATCTACCCCTAAGTCAACTTAACAAGGTTGACTTTAAGTCGACCTTCTTAAGTCAACTTAGAATAGAATCATAGGGTTGGAAGGGACCTCATGAGATCCTCAAGTCCAACCCCCTGGGGCTTGAACCCAGGATCTTCTGTATATTAAGCAGAGGTGCTAGCCACTATATCATTTGCAGATCCCCCCCATATTAGACATAGCCAGAGATACTAAATAGCCAAGGTCACACAAGAAGTCTTTGGTGGAACATAGCGTAGGTTAATGTCCCAACCACTGAATGATCAATACTCTTGATCAGGGTCTCAAACTCAAATCACCATGAGGGCCACATGACGAGTAGTATAGGCCGCATGAGGACTAGTACATTAGCCCAATGGCCTCACCACTGAAACCTTTTCATACAATGATATTGCAAATATTGGTAACAATAGTGTCATTGCAGGCTGCAGGAAATAGCTTTAGGGGCCGCATGAGGCCCATGGGCCACATGCTTGAGACCTCTCCTCTTGATTCACTGCAACTGCTGTTCTTTCAATGTCATGGGCCACGGGGAGCACCTGTTGCTAATGATGAAGTTATTTTGATGCGGTATATTTTGAGTCAGGAAAACCACAGGTGAATGTTGATCTGCATAACCTACTGTTGTCAGTAGTACCAAAAAGTTGATTAAGAAATAGGGTTTGTTTCTGCACCACTGAAACCAAGGGAAGATTATCACTGAGTTCAGCAGTGTGAGCAGATTTGGATCCATGATTACGACTGTTCAGAGAGAGGCAGAGCACTGTTCTACACTTGAGAAAGTGTACAGTATTAATATTATTTAAGCACAAAATAAAAAATGAAGACAACCCTTGCAGTGTACAGTCTAAAAGAGTAAGTGACAATGATAAAGTACGTAGGGAAGCCTGTATGAAGGATTACACTTTAAATTACTCAGTGGTTGATTTTTGTTTCCATTTATCATATTTTGATGGCATCATTGCAGAGCCTTGAAAATTCTACAGTGACTTTCCTTTGGCTCTTTGCATTTCCTAAAATGCATGTGGGTTTTTTTTTTCTCTTTTTATGGCAGTGAGGGGCAATAACAAAAATATTATCAAAGTAAAATGATGATTCTTGCAAGAATTTTGTCCTTAATTCTTCATTTAGGATCTGGTTCAGTGCCCATTAAAGATTCCCAAAGCTAGAGTCATTAAAGGATGTAGGCACCTAATTTCCATAATCTCACATAAAATTCCTAAATTGGTCAAATGTATAAACCCAAATCTTTACAGTGTCTATGCCTAAGAGAGGGTTTGCTGCTAAGAATCAGAGAAAGGCATCTCCCTGCAGCATAGACTTAGGTGCCCAGCTCTCTGAGAGGGACAGGGTTTAGGACTTGGCATCTCCTGTTGACTGGCGTAGGCACCTCACATGCTGGCTTTTGTGAATCCCATTCTGAGGTGCTCCTCCCTTCTCATTCATTGTATAGAGGGCATAAATGTCCAACTCAGACTCATTTAATCGCATTGTTTTTCTAGGCACCTAAAAGATAGGTGTGGTGATCCTCAGTGTCACCACAACTAAATTTCTTTGTGGATCCAGCCCCCACTGACTTCACTAGGTTTTGGATTAGATCCTTAATAACATTTTTATAACCCTGATTCTCAAAACTGAATTTTTCTTTATTTACAGGTAGCATTCTGGATGTTATTGACAAAGAAGGCTTGAAGAACAACACATTCATTTATTTCACATCAGACCATGGAGGATCCTTGGAGACTCAGAATCAAAATGTCCAACTAGGTGGCTGGAATGGAATATACAAAGGTGACAATTCTGTAGATAGTGTGTCTGTGGGGCCTTGGTGTAAGAAAGATGATTCTACAAATGGGTCCAGACTCAGCATATTTATAAAAGGATTTATGCTTCCTTACCATGTAGCTCAGAAAGACAACTAAAACCGAGGGACCATGCGCAAAATGGAGAAAGTCCAGAGGAAAATAACAAAAAAAATAAGATTTAGAAAATCTGACTACGAGGAAGCACTGAAAAAACCTGGGCATATTTAATTATAAGAAAAGGCTCAGATAGGACCTGATAACAATCCTTAAATCTGTTAAGGGCTGTTATAAAGAGGACTATAATTAATCATTCTCCATGTCCACTGAAGGTAGGACAAGAAGTAATGGGCTTAATCAGCAATAAGGGAGAATCAAGTTTCATCTCCCTCTCAGGTCCTTCTCTCTGGTCTCCGTCTCTCACAGGTCTCTGTCTCCCTATGTTTTCTGCTCTTCTCAACTCTTTGTTCTTGTTCTTCTCTGTCTCAGTAGCCTTACATAGCTCCTTTTGGCTTTTCTCTTGCTCCTTATGCTCACATATTCTTACCTCACTACTGACATTTACTCTCTTTTATACTCACTAGCTATGTCTACATTGCCCTGAAATTTCAAAAAAAACCTTTTTCAGGATAAGTATTTTGAAATAATTATCTCGAAAAAACTTTTTTTCAAAAATGCTATTTTGGGACAACAATTTTTTTGAAATATAATGAGGGTTAGCAATCCTGAAAAAGCATTCCGGTATTTTGAGATACCAGAGCACTTTTTTGAAAAAGCTAAACCCGCCAGCTTTTTCAAAATAAAAAGCCTTTTTCAAGGTAGCTTTTTTGAAAAAAGCCATCCCCACACACGGCAAAGGCTTTTTTTTCCAAAAAAGGCTCCCTATCTCTTCCATGGACTTTCCTTTTCAAAAAAAAAAGGCAAGTGTAGACTTTCTTTTTCAAAAAATAAAAAGCCACAGTATTTTGGGACAATGGACAGTTTTCCCGAAATAGCATTTTTGAGAAAAAAGTTTTTTCAAGATAATTATCTTGAAATACTTATCCCCAAAAAAAGTTTTTTTTCCGAAAATGCTGGGCAATGTAGGAGTGCCCACTGAAGCTATGTCTATAATTGTAAAGATAATTTGACTTTAAGTTGAATTTCTTAATTCTAATTAGAGAGTCTCTATGGCTATATTCACACACAGGGAGTTATTTTGATACAAGTTGTTTTGATACAAGTTGTATTGAAATAACACCTTATTTCGAAATAAGTTAATTCAAATTAAGGAAAAAAGCAGGAATCAAAATAGCATGTTCAGACAACAGTTATTTCAAAACGAGTCACTGTTGTTTTGAAACAACATGTTCAGATGGCATTGTTTTGAAACAATCATTTCAAAACAACGTTGTTTCATACCCACATGGGGTTTAAGTTGTTTCGAAACAACGGAATCCATTGTTTCGAAACAACGGTGCATCATGTGAACATGGCCGTTCTTATTTCAAAACAACCTCTGTTGTTTCGAAATAAGACTGCTGTGTGAACACACCCTATGAGACTCCCAACTTGAATTAAAGTAGGCTTTAGTAATTTAACTTAGAAAATCTACAGTAGACTCTCTAAGTCAACTGGGAGAGCTGTGGCTCCAAGGGAGCTGCAGCTCCCAGGGACAAGGGGAGCCCCAGCTCCCTGGGAAGCAGGGAGCTGCATTTCCCTTCTCTCCAGTCCTGCAGCTCCCCAGCAAGAAGAGAGCCATGGCTTTCTGAAAGAAGCAAGCCACTGGGGCTCCCTGGGGACAAGAGAGCCCCAGAGAAGTGGCTGCAGGGTCTCCCTAGTGAAGGGAGCCCTGAGAAGCAGCCACTAGGGATCCCTTGCCTGGGGAGAGCCACCCGTACTCTCTTACCTGGAGGTTCCCCTGTCAGAAGAGCACCAGAGAAGACAGCCACCAGTGCTCCCCAGACAGAGGAACCACAAGCCAGTGGCGCGCTGTCCCCACCGGCCAGCAGGATCCCTAGGGGATACCTTCCCTGTGGAAGATCCTGCTAGCCAGCCAGCAGGGAAAGAGCCACGCAGGGGATCTAACTGGCTGGCAGGTGGGGAAAGCACCCCGCAGGGGATTCTGCGGGCCAGCCAACAAGGAAAGCACCCCAGTGGCCCGGGGCTCCCCTGTCTAGGGAGCACCAGCGAATTTCTTCTCTGGCTCTCCCCAGATAGGGAAGCCATGGCAACTGCTTCACCTCAATTTCACATATCAGTTTCCTGTGATACTTTTCATAAGTTCCTGACTTCTTACCACATGGTAGAAAGAATGAAAGAGCAGAGCTAAAGATATTTGGGTACCTGAACTCTATATTTCATATTTTCCAGTGTTTGTTTTTTAACCGACCTTTGAATTTCCTGATTATCAGAGTTTTGTTCCAAAATTGTATTGTTTTATTAAGGTCTCCCACTTACATATTTATAATCATCTGTCTAATGCAACAATATCTTTGCTCTGTCTGGGAAGTATTTAGTATTCTATTTGGTTTTCACTTTGAAATGTCATTCAAAGTAATAAATATTTTGAGTTAAAAGAAAGCCAGTTCATCATGATATACAGGGATAAAGTTGAACTGAGATATGATTAGAAGAATAGAGATCTGAGCAAGAGGCCTTATTGACTACATTCAAAGGCATCACAATAGGACTCTAGATAGCCTCACTACAGAATATTTATAGCGTCCCTTTTGGGGCTCTGTAGTCAGTCAGATTCCTACTTAGGCCACTTCCTTCTAGAATTGCCTCAGAGTATCTCTGCATTTGTAAAATAATTCAAGGAGTCCTTGAAAGCTGTCAGCCATCCAGGGGTTAAAGTATAATTTGTCAGCCTCCTGGAACCCTCCTAAATTTCCAGGTCCCCTTCACACATGTCCAGGCCCTCTTCACCTACCCCCAGCTATTCCCCCCCCCCAAAATGCCTGCCCCCCCACCCCAGCTACTGCCCGCAAAACACCTACCCCCATCAGACCACTCTTTCCCCATGTCTTCCTCAGCCCCAATCCCCATTCCCTAAGCTCTTTGCCCCCATGACCCCACTCCACCCTTCTAACCCCCCCACCCCCAGCTCCTCCATCTTTACACCCCTCCAGCCCCCCAACTGCCTCCACACCTCCCCAGCCCACCATCCCAACCCTTATTTCCCATACCCCCCCCACACTGAGCCACCAGCTGCCTGACTGTCCCCAAACCACCACCACTAAGGCCCCCTTACCTGTGCCACTGAGGTGGCCAAGGAGCTAGGCCAGGCCAGGCCAGGGGGAGAGAGACTGTGGTGCCAGCCAGCCGGCTGGCAAGAGGGAACATGGGCTTCAGACTGGGTCTGAGCTGCGTGTGCTGCCTGGGCCCAGCAGGAAAGGGAAGGGCCACTGCAAGCTCTACGGAAAGTGGGGTGAGGTGTGGCTGGGCTCAAGCTGGCCTTGGAGGAATGCACTGGAATGCTGCATTCCAGTGCATTCCTGTATTTTTAGAGTGCCCAGAATACTGACCCCCCTAAAAATAAGAGATTCCAGTTTACTTTAACCCCTGCAGCCATCTCCCAGAGTTTTTTTCTATATCTATGAACCATTTTGCTATGCTTCCTCTAGTTTTGAACTCGCTGATAAGTCCTTTGTAGCCCAAGGCTGCTTTCCTGAGAAACCTGTGGGATTTCAGTTTCTTTTCCATTGTCATTTTGTTGGTTCTGCCAGATCTTAGCAATCAAGGAATTATCTGCTGCTGTTAATTTATATTTAAATCATAAAATTACACAGTAAATTCATGTTACAGATCCTAATTTTATTTCTTTTGGGGGTTTAAGACTAGAACTGCTCCTCTTCTGTCAAAAGGGCCTCACAACCATGAGTTTCTGAAGGAAAGAATGTCCTAATATAAAGGCAGTGGTAATATGCAGCTGGGGAGAGTGAAGTTTGCACTGCCTTTAATCCTGGCTTTCCTTGGTCTCCTAGGTTTAGTGCGATTTTGTTTCATGTAAAAAGTGTCAGAATATGATATTCTAATCTGCAAATTCATAATAACAAGTCTCCATCATAATGACTCCTCACTTCATGGGCCATTTCTCTTACAACAGGTGGAAAAGGCATGGGAGGCTGGGAAGGAGGTATCCGTGTGCCAGGGCTATTTAGGTGGCCAGGAGTACTGCCTGCAGGCACAGTTATTGATGAACCTACAAGTCTTATGGACATTTACCCCACAGTGGCTCACCTGGCTGCAGGGATAATGCCTCAGGACAGGTATAGAGGCTGCTTCATGAACCCTATTGCTCCATTCCAGTTGTACTAAAAATATTGATATATTGCATGTTCTGATATACACAAATATTATTTTAGTTGCTTGCTTTTAAAGGGATACTGTCAGGTTAAAAGTCATAGTTTAAAAAAAAGAAAAGAATGTCCATCTCTCTCCACCTGCTTAGCTTTGCTTACTCTGTGCAGTTTTAAGGAGAAGATGCAGAAGACTGTTTCATTTCATAATATATAAATAGGATTAATTATAATTAGAGACTCATAGACTTTAAGGTCAGCAGGGATCACAATGATCATCTAGTCTTACTTCCTTTAGATTCAGTCTTCTTTCATAAACAAAAAATAGAAACAAATTTATATTTGTAGCTCCCTTGGATTATTCTGGTTTTCTTAAAAAAAAAAAAAAAACAAACAAAAACCTGTTGTATGAGCTATACATAAGGATTTGTGAGGCAGTGTAATTTTGTTAGAGCATAGAGCAGTGGACTGAGACCCTGGATCTGACTTTGTCTGTTTTTGGTTTTGTCACTAGTTCAGTGTGTGACCTGGGGTGGGCAAGCCACTTAGATCAAAATTATAAAACTTTGGTACTCAAAATCATAGAATCATATAAACTGGAAGGGACCATGAGAGGTCATCAAGTCCAGTTTCCTGCAGTCATGACAGGACACACTTAGTACCCTCTTAGACTACTAAAATCCATCTTGTAAAATAAAATTAGACTGCTTAATCCATATTTAATTATCTACATGTGACCTGATCAATGGCAGCCTGGGTAGCAGTGACCATGAAATGATTGAGTTCAAGTTGATGATTAAAGGAAAGAAGGAAAGAAGCAAAACACAGACCCTGGACATCAGAAAAGCAGATTTTGTCTCCCTCAGGGAACTGATGGGCAGGATCCCTTGGGAGGCTGATCTGAAGGGGAAAGGTGTCCAAGAGAGTTGGGTGCATTTTAAAGAAACCCTGCTAAGGGCACAGGAAGATACAATTCCGATAAGGAGAAAGCATAGCAAATGTGGAAGGCGCCCACTGTGGCTTAACAGAGAGCTCTGCACTGAGCTGAAGCATAAAAAGGATGCTTACAGGAAGTGGAAGCTAGGACAGATGACTAAGGAGGCATATAAAGACATTGCTCGGGACTGCAGGGATAAAATCAGAAAGGCCAAAGGACAAATGGAGTTGCGACTAGCAAGGGATGTGAAGGATAACAGGAAGGGGTTCTACAAGTATATCAATAACAAGAAGAGGATCAGGGATGGTGTAGGTCCCTTACTGAATGGGGCAGGCATCCTCGTGACAGAGGATGAGGAAAAAGCTGAAGTGCTCAATGCTTTTTTTAGTTCAGTTTTCACAAGCAAGGTCAGCTCCCAGCCCACTACACTAGGTACGGGGGACTGGGGAGAAGAAGAGAGGCCCTTGGTGACAGAAGGTCAGGTTAGGGACTGCTTAAAGAAACTAGATGTGCACAAGTCCATGGGGCCGGATGAACTGCATCCGAGGGTGCTGAGGGAGCTGGCTGATGAGATAGCAGTACCGTTGGCCATTATCTTTGAAAACTCGTGGCGAACAGGGGAGGTGCCAGAGGACTGGAAAAAAGCAAATATAGTACCTATCTTCAAGAAAGGCTAAAAGGATGATCCTGGGAATTACAGACCTGTCAGCCTCACCTCAATCCCTGGAAAAATCATGGAGCAGCTTCTCAAAGAATCCATCCTGAAACACTTGGAGGAACGTAGAGTAATCAGGAACAGTCAGCATGGATTTACCAAGGGTAAATCATGCCTGACCAACCTCATCGCCTTCTATGATAAGATGACTGGATTTGTGGATGCGGGAAGAGCCGTTGATGTGATATACCTTGACTTTAGCAAGGCTTTTGATACGGTTTCCCACAGCATTCTCATTGGCAAATTAAGGAAGTATGGGTTAGATGCATGGACTGTAAGGTGGACAGAAAACTGGCTAGAACAACAGTTTCAGCGCGTAGGAATCAATGGCTCCATGTCAAGTTGGCAGGCAGTAACAAGTGGTGTGCCCCAGGGGTCGGTCCTGGGGCCAGTTCTGTTCAATGTTTTCATTAATGATCTGGATGATGGGATAGATTGCACACTTAGTAAGTTTGCAGATGATACCAAACTGGGGGGAATGGTAGACACCCTAGAGGGCAGAGACAGGATTCAGGGTGACCTAGACAAACTGGAGCAGTGGGCCAAGAGGAATCTCATGAGGTTCAACAAGGATAAGTGTAAAATCCTGCACTTGGGACGAAAAAACCCCATGTACTGCTACAGGCTGGGGAGTGATCAGCTAAATAGCAGCACTGGAGAAAAGGACCTGGGAGTCATGGTGGATGGGAAGCTGGATATGAGTCAGCAGTGTGCTCTTGCTGCCAAAAAGGCCAATGGCATACTGGGCTGCATCAGAAGAAGTGTTACCAGCAGATCAAGGGATGTGATCATTCCCCTCTATTCTGCACTAGTGAGGCCACATCTAGAATACTGTCCAGTTTTGGGCTCCCCACTACAAAAAGGACATGGACAAATTAGAGAGAGTCCAGAGGAGGGCAACCAAAATGATCAAAGGGCTGGAGCACAAGCCCTATGAAGAAAGACTGAAGGAACTAGGCTTATTTAGCCTGCAGAAGAGAAGACTGAGGGGGGATTTGATAGCAACCTTCAACTACTTGAAGGGTTGCTCCAAGGAGGAGGGAGCTCGACTGTTCTCGGTAGTAACAGAGGGCAGAACGAGAAGCAATGGCTTCAAGTTACAGCTGGGGCGGTCCAGGCTGGATATTAGGAAAAACTTCCTTACTAGGCGAGTGGTGAAGCATTGGAATAAGTTGCCTAGGGAGGTGGTGGAATCTCCATCTCTGGAGGTGTTCAAGTCCCAGCTGGACAAAACACTGACTGGGATGATCTAATGGGAGTGGTCCTGCTTTTTTTGGCAGGGGGTTGGACTAGATGACCTCGTGGGGTCCCTTCCAACCCTATGATTCTATGATAGTTCAGAAGCTCTGAGCACTCCTTCAGGGTTCAGCAGCTCCTATCAACTTCAGCTTTAGTCACTCATGTTTGAAAGAATGAAGCTCCCTAGAGCTACAGTTTACTCTTCTATAAAATAACCACACTGACCTACATCACCATGCTATTGGGTTTGTAGTGTGCTTCTGTTTGGAGGCCCTTGGACCAAGGGATCTGTGGAACTTTGAACTACTAAGTGTCTATTCCACTGACCCAATTAGAGCTGGCCGAAATTTTCCAGACAAATAAGTTGTTTGATGGAAAAATCCATTTTTGATTGACTTGAAACCATTTGTGAACATGACATGAATTATTTCAGCCACTTATAAACTGGCCAGAAGAGCTGGAGGAGGCATTGCTGACTTTATATTACCATCCTATCACCTTTATTCCCAGTAGTTAGAGTACTCACCCAGGATTTGGGAAACCCAGGTTCAAGTCTCTGTTCTGGTATATATTGGGAAAGGAGTTTTTTCAATTCTCTGAAAAGTCTCTTGTATTTTTTTCCCAGAATTCCCATGTAACTGAAAAATCAGTTGCTCTAGTCCTGCAGTTGTGGAAGCATAGATAGTTTAAAATGTCAGCATTTCTTAATTCAAATGGTAGTTTGTTTAAGAATTGCTATTTACAGTTTCAGTACAGAGAGTACGCCTTCCAGTTTGGTGATTTCCATTTTCTTCATCACATTAGGGTGATTGATGGCAGGAACCTGATGCCTTTACTTCAGGGAAGAATTCAGCACTCAGAGCATGAGTTCATGTTCCACTACTGTGGGGTATATTTACATGCAGTTCGGTGGCACCAAAAGGACAGTGAGTATAAATATTATCCCCACAGCAGGTCAAATTAGGTGATCTAATAATTCTTCTTGGTCTTCACATCTGTGAAGTAACAGGTGAGTACGCATGTAACAGCATAGAAAAGAAAAATCCGAAACAAAGTACGCCACTGCACATGCTTGTTTCCCTGGAGAGAGGACATGAGGATAAGCACATGACAGATCTTAATTGTTCTTCTTATTCCACTACTGAAAAGTACTGGGATACTACAGAGATGAACACAATATAAAAACCAATATGGAATGGAATGAATGGAAGTATTTGGGGTGACCTGTTATCTTGATACCACCATTCTAAAGAGTTCAGTCTGGCTGAGTTAGTAGCTCTCACACTTTCTCCTGATACAAATGCATTTGATTCATGCCTGTTGCTAAGGGTTAGATTTTTAAATGTACAGTTAATCACCTAAAGATTCAGACAGGATCCTACGTGACGTTTTGAAAATCCCACTAGGTAACTATATTTATCTTTAGATGCGTTTAAATATCTGGGCCCAGACATACAGAAATAGGAGGTTCTGCCTCATTACAGCTCGTGCCTTCACTGCTCCAGTTGCAAAAGCATCTGGAAAGCAACAAACATAGTGACCATGCCTATTTTTTTTACGCTTCCGAAGTTGTTTGCTTGTTTTCAAGAGTTCTGTTTTCTCTGTTAAACTGGGTTTTGCCTTTATAAGGCTCAGCTGTGAAACATCTTGCTTCAATTAAGCTAATTGACAGCAGCTGTAATGCATTTCTTAATTATGACTCAGCTCCAAAACAAACAAACAAACTTCCATGCTGATACATTCTTAAAGAAGTCAAGTTCCCCTAAGAAAAAGAAAGCTTTGAACCAATGATTGGGAGCTAGGAGCTCCTCAGTTCTAATTCCTGCATGGACACAGACTCACTTGCCTCTTCTCAGTATGATGTCAAAATCCAGAAATGAGTGGTTATGCCCAAACCTTGTTTCTCATTCATGATGGCTGTGATCGAGGTGGAAGGTGATAGAGAAGACTATACCTTTTGCCTCATTTAATCACTTTCTCTATGACCTTAAGCAAGTCACTTCACATTGCTACCTTGGTTTTCCCATCTGTGAAATGGAGGTAGTAACTATTAAGTTCTTCACAGGAGCACTGTCAAACTTAATTAGTTACTATTTGCAAAGGAAGAGAGTTGATCCATTCCGCTAACCATTTCTCATATATCTTTAATATATTTTGAGCTGAACACATTAGCTGTCACATCTGTCTACTCTTGTTTCAGTTACATATTTGGCCCCTATCATTGTAGGTATTTCTCATCGCAACATCCTTGTGAAGTAGGGAAGTGCCATTTTTCCCTTTACACAGATGGGAACCTGAATCAGAGAGGAAAAGTAGGGACATACCTTTTAAAGGTATTTAGATGTTGCTTGTTCAGTGTTGCAAAGTCTAAGGACAGTTTATATGCCTATCTGCCTCTTTAGGGGCTGAAGCCCATCATTTAGATGCCACTGACATTTTCAAAGCTGGTCCATAGCTGCCACCTAACCACAGAGGTGCCTAAATTCACCAGACAACTAAAACTTTTACTGCTCAGCACTTACAAAAGCCACCTAAGCCCTTACATCACCCCACAGCTAATATGATGCTTAGATCCCTCACTCAAGCAAAAGCCCTGCAAACCATGAAGGCAGAGGAATATTTGTATTGCCAGCGAGGCCCATTCCCTGTAGCTGTGCTCTGAGTGCACTGAAGTCTTGATTCCTGTCAGGCCCTACTGCAGGAAGGCTGGATGCAGGCCACTGATGGAGAGGGGCAGCACAGCACGCACACTGAAGACAGCCAAGGACAAAGAGAAAGAAGGACACTGGGAGAAAATGCAAGGAGGAAGATACAACAGGGGAGATAATCAACAGAGGAGAGTAGGGCAATTGGCTAGGTATTTTAGGTGCCTGTACACAAATGGAAGGAGCCTGGGTAAGAAGCAGGAAGAATTGGTAGTACTGGCACAGATGGGGAAACTATGATGTAATTAGTGTAACAGAGACACTGTGGAATAGCTTGCAAAACTGGAGCACTGCCATGGATGGGCATAA
This sequence comes from Podocnemis expansa, assembly GCA_007922195.1. NCBI lineage: Eukaryota > Metazoa > Chordata > Testudines > Podocnemididae > Podocnemis > Podocnemis expansa. The sequence goes on along the minus strand of ML681989.1, from coordinate 17,575,674 downwards.
ATTGTTCAGGAAGGACAGGCAGGGAAAAAGAGGTAGAGAAGTAGCACTATATGTAAAAGAACTGTATGACTGCTTGGAGGTCCATTATGAAAGTGGAAACACACTGGTTGAAAGTCTGTAGATTAAGCCTAGAGGGGAGTGCAACAAGGGGGATGTCGTGGTGGGTGTCTGTTACAGACCACCAGATCCGAAAGAGGAGGTGGATGAGGCATTTTATGGACAACTGGCAGAAGTTTCTAGATCACAGGCCCTGGTTCTCATGGGAGATTTCAATTATCCTGACATCTGCTGGGAGGGCAATACAGCAGTGCACAGGCAGTCTAGGAAGTTTTTGGAGATTGTTCAAGACAACTTCCTGATACAAATGTTGGAGGAGCCAGCTAGGGGCCTTGCACCTCTCAGCCTTCTGCTCACAAACAGAGAAGAATTGATCAGGGAAGTATGAGTGAATGGCAACCTGGGCAGAAGTGACCATGAAATGGTAAGAGTTCAGAATCCTGGTCAAAGGAAAAAAGGAAAGAAGCAAAATGCAAATCCTGGACTTCAGGAAAGCAGATTTTGGCTCCCTCAGGGAACTGATGGGCAGGTTTCCCTGGGAGGCTGATCTGAAGGGGAAATGTGTCCAAGAGAGCTGGCTATATTTTAAAGAAACCCTACTAAGAGCACAGGAAAATAACATACCGACGTGCAGAAAGAACAGCAAGTATGGAAGGCTCCCAGCATAGCTTAGCAGAGAACTCTGTGGGGACCTGAAACATGAAAAGGAAGCTTACAAGAAGTGGAAGCTTGGGCAGATGACCAGGGAGACATATAAAGATATTGCTTGGGCCTGCAGGAATAAAATCAGAAAAGCCAAAGGGTAATTTGAGTTGAAACTAGCAAGGGATGTGAAGGCTAACAGGAAGGGGTTCTACAAGTATGTCAGCAAAAACAAGAGGATAAGGGATGGTTTAGGTCCCTTACTGAATGGGGCAGGTCTTTTCATGGTGCATGATGCAGAAAAGGGGAAAGTAGTCAATCCTTTTCTTTACTTCAGTCTTCACAGGCAAGGTGATCTCCCAGGCTACTGGGTAAAGAGAAGAAGAGCAGCCCATGGTGATGGAAGGTCAGGTTAGGGACTACTTAAAGAAGTTAGATGTTCACAAGTCTATGTGGCCAGATAAATTGCATCTGAGGGTGCTGAGGGAGTTGGCTGATGTGATTGCAGAGCCACTGGCCATTATCTTTGAAAACTTGTGGTGAATGGGGGAGGTCCCGGAGGATTGGAAGAAGGCAAATATACCTATCTTCAAGAAAGGGAAAAAGGAGGATGCGGGGAACCACAGACCGGTCAGCCTCACCTCAATCCATGGAAAAATCATGGAACACATCCTCAAAGAATCCATCCTGAAACACTTGGAGGAAAATAGAGTGATCAGGAGCAGTCAGCATGAATTCACCAAGGGCAAATCATGCCTGACCAACCTCATTGCTTTCTATGATTTGTGGATGCAAGAATAGCTGTTGACCAGTGTTCCCTCTAAGCTGCGCTGGCGCGCTGTGGCGCAGCCCGCCACAGCTGCCAGCGCAGCGAAAGCTGCCGGCAGCGCACTGCTGGCAGCCTCGACAGAACTCCTCTGGGGCTGGGAGTTTTGAAAACTCCCACCCAGAGAAGCTCCAACGGAGCATGCCCAGAAAATCTGGGCATGCTCTGTAGAGCTCCTCTGGCCTGGGAGTTATGGCTGGGCCCTCTGGCTCCAGTCCAGCTCCAAGGTAAGTGGGGGGGGGCGAGCGGGAGCGGGGGGGCGAGTGGGAGGGGGCTGTCAGGAGCAGCGAGGGGGCGAGCGGGAGGGGGGCTGTCAGGAGGGGGGGCGAGCAGGAGGGGGGTGAGCGGGGGGGCTGTCAGGAGCAGCGGGGGGGCGAGCGGGAGCGGGCGGGCTGCCGGGGGGGGGGCTGAGCAGGAGCAGCGGGGGTGGGGCTGTCAGCAGCAGGGGGAGGGGCTGTGCAGCAAGCAGCCAGAGTTGCTCAGCTGCCCTCTCCCCTTAGAGGGAACATTGCTGTTGACATGATATACCTCGACTTTAGCAAGGCTTTTGATACAGTTTCCTACAGCATTCGCGTCAGCAAGTTAAGGAAATATAGGTTGGATGAGTGGACCATAAGGTGGATAGAAAACTGGCTAGATTAACGGGCTCAGAGGGTAGGAATCAATGGCTCAATGTCTAGTTGGCAACCAGTAACGAGAGGAGTCCCCCAGGGGTCAGTCCCGGGGCCCATTCTGTTCAACATCTTCATTAATGATCTTGACAATGGGATAAATTGCATGCTCAGTAAATTCGCAGATGACACCAAGCTGGGGGAATGGTAGACATCCCGGAGGGCAGGGACAGGATTCAAGGAGACTTAAACAAATTGGAGCAATGAGCCAAAAGAAATCTGATGAGGTTCAACAAGGACAAGTGAGAAGTCCTGCACTTAGGACGGAAAAGCCCCATGCACTGCTACAGGCTGGGGACCGATCGGCTAAGCAGCAGTACTGTTGGAAAGGACCTTGTGATTATGGTGGATGGGAAGCTGGATAAGAGTCAACAGTGTGCTCTTGTAGCCAAAAAGGCTAATGGTATATTGGGCTGTGTCAGTAGGAGCATTGCCAGCAGATCAATTCGGCACTGATGAGGCTGCATCTGGAGTAGTGTGTCCATTTTTGGGCTACCCACTACAAAAAGGATATGGACAAATTAGAAGGAGTTCATCGGAGGGCAACAAAAATGATTAGGGGGCTGGGGCACGTGACTTACGAGGAAAGACTGAAGGAACTAGGCTTATTTAGCCTGCAGAAGAGAAGACTGAGGGGGGATTTGATAGCAACCTTCAACTACTTGAAGGGGTGCTCCAGAGAGGAAGGAGGTACGCTGTTCTCAGTAGTAACAGAGGACAGAACAAGGAGCAAGAGTTTCAAGTTACAGCTGGGGAGTTCAAGGCTAGATATTAGGAAAAATTTTCTCACAGAGAGTGGTGAAGCATTGGAATGGGTTGCCTAGGGAGGTGGTGGAATCTCCGTCTTTGGCGATATTTAAGGTCCGGTTAGACAATACCCGGGTTGGGATGATTTAGTGAAAGTGGTCCTACTTTTAGCAGGGGGTTGGACTGGATGACCTCACGAGGTCCCTTCCAACCCTGTGATTCTACAATTCTGTGAATCTAAATGTAGGGCAAAGCACAAAAGAGGTATTGAGCATGAGAAGGTTTGGTTGCCATGGACATGGGCTAGCTAAGTGGCTGACTTGGCTTAGGCACATAACTTCAGCAGAGGGTTCATGGCAGTCGATTCTGCATGTGCAGAGGTGCCTCTGTGACCTATCAGTCAGCTGCAGTAAGTCAGCCGCTTAAGCATCCACATTGTGCATTTCATTCCTGCCTAGCTTAAACAAGCTCCTTCCTCAGCTTGCCAGCTTCTGAGGGTCCTTTTCCTGTAGGAGTCTAGAGCTAAATCCACACAGCCACCTATGTCCTGCATTTAAGTCTCACTGACATTCTTAAAACCACTGCTCAACCACTGCCTAACCAGCTAGGCACTTAAAGCCCCCTAACTTTCAACTACTTGGCATGAGCAAAGCTGCCTAAGTTCTGATGTCATCCCACAGCTTATGAGCTGCTCTCAGTGCTTGCTAACTCTTTAGCTCCAAAATGATTTTCAGATGATGGGCAGATGTATGCTACCACTTAACTCAATGTAACAGATCACTGAAGGATATGAAAAAGCAACCCCTTTGAACTGTGTATGTTACAGTGATGTAAGCACTGTCCATACCTGCTCTGTGTCAGCAGGTGATGTTTTCCTACTGAGATAGCTTCTGTTTCTCGCAGGGATGGAGTAAGTATGCCAAGTAAACAATGACTATATCTACAATAGAAGGCTCAGGTAAGTCAACTTAATAAAGTTGACTTAAAGTCAACTTTATTCAGTCAACTTAGAGAGGCCCCATTTGTTTAAGTTGACTGTATTAAGTCAACTTTAAAAGGTCTCCTTGCCTAAGTTGACTTTATAAAGTCAACTTCAATGGCTCTCCTGCCTTCAGTCAACTTTATTAAGTCAACTTTAATGCCCACATTTTGTTAAGTCAACTTAATAAAGTCAACTTAGCCTTTAAAGTCAACTTTTAGAGTGAGAGTTAGGAAATCAACTTAAACAAGTGCTTAAGTCAACTTAATGAACTTCAACCGTGGCCTGGACTGGCTTGAGTTGACTTAAACCTCCAGTGTAGACATAGCCAAAGATATTTAGGCATAAAATTCTTATTAATCTAGGTGCCTGACCAACAGGCTGAAGGGAGGGTCCTAGCTCCACCTGGAATTGACCCCTTTAAATTCACCCTTCAGTGTGGGCTGACCTGGCTTAGGGACTTTCCTCATGAAAAGTGGCGGTGATGGTTGTGGTGATGATGACCCAGTAGGCCAGTGGTTAAAGAAGTCATTCCAGCTGTGGGAGAGCCAACTTCAAACCCCTTTTCTGACTGATTTAGAACAGGGACTTGAACACCAGTCTCCCATCTTTCATGTGAGTGCACAGAGCCAAAGACAGTGACTGACTAATTCATCGCTGTCAGATTAAATGGAGATGAGGGGAGGAAAAGATGGACTGGAAAGTAACATTGCCAAGTTTAAAGGATCAGATACTTTTTGTTCTTAACAGATGTGGCACAGAAATTTATTGGTTTATGTTTGAAAGTTTTTCTGAATGTGAAAGTAGGTTTTAAAGAGACAGGGACTGAATTACAATATCAGCTGGGGCTGCCTTAACTAGTGAGCAACTTGCATAGCATGAGAGAAAAATGATTGTCACAAAGATGTTTTTATAAAATATTCCACTAGAGGGCAGTACTACACCAATAATCCAATGCATGTGGAAAGGGCATCAATATTGCTTTGCTTTGAGCTGTATTATAAATTTGTAATGGAGAGCTATCCCAAGCCTCACTATTCTTCAATGAGACTTTCTCGTCCCTTCAGTTTCCCCTAGTTCAGTTTCATTGTGTCTAACCTGTACACCATTTAAATCCCCATGTTTCATTTCCAGACTAGTGCTGACTGGCCATACTTTAACTGACTTCCAAATTTGAAACTCAACTGGTAAGAGCTTTTAACAATAAGAAGAAAAGGACTAGCAAGCAGACCCACCACAGCCCTAAATGATACACAGAGAAATATAAAATGGTACTTGAATTCCCAAGTCCCTTAGATGAGGACACATAGATATTCTCTGAACAACTGAGGGCCCCACCTCTTCATCTCCTGAGAGACCAATTCAATGGAATATAATAAGTGGACATTTCTTTTACATACCAATTTTTCTAACAACATGAATCCAGGTGCTCTTCCCATTCCTGCAATCTCAGATGGAAATGTTGTAATCAAGGAGATCACGGCATACACATTTTCTGGGATTCCCTTCAGATTGCAAAGTTCTGGTCTTGCACACAATGGCCTGAAACTGTTTCCAAGATCCAGACAGATAAAAACACAACTTGCTATATTCTGGCTGAAAACCACCTGCACGATAATACAAGATATCTTAGCAGCAGGTGTTAGTAAATAGATCAGTGTAGTGTAGTGTAGTGTATAAAAGAATCCTTCATTTAAGAAGAGGCACCACAAAGTGTAAGGAATAGGAGTAATAGAATTTTCACCCAAATCTGACCATTCTAAGGAAGGTTCAAGGAAGAATGAGCCACAAGAGAGAAGTCATCATATAAAAATGGGGCCTTTGACCCAAACCAAAATACTAGATAAACATAAAATGAATCTGCCTTTACAGGAAAATATATGAGGACACCAAAGCTTTTGATCATCTACTCCTGTTTGGAGGGAGAGTTGTCTAGCAATGGTTGGGGCACTAAACTGAGAGTAAGGGGACCTGTTTTTCTATTCCTAGCTCTGCCACTAACCTTCTGTGATCTTGAGCAAGTCACCTCACTTACCTCAGTTTCCCAACTGTCATCCTTTCTACTGTCTATGTATAATAAAAGCTCTCAGGGTAGGGGTTGTCTCCTACTATGTATTTGAACTATGGCTCACAGAGCATGACTTGGGCCTGTAGTTACTATGAGTATGTCCACACACAGTCTTTAAATCGAAATAATGCTGATTATTTTGATTTAAAGCAGGGCAGATCCACACTATGTTTTCTTATATCAAGATAAGGAGCTCCCTTATCTCGCAATAAAGAAAGTCAATTTGATATAATAAAACCTGGTGGTATATCAAAATGGTGGTCAAAGCAAAACACTTATATTGAAATAATGCAGTGTGGTTGCATTATTTTGATTTAAATGTTATTTCACTTTTGACCCTGGTTTGACCTTCTTCCTCCCCCAGTGCATGGCACCCTGGAAGGAAGAGCCAGGCTTCAGCACCCTGGCCAGGAGGCTGGGGGGGGGGTGGAAGGTACCCCCAGGCCTGGCTCCCCAAATGTTGGCTAGGCACAGGGAAGGGACTCCTGTGCCTGGATCCCCAAGCACTGGGCTGGCAATGGGGGAAGGGAGCCCCGTGCCCAACTCAAGCAGCAGTAGCCAGAAAGGGGGCTCTCTTTTCCCTGGGCCCAGCCAGCGAGCCAGGAGCCTCACACGGGAAAAATGGAGCCCTGCACCCAGCAAGTGCTGCTCGATCCATGTTGTTGTGAGATTTGTATGAGACCACAAACTTGTGAGCATAAGTGACTCCATCTTAGCACTGTTCCCTTAATATTATTTTAACCTCCAGCCTGACTAACAAAAGTATAGCGCCCCTCTCATCCTTGAACGGTCTATAAGCAGGAGATTAAGGGAACTGCACCAGTCTCAAGGTCACCTATTAATCAACAATTTCTCCTGTTTATTACATTCCCAGGCTCTGAGGAGCCTGCTTGACCTTCTTTACTAATTCTCCTATCTTATATGAATATGTATGAAAACTATCCCTATATGGTACTAATAAATGTATTAATCTTGTTTACCTTGAATATGTTAACCATTTTTAGATTTCCTTGAATTAAGTTGTTGTACCTGGGTATAAAACCCTTTTAGCACCAGTCCCTTGGGGCCGGCTGCACTCAGTAGCTCTGAGTGTCAATAAACTGGTGATTCTTCCTCCTGTTGTCCGGCTCCATCATTGACCAGAGCAGAGAAGGAGCTTTTCTCTCAACAATGTGCAGGGGTGTCTTCTGCCCCTACACCCAGCCAGCACTGACGGAGCAGAGCCATAACATGGGGTTTTGCTGACCAGGGTGCATTCCAATTGGAACGTGCCCTTTCCCATTAGTGGGGCTTAGAGCCAGTGTCGCAAAGCCACCGCTTTAATAAAGCGGCTCCACTGAGCCACTCCGGGCCACCTGGGGCTTTACCCCATTAGCCCCTCCATAATTACGGCTCTGCAACAGAGCCAGGTAGGGGCATACCTTTCCCCACCACTGGGCTCCCAGGTCTGAAGATGGGCATGGGACTGGGTGGTGGCATGGCCCATCTTGGGGGCCATGTTGCCACACCTCCCATGGTGCCCCTCTCCTAAATCAAATTAGCAAGTCCTGTCCATGGACATGCTAGTTCGATTTGAGTTTCTAGTGGGAATATGTTAAATCAATTTCACTTAAATCAATTTAATGATTTTATAGTGATTTTATTAAATTGATTTCACTTGAATTGATTTAACTGCCTAAGTGTGGACATAGTCTATAAGTATTAAAATAATGATAGCCATGTATATTCATTTTCCAAAGGGATAGCCGTGTTAGTCTAGTCCAGTAAAAAAAACAACAAGCAGTTGTGTGGCACTTTGACTAACAGATTTATTTTTTGCATGAGCTTTCGTGGGAGAAG
>ML681989.1:17483715-17567445 GCA_007922195.1 Podocnemis expansa | reverse complement strand
CTTTGAAGCATCTGAGGAAGTGGGAGCTTCTCCCACGAAAGCTCATGCAAAAAATAAATCTGTTAGTCTTAAAGTGCCACACAACTGCTTGATGTATATTCATGCCCTGCTAAGCTATGTGTTTGACTGGCTTACCACCTGTGTAGCTGGTTTCAAATTGCTCTAAGGCACCAAATAACTTTACTTTCTAACACACAAATAATGTAACAATGGATTATTAAAATCTTTGTTACTCTCCTCTTTTACCTGTATAATATTATATGCATTCTGCTTAATTACCTCAGTGCTAAGTTGTGTACCTTCCTATTTATCCCAATGAAACACAAGGAGGTGGCTCTGTAAAGAATGAAACATGCTGTACATCTGTATCAGCTCCCACCTTAGCCACTTAAGAAACAATGCAAGATATAATTGTTTGGGAAGAATCCCACAGCTACTCAAGCAACTTCCTCTCCTCCTCCCCCTGCCCAGATCTGAAAGAAAAAATAATTTGCTCATTCAGCTGCATAAGTTATATATGCACGTCCAATAGAGACATTCAGCTCAAATATACTCAAAATGTGGTAGGTCTGCAATACAGACAACATGTAACTTGGTTAATTGAAACATAGTTACATCAACAACTGCAATATTCAACTGCAATATTCAATGAAATTTTATCTGAAATAAAAAAAACCTTCCTCCCTTACTCATTTCTTATAGTGCAGACAACTCCAATCAGTTTCCCTTTATTGCTCATTTAAAAATATAACTGGTTCATGTTCAACTTATTCTCCTTTCATGTATATACAATAAGCTGTCTGGATGTGAAAACATTGTATTCTTCTGTCTTTTGGTGGGGACACATCAATTAGGCCCTTCATTAGACTGGGAGAGTTTATGACTACACTTTTAAAGAACCCTCTCTTCTAACACAGTAAGACCTCTCAGGAACCCTGTTTCTTTCTGTCTGTTAAACTGATGCATTTCAGAGTTATTTGGATTCAAGAAACAGTTTTTCCTTGGACATAGTACATTAACATGCTATCCAAAAATAAACACACAGACCTCAAGTTCTGTCACGATTGCTTTAACTTAGACTATGTGTTCCTCTTTATCTGTCTGTGCAGGTTAGAGCCCCTGTTGGCTTCTCTGGTACTGATTTCTGTCAGCTTTCAGGATTGTTTTTCACCATTGGTTTTTGTTTTGCTGGGGAGGAGGGTACTTGTCTCTGGACACTCCAGGCGTTGTGGCCATATTCTCAGTGGACCCTTCAGCCTCATCTAACAGGGCAGGGCTGGGCTCAAGGGGCTGTGGCGCCTTGATCTGGCTTTTGGTTTTATGCCTCCCCCCCAAGGGGGGGCCAGGAACCCAGCATCCGCTCCTGGTGGTTTGCCCTGCCCACAGGGCAGAGACCAGCCAGCCCAGGGGTGGAGCTCCCCTCTCCTGCCCCTCCCCTGGGCCAGCTGTTCCTCCCTTAGGTGTGGGGAGGGCAAGCCCAGAGGTGGGGTGAGAAAATGGAGCCTGCCCCATAGGCTGGCCTGCTCTGCCCCTGGGGTTTATTGCCTGGCTCAGAGAGGGGCGAAAACACAGTTCTGGCTTCTAAGTTGGCCCGCCCTGACCCCTGCATGGCACCATGGCCACCCCCAAGGCAGTGGCATCCAAAGCCATTACCTTATTTGCTCATCGGTTGAGCTGGCCCTGTAACAGGGAGACCAGTTCTTCACTGGCATAGTTATTTAGCATTTTATACCCAGTCTGTATGAACATAAATAACTGTACAAGATGCAGGGCAGTGTTTGTGAGCTGAATAGACAGCCAGGTAACTGAGTTAATATGGCCCACAATATTAACAAAAATAAAAATGCATAGTCAGATTGATTTTCTGAACACAAATCAACTATATAACTGGTATAAAGATGTGTGACTGTGCATAGAGAAAGAGAGAGAGATGTCTGTATAGCATAGCTATATATCACAAACATCTAGCTATACTCATAGTGGTCTTCTTAGCAGGTGCACAGGAGTGCTGCAGCTATTTTAAATCTCCCAGTGAGAAACTAGCTGGGGGAGTGGACCTGGAGGTGGGCTGGGGGCAGGGCCAGGGGCCCAGTGGGAGGGCGGGAATGGGGCTGGTGGGAACCCTGGTGAGGCCAGCAGTGGGACCTGGGAGGGTGGCAGAAAGCTGGTGAGGAGGTAAAAGTCTAGGATGCGGCATGGTGGGAGGGGCCATCCTTGGCTTTTGCCTAGGTCACTGGAATCCCTAACACAAACCCTGACTGTGATGTGAGTTCACATACCTACATCAGGCCAAGGAGAAACATACTGAGAAATCAATATTCTTAAACTGGTCCAACAAGTAATGTCTGTATCCATTCTCAAATCCATCTCCCCCCCACCCCCTTTAATAATTTTGGCTAATGTCTGAGAGGAATCAACCCCTCAACTATATCAATTGTGTTTCTAAATACACTGTTTTAAACCAAAAATACTGTGGAATTCAGACAGATGTGATCAACCAAAGAACTTCTGTTATACAGCCTGAAAATTACAGTTGTAATTTACAACTAAATAAAGAAATATATCCATGGAAGCATTCAGCGGAGTATTTACTAGGCTTTTAAATGAATTGTTGTTTCCACCATTTTTTCCTAATGGTTTTTGATTAGCAAAAAACATCCTGGCCACTGCAACACATGGCTCAGACAGAGAAGTAAAGCTGCAACCTCTGAATCACAGAGAATGGCTAAGGCCATAAGAGAATGCAGGAGAATTCAGGTGGTTCCACTGAGGCAAAAGAAAAAAGTCCTATAAGCTGAATGCAAATATAGACTTTTATGCTGCATGCATTACAGAAATGACTCAGAATGCTGAATTTACCCTTCCTCTTGTAATTTAGACATCATATCTAATCTTTCTCTTGTGCTGGACACAGTAACCTCCTCATCTTGTAATGATTTCAGTTACTGCCCATCCCAGTCTAAATGTGTTACCATCAAATGGTTGCTCCCCACTCATGGCAGGAACATTTTTAGGTGGACATTGGGCTTCCATTTGAAAACAAAACAAAACAAGAACCTTGCTCTGATTGTTTAAAGAAAATACAATAACAATAATAATTAATTACTAAAAATGTATGCAATATGATTGTAACCATGTCAGTGCCAGCATCTGTACAGAATTTGTAAGTTCCCCCATCTTCAAAGCATCTGACAAAGTGGGATTTTTCTCCCACGAAAGATCGTGCAATAAATAAATTTGTTAGTCTTTAAATGCCACGGGACTCCCTATTTGTTAAGGTGGATGAGGGATCTTCAGACTGATGAAGAGCTCTGTGTAGCTCCAAAGCTTGACTCTCACCTACAGAATAAATATTGTCTCAACAACCTTGTCTCAAAGAGCCCTGCTCAGGTCAGAGTATCGTTCATCTCCATCAGGACTATGGGATGCAGGAGAAGGCAAATCTCCTGTTGGATTGTACTCAGTTTCACTCTTAGCACTTTGCATTTTGCTTTATTAGCCAGCCCCCTATTGCCATGCTGCTACTTTCCTCTTTGTTTTTATATTATTCTGTTCAAATCAGATAATCAGGCAGCAGCTGGAGAGCCACTGACAGTACAACAGCTCGATAAAACATGCTGCTAGGGAGTTGCAATCTGGAGTTTATCACACTGAGTTGAAAATAAGTTTTTGATTCTACTGTTATTATGATTTGCCAGCTGTTGATATCCAGTAAACTGCCCTGCTTCCAGACTATGCTACATGATGAGACTGGCAATAAGCTGAGACCAGATTCCATCTGGTCCTTTCTTGTGTGTAAAGTGCAGGGAGAGACCATAAAGAACTTTCCATTGGACAGACCATACAAGAGCCAGGTACAGTTCCAGTTCCTGCACTCAAAGTGCATACACTGCACCCTTCCTGCTCCTCTGAGGGTACCCAGAGCTCCACAGGGGCAGGGGAAAATACAGAAACCCCAAACCCTTGCACAGGGTACCAACCACTGCCAGGGCTAGCTATCTCTGTAAGAGGTATTATGCTATATCTCACAAAGGCAAATAGCAGAAAGTGTGCAGCACTTGTTGTTTAGGTTTTGTTTTTTAAAAAAAAAAAAAAAAAGCAGTACATAAGTAGTAATTTTTAAATGGCTCTAACCACATGAGTCTGACAAAGACACTTGCTGACACACACCGCCCTCATGACTTCATCATGAGTAACACGCTCCCTCTGTTTGATTATCTGGGGCTCACTAGACAATTTTTAGGGACAGCTTTTTGAGGAGGTAGACTTCTGCAGAGCCAAGAGAGGGGATGCAGTCCTACTCACAGAGGCACATTGGTCTTGCATAACAATTTAGAGAGCATTATGCTGGCACCTACAATGCACTAGATGGTGTTTACACACATAGGGAAGATAAGATCCTTGCCTTGTAGAACGAAGTTAGTCATCTCCAGAAGAGGTAAATGAGGGTACCAGTTGCAATCAAATGCTTTTAAGCATGATTCTACAGATCACCACCATAGATGAACAAAAAGAGACAGGTCAACAGCTTTTGGCAGTTACAGTGGATAGATGTTTTGTTGGTCACACTGGAACACGTTTCCTATGACAAGAACAGAATAAAAGCCTTTGAAGGAAAAATACTGTAGTAGTGCTTAGTAGAACTTTATCTTCTAGTTCACATCCGTCTTGGTTTCTCAAACCCGTCTCTCTTCTGGCAGGTGGTGCACTGTGGAAGGCTCATTATATAACTCCAATATTCCAGCCAGAGGGTGCTGGAGCCTGTTATAAAAGTGGAATGTGCCCATGCTTTGGGGAAGGTGTAACCCATCATGACCCTCCTTTACTCTTTGATCTCTCCAGAGACGCATCTGAGGCCAAACCTCTAACCGCTGGCACAGAGCCTTTGTTTGACACAGTAATAAGCAGAATTGAAAGCGCGGTGCAGGAGCACCGCAGGACCCTGACTCCAGTCCCACAACAGCTTTCTGAGCACAATAACATGTGGAAGCCATGGCTGCAACCGTGCTGTGGAACATTCCCATTTTGCTGGTGTGACAAGGAAGGTGACAGTGACCAGGAAACTCTTTAGTCAAGGAAAGACCAGGGACAAAGTCACAGAGCCAGAAATCTGGAAAAAAAAATAGTTAACGTCTAAATGACTTTGGGCTGAATACTTACAGCCATGGCCTGGGCACAGTTACACTGGACTACTTGAAAGAGACATTCCTCCCACTTCTACGTACCTATCTCTATCACTGAGCTCTATTCAGTATACCTGGCAGCTTCCTGATTAACGACTGAACACAATCTGTGAACCAAATTCTCTCTGTTTCATCAGTGTAATTTGACCTTCAAAAAGTAGTTCAGGCTTTGACCCCAGCTAAATGAACTGGCATTTCTTTTTCTTATTTTTCTATTGGTTTTAAATTCAAGCAAAATTCATTGATTATATGGAGCTAAATCACCAGGGTCATTTCTGTTCATATGTTACGCAGGAAATGTGTCAAGCGACACCAAAAGGTTTGTGTTGGAGGATGGAGTTCAGGACTTTACAAAACAAACTGAGACATTCAGTTTGGTAATACGCTGAACCACGTTCACCTCTTCTTTATTTTTAGTACATCTACCAAATCACATCAATCTCTCACCCATCTCCCTGCTAATTGCTCCACTCTTCGAATCCTAACAACTGCTTTGTTTTGCTGTAACTATCTGACTTGATCCTATGTCTTACACTCCCCTGCATTTGTTTTGCTCCCATTCTGAGTTCCCCATCTTCAAGCAGCTGATGAAGTAGGATTTTCTCCCATGAATGCTCATGAGATAAATAAATTTGATAGTCTTTATACATGCCTTCAGACTCCTTTTTTGTCAATCCACTGGCACCCTGACTGGATTGTGGCTGTCCGCCCCCCCTCCTACCTAGGGCTGGCTTATGGGATGAGCTATTGTGGCACTGGCTCAGGGAGCTGAAACACAGGGGCCCCAACCCAGCCCTGCTACCACATGACTACCAGCCTGGTCCCACCCCTCCCTGTAGGCACAGAGTTGGCACTAAGGGGTATGAAAGGAAAAGCTGGCTCAGGGTGCCACAACACCTTGAGCCAGCCCTGCTCCTACTATGTGCTCTGCTCTCCACCCTTGAGAACCTAGCAGTGGCCATGGTAGCCACTCCCTCTCCGCTCTGCCCTTCTCCTGCCACATGGCCCCAATGGCATCTGCTTCCTCCTCCCAGTCATGCACCTCTCCCACCTCACATGCCCCACCATACAGCAGATGTGGCCAAAAAGCTTGCCCACTCCTGAATTAAATGGAAACTACAAACTGCTCAACTCTTGAAAATTATGCAGCATGTATGGTCTGTTCTCTCAGCTACTTGAAGCATTGAATGTGATCACACAGAAAGATGTGATTCAGTGGCTGCTTTGACAGGGCAGGTACCACATTGCCAGTCAACCTGTATGTCTCTAATGCAACATAAGGCCAGTATTACTGGGACTCCAGCCAGCTGAACCTTGTGAGGGCACCCTGGCCTTGGGCATCTACATTGCATTTTAACTTTAAGAGTTTTCTAGCCCGTGTTTGAACCTAGGGCTCTGGCATCCATGCTCCCACACACAATCCTGAGTCAAACTAACCATATCCCAGTGCCCCCACTGGAATATGGCCACTCTAACCCTAGGACCATCATACACTCTGGGAGAATTTTGCTACCCACCCTAAATGGTACAGCAATTTTGAATGGCCCACCAACACAACCTGCTGTACAGTCATTTTGATCTGTGCAGTCACATATACTGGAGCTAACGACACACAGGAGGCAATGTTTGACTAACTTCTCATGCTTCCATTTTTATTCCTGTGTCAAGAAATTGACAGAGCATCCAGGAGCCATTGGTGAGCATGTCAATTGCATTTGCTGTCCCACTGAAGGTTTCAGATGAAGCTGAGCGAGGCAAAGGAGACACACCATGGCTTTGCAGACTTTCACTGGCAGAGGTTGCTCAGTAGAACTGGCATAGGTGCTGATGCTCCCATGTAGACTGGTGTGTCCTACATAGGGCCACAAGAATCAACTGAGGGCAGGGGGGATGACACCACATCATCATGCAGACCTGGGATGACCAGCAGTGCTTCCAAAACATTTGTATGAAGAAAATGACACTTCTGGTACTTTGTGAACAGGTTGCCCCCACCCTCCAGCCTAGAGCAACATGACCAGGGTCACCTTTGCCAGTTGAAAAGCTGGTTGATTGCAATAAGCATCTGGAAACTGGCTATTCAAGATTGCTACAGGTCCATTGCCACCCAGTTTGGGATCGGAAATTCGACAGTGGCTGGGTAGAGTGGTGGCAGAGGTATTCGAGTCAAGCAGCTGGGTGGGTTGCTCCCAAGCTGGCAGGTATTAAAGCTATTCCAAGGGTAATCACTGGCTTTGAGAGAATGGGGGCTCCCTAACTGTACAGGGCCATTGATGGGCCTCATTTGCCCTTCTCAAGGAGAACATGACTATATAATCTGCAAAAGGTAATACTACATGGTTATGCAAACACCAGTAGTGCATAGGGCCAGGTTCATAAACATCAGCACAGCTGTGCAAGAAAAGTGCACAATGTCAGAGGTTTATTGAGACTCAGAAGTCTACATTCATGGATCAGCTGGGACACAATGCACACCAAAGGACATTAGTATAAGTGGTGTTGCTGCCCCCACCCCCATTATTCTGAAGCACCCCATGTATCCCCTTTTCTCATGGCTTATAAAATTGTACCCTATTTCAAAAAAGGGATAGTTACACTCGGCACATACAGAATGGCTGTTGAATATGCTTTAGGCAAATAGATTGAAAGCCCACAGATGGTTTCTGTAAACCTAGTTGAATACCAATGACATCAGTGTTGTTCATCTTACCCTAGCTTTCTGTGCTCTTCATAACCTTTGTGAAGCCAGAGTTGACCCATTTCCCCCTGAAAGGACTATGTAAGCGAGGGGATGCTGAGGCCACACTCTTAACGAGAAAGTGCACCAACCACTAAGGGTGCTGGCTATGTTTAAGAAGCGGAGGTCAGAGCTGTTCTCTGTTCTCATATTGTGGATGCATAAGTCCAAATGGAAGAATAGACCTTGTATGAATGTGCTTGAGGTGGAAGAGACTTGGCTTATTCTGGAGGAGCAGGATCATTGCTTCGCAGGGTATGGGTGTGAGTGCCATGCAGTGTAACTGTGAATGACATGAATATGACTGTGGATGTGCTGTGGGACAGGGTGGGCAGCATGATTTTACAAACAGAATTTACTAACATGTGAATTATGGTACCCAGCTAAATACAGGGTACTGTATCCTCATTAATGCTTAATTGTGCCTGAACATGTTCTTAGATTTATTATTGCAAATCATAATTGTTTGATGTGATGCAGTGATAGTGATAACCTTTCCTGAAAAAAATATGGTGCTGTAGGTGTAAACAGCTTAAAATAGCACAACACTCACACAGCATTGGGTAAGTCAGCTTTACGAAAACCACTCACATACACACACACACAAAGAGCAGGAAATAGTCAGTATCCAACTACTACCCCTACCACTACATGTCCCCTGGGCCCATATTCACCTTTCCCTTCTTCACCAGATTTTCCCTTCACCTGGTGACAGGAGGGCAGGGTGGAGGTTGCACCAGAAAGAGACTTCCAGAGGGGTAGCCATGTTAGTCTGTGTGCAGCATAAGCAAAATTCCTGTGGCACCTTATAGATTAAGGGTATATCTACACTTACACTTTAAATCAAAATTATAATGATTATTTTGATTGAAAGTAGTGCATGTCTACACTAGCTTTTCTTATTTCAAAATGAGGAGCTCTCTCATGTCAGAATAAGGAATAGTCATTTTGATATAAAACCTCATTTTACATTGAAATAACTGTTAAATCAAAATTAATATTTTGAAATAACAGTGTAGCCATGTTATTTTGATTTAATTGTTATTTTGATTTAACACTTTTTGCCCTTCTCCCTCCCAGGGTGCCTTCCTCCTTCTATATATTGGGTGGGGGAATGACCCTTCTTGGGGGCCATCTTACCACACCTGCCCCTCTCCTAAACTGAAATAGCAAGTCCTATCCATGGCCATGCTGGTTCAATTTGTGTTTCTAGTGGGGACACGTTAAATTGATTTAACTTAAATCGATTTAATGATTTTTATTTTGATTAAATTAGATTGATTTCAGTTAAATCAATTTAGCAATCTATGTGTAGACATAGCCTAACAGATCTCTTCAGACATAAGCTTTCTTGGGCTCCAATCCACTTCATCAGATGCAGCCGATGAAGTGGGTTCGAGCCCATGAAAGCTTATGCCTGAAGAAATCTGTTAGTCTATAAGGTGCCACAGGACTCTCATTGTTTTTGCAGAGAGAGAGACTGAAGAAGGAACACATCCCAGAGTTTAATTGCTTTGCTCAGCCACTCATGAATCCTGAAATGCATGAACTGTTCTGACATGGCGTCATCCAAGTTACTGCTGGACTGAGGGTGTAGAGCAACATATTCATGCTGTGGTGTTGGGGAGGGAGCAGAAGATGGTACTTGTATGGTCTTTATAGCCAGGAGTTCCCCAGAACTCCCAGCACAAGTCAGGAAAAAACTGACACTCTCCTTCATGTTTTGGATGAATGATTTTGTGACTAGCATACTGCAAGCTATGGTTAAGTGAACTGGACTGGTGTTGGCAATAGAATATTGGTTCCCAAACACACATACACACTGCTTTCACTGTTTCCAGATGTCTCTGAGAGCCATGAGGACTGATTACAAGGTGACAAGTATTTCTTTACTAAAAAGAAACTGCATGACCCTAGGAAACAGCTGTGACTTTACAGTTAAAATAGCCTTTACAGCTATTTATGAATGGCTGAAATTCCAAGTCCTGTCCTTTTGAACTTCCATCAGACCCCCAACTGCAGGGATTGCAGAGCCAACAGGGCATCATTCCAGCTGACCAGTATTCATGATGTATGCTTGACTCCATGCTGGCACAGTGCCCAGAACCAAGTCAAAGTTATCATAAAATAGACACATCTTTGGCAAGTTGCCTGTGGTGCCTTATCCTTGGTCTTCTAGTACTCACTCTTCACCCTCTTACTGTGCTCCCTGCAGTAATCACCTGTCCTGAAAATCTTCCATGCTGCCAGCTTTTTTAGTTATCTGCTTATATGCATGGTTATTCCTGGCAGGGGTTAAAGAGAACCAGAATGCCCCAGAACAGCATTCCAGGGCCCCCTAAAAATAGGGGAATGCACCAGAATGCCTAAGCCAACTGCTGCTGGCTGCCAGGGGCCAGATGAAGACTGGGGCCACCTGCCGTGCTGCTGCTGGCTGGCAGGGGCTGTATCTCGGCTGGGCTGCTCGAGGGAGGAGCCCAATCCAATTTTTCAGGGTAGCAATGGCCCTGACCCAGGGTAATGGTGGCCTCCTATACTTACTGGGGAATTCAGTGGCAGTCAAAGAGATACACAAGCTATGTAAAATAATTTGCATATCTCTCTTTGACTGCCTAACTCTTACCATGGTGGCTCCACTGCTCTGAGTTGAAAGGAAATGCCTTCTCTTTGACTCAGTGCTACTCTTTTTCACAGAGTGAACTTAGCAGGTTGACTTCCTGATCAATTGAGCAGGTCTTCAGTGACCCTCTCAGTTGATCTGGAAAAAATAATCTGACACAGTGAATTTACAGCTGTCAGTAGAGAGTTGCCCTAAATTGGTACCTACCCCAGTCTTCCAGTGTTTCTGTCTTCTCAGCTGATTGCTAAACTGGGTTCCTACATTCTCTCTGTTTCCAAAAGAAGGAGAGATCTAGCAACTTTGGTGCAATCTTAACCCTTTCCGGGAGCTGATACAAATTCTAAGGACTAGCTCCACAAAAGGATTGAGGCACTTAAATCAACTGCAAAACCTTTCCTCAACTGTCATCTAACCTGGAAGGTGTCTAAATTCCCTAGCACCTAAATTTCTGCTGCTGGGCATGGAACTCTGATATGACTTGGCAGCTGTGCACCAACATCATGACAGGATCCTCCATCTTGGCAAGGCCTTGCTTTCTCCTATCCAACTTCTCCCACAGTTCTGATAGGTAGGGGCTGTTCCCTTCTAGGCTGCAGTTTCTGGAGATAGTTCAAAACTGCAGCCCTGCCTTTGCTGGCACCCCCTTCAGCTTGCTGCCTGATCGTCTGCCTTTTCAAGAGAAATCAAATGATCGTTCACTTCAGGCCCATCCTTTCCTTTTTAAGCTGAGTATTTTTAAACTGGTTTGTTTGTTTGTCCCTCCCTGACAAGCAGAGTATTTTAATGTGTTTGCAAGTTTCTTAACCTCCTCCTGGTCCAGGATCCAAGCAGCACACTTCCACAGCAGTGCCTCCACACAGGCTACTCTGTCCTTTTTCGGGCATGGCAGAGCAGCCTATGCAGACAGCAGGCAAAACCCAGGAGGTGCTCTGTTGAAAATGCAGTTTTCTCAAACTTGGCAGAAGGTAAAAAATGCCCAGCCTGCACCCAACCAGCCAACTCTATCTTTGCAAGGGCACAGGCCTCTGAGATGGACACAGGCGTGATTGGGTCCTTATCCTCCTTAATAGCTCTGACTTCATCACAGAAAAGACCAGCCAAGAATCACAGAGCAGAGCAAGAACAAAGCTTCAGTCGACTTAGTTGGTAAGTCCTGGAGTATGGACAAAGGTTCATGCAGATAAGACGCTTTCTGGGTTGCCCCACAACTCCCAAAGTGGGTCCTAAAATCCCTGGGGCTAGAAACCATGCTCTTGCCCAGCTCCCCTTCCTGACACCATGAATCCAAGATCAAAGCCTACTCCAGAGTAAGTCCTGCAAAACCCACGGCCTGCAGGTCCCCACATGGCAAAAGCAAGTGCACCCTTCACAGACAGTGATCATGACTAGTAATGAACAACTGGAGCTGAAACCTAGGGCTAAAATCCCTTCTCCTTTGATGTCTCTTCCTTAGAGAAGTGTCTGCTTCTGCAGTCTCTCAGTGCTCCCAGCTCCTTCCCCATCCTACAAGACACCTGGGGCCTACAGAGGAGCTGCACTTCCTGCACAGCCCTGCCTCAGGCTGCAGTCTAATCAAATAGAAACAAATCAAATCAAATCATAGGGTTGGAAGGGCCCTCATGAGATCATCAAGTCCAACCTCCTGGGGCTTGAGCCCAGGACTTTCTGCATATTAAGTAGAGGTGCTAGCCACTATACTATTGGAAAGTGACTATCTGGCTTTCAGCCTAGGGACCCTCCAGCAGGCAAAGGGGCTCAGATTTGAGCAGGGCCAGTTCTACCATGAGGCCAGAGACAGACACAGCTTCGGGCAACAGCTGCTTAAGGGCAGATCCTGCACTCCTGCTCTGCCCCTTGCCTCTTCCCGTCACACCAATGACTGCACGCTGGTCCAGGGGCTGGGCTCCACTCTGTCACCCTGCCTCTGGGCTGGCCCACTCTGCCCCTCAGGAGAAATAGCTGGCCCCAGGGGAGGGCAGGAGAGGGGATGCTGGCCTCTGGGGTGGCTCTCCCTGCCTCTCAGCTGGCTGTTCCCCACTCTGAGGATGGGTTTTTGTGTTAGGGTTAGGAATCCCAGCCAGCCCCTAGACTATGGCAGGGAGCTGTGCTGAGGCGGGGGGTTAGATCACCATCCCCCTTGACCGTGCTGCTCAGGTGTGTGCTGAAGGCTGTAGCCATGTGGCCATGCACACCGGCAGCAAGGTGGCAGCTCCAGGGACTGTCAGCCCTCTGCCAGATAAGAGAAGGAACTGATCCTGTGGGCTGGGGAGGATCGGGGATGGGGAGTCAGCATTCGTCAGGGAAATGGCGCAGTGGGTTGGTCAGAGGGGAAGGCCCAGTGGGGTGTCAGGAGGCAGGGGGGGCAGCAGGTAGGGAAGAACTCAGTTTCAAGCCCTGCGCCCAGGGGAGGTGGCGCCTGCTGAGATAGCAAAGGGAGCAGTTATGTGGCAGCAACTTCCCCAGGACTTGAAATTAGGGTAGGGTTACCAGATACCAAAGCCTGGAAAGGAGGACAAGGAAGTAGGAAAAGGAGGACCTTGGAGTACACATGGAGAAAATGGTGTATTAATGCAATATTCTTCAGTTTTTAGGGGGCCTTGGAACGCTTTCCCCTAAAAATAAAGTAGTCTGTGGCATCCCAGCATACTTTAACTCCCACCAGTAAAAAGCTAGACAAAATCATGTATTTTAAAATGCCTGCCAGATGAAGGGTGTGAAGATAAAAAAGGAGGCCATGAAGGTAAAAAGGAGGACATGTCCTATTGGCCTCCTTTTGCCTGACATCTGGTAGCCCTAGCCCAGCCTGCCTTCTCTGCCTGCTAAAGTGTCCTTTCTGCCCTCCCCCTTTTTGTTTCAGTTTTTCCTCCCTGCCCTGTGTTTGTTTCCCTTTTTCGCCTTCCCCTCAGGGAGGCGACTGAGCCATTGTTTGATTGAACTTTGTGTTAAGATGAGGGATCACAGTCAGGCCTTGCAAACTGTCCTTGCCCAGACTATTACTGAGAAGCTTTCAGATCTTGCTCTTACTTAATGCTTTAGGATTTATTATAGCAAATGCCCTCAGGACACAGACAGCCACACAATTCCTTGATTGTTTCTCAAGACTGGAAAGTTGGCAGTACACAAAATAAATGCAGGTTAATTTTATAGCTTCATTTATTTATATGTGCAAATTATTTTGTTATATTTGTTGTTGATATGAGTTTAGATTTTCAGTACTTTTGTAGCAATGTTGGTCCAGGTGGATGAGGTAAAATTTTTACTGGATCAGCTTCAGATCCTGAAGATGAGCTATGGGTATATTCATAAACTACTGGTAGTCTCTTTTTCTACTAGAAGTTAGTTCAGTAAAAGATATTGCCTCACTCACTTTGTGTGTTTAGCTATGCATTTCAGGGCTGTGATATTCTAGTTTGTAGTTGCTATTTTCTCTGTGATAGAGCCAGTTTTACAATATCATTTAACAGATATTTCAGAAAATCAGTGAATACGTTGGCATTAATGGTCTGACATTGCAATTTATCTGTTGTAATTTTTCTTAAGTACACAAATGTGGCATGCTTATCAACACGAGAATAATTAAAAGAGATCATTTGCAATTTTTAACACTTTCTTGCAGAAAAATATTTTGCAGATTGAAGGTATATTCATTTTTATGCTACTTTAAGAAGGTGGTTTGAACTAGCATGTTTCAAATAAGGTTTTGTAATTTATAAATCATTTCCATCACCATATCAAAATAAAATTATATATTATTTGCGTCATACCCACTTGCATCAGTATGCTCACAAGTTTGACCACACTCACTGGCATGCACACAAATTTGGACACTGGTTCTGAAAATTTGTACAAAGGAAATCGCACATGCAGCCTATGAAAAATTAGAGGGAATATTGCCTGCAAGTGTGAGGGTTCATGGCACTTTCCCTTGGACTAGAGGCAGGGGAACCTGGGACCACGGGGCCTACAGAGTGGAGAGCCAGAGCCATGGTGGGGGAAGGGCAGGGAATTGGGGTGGTTGTTAAGGCTGCAGGGGAAACTGGGGCCACAGTGAGGGTGGCACTGAGGGCCTATAGGGGCCCCACAATAGCAACTCGCCTAGGGTCCCCAATTGCCTAAGGCTGCCTTTGTATGAGAGTGGTTGTTGGGATGCTCAGTAAATTGATATAACTGTTACTAGCTGACAACTGGGGAGACTTGGGAAATTCAGAGGGGTGTTGAGGTGCTCATTCACCAAATTGTTATAACACTATTACTTGCTGACAACTCAGGGAGTGTTGGGCAATTCAGGGGAGCTGTAAGGGGGTGTTGGAGTGCTCACCAAATTGGTGTAACACTGTTACTAGCTGACAACTAGGGAGGCTTGGGGAGATTCAGGGGGGGTGTAGGGGGCATAGGATGTGTTAGAGAAATCCTAGCTTGGGGGGAGATGGCACCTGACTGGTGGGCAGGTTTGGGGGAGGATCAGTGACTCGGCCAGGAGCCAGTGG
The DNA here is from genome assembly GCA_007922195.1 of Podocnemis expansa. NCBI lineage: Eukaryota > Metazoa > Chordata > Testudines > Podocnemididae > Podocnemis > Podocnemis expansa. Next base: position 17,552,418 of record ML681989.1, on the reverse strand, counting down.
GTGGGTTAGCTTAGGGAAGGGGTTGTGGTCCCTGGGGAGCTGGCAGCCAGGCTGTGGGCAGGTAGACTTTTTATTTGGTGTCCCACTGTGTCTGTGCCCCTTCATTTGTAGCTTGGAATAGAACCTAAGTCCCCTGGGTCCAAGTGCAGTGATCTAGCCACTAGACCATGCTACCTTATAAAATTGATGGGGACCTTGCGGGGGGGGGGGGACACCACATCCCATCTAGCCATACCCTTGAAGCCCAGGGCAGGACAGTCTATTCCCTGAGTTTTAGCAAACCAATTTTAATTTTAATAAATTCCTACACCCATGTCTCATACTGCATCTCTCAATCATCTCTTCTGAATTTAATTCTCCCCAAGAAAGAGCTAGTACGGAGGGCAGAAAGAATCACATAGTAGTTGTTACATGTCATCAGCCCCGATGGCCCAGAATTTGTTTCTCCCTTTCGTGGAATGCAGCCATCTCTGGGGAGGTGGAAGCTGTTTACAGCATGTTTAGTATGGCTTAGGGGACATAGGAAGGAAATTTAGCTTTGTCTCCCAGCAACAAGGGAGTGCCTGGAGGGAAGCAGCAAAGAGATCTTAACTGAGGTCTATCAGAAGACACAATGGGTTTGCCTCTGCCCAGAAGGGGGACGGGGGGGGAATGTTTTACCTTTTATTTCCTTGTGGTCACTTGTGACTTGTTTATACTGTGATGCTGCCATGAATGCTACTGGGACAGGCCGCTCCCCAGATCTGGGCCACTGTGCCACTGTGCCCCCCCTCGATTTTCATGCCTGAATCCTGATTCGCCCCGCTTTGCCAAGTGACCACTCACTCCAGAGTCAGTCCACTCCAGGTTCTTGTGTGTAATAGGTCCCAAACAGTGGGTGTGTGCCCACTGGCTACTCAGGAGATTGTCCCCCAGCAAGCATCACCAGCCTCAGTTACACATCAGGAAGCTGAAGTGGGCCTAGGAGGAAACCTGTTTGGCCAGTCACCCAAGCTGACCATGTGACTCAACTCCATTTTGATTTGGCAAGGACCCTGCGAGCGTGGAGAGGGCCAAACAGTGATAAAAGGCTGAAGCCCCATCTCCATCTTGTCTTTAGTCTTCAGGCTGTCTGCAACCAATATCCACCTCTGAAATTATTCTTCTGGGACGGAACAAAGGACTGAGACGCACCCAGGTGCTGGATGCATACCAGAGGAATTGGACTAACCTGCAGACTACACATTCTTCAAGGACTTGCTCTCTATGGACTCTAACTCATTTGACCCTTTAACATCTCTCATAGTTTGTTTGTTTTCCTTTTATATTAAACCTTTAGTTATAGTTATTAAAGGATTGGCTGGCAGCATGGTAATTTCGGTTAGATCCGAGCTTAGATTGTTCTGGGTGATGTGGCTGGCCCTTTGGGGTGAGGAAAACCTATTTCTTTAAGAGACCCAGTGGCTGGGGGGCCACAGGAGCTGATGTGCAATAAAGGGGCTGTTTCTGTTTTGTTATGCTTGGTGATGACCAGAGGGGGGAAATCAGAAGCATGTTTTGTTACTGACTGGGAGACTGTTTTAAGTACCACCTATCAGTGGTTTGGGAGTTTGGCCCCTGGTTTTGCAGCTTGTCCTGATTTTGGCACATTCAGAGGGTTATCCCAGGAAGCCCAGGTCACACCATCATCAAGCACTTAGATCAAGATCAAATGATACAACCATTTGCAGTTTTTAAAGTCCAAAAAGTTACTCTTTGAAGCTGAAATTTTACTAAGTATGTACATGATAAATGTTATTTATTAATTAAATTTAAGTTCATCAATATTACTTTTTATTTTCATATTTAGATTAAAGGAACAAATTGATCAGACTATTTGAATTTTAGGTTGTAAATACAATTTGGAAAATCTTTTTCAGCTTACATGAATGAGATGGGGGGCACCAAAGCAAAATTTGGCTTAGGGCACCACAACCCCGTGAGCCAGCCTTGGATTGGAGGCAGCAGCGGAATGAGAATTCTACCTTCAGATCATTTTACCATCCATCAGCCTTCTCTCTTCCAGGCAAAGGCACTCAAATTCTGAAAGGGTCTCTGTTTCCATCTACCACACCACAGCCTGGCTCCACATTAAAGCCTTGAGCCTGTCTTTGACCAGCTCAAAGGCATTTGAAAATTCCACTCCCCTCAAAGCTGCACTGCCATGGGATTATTGACAGGTAAATAAGAAATCCCTTCCGAAACTCAAAATGATCGTGATTTCTTGAATAAAGCCTGGAGTGGCACTAGGTTGCTCCTGAAGTACAGACTTGCTAGCTGGCTTGAGAGAGTTAGTAGGCAGCTTTTCAGGCTCCCAGGGACAAATACTAAGGAATTTTTGCAAATGAGGTATATACCAGTTCTTGCCCTATGTCCTTGTGTGGGCCTCAGACCAGAATGAATAATGCAGAACCTCCTCTGTGTAAACAGACAGGGGAAGAACTACCACACATGCAAGAAAACAAAACAACCAACAGAATGAGACACTTATTAATAAAATATCTTTCCTTTTGAGCATTATTACGATACATACGTTCCTCTTCCTGGAAGATCTGCAATGATGACACCAGATTAAATGAAATGTTAAACTAAATATGTAAAAAAACACAAAGAAAACTCATTAAGCTTGGTAGCATGAGACTGGCACGGCACTAGCTCCATCAGTGAAAAAGGTCATGCCATCAGAAGGTGACTTTCTTCCAAGGCCTCATAGATCATAAGACTTATGACACACACAGCATATCATTTTCAAAGCCTTACCTATGGCTTTTCAGACCAAAGGGTTTATTTGTTTATTAGGAAAGCATACTTCATGGCAAACATGTGATTCATCTTGCAGTGAAATGACCCTTGCTTGGAGCCAGACAGACATCTCAGATCTCGACCAAACCCTTAATGTATTTATGATGAGCAATAGAATCTAATGTGGTGGCTACAGGGATGTCATATTATACCCATTCCAAGAATAGTCACTGCTCACTGTAAACAGATACCTTGTAGATCCAAATTTAGAGGATAGGAGCTATCAGAACAGAGGAATTTGTAGAAGAAACTCCAGAGAAGCCTGTGCCCTCTCTATCAAAGCTAACCCAATAATCCACTGGTTGCTACTAACACCAAGACTATCCAAAAATACAAATACTTATATTTTGGCTGGGGTGAGAGAGACCAGAAATCTGGAGCAGAAACTCCCAAGAAAGCCTACATGAAATTTACAACCCATCAAAATCTTCTACGTGATAAAGATTCTTCCTTGTGATCCACCTGTGCACCCAGAATCTTACATGGAGGTCATCATCACAGCTGGGCACAACTTATAAACCATAGCACACAGCGCTTCAACCCTGACTCTGAATCATCTCGAAAAGCTCCCTGATTCTCTCAGAAACATAATACACCTGGGAATGGAGCTACACACTTTGGAAAGTAGTTTCTGGTGCTAAAGGGGCTGAGTCAATGGTCTGAGCAATGTATAAAAGTAAGAGTCTGAGAGACCAATTTTTGGGTAGCCAAGGGAATGACGGAGAATCCTGATGTCAGTGGAGCTGTTCTGTTGCATTGATAGCAAGAATGCTGTCAGTGTATTTGTTGATATAGGTTTTTTATCATTGTGCTATGGTGCAATAAAGCCTAGCCTGGCACCTTCATCTCTACAAAGATCCGTGGTCTTGTTGGTTTCTTCGACTGTGAGTGTTAACCTCAGAGTTATTCTTGAGGGAATATATACACAGAGACAGGGACACACACACACACACACACACACACAGCAAAACAAACACACACGTCAGATGCATAACAACACTGAAAACATCATCCCTGAGATCACACTGGTTACCCCAACCTCTGATCTGGTGAGTAAACAAGATGTCCTCTGTAGGAATTGCAACCTAACATGACAGAAAACCCAGAGCTAGGAAACCCTCTTTTCCCCTCCGTTCAAATACCTATTGTATATAGCAGGGGTGGCCAAACTTGTAGAACTCAGCAGCCACACAAGTTGATTATTAAGCCTTCAAGAGCTGCACTGAGGCATATAGCCATATATTTTTACCTACTAAACTGATTTGCTGATGTTCTTCGGTGAGCCACACATTTTCATTCAAGAGCCACATGCAGCTCCCAAGCCGCAGTTTGGCCACATCTTGTGTATAGTGAGTTTTGGATGTGCTGGGTAGCAAGTAAAGGTGGTCCATATGAGTTTAAAGAACAAAGTGAGGAACCAGGAATACGTAGAGAAATGACACAGCATTGCTATGAAAGATAATACTAAAAGTAAAGCAGAGTGATGATAGAGACTGTTGCTCTTAAAAATAATAGTAAGAGTAAAAATGATAGAGTACTCCAGTTTATGGCCATGGGAATTCAATGGTTAAGGTGGCATGCGCTGAAAGTTGTAGGAGAAAAGGTAAACTGTGAAACACAAAAAATCAAGCCCTGCTGACAGGGAAACAAGCCTTTGAAACACATAATATGCCTGAGCAATTGAAACAAGAAAATAAAAATCTAGAGGCTGCTGTTGAAATTTTACAAAAAAGAAAGGTGCTGTCCCCCAGAGTAAGTCTTGGAGAACTACAGCAGAATTTGGGTACTTTTATAGAACCTGGGATGTGGGAACAGAAATGTAAAAAGGTGTCCCTAGCAAAATTTAAAAACTAATATAGGGGCCACTGAACTGCAATCAGTATGATAAGGTAAAAGCCAGGTTTGATAAATCTTAAATTGAGATGTAGACAGGTAGCCTATCAGAACAGGAGAAGTAAGTGCACAGGCGGGAGAAGTAGCAAACACTACTTTTACTGGACTGGTAAATCAGATAAAGGGGAAAACGGAACAGTTCACTGAGCACAATAGAAGACAGGAGCTGTGACTTGATCACAGAGGAATGGATTAAAAAGAATTTCAAAGTGACAAGCTAAGAATAGGGAACTTAATATCTACAATCAATGCATTAACACACAGATTGGCCCAAAAACAGTTAACTAGTGCAAGCAAGGGCATTTGTGCCACCCATTTGGTATGCACAAAAAATGGAAGATTACTTACCTGTAAACGTCACTCTTTGAAATGGGCTGCTCACAAACATTCCCATGCAGGTGTGCACCTACTGCAGCACGTGGTTGCCTGGAAGTTTTTTGCCTTAGTTTGTCCATGTAGGATCAGTGGCCAGTGCCCCCTCTGACCTTTGCACCTGGGCAGTATATAGGTGACCTTGCCCCTGCCCCCTTTCAGTCCCTCTTTCCACTAAACTCTGAAAGGCAGGGACAGAGGGAGGGTATAGAATGTAGGTGAGCAACTTGTCTTGAAAAAGGATGTTTACAGGTAACCAACCTTCCATTCTTCTTCAAGCACTGCTCACATCCACTCCCATGTAGGTGACTTACAAGCCATATTCATGATGGTGGGTAGAGTTAAGGTTTCCCAGCTCTTAGAACAGCTCTGCCCAGAGCACCATTGTCTCTTGTCTGCTGGACAGTTGCATAATGGGATGCAAAAGCATGCACTGAAGCCCAGGTTGCCACCCTGCATATCTCCTGGATCAGGACCTGTGCAAGGAAGGCCATGAAGGATGCTTGCACTCTCGTCAAATATGCCTTGATTTCCCCTAGAAAGAGAGTATTTATGGTAACAGTCTTTGCTGCAGCTTGTTATCCAAGATAAGATACATTGGGACATTATTGCCTGGGCTTTCATACACTCTGCAGCTGCTACAAAAAGCTGGTTCATTCTGTGGAAGGGTCTGGTCTGCTCAATATATGTTGTGAGAGCCCTTCTGATATCAAGGGTGTACCACTGTCTCTGGTTCTCCATAACCTGCGGATCAGGGAAGAATGCTGGGAGGCAAATATCTTGGGCTATGTCTACACTTAAGAATGCAAGTTTGAACTAAGTTAGTTTGAATCAGTGGCATCGCTAGCGCTGGGCACACTGGGGCACATGCCCCTGGTCCCAATGCTGGTGCCCCAGATCTCCGGCCCAATCGGGCCAGGGATCCAGGGCCCAATGCCCAGCCAGCTGCGGCGGCGGCGGTGGCCCCACTGTCCCCGGCAGCGCCGCTGTCCCCGGCCGGGTATCTGGGGCCTGGCTGGCCGCCCGGCAGGCCCCACCCCTGGCCAGGGATAGGGCCAGGGGGAGGCCATGCCGCCGTGAGCAGCTTGGCTGCAGCACGGCCAGAAGCGGCTGCTGGAAGCTGGGCCCACGCCCACAGCGGCAGGCGGCCAAGCCCCCGATCCCCAGCCAGGAACGGGGCCGCTGCAGCTGCCAGTGGCCAGGCCCTGGTTCCCCGGGGGGGGGGGGGGGATCCAGGGCCCGGCCAGCCAGCCGCCCGCAGCGGCGGTCCTGTCCCCGGCTGGCGATCTGGGGCCTGGCTGCCAGTGGCTGCAGCGGCCCCATCCCCAGCCAGGGATCGGGGGCCTGGCTGCCCGCTGCCGCTTCTGGCAGTGCCGCGCCACGGCCTACCCACTCGCGGCCACATGGCCTCCCCCAGCCCTATCCCTGGCCAGGGGGCAGGGGCCTCTCCCCAGGAGGCGGGGCCTGCCCCGAGGGGAGGTAGCTGGGCCTGTGCCCCAGGTCCATTGCCGCCCCAGCGATGCCTCTGGTTTGAATTAGCATGTCCACACTAGAAACCTAAATCACACTAGCATGTCCATGCACAGGACTTGCTAGTTCGCCTTAAAAGGAGGACACCAAAGGAAGTGTGGCAACATGGCACCCAAGAAGGGCCATGCCCCCACCTAATCCATAAAAAGAGGAAGGCACCCTGGGATAAAGAAAGCCAAACTGCCTTTAGTTCAAACTTTAGTTCAAAAGTGGGCTGGCCTTGCCTCTCCAGTTGGTTTACTGCATCCAATGAAGCCAGGGTGGAGTGGGTAAAAAGGAAGCTGAATTTTTCTGCAGGGACGTGGTATTTCCTCTCCATCTCTTTTGAAACCAGAGGAATTGATGATGGTGTCCGCTATCAGCCATGAACCTGGGGTGGAATGGGTAAAAGGGAAGCCAAATTTGTCCATAGGGATGTGGTATTTCCTCTCCTTCCCTTTCAAGACCGGGGGAACCGAAGATGTCGTCTGCCATCAGATGCAGGGAATTTTTAGCACCTTTTCACACATGGGGACTGCCACCCTGGCTGGAGGGGCAGCATCACCCATATTGAAGAGGGAGTCAAAGTCTTCTCTGACCACCTTGATTGGAAGGTTGAGGTTTGCATCCATGCACTTCAGTAGTTCTTGGTGTGCTCTTGGGTCCTCCCTAAAGGATAGAGACCTTTAGCAGGCCACTTCATCAGGGGAGGAAGAGGACATAACCCACAAGTCACTTCAACCAATGTCCAAAGGGCCCTCACCTGGGTCCTAATCCTCATCAGATGCTCCTGTGTCCTGACCCTCCAGGATGTGGCAGGTGTCAATGACCTGGGGGATATCGGGTCCATACGAAGTGTACTACAGGAGCCCCAGTCAGTCCACTGTGCCAACCAATCTTTAAAGGTTTGCAGCACTGGGTCCTGCACCAATGTAATTCTGCCCTGTGCTTGGGAACAGTCAGCTTCCCTGTGCCAGGCAGCTTCCCTGCACCAGTCAGCCCCCATGCTGGAAGTGGCACTTCGGTGCAGGCAATGTTGATGCCCTGGTTCTGGCTTCTCTGCGCCATGAAGATAAGGAGAGCTTCCTTCTGCACTTATCTGCTGGGCACGTTGAGGCCAGGGCCATTGACAGGAATGTTGATGAATGATGGCACCAATGTCTGGTGTCAGAGTCCCCTGATGAGTGTGACTGTGACCTGGTGTGGCATGATTTCTTTGATGGCACCAGTGAGTGTTCCTAGGACATAGCCTCTCATAAGAATCACAGGTATGCCCCATCATTCCCCGATTCCGACCTTCGGCCCAAGGGAGTTTAGGCCCTTCATAGGGAACGGCTGTGCTGAGAGTCCCTGGAGCAGATCAGCAGAGACTGCTGGGCCTGTGATGGGAAAGGGCTGTGCCATCAGGCTAGGCAGAGTAGTAGTCATCAGCTGCAGGGGGACCCTGGCAGCCTCGAAGGCTTCAGACGTGGATGGAGTCAGTAGCGTTGACCAAAAAGGCCTTACTACATGCAGTGCAGGGCTTCAAACCATGCATTGTAGTCTCTGTGCTGGACCACGTGTTACCTCCAGGACAAGGGAAGCATGGAATCTCTGATGTGACTCATGAGTAGCAGCAAAGACAAGAAGATTAAAGTGTCTTGAGTCGAAGAAAAACAGTGAGGATTAGAATGAAGATGGAGGAGAGACAGGCACTTGCAAGTCTGCAAGAGCAGGCAGTTCCAGGACTGTTGCAATGAGCAAAAAGAAAGAACTGAAGGGGGGGGCAGGGACAGGGCCACCTATATACCATGCAGGTGTGCAGGTCAGAGGGGGCATTAGCCACTGACCTTATGGGGACAAGCTAGGGCAAAAAGCTTCCAGACAACCATGCATTGTGGCACACACACACCTACATAAGAATGTATGTGACCAGTGTGCAAAGAAGCAGCAACAGATGCTGGAGGAACAAATTCAGGTTTTACAAGAGCAGATAATACCTGCTCTCCTCTCAGAGGCAACATAAAAACCAGGAGTGCAGCTTCCCAATGGCTTTAGCCCACTCCACACACACCCTTCTCTCCCTCCCCTCATTCTGAGATCAAACCTTCTTTCTCAAGTGTTTTTATATAACAGTTAAGTTTTTCTGCATACTGTCTCTGCTAAAATCTCTGTTGCCACCTGTATTTTTAGACACTTTAGTCTACCTCCTGGTGCAAGTCTTCCTACCTGCATAGATTGCTCTCCCTCCAATTTCTCTTCTCTCCTCACACCTGCTTGCGCTTTGTTTTCATATAAAGTTCAAAGATATAGTTATTACAGAAACCACCATTCTGAAAAAGGTGAGGGAACTGAAGAAAGAATAGAACAAAAACAAAGAGAAAACAAGGAATGTGATAGCTGATAGAATGCTATCTATTTTGAAGATACAGTTGCCAAGCAAATGAAGTACAGCTTGTTCGTAATCTGGCAATATTTTTGGCTGGAGGGTCACATGCCATTGTGGCCATTCAAAGCAGGCCACAGGTGAATGGGGAGTAGAGGAGTAGGGCTTGGAAGGGTCGTGGCCAGTGCCTCCTCCCCAGAAAAAGGGGTGGAGCTGGGCTCCGCTCCCCCTCCCTTCCACCTTCAGCTGGAGCTGCAGCTAGAAAGGAGTAGCACAGCGCTCTGGTCCAGGGTCAGCAGCTGTTGCGGCTCTCCCTCCCCCTCCCCAATCCAGCAGCAGCTTGCACCAGGATCAGAGTGCTGCCCTCTCTCCTTCAACCTCCCAGTTTCAGATGGAGCTAAGAGGAAGAAGTGGCAGCTGTGCTCTGGCCATAGGATGAGCCTCCATTGGACTCAGGAGGAGTTGGGAAAGCAGTGGCGCTCTGGCTGCAGAGTGAGCCAGCACTGGAGCTGGCAGGAGGATAGCAACTCTGAACTCCTGGGCGGAAGGACATGTGCTCGCAGGCCAGATCTGGCCCACGGGCCATAGTTTGCCCTCCTCTTTTGTAATCCTAACCACTAACTGATACCATTTGTTCGTAACAGAAGATTTGTCCTGTATGTTGTCTTATGTTTTCTGTTGTGAGTTAAGTGACTACCGGTACTTTTTTCTTGTTGCAACAGAAGTTAGTTTTATATTTTTTTAAAATATTAGTGGTACCACACTATTTTAAGATGAGGATTGAGGTATAACTTTTATAGTACTGATTTTTTCCTTGTAAATTTCAACAAGCCCTTATTCATAAACATATGCACATTTATATTTTTCCTCAACAAATAATGCAATTGCAAACAATTTTTTATTAATCAATTTTTTTATTCAAAGAAAAAATATCAGGGGAAATCTCAACAGCAATGTAAAAGTAATGGTAACAAATAGTTTCTGGTGTGGGTGCTTATAAACTTCTTTACACCTTTATAAACTATGGAAATATCATTACAAAAATGCTTTAATGAAACATATAACTACATGTATAAGGTTTGTGATATTACAAAAATTTTGAAGCTAGCCAAACAATTTCAACAGGTCTCCACCTTTGTTTCCCCAAATACAATTAAGCATTGTAAAAGTTTAATACCTTCGAAGTATTTGTTTAGACAATTTAAAATTGATTTTAATTTTTAGTTAATTTTTATTAGAACTGGATTTAATTTTAATGTAACTATTTCCTTTATCATATTTTAAAGAGAGGTAATGCTTGTTAAGGTCTGTGTCTATAAACAGTTAACAAAAGTGGAATTTGTATTACAAGTGCATTAATTCTAAAAAGCTTGAACAAAAAATTTGTTACTAACTCTGTTCAAACAGCATACTCACCAAGAAAAAACAGTACACCTTCTCATAAAGATTGTGAGCATCTATTTTAGCAGTTGATCACTACATTTAGTATAAAGTATTAGTAATGCACCACAAGAAAAGAATGTTTGTACAATAGCTCTAAAAGTGTATCATGCATTATGAAAGACCTAGCCCTATTGCATTGTAAACAAATTAATCTGTGTATTGAGTTTTGGTTATTGAAAACAAAAGACATGTAAAATAAATACACAAAAATTTGATTGTGTTAAGCTGTTTAAGGTTGCATCTAACAGACCAAAGACACCAGAAGATATCACACCCCAAAACACCAAAATATAGCTGTATGTAGTGAAGAAAGGCCATGTATCAAGAAAGAAAAATTAAGTATTTTATAAATAACTAATTGGTCTGGTATACACCTCAGTGTTCCACATCTGTTGTAGAGGTCTGACATTGGGGGTTGTCTCAAAGCATCTCTCCTCTGCTTACACTCCATTGATGATATCTTCATCATTTGGACCCACATGCAAATTAAATTCTGTGAAAGCAGGATTGAATCGAGACTATGGCTCCTTTTCCCATTACAAAAGGTAATTAGACTTCAGGCTTCCCAAGGTTTGAACCTAACAACTGCTCTGATTTGCTGCTACTGTATGACCTGATCCTATGTTTTACACCCCCTTGCATTTATTTTCATTCCATTCTGTAAGTTCACCCATCTTCGAAGCATCTGACGAAGTGGGATTTTCTCCCACGAAAGCTCATGCGAAAAATAAATCTGTTAGTGTTTAAGCGCCACACGACTCCTTGTTTTTTTGGTTCCCCCCTCACCCCCCACCCAAGTGTGGTCCTGATCCGCACCACTGTTAGGTATGGGTCACCTCCAACACCTTGTTTATTTAATTCAAAATAGTAAGTGTTGCACTCATGATGGAGAGCTGAATACAAAAAAAAAAAAAAAAAGCCAAAAGGGATTGTTTTAAGGCTTCTTTTCCAAGTCACTTCTCCTTTTAATAAAGGTCACACTGAAAATTGAGGCACTGTTCTACATGAACCAAAGACATAATCTGATGACTAACTGACAGAAGATGTTACTGTGAGACTTGTCATAATGTACATATAAATTGTTGTTATACTTGTTGACATTTAAATCTACAAGCAATATCACTATGAATTTATAAGAGCACAGATGTTTTTTCTGTACCTGCCAGGAATTAAATCTGGAGCAGCTGAACTGTGTTCCATACAGGAGGAACAGGACAGGAAGAAGCTCTCTTCCCCCTCTCTGCCCCACCCCCTTTTTGTAAGACAGGTTGCTCAGTTCAGAAGGAAGCAAAAAAAAATGTGTTTATCAGGTGATTTTAAGTTTTCACCTTTACTGAGAATCAAACCGATCATTTATTTGAACCATCTCCCTCTCCTACTTGAAGCAAGCAGAAGAATGAGGAGAGGAGGGCCTGATCTTAGGTTGACAGGAGTCATGTCTATCAACACTCAGCCAACAGCAGCTGCACAGCTCACCTGGCTTCCACAGTATTATCTGTTGAAATGGATCCCAAAAGAACTAAGCACCCCTGAAAGAAAAGTTGCATACACATTATGTGTTTGCCTAACTTCTCACCCTTCCAAAAGGTGGAGTCTTGCCGGTCACAGTATTATTGATTAACTAAACTTGTCTCAGAAATTTTTGTGAGACTAATTAACCAAACAGTCTAGATTATTGCTAAAAGTCACACAACACAAAATGTTACTATATTCTGTTCCTTCTAGGAGCTGCTTTTTGCAATGTCAGCTAACCTCACACAGGAGTGGTCCCAAAATATGCTCCTCAAACTAGTTTTACAAATACTATATAAAACATTTTCTGCATCACTCAACTCTAAAATCCATCAGTCAGCTTTTAAACTTGTTTTTATGTGCACCCCATTATTTCATTTGTTTGTTTTTCAACCAATGAGGTTAAAAGGCACTCCCTATCTTGAAGCAGGTTACAATATTTATCTTGATTTTGACAGGGTTTATGTTCACAAATACCACAGGTTCTGATTAGCTCTGCAGGAAATTGTGGGTTCTCTTTTAACACACGCAAGCCAGGGTGAAACTAGTCACTTAACATAACTGAAAGTACCATTCATATCTACATAATGTTACTGTGATGTGTAATGCATATTGGTATGGTGTGCAATACATATGACATCTGATGGTTAACAGTTCTCCCGCTTATTTCTTTGACAAATACATCAGGATGACACCTTTGCCAATTGATATATAAAGCAGAAGCAAGAACACTACTGTGAGAGCTATACTATTTTAGCAAACTGCCTAAGCAGCAGCGTGTGATTAATACAATTAAAACTAACACTCCTTGTAATGCAAGCAAAGTTTGGAATGCAACACCTATCCAACTATGGGAAATCGTTAGTTCAAGGTCACCAGCATGGATAAGGGCTTGTTCTGGTTTATATACATCATTGCTAATCTGACTACAGGTTTTACATTTAAGGTTAATGGATCAATGTATATGTTGACAACTTGCTTGTGGTTTTTAAAATGCATCTTACCACTTAAATCATTACTTCATTTTGAAATACTGGAACAGGCATTCTGATAGTGTGAACCATAGCGATGCACAGATGAGAAGCAAAACTGAAATTCAGGGTAACAGAACTGCAGATGAGGTCTCCAGGCATAATTTTTTATAATTATTTACTGCACAGAATTGTCCATCTACATTGTTAGGTTATCCTTGCTGCTGGTTGTCACCCTGTAGTAAGCTACGTAGGCCTGAGACAGGAGCAAATAGCTTCTATCTCATGGTCCTGGTTCTGACTACTGGGGCCACAATGTTGAAAACATCACATCTGTGCACATATTGGTATCCCTTAACAGACCAAAGCATTTGAGGTGCCCTTCAGGTTTGCATTGCTAAACAATACACCAATAGCCAAGGTAGATCTATCTATTCCTTATTGATGTCATCTTTCAGGTAACCTACTAAATGGACAGTAGTCAACTTACAAATATTTCAGAGTCAGGATCCAAATTTGGTATAGATACTATAACAGAAATATGCATGGCACCAGACATGGGGCATGAGTGTTTTGAACAGCAGGTGACTGGATAACAATACGGCACCACAGAGCTCAATTTTCTGAATTGTGCTAAATGGAATTTGTTTAAATGGATTTACCGCATTGCCAGTTTGCAACTATCTTTGTTTTATACAGAGGACACTACCATTTTGCTAACTGATCACCGCTGATAAAGGTAGGTATTTTTTTTTATATCCCTTAATTAGCTTGTTAGCAGCTAACTCCCACAAGCAGTGCAAGTATATTAATGTGTAATACATATAATTACAGCATGCAATACGTCATATATGTTAGCTAGCAGTATGACAGAGTCAGGTGCTTACCTTAAGCTGGGAGGCACTGAGCATATGCATAATTTTCCTGATGGCATCTCAGTGAGGATGATTTTACCATTGCTGACATCTGTTGAGTGAGCAAGAAGAGGCCAGACAAGTTACAGTGCCCACGGCATGGCTGACAACTCTCAAAACAGTTTCTTTCCAGAGAGAGAAAACAAGGTCTGCTCATATAGAGACCCAAATGCACTCACAGAGCTCAGAGGCGGGACAGTAGAATATGCCTGAGAATATAACTGGTGATCACAGTAAGATTAACAATTTAATTTCAAGGAGTGGGGAATATAACAACAAAAACCAAGCAACAGATAGTCAATTCACATCCCTCACTCTCTGGAGCTGCACAAACACCACAGGACCTTGCTGATGAGAAGCCAGGTGCTGGAGAAAAGTAAGGGTCAAAGAGTATGTATGGCCAGACTGAGGTAAACAGGCTTGTTTACATGTGATGGGACTTACAGGGAATTCACTTATTTATCCATTCAAGTCAAAACAGTTGCCTCATTGTACAGGAAGTTTAAATGGTTTACTAAGGCTATCTCCAAACATGCATCATTATTTTGAAATAACCCATTTCAAAATAAGTTAATTCGAATTAAGGGAAAGCCTGCTTTTGAAATAGCCCTTGTTTTGAAATGGTTATTTCAAAACAAGGCCGTTCGGACATGCTGTTTTGAAACAATGGTTTTGAAACAACGGCTATTTCAATTAGATGCGAGGTTTAACAGTTTCAAAATAACGGCTGTTATTTCAAAACAACGGTGCATTTGTAAACCACCTCTGTTGTTTTGAAATAAGAAGCTTGTGTGGACATACCCTAGGAGTTACATACTACATAGTGAAACAAACAAGGAGTCCTGCGGCACTTAGAGAAAAATTTATTTTTTACATTAGCTTTTGTGGGAGAAAATCCCACCTCATCAGATGCTTTGAAGCATCTGACAAAGTGGGATTTTCTCCCACAAAAGCTCATACAAAAAATAAATTTGTCTTTAAGTGCCACAGGACTCCTTATTTGTTTAGTTTTACTGAACTTGACTAACATGGTACCCCTTTGGATTGATACTACATAGCACTACATAAACTGGTTCCAGTAAGATCTCAACTGCCATCTTACCAGGTGTACTTACAGTTGTCAGAAAATGTGTGCTCTTTGCTTCAAAAATAGAATTACAACACAGACAGCTGCCACCTTGTTTTGAACCCAACTCGCAGGATGTGGGAGGCTGCTGCCAGGTTGCTACCCCAGGACACAGGCAAGCTGCAGGTGGCTGCTGCCCAGCTTCAAGTCCAGCTCACATGGCAGGGAAACTGTTGCTGGGCTCCCAATCAGAGCTGGTAGGCTGCTGCCCACTTCCCAGCTAGGAGCTGCAGCCAAGCAGGACACCGGTGGTTACCTCCTGGCTTCCCAGGATTCAGGTGGCTACAGTGACAGCCACACTCACTGCATGCTGGAGCCAGAGAGAAGCACTGACCTTCTTTTCCCATGGCTGAAGGGAGCCACTGACTCAGTACCCAGGTGGAGAGCAGGCATCCCTGCTGCAGTCAGGGGAATGGATGAGAAAGAGAAGGTGTATGTGTGTATGCTGGCAGAGAAATTTGTTGCCCTTGAGCGAAAAATGTTGGGAACCATTTATCTGGGTCTTTGATAACTCATCCAGAGGTTATGAATCCAGTCCAGGAGTGGGTGGGTGAGGTTCTGTGGCTTGCAAGGTGCCTTACTTGAGGCTTATAAGGGTCCCTTCTGGGCTTAAAAAAGTTGAGATTGTTTTAGAAAGCTGAATATAGGTATGTGAAAACAGAGGCTTACCACAAACGCTCCAGAGCTAAATTAAAAACAAACCCCAAAACACTAATAATTCATTCTGCAGAATGTTAAAGTGCTCTGTGCCTAATGCTTTCCTGCTGTAACTTGGCTTCTAATACATCAGACATCAGGGTCAGCAACCCGCTGCACACATGCCAAGAGTGGCACACAAGATGATTTGGAGCAACACATGGTCCCCTCCATGGCGCTGCTTTACTTATTGCTCATGCTGCTAAAACCACTGTTAAGGGTGCAGCAATGAAGAAACCACCACTCGTGCCTTCTTTCAGCAGCAGGGGACGCTCCAACTGTAACCTCACCAAATTCTAAGGTGGCTGCTGGGTTTTGTTGTTTTTTTTTTTTTTTTTTTTGGCAGAGGGACGCTGCCAGCACCAGCTTATGAGCAGGGAGGAGAGGGTGCCGGGGGGGGGGGGGGGGAAGGGGGTCAGCAAAGGTTGCTGACCCCTGAACTACATGATCTAATTGAAATAGGCTTGCCTGGGACAGTAAAAGCACCCTTTTAATATTTTCCAAGAACATTGTTCCTGAAACTCATTTGTACTAAAAGCCCCTTGGCATTGCACTGATAGCCCTAAAAATGGGTGGAGTATTAGCATGCCAGAGACATGGAATGAAAAACTCATGTCTGGTCGGCCCTTAGGGAAAGCCATTGCCATTAGTGCTTCCAACCTTTTTGAAATTATTTTGTACCTCAACGTAAGATATAGATCATTAGGCTCTTAGAAGACAAGCCATGCTAATTTTATGGCTATATTTCTGTGAAACCTAGTTTAAAGTTGATGTTGGAGTGGACCAGAGATGAGGTAATGAAATGCTTGTCACCATTTTCAATTAACACCTCTAAGAAAATTATCCAATTTATTGGTCAGTCAAGTGAGGTGGCAGGAAAATAAGTTACGTGAAGCAGTCTGAAAATTCAGAAGACAAGAAAATGACTAGTTTTGGAGGAATACTTAAATAATAATCACCATGAATAATACCCCAGATATACCACACAAGACAAAGATAGGCCCAGGGAAAACATTTTATGTATTTATTTGGTAGAATTGAGAAAATATACTCTCACAATTGAAAAAAAATAGAGGTTAGAAAAACAGGACAAGCATGTTTTCACTGGTTTCACTGGCAAAACACACAAGAATTAGGGACCGCTGAAATTAGATTTATCTCCAGCAGAGGAATTGATAAAGTAATCAGATCTCTTAAAAAATAAACAGGCTCATTTTAGACGTATTCCTATTGAACCAAACACATCTTTTCCCAAGGCCAGTGATGGTGATTGATTTGTTGGGACACAGCGAAGAAACTAATGAGCAGGCCACCACCACACCTTCCTTACTTGCTCACATATGTTTTCTGCAGCTTTTCTGAAGCCTGAACTCAAGTCCTGCCATGCAGGGCTTCCTATGGCATGGAGTGCCAGGCAATTGCCCTGTTTGCTATCCTCTACCAGCAGCTCTGCCTAATAACTATAAATACCAATCACAAAGAAAACAAATTCCCATTAACTGACAAGTGGAAATAAGGATTAGGTATTTTCACACTCCAGCTTTGCAAAACAAAACAGATATAAAATTCACAGCAAACTAGAGGAGGGACTGTCATGGCATGAGTTAAAAACTATGTTCCTACTTTCCTAGAAAGTCCATACTGAAAGGCCTTGGGCATGATGTTAAGAAAATGATCCAAGGGATACTGCAGGGAGAGATATACGCAATCCTATTTTTATGGTGTAGGGAACCATCCGGAAGTGTTCTCCACCATTGGCCAACGTACACTGGATCCTGACTACTAAGCCACAGAGTTAATGGTCACAATGTAAGTGAGAATATCTGATTCTAACCGGGGTTCTCTTCATCATCATAAACACACAAGGAGGGAAACAGATCAGCACATTTTAACTGAATAAATATGTCCCCTTTAAATGAAAGAACTATGCCATCCCAATTGCCCCTTGAGAGCTTTATTATAATATAGACTTTCAAAACTCTAATTGCTCAGCCACTCAATGTAGACTGGCCAGTTGGAGCTCATAGTCCAGCCATTTAACTCTATTATACTTCCACTATTCAGCAGGTCCAGCAGAGGTGGATACATCTAGCTGTTCCTAACTGACATGGAGAAAAGATTTGATGCATAGGGAAAAATTCACCCCAAGAGTTAAGTCTGGCTATGCCATCGCCTCCTGCAGAAAAATCCTACCATATCTGAATTTTCTATATTGTGAGAGTAGATGAAGTGAATCCATAAGGTGGCAAATTCCCACCGAGACAGTGTTCACCGTAAACAGACTGTGACAATTTCCTAACGCCACTGAAAGAGTTAACTGTGTATGCATAGTAAATGTACACTCAGTTCTAACATATAACTACTCCTTAAGTTTTCCTTGAACAAAAGGAGATGACAAATTTCAGTTAAACAACATTCTCATGTCAAAAGAAATTAGGCATGTTGTCACAGCAGAAGAAATACAAACAAGGAAAAAAAGTCAGATTTTCATTTTATAGAAATGTATTCAGAACAATGGGTGGAAACTCAATTAGTCCATGAATAGTGACTGAAAAGCATTCCTCCTACTAACGATCACTAAGCTGGCAAATAGAGCTGATGTTTGCAAATATCATTGACCAGGAGGTACCATGGACACAGAGTACCAATTTAACAACAAACAACATATTTAAAAGTAACCAACCAATCAAAAATGATACTCCCTACCAAAATGGAAATTTGAACTGTCATCCTGCATCAGGCATGTGGTGACAATGAGAGTCCTGTGGTACCTTAAAGACTAATAGATTTCTTCAGGCATAAGCTTTCATGGGCACCAACCCACTTTGTCAGATGCATGGAGTGCAAACTACAGCTGAGAGGTATATATACACATGCCCAGATGGGGAAGGACAAGCATTAGCAAAGTCAATTCAGAGGGCAGCTGGGGCTTATTCATACCAGCTAATTAAAGGGAGAGGATATGTGAACAGGGACAATTACTTTTTGTAATGTACTAACCATTCCAAGTCCCTATCGATTGTGACTGATTGTGTCAAGCTTGCAAATCAGCTCCAGCTCTGCAGTTTCAGGCTGAAGTCTGTTTTTGAAGTTTTTGTGTTGAAGCATAGCAACTTTCAAGTCTGCTACTGAGTGTCCATGGAGATTGAAGTGTTCTCCTACTGGTTTATGAATGTTGCCATTTTTGACACCCAATTTGTGCCCATTTATCCTTTTGTGTAAGGACAGTCTGGCTTGGCCAATGTACACAGCAGAGAAGCATTGCCAGCACATGATGGCATGTACCATGTTAGTGGATGTGCAGGTGAATGAGCCCCTGATGGTGTGGCTGATATGGTTGGGACCTACGATGGTATCATTGGAGTCAATGTGCGAGCAGGCAACAGGGTTTGTTCCTGGATGTGTTCTTGTTGTATGGAGTTTGGCTGGCTGCTGGTGGGTATTTGCTTCAGGTTGGGGGGCTGTCTGTAATCAAGTGTTGGCCTGCCTCCCAAGGCTTGAAAGAATGTGGGATCATCTTCTAAGATAGGTTGTAGATCTCTGATGATGTGTTGGAGGGATTTTAGCTGGGGGCTATAGGTGATGGCCAGTGGTGTTCTGTTTTCTTTGTCGGATCTATCCTGTAGCAGGTGGCTCCTGGGTATTCATCTGGCTCTGTTTTTACACTTTCCTGTAACAAACCCCATTGCCAACTCTGTCCACACAAATTGGACATCAAAAATGGCAAACTTCAAAAACAGAGTTCAGTGTGAAACTGCAGAGCTGGAGCTGATTTGCAAGCTTGACACAATCAGATTGGGTCTGAACAGGGGCTTGGAATGGTTAGAACATTACAAAAAGTGATTGCCTCTGTTCACACATTCTCTCCCTTTAAATCAGCTGGTATGAAAAGACTCCATCTGCCCTCTGAATTGACTTTGCTAACTCTTGAAAACGGGGAACTCATAGAATGGGAGCAAAATATTCTGTGAGTTCTCCACTTCAGATGCTTGAAGATGGGATCTTCTCCCATGAAAGCTCATGTGATAAATAAATCTGTTAGTCTTTAAAACTGCCACCAGACTCCCTGTTGTTTTGCTGAACTAGACTAACACAGCCACCCCTTTGAAACTTTACTTTTCCACGGTCCAACTTGCTTTAAAAACTTCTGAAAGCATAGCCATGCCAGTCTAGTTCAGTAAAACGAACAATGAGTTCCGTGACAGTTAAAGACCAACGAATTTATTTATTGCATGAGCTTTTGAGAGAGAAAAATCTTAGTTTGTCACTCTCACACCCATGATATGCATTGAACCTCTCTCAAATTCACAGTAGTTGCAGTTAACCACCAAACAATGGTTGCCAGAAGAATGGTGTCTCATTGTTCCTCTATAGCTGGTATGTAACCACAGAAATAGCCCTGAACTATTATTCTAACACAAGCAAAATCTGCCACTGCAAGATGCATTAGGGTATCATGGGTGTGATTTTCAAGAGCAACTATGCCACTATTCCTGCTTTAAACATGTAGGAGACTTCTGAAAATCATCTCCTACATGTTTAAGAAGAACAAAACTAGTCTAATCATCAGAGACTCAAATTTCTTCCCCGTGCCCTATTCTTCCTGAACTCATCTCACTCACAACCCAAGGTTGGGGGGGGGGGGGGGAAACAGCAACAGACCCAAATCCTTACTTAACACCAATTGGAAAATAAGACTAAGATTTTATTATGTATATTAAAGATTAACTTCTTGTTATTAAGTACATGTTATGGTGGCACATCAGATCATTCCTATTAATATAGTTTTCTTGGGAAAATAGTGCAAGGCTTCAATTTCACATCCCAGCTCCCTTCAGATCTGCTCCTTGATTACTCCTTTCACTCTAATACTTAAAATAATAAACCTATTCAGAACATCTTTTAGAATTTCTGATTTCCCTTTTAAGTCAGTGATTTCCCCTATAATCTAGTTAGCACATCCAGTAAAATACAGTACTTACTGCACAAAATGTAGCTGCAAAAAGCAGGAGTTCACATTTTATAAAAAAATCTTTCAGTCTTCAACCTGTTTAGATCACACTGGCAATATTTCTCATAAAACTGAGAATTCTCTCAAACAACCAAATCACTCCACTAAAAATACTAAGTGTAAATAAGAGAAAAGGAGGTGTAAAGGTAGAGGTAGTTAGATCCATGCAAGTGAAAGTAATCTTTAGTGTCATTTAAAAAAATCCAGAAGGTTTCATGTTCTCTTCCTTCCATTCCTTTTGATGATCTTGCTGCTTTACCAGTGGATTAATTTGTGCAGGGTTTTGAAAAAAAGCTACCTTTTCTTTCCCTTCCTAGAATTCTGTGCAGATGCCTTTTACCAAGGAGCCATATATTATGCCATGGATTTCTTTTTAAGCTGCTCCCAAATTGTTTCATTTGGTAGTTCCACAACTTAAAATCTGGTGACACAGAATGGCCCAAAATGTTAAAGTCGTCCTGATTTCAGTGTTGTGCAACGCTAATTTCTCTCTCTGGTATTACCAGAACTGATGTTTCAAGTTGAAATATAAGTTATCAGATCAGTCTATCTGCTGCAATGTACTTATTTTTATTTAGCAATAAGATTCAAGTTAAATCTCAGGGCTCAAATCTGCACAGCAATATCCTCAATAGTACAGTTAGTACAGCACAGCCCTGGCAGCATCAACAGTACCTGCACACACAGTTCTACTGTTTTTCTGTAATGACCTGTAGTTTATAGCTAATAGCTGTTTTATTAAATACATATCAGTTATCTGACTCAGATGCACATGAATTGCCGGCAGTACAACTAAGTATCATCTAATAGCTATGGTACCCTTGTCAAATGCAGTTTGGAGCACTGCTAAAAAAAAATGCCATTTAAAGCACCAGAATGAACCAGAACAGCTAATATTTATGAAGGCCTACAGTATTTTCTCTCCTTCAACCATTTAGCTAATAAAATACATGATAAAATGTGAGCAGACATAGGAAGGTAATATATAAAAATGCTGTTGTATTCTACCTCAGTGATCCAAAAGAGACCAGTAACACCATTATAAACCTAGTTTAGAGCTGTACCATTGCCCATCAGTTTTGTACCTGAGTACCTTTCCCATACAGTAAGATAGCAAGAATGGAATCGCCAGTGGACTTCTTGGAGCAGCTAGCTGAACTCCCAGTCCCACTGAAGTCAAAAAGAGTTTTGCCATTGATTTCAGCTGCATCAAGGTTTCCTCCTTTGGCCTTCTTGCCTTTGTCAGGATTACATACAGTGGTTGATAGTGTGAATGTCATTCTAGCGGTGGTGGAAAAGCTTTCATACAAAATGTTTGCAACATTTTCTAAAGGAAGAAGTCCTCAGGATTAATCTAATCTCCTCTAGAAGTTTAATGTGTTTAGTTTTCACATTTTTGACATTATTGCAGAGCATTACAGGACTTTTCCCTTAATGCAGGACTGTCATGGAGATATCAACTTTTGCACTACTATATCATGAGGCACTAGAGGTCAGCAATAAATATGAGGCACACACAGCAGTTAAAAAAACAGTGGTGCTACATTTGCAATTCTTATTTTCTTAAAAGAGAGGAGGTTCATTTTAACTTCACTATCAAAGAATAACGAAACATACAAAAGGGTTGAAGGTATACCACAAATGCAAACAGTGGCTGGTCAAGATACTGCATTACAGTAAAGTCTACTTTAAAAACATATCCAATTTCTTTTTAATATGTTCAAAAGCATCCTTGCCCATGTAGTCCATACGGCCTTCCTCCCACTTCCTCCGTTCTTCTGCATTTTGCTCGTCTGATTTAAGATGAGTGGATGGCTCAGAAACAGGAGGCAGAGTCTCATCCTAGAGAATGAAATGGTCACTTCATTAGCCTCATTTAGTAAAGTATTTAAAATCAGTTTCTAATTTTTAATCTTCCAAACCAAAACTACCATATTAAAAGACATTGTTCATAATGATTTCCATCATGCGGCCACATTTTCTCAGCTGTATCACTTAGCACAGTATCTTTGAAAAAGTCAAAAATACGTCCATGTCTTAACTCCCAATTTGGCAAATTCAGAAATGCCAACAAAAATGAGTTTTTAATGAGGATACATATGAATAAGCCTTTTTATTCTACAAGGTTTTGACCCTCCACCTGTGTGGAGTCTGAATAATTTTAGCATGACTCCACATGAGCAGAGATATTAACACTAGCAGATCTCAGTGCCAGACAGGGATTATAGTTGTGTGTGATCTCCAAAAAGAGTTATTGGACACAACAGCAAGAATTCAGGCTAGAAACAACAGCTTTCATCAGATATCTTAACCAACCTTTAATTCTTGTATATTTTAATTAAAACTACCATTCGGTAGACAGAGACTTTTGTTCCTCTGAGGGATATTTCAGATTACTCAGTTTTGGTATGTAGATGCAATTAGCAAAGTTATTATGTGAATGAAAGATGATGAACAAGCACTGATAATTTAATCAATTAAAGGAGAAATTATACTGTAAATGGAATTTCACTTCTAAAATACCTATAACAGACCCACACTTGTGACACAGTGGCTCCAATATATAATTGGAAGTAAAGCAGCAAATCACCACACCCATTCCACATGCATAAAGATTTAAACAAAAAAGAAATACACCAAACTAACCCAGGACCTAACCCTGTGCTCCACCACTCGTACAAGTAGCCCTTACTCACTAAAGTAAAAAGATCCAGAATGCAATCATTAATTTTCATATAGCATGTATCAGAGAGAAAGTATCTGTAGCAAACTATTGTGTTTGACTCCAGATCAAGATCTAACAGATCTTCCTTTTTGGTCACACCAACTAAGGATCATTTCATTTCTGTAAGGCAAATATAACCTAACGGATGAAAAAGTATTAATTGATCTGACAAATACATCAGTAATAAAACCAAGGATCAGATGAATGTATATCAAAGGATAAAATGTAAAAATTCCTATCATCTGTTGTGTAAACAAAATTTACTTGTAGAGATGATGCATAATCTACAAATTAATGGAGAGGGGGATTTTACTTTTCTCGAGTATACCAGAAAGCAGGTTCATCCAAAGAATAAATTGAGAATTCAAGTGAAAAAAATACAGAGACCTAAAAGGAGAAAAGGAGGAAACAGTTCTTTATTCAGTTTGAAAGTACCTCTTGCTAAATGACTTCAATCTTAATTTTCTTTTTAGCATGACATAACCTTTATGTAATAATTAAAAGAAAAAGCATAATGCTCTTTAATGTAGTGCCACTCCAAACAATGTGGGCCAGACACCAATATCATCATAGCATTAATGGTGTACACCTCACATCTGACTGCCCTGTTACTGAGGGAAACTGGAAAAAAAAAAAAAAAAACCGGACAATTTCAGCTGAGAGCTAGGTGCTAATACTTCCTAAATCAGCTTAAAGAAATCAAATTGAATCACGGGAAACATATCTAACATGTCTTTTGTATTACTTGTCTGACCATTATATTGTTGTTTATGCTTGCATATGACATAGTAATATTCCATTAGGAATTTCTGAAATCCTAAAAGTTAATATTTTATATAGTACACTACAAGGCTAAAATAGTGGCTATTATATCTACAATCTAAATACAGTATCAGTTGATAAAGCAGTAATTGAAAGCTTTCTCCATCTGAATACACTGCTCAGGAAGGCACAGCAAAAAGCAACTCTTCCAATGTTATGAACTAAAAAGTAATTGTTAACTCATTTAGAAGGCACCCATTTGAATATGTGCAAGAAATTCACGATAAAGTTGCTTCAAAAATCAACCACCAGATCTTTCTGTACAGTTTCCTACTGATAAACTTTAGACCCAACAGCCAAGGACCAAAGTTCTACAAAGCATACATGCTCTCTGGATACTCCCAGAGTATGCATACTCCCTGCATCTGACAAAGTGGGTTGGAGCCCACAAAAGCTTATGGCCGAAGAAATCTGTTAGTCTACAAGGTGCCACAGGACTCTCATTTTTACTGCCTGGATATATGCCCTTGTAACAAAACATGGCACTTAAGTAAATACATAATCCCTACTAATACACACTAACCCATTTACTACATGGTTTAAAGCTAACTTCTGAATATTTACAATGACAGGTTAAATATGATGTGTAAAATCCTGCCTCTGTCAAAGTCAGAGGCAAAACTAACAACTTCAAAGGCACCAAGATTTAACTCAGTGGTTCCAAACCTGTGGCTGCTGGGGGCTTTCAAATTGGCCCTCAGCTTCCCTCCTTCTGGCTGCAAAAGGAAGCTGCTGCCTAAGAAACCAGTCTGAATGTGTTTCCAAGGGCTAAAAGACCCCAGTGCGGCTCCTTGCTGTGGCCAAGCAGATGGGAGATCAGCACTCCCCACTGACTCCAGCAGACAGCAAAGTGCTCTGGCTGGGTCCCTATATGTTGAGGTTCCTGCTGGAGTCATTGGAACGGGAGCGCTGAGCTTCCATCCCTCTGACTTCAGACCGGAGCTACTGACTAAGGACCCAGGTGAAGTACACTGGGCTAGAGGCCATGCTGTTTTCCTGCTACAGCCAAGAAGCTGGGAGATCAGTGATGAGACAGCTTCTTCAATGAACTCCTAACTGCAATGGGAGCTGGGGCTGGAGACAGGGGGGTTCTCAGGATTGTAAAAATTATATCTGTGGCCCTTGAGCTAAAAAGGCTGGGAACCACTGATTTAATCTGTTATATTTTTTATATTAAAATTATTTCAACAGATACTACATTTGAGCATGCAACACCAATTACAAGATACCCAAGACTAAGTGTGACACTGTCAGGATTAGGGAGACTATGATATTATTTAACACCACTAAATCAAGATTACAATAATTCATACAAGAACAGCCATGTCAGTTACCATTAGAAAGATCATCATTTTCTATGGAAGATGAAATTCTGTGTGTGTCATAACTATACTGAAAGTTATGGGTATGTTTGTTGTATCTTTATTTCAACTTGTGCTGTCTTTCTGGATGACAACTCAGAGATTGGCAGCACAACTAGCCTGCTCGCTCAATGGCCCATTAAGAAAATGTACAGGGACACTGGGCCCAGTGAGAGAAGCCAGGGCTACGCATGATGAAACACCAGGACATGCAAGATCCTGCCGTATGAACTGGAGACTCCCTCTAACTCTGAGGCTTCTCTGCGTCATGTGTTGCTAAATGCTTGTGTTTGAAACAAGTCACGTGGCAATCCAGTATAAAATGCAGCTGTATCACCATCCACATGTCCTATATTCAGTCAGTCTCTAGTCTTCAACCTTCACTTATCTGTGGATCAGCTTATCTGCAATTTGAGCTATGAATCAAAAGACTGAAACCTATCCAAGACAGATATGGGATGTACAGTGGAGGGACTATATAGGCCTGCAAATTTCATAATTCTAATGAAAACCTGCTATGTATAGATTTCCAATTTATTTGTATGCATCTGATTGCCTTAACAGTTCTTACATTTTTGTTTCTTTCCTTTTAAAATAAACCTTTTATTTTAGTTACTACAGATCTGGCTGGCAGCGTGGTATTTTGGATAAGATCCAGACCCACATTGGTCTGATAACGTGGCTGAACATTTGGGAGTCAGGAGAACCATTCTGGTAAAGAGCATGGAGTTTTAAATTAGTGGTTCCCAATATTTTCTCTGCCATGGCACACCCTGTTACCTTTAATTAATTTGAGACACACCACCATATAGTTTCCAAATGAACTTATTAATATTCATGAGCCAATCCAGAGCTCTTTGAGTAGTTTGCCAAAAAATTTTGTGGCACAGAGCTAACGGCACACCTGTGTGCCACGGCACGTTGGTTGGGAAACACTGTTTTAAATAACATTTTTTTTTTTTTTTTGCAGGACCTCATGACTAATTGGGAACCAGTGACAAATGCTGTAAAGGGGCTGAGTACTTTTGTTATAGCTTGATAACCACTGTGGGGAATCAGAAGCACTGTTTATAGCTGGTTAGGAAGTCTGACTTCAGTGTCATCCATCAATACTGAGACAATTGCTCTTTTTTTGCAGCCTGCTCTGACATTGAGATTTTCAGATGGTCTATCCTATGCACAGATGGATCACACTAAGTCCACAAATTTACCCTTTTAGCAGGGGCATTGCTGTCCCCCAAAAATGTGCAGTTCCCCACCCAGCCTTGTGTCCCTGCCCCAGTTCCCTGGCCAAGGTCAGATAGGTCTCCTGCTGTCACAATGGTCTGGCCCTGAAACCCCAGCTGGGGTGGGGAGTGGGAAGGAGGAAAGAGTTGGGGCAATGGTGCTGGAGGCTCGTGCCCCCTGAGCCCAGGGCTGGCAATGTCCATGATTTTAAGGGAGAAAATATACATTCAGATAGAAAAGTATAAAAATTAAAAAAGTGAGCTTCATAAACAAGGCCTGGAAATTGCTAAGAGATTATAAAGAGAAATCATTTCTGTATTTGCCTGATTAGATAAGATATGTATTTGCTAAATTTAATCATAATTAGCTGTTCTTTCCCAAACTTATGCTGGCAAAGAATGAAGTAAATGCACAGTTGCTTGCAACACAATGTGCTGCTCATACCAATTTCAAGGTGTGCTGTGAGGCAGGGTGAATGGGAAGCTGCTCCAATGGTTCGTTGACTTCAGGAAGACTGACTTCAGAACTGGGTTGTTCAGCTTGATCTACAGGTGGCTGAAATATAAGTGTACATATTTATTAATTGTTACTTCACTTCATACCACATCTACAATAAAAGAATGTGTGCAATAGAAAATTTCAGCTGAGAGCACTGTTCCCTCTAAGGCGCGCAGCAGTGCGCTTAAAAAAATCCTGCCGCGCAGGATTTTCCTGCCCCCACGCATGGGCAGTTCAGGGTGGCAGCGTGGCCGAGGGGAGACGCGCCGGAGTGCTGTGTCCGAGCATGAGCCTCAGCCCAGCCCCTCAGCCGGAGGAAGGGAGGGTCTGGGGGCTCGGGTCAGCCCTGCCACTCCTCCCTCCCCTCCCCTCCCTTCCCCGGAGCCTGTGGAGGCTCCGCCTCTTCCAGCCGGGGCCTGGCCGTTCGCGTGGCCAGCCCCAGCCTCCAGCCCGGGGTCCTCCTTGCCGGTCAGCACCATGGCCTCCTGCCCCCTGCCCAGCTCTTTGGCCAGTAAAGAGAGCTGGGGGAGGGGTTGGGTTGGTCAGGCAGCTGGCACGGAAAGTGTGGGGGCAGGGAGGGTGTATGGGGAGGGTGGAGAAGGGGTCAGGATGGTGGGCTGGGGAGGGCTTGGGGGGGCTGAAAGAGAAGATGGGGAGCTGGGGGGTGGGGTTTATGAGGGCTGGAATGGGGGCAGGGAGCTCAGGGAGTCGGAATTGGGGCAATTCTTCAGCTTTTTAAACAAGAGGCATGGCAAAAAGTAAGTGCCATTCATATCCTGAAGTTTGAAACTCCTCAAGTGGGAAACAGGGAGTGCATAGTGCCAAAATGTCCCTTCTGTAACTAGATAAAGCTGTGGAGGTGAAAAATCTAAAAATCAGTTGTATATTTCCTGAAAGCTAGTGTGGATGTTACTTAAGTGGAGTGACTGAGCAGTGAGAGTGTTTGAGCATGCTAACCCTGTGCTTTCAAAGAACCTGGAAGATGTTTTCTCCAGAATCCTGTAAATTACAACAATTCATTACAAAACAAACAAGGAGTCCTGTGGTGCTTAAAGACTATCAATATATTGGTTGCATGAGCTTTCATGGGAGAAAACCTCATTTCATCAGATGCTTTGAAGAACAATTCACAGAAATCTTAGAGATGTAATAGAGATATCAGATAAGTACTTGTTTTAAATATAGTAACAGCCAAAAGACTGGGAATCAAAAGGAGCCATGAGATTATTCTCTTCACTATGCACCCTAATCTGTCCAACAGAAGAAATCATAATGCATTAAAGGGATGTGGTATTTTGGTAGAGATTTTCTCTTAAATATAGCCCCAAAATGATGGGGCAGGTAAAGATACAAGGGACTGAAAATAGGCTTTTAAGAAATACTGTAGCCTTATCTTAAAGCAGCTAGAAGCCCATTGTTTTGATTTCAGCTGTGTTTAGCATCCTTCTTGTAGCAGCATTTTCCTGAAAAGAGATGCCTGGAATCTTTTTTTTGATTTTGAAAATTTCAGTAGAATTTACCCCTCTGGGACCATCAAGACATCTTAAATGCTGCCAATTTCCAAAGGGGTAGCCATGTTAGTCCATTCCAGGAAAACAAAACAAAACAAGGAGTCTCCCACGAAAGCTCATGCGAAAAATAAATCTTAGTCTTTAAGTGCCACACGACTCCTTGTGTATTTTAAATGCTGTCAGTGATAATTAGCTGGCTTCCCTGTGAACTGTAACTCTGCATGTAGAACACAGGAGATGAGGGTATTAGGCAGAATTGTGACACCTAGGATCCTGATTGAATATAACTTTGGTCTTGGGTTGTTTGAAACCCATGGATTAGTTTCTTTTGATTGTATAGCAATTTGGGTAAATTTTAAATAAATTGGGTGATTTTACTAATAAAAAACTTTAAATAATTTATATTAACTTTTCATTGGTCTAGATTTTTCAATAATTTTTGTTGCACGAGTTTGCACACAAATTTTATTCAGAAAAAGTTTTGCACACGGGTTGAAAATTTTGCACACAAGCCGCCAAACCTTAGAGGGAACATTGGCTGAGAGAGTGTCTAGAGAGGCTACAAGTGCAGTTTGCTTTAATGTTAGATTTTCAATTTTTAATCTAATGAATAAGAGCAGACCAAGGTGATCCGTAACAGAGATGTAAGCACAGAAACTCTAGTCAGGCCTATAGAGGTTATTGGAAAGGCACATTCACCTCTGTTGGCAATCAAACTATAGAGCTCTGAAACTTGACTCTTCTCATTTATACCAGACTAAAACATAAATAACTCCATGAAATCAATGGAATTAGGCCATTTTAAGTGGAACAGCCCTTAGTTTTAGTTTACATGGTCTTTTGATAAAAGATTCATATTTTATTTTAAAGAAAAATGAAATTAGCAGCCTGTATAGCAATTATAAGTACTTTTAAAACTCAGAGAACATCCTTGTTAAGCACTGTGTTCTAGTATTAACACCCATTAGGGCATATATGGTAACAGTCGCAGTCTAACAGCATTCCAAATTCATCAGAAAGGTCCAGCAAAAATTAATCCTCTAAACAAGTTCGGTTTTTAAAAAGTAACTTGCAAATTACTCGTTTTCAGTTTTTTCCTCTAAAAAAAACTCCCACAAAAAAAAAAAAAAAAAAAGAGAGACAGGTAGCCATGTTGTTTTTGCTGTACACAGACTAACAAGTGCCCCGTGGCACCTTAAAGACCAAGAAATTTCTTCAGGCATAAGCTTTCATGAGCTGCAACCCACTTCGTGAGATGCACTCTGATTTCATGGGCTGCAACCCATGTTAACTTATACTCAAAAGAAATTTATTAGTCTTTAAAGGTGCCATGGGATTCTCTTTTGTGACTGGATAGCATAGTGGTTAGGCGCACCGCCCTTGATACGGGAGACCGGGGTTCAAATCCCAGTTAGTATCTACCTACCTTCCCAGTAGGGGTCCTTGGGCAAAAGACCCCCTAACTCCTCATTTGCCTACCTCGAATATGAGAGTGACACGAACTAGGAGAGTCATGCCGACTCGGACGTTGCCTGGATTAACAAGGTCTGCGCCAGATGTCGGGGAAGCAGGACCATCTGACGATAAGTCAGCTACTGGAACAAACCATACATGGACGAGACAAGAGAACCTAGAATTGATGGAATGCTACTACAACAGTAGACCTAATGAGAGGGGGTATATGAAACGTATGAGGGAACTATGGATGGACAAAAGACCTACATCCACACTAACTAAGAAACAGCTAGTTACCCAACGCTTCAACATAGTAAAGAGGAAGCTGCTCTCACAACTTGAGATAGACCAATTCCACATTACATCCCAGACTCAACAAGAAGAGCCGGAAGTACAACTAGATGTTCAGGCAACACCTGAAGCTGGAACTTCCCTGCCACCCCCTCCATTACAGAACACAGCAGCTGATATGAGGCACAAGATCATGGATAAACTAGCTACAGTCAACCCTCGTGACCGATTACCAAGGCTCGTTGGAGAAGTACCACCAGATAGTATGCTAGAAGATGTCAATAGAGCCCTATCGACAATTCCTACTACCACCATAACTCAAACCAATGAACTGGTATTACGCTACAGCCTCTGTAATCCTGGAGATGCTTGGCTACACGATCAAAAAGAACAGCAGTACATACCCCCCCGGAAAATGAGGTTGAAGGATAAGATCAAGGCAACCCGGAGAGAAGTTAGCTGACTGGTGGAACTACAGAAGGGTGTAGAGATTAAGGATAAGACTCGGCTACTGAAAAAATACATGGGCCTGACTCCATCTGAAGCCCTAGAGACTGCTAAACAAAGGCTCACAGCACTGGCTACCAGGCTAAGGAGATACACTAGAGAAGCAGAGGCCAAAAAGATAAATGCCTCTTCTCCAAAGAACCATCCAAGGTGTACTCCCAACTGCAGTGCAACAACACAATAACAGCAGAGCCACCAACAGCAGAAACTGAACAGTACTGGAAGACCATATGGGAGAAAGAGAAGACTCATAACACCAGTGCAAAGTGGCTGCAGGACCTGAGAACAGACCACAGCAATCTCCCAGAACAGGAACCAGTCACCATCACAGTAACAGACATCCAACAGCGGGTCAAGAACATGAAGAGCTGGACAGCACCTGGACCGGACATGATCCACACCTACTGGCTAAAGAAACTAACAGCAGTACATGAATGCCTAGCAGCACAGATGAACCAGCTGCTAGCAGCAGGCTCCCACCCAGACTGGCTAACATAAGGAAGGACAGTGCTGATCATGAAAGACCCCCACAAGGAAACAGCACCGTCCAACTACCGGCCAATAACCTGCCTCCCCACAACATGGAAAGTCCTATCAGGCATCATAGCCACCAAGCTACAGGACCACATAGGCCAGTACAGGAGCACAGCTCAGAAGGGCATTGGGACCACCACCAGAGGCTCAAAACACCAGCTGCACATAGATAGAGCAGTCACCCAAGACTCAAGGTCTAGACAAACTAATCTGAGCACAGCCTGGATTGACTACAGGAAAGCCTATGACTCAATGCCGCACACATGGATCTGTGAATGTCTGGAGCTATACAAAGTCAACAGGACACTAAGGACCTTCCTCAAGAACTCAATGGGACTGTGGAAGACAACACTGGAAGTCAACTCAAGACAGCTTGCACAAGTGGCCATCAGGTGCGGCATATACCAAGGTGATGCACTGTCCCCACCGCTGTTCTGCATTGGCTTGAACCCCCTCAGCCAGATAATCACAAGGACTGGATACAGATACAAGTTCAAGAGTGGAACTACCATTAGCCACCTCCTCTACATGGATGACATCAAGCTGTATGCTAAGAATGAACGAGACATCGACTCGCTAATCCACCTGACACGGATCTACAGTGAGGATATTGGGATGTCATTTGGACCGGAGAAGTGTGCCCGGATGGTAGTAAAGAGAGGGAAGGTAGTCAAGACTGATGGGGTAGAACTACCAGCAGGCCGCATAGCAGACATACAGACCAGCTATAAGTACCTTGGCATCCCACAGTCACATGGGAACCACGATAAGGAGGCAAGGAAGACAGCAACATCCAAGTACCACCAAAGGATAAGACAGGTCCTGAAGAGCCAGCTCAATGGGAAGAACAAAATCCACGCTATCAACAGGTGCGCCCTGCCAGGTCATCAGATACCCTGCCTGTATAGTGAGCTGGCCAAAGGAGGACATGGAGGCTGCCGATGTGAAGACTCGGAAGGTCCTCACAATGTACGGAGGTTTCCACCCCAAATCCAACACCCAGAGACTAGACACCAGCCAGAAATATGGCAGGCGGGGTTTGGTGTGTGTCAAAGCCACTGTCCTGGATGAAACCCAGAGCATC
The DNA here is from genome assembly GCA_007922195.1 of Podocnemis expansa. Taxonomy (NCBI): domain Eukaryota; kingdom Metazoa; phylum Chordata; order Testudines; family Podocnemididae; genus Podocnemis; species Podocnemis expansa. The sequence goes on along the minus strand of ML681989.1, from coordinate 17,519,771 downwards.
CAGGAGTACATCAGTAAGATAGCACCCAAAGATGAGCTGCTGAGAGAATGCCTGAGGCAGCAGCAGACATTGGAGGAAGATCAAGCAGAAGTGCCATGGCAAGACAAGACCCAGCATGGGATGTACCATCGACAGATAGCTGAGCTGGCTGACATTGGGAAATCCTACCAGTGGCTGGAAAGGGCTGGACTAAAAGATAGCACTGAGGCACTGATCATAGCAGCACAAGAACAGGCACTGAGCACCAGATCCATTGAAGCAGGGGTCTACCACACTAGACAGGACCCAAGGTGCAGACTGTGCAGAGAGGCCTCAGAGACAGTCCAACACATAGTGGCAGGATGTAAGATGCAGGCAGGAACAGCATACACTGAACGGCACAACCAAGTAACTGGCATCGTGTACAGGAACATCTGCACAATGTATGGGCTAGACCCTCCCAAGACCAGATGGGAGATCCCACAGAAGGTCGTGGAGAACAACAGGGCTAAGATTCTGTGGGACTTCCAGATCCAGACGGACAGGCAGGTACTGGCCAATCAACCAGACATCGTGGTAATAGACAAGGACCAGAAGACAGCGGTGGTGATAGATATAGCAGTGCCAAGTGACAGCAACATCAGAAAGAAGGAGTATGAGAAGCTGGAGAAGTACCCAGGCATGAAAGAGGAACCAGAGAAGATGTGGAAAGTGAAGGCCAAAGTGGTCCCAGTGGTGGTAGGAGCACTCAGGGCTGTGACTCCTAAGCTGGGAGAGTGGCTCCAACAGATCCCAGGAACAACATCAGAGCTCTCTGTCCAGAAGAGTGCAGTGCTAGGAACAGCTCAGATACTGCACAGAACCCTCAAACTCTCAGGCCTCTGGTAGAGGACCCGAGGTTGAGGAAGACACATACCACCCATAGGGGTGAGAGGAGAATTTTTTTGTTTGTGTGTGTGGTTTTTTTTACCACACACACGCTATACTCTTCTATGGTAATGGTAAGAAAAAAACCACTATAATGGTGATAAAACCACAAACACTGTAACCTTATGAAGCATTGACATAGATTTATCTATTAAAAATGAGGAAACTATATCTGCAGCTAAAGCCAGATAGCTATTTAATTTGTTTTTACTGATTACACTCAGTACAGTAAGCAAACAGCAGGTGACACTGCAGTTAAAATCTTATTTTCTTTCACCCAAACTATAAAAATATGGCATGTATTATAAAACAGATTTGTATGGCCAGTATTTCTGCATGGTATGAAAGTGCTTTTATGGCCAAGGCTTTAAGGTGCCACAAGGAACAGAATATTGTTCATCCAAAGTCAGATGTCACTCAAGTGAGCAGGTAAGCAATTCTCACATAAGTAAACTGATGCACATCAGTGAAAAACAAGTTTATATGAAAAGAATCAGGCCCTGAGTATTCATCAAGGAAAACAAACTGCTTTGTAACAGTCAAACCACTGACATCAGAGAAATTCAGACTACAAAACAGTCTTTGAGGAATACAAACAGCAATCTCTGTAGATATTAATAATAAAAAGATTCTGTCTTAAATTATACAATTATAGGAATACTGTAATTCAATAAAGTTACTTTGGCAGCAGAATTTCCCTATGGTTTATTTAGCACCGACTAACTTGTCAATAAAATATTTTCTTGGAAAGGTTCAATGCAAATTTTTTAGCTTCCAGATACATCAGAAACATTCTTGACTGAAGATTATAGACAATAAATTTTCATTATGAGACTATTTCTGAATCCAGTATTAGAATTCAAGCACCAGCACTAAATTGAAGAGGATGTTATCATCAAGATCAAATGCTTTAATTAAATCCTTTGTTTAGAGGTTTAAATCCATATCACCACAAACATGTTAATCACTTTTGAAAGGGGCAGCCATGTTAGTCTAGCTCAGCAAAACAAATAAGGAGTCCTGTGGTACTATTAAAAAGAGTATCGAATTTATTTATCGCATGAGCATCACAGGTGCTTGAAGATGAGAAACTTACAGAATGGGATGAAAATAAATGCAGGAAAGTGTTAGTCATAGGATCAGGTCAGACTGCTACAGCAAATCAAGCCAGTTGTTTAGATTCAAACACTGGGGACTAGCATAAAGAGGTGGGTGAGATGAAATCACCTGTTATAATAAGAAAAAAAACCCAAGATCTCTATTTAACTCTGAGGCAATAGAGTCAAATCAGCACATGAATTCCAATACTGCAGTTTCTCTTTGAAGCTTTAATTTGATATCCATTTCTTTAAGTATGGCTATTAACAAATCATCAATGAAGTGAACAGGGAGGCTGAAGTGTTCCCCTATCGGTTTTTCAATGTTATTTGTGATATGATATCTGATGTCTGTTCATTTATTCTTTTGCACAGAGACTGTCCTTTTTGTCCAATGTACAACGAAGAGGGGCATTGCCGGCACATGATGGCTTAAATCACATTAATGGATGAGCAGGTGAGTGAGCCCTTGAGGGAGTAGCAGGTTAGATGAGATCCTGCAATGGTTGCTAACTTTGTCCACATATCTAAACAAAAGACACCATCACAGGACCTAATCTAACCAGCTACTCCCTCACCAGTTCATTCACTTGCTCATCCACCAACATAATTTATGCCATCATGTTCCAGCAATGCCCCTATGCCTTACGTATTGGATAAACTGAAAACTCATGTTAATCATTGTTAGTGCCTACATACGTATGTATTTTCAAGACACACATATAGCCTGTACTTACAGTTTCATCATCTAACTCTTCAGGTGGACTGAGAGCAATATCTATTTCAGATGTCTTTTCTGGAAACACAGGGATTTGCAGAGAATTGATAACAACGGGATTCACATTTTTCGGTTTAATTTCATCTCCATTGAAAATGTGCTAGCAAAAACAAAATCACATCACATCACTATGAAAGGAATTTTGCAGCAAACTGTTTTATGATATGTGTGATTTAACATAGAAAAAACATTTTCACTTTCCTCATGACACAAAGTTCTACTGTGGTATTGTCATGCTGAGGGGCACACAGCCTTTAGAAGTTAAGGAATAAAGAGAAACAGAATCTGAAGGGGTTTCTTTTATCCCAGAATGGAGCATAGGTTTCAGTGCAAATATTTTACCCTAACTTGGTAGGTATGGAAAGATTCCCACTAACATCAGTAGATAAATCAAGCTCTTAATGCAAATCTGTAAAAACAGTCTCATCCACCATCAAGAAAGCATTCCATCTCTGTGGTAATTTAGTTGTGTTGTTACTTTATTATCTCAAAAGTACTGACAGACAAAGATTACACAAACAAAAATTGCAAATATCCATAGCAAGCAATTTCATAGAATCATAGAAACTGGAAGGGACCATGAGGGGTCAGAGTCCAGTCCCCTGCACCCGTGGCAGGACCAAGTACTATCTTAAACCATACGTGACAGGTATTTGTCTAACCTGCTCTTTAACACTTCCAATGATGGAGATTCCACAACATCCCTAGGCAACTTATTCCAGTGGTTAATCGCCCTGAGAGTTAGGAATTTTCTTTCTAATGTCCATCCTATACCTCCCTCATTGTAATTTAAGCCAATTGCTTGTTGTCCTATCATCAGCAGTTAAGGAGAACAATTTTTCTCTCTCTTCCTCGTGACAACCTTTTAGGTACCCGAAAACTATCACCATGTCCCCTCTTAGTCTCCTCTTTTCCAGACTAAATGAACCCATTTCCCTTCCTCTCTGTCATCTACTTCCAAGTTTACTGTTTTATAAACCCAATTCTCTTCTCATCAGTAATAAAACTCTGACTTCATGGGACTGCTGAAAAGTCTGTATAATTATCATCTAACTCTAAACACACAGCTGTGAAAATCAATTTATTTGAATGAAAAAAAGATGGCAATTTATAATATGTATATCAACAACAAAGTATTCCCTGCCCTTGCCTCTTCCAGTTGTTGCTTCTTCTCTTTTGAAACCACAATCCAATCAACTTACCACTAACTATTCTACTGTATCCACTTTAAATATGCAAATTAGAGCACATTCCTTGATGAGGAAACTATTTTTTGCATGTTTTACTTTAAACTAAAACTAGAGTGCCAAATTGCAAGCTTTACTGCATGACTGCAACTGAACAGCTATAGTAAGTTATTACCTACACAAACTCAGTTCTTATTCAAGCGAACTTTATGCAGTAAACTGAGATTACATGACCCTTATGGGGACAATTATAATGTAATTCTGAAAAGATAAAGTGACTGTACTCCAAGGCCAGTTCTTCTATTAATGCAAATTAGTTTAATCAAAGACAGGAAAGCTGAACAGCTAGCTCCCTCCCAGCCTTTTGGAGAAAGGTTTTGAGGGGGCTTTTAAGTCTCAGTTTGTAAACATTGTTCATTAACTGTCTTTACTTTTGATAAAAATGAAAAAATCTTTGGAGCACTGATTTTCATAAGCTAATGCTTCACACAGTGGTACAGTTATCCCATACATCTCTAGACAACATCTGTATTTTAAAAGTCATTGCAGATTTATTACCTACCAAAATGCCATCATGCTATCCTGTCTCACTTCTCACTCCACTCCAAAAAAGTCAAGATAATAATTTATTTTTGTTGATGTTTCAATTTTAGCACAGTCCAATTAATATCTCCTCCCATACCCCCAAAACGCCACTTTACCTTTTGTCCTTGGGATTCTGAGTCTTTTATCTCTTGAAGTTTTTCTAACAAAGGCATTATATCAGCACAATATATCTTCCACCAAAGTACAAGAAATGAGAACTGATGCTGAGATCCTGAGGTGGAGTCATCCTGCATAACTGTTCTTGTTTGAGGGTTATACTTGTAGTTCCAGGGCTTCACTGACCCCAAAAAATGAACTACCTTTGCATCTCTGCCAAAACTGTGGAGGTAAGAAATACAAAGCTGTGATACAGGAATGAATACATCCTGAGTCGCATTTCACAATAAATGTTTATTCTTGGTGCTATGGCTGTTAACATCTTTTAGTAGCTACTCATGACAATACAATAATAAGAAGTCAAAGAAATAGAACCAGATATCATCTTAATTACACAGAATGATTGAAGACTGTATTGAATTAAATTTTTTATTAATCTGAGTCGCTTTTCATGGAAGAAAGGAAATGAAAGACTCACTGCCACTTGTTTCCAACTGCTTATTCTTAGGGAATGTGCTCATGAACTAAATAAAAACCAAATCCCATGTCATCTCCTCTTGCGCATTATACTTGCGAACTACTAAGAATCACTTCATTAAATATCAAAGCTGAAAAATTAGTGATCTTTGTGGTTCCATTATTTAAACTAGCTAGTTCAAGCTGAACAAAAAGTTTCTTAATTCACGCTAATAGATCATCAAATTCATAACTGCATTTTTAGAAATTTTTTTCTCATGATCATGCTTCAAAACAATGCACCACAGAAGTTTATTACAGAAAAAAGATGACAAGTTCCAAAGGGGCAGCCATATCTGTCTAATTCAGCAAAGCAAACAAGGAGTCCTATGGCACTTTTAAACACTAAAATTTATTTATCGCATGAGCTTTCATGGTTGTAATCACACTTTGTCAGATGCTTACAGACGAAGTGGGATTTCCTCCCACAAAAGCTCATTCAATAAATAAGTGTGTTTATCTTTAAAAGTGCCACTAGACTCCTTTTTCAGAAAAAAGAGCATTTAAAAATCATAATTGTTAGCATAAACTTTGCTTCAAGGAAAGGTTTTATGGCCATATTTCAATGTTATTACACTCCAAAAAACTCTAAAGAAAACCAATGGGGCATGTTTTTAATCAGAATACCAGAACCCAGCCACTTATGGTTTGTAGAATATAAAAGTTCCAGATGGGTAGCCATGTTAGTCTAGTTCAGCAAAAAACAAACAAGGACTCTATCTAGAGACTCCTAGAGTTTAAAAGTGTCACTGGAGTGACATATCAACCAAGACACACCAATTCAAGTAATCTTTCAATATTTACTTTCGTTCTGTATTAAAAGTGCTATTTATCAATACTAAATATTAATAAATTTTGGTATTCTGTATGAGAACAGATGCTAAAGGCTCTGCATTACTGTACATCAACTTATATGATTTCACATTGTGGACAATTCTGTCAATTAACAAGTTTCAAAACAGGACACACCTCTTCTCTTACAAATAGACAAAATATATGGAAAGGTTGGAGGGGACTGCAGTCCTTTACCAGTATTATTACTTACTGTTTGAAAGCAGGAACATATGTGTAGACAGCACTACTGCTTAAGTTATAGATAAATGGTAAATGTTTGTCAATATCTGTTGTTGCCCAGTTACTGAAGAAGCTATTTAATAAGCCTTGATCTCCACCTATGGAATAAATTATAAAGCTGCATCAGCACAATATTCATGTGTACCACAATTTGTTTGAAAATTTAATTACCGTGAGAAAAATTCGTTGAACAAATTTAAAAGCATGCAACTGAGATGGGCTAGACTAAAACGTGAGGAAGTTGGACTACATACCCACACAAGTTTACAATCCTACATAAGAATGGCCATGAGTTACACATTAGCTCAGTAACCTTTCACTGGTGGCCAATGACAAGTGCTTCAAAGAGAATGAACAGAACAAGTAATCATCAAGTGATCCATCTTGTCAGTCATTCCCAGCCTCCAGCAAAGAGTAAGCTGCCTATCCTGGCTAATAGCCACTGTCCCAACTATTCTCCATGAACTTATCTAGTTCTTTGTTGATCCTGTTATAGTCTTGGTCTTCACAAAATCTTCTGGCAAGGAGCTCCACATGTTGACTGTGGATTGTGTGAAGAAGCACACCCTTTTGTCTATTCTAAACCTGCTGCCTATTAATTTCATTTGGTTACCCCTAGTTTTTGCATTATGAGAAGAGTAAAGAACACTTTCTCCACATAAGACACAATTTGGAAGAGAGGAAGATGATTGGGAACAGCCAACACGGATTCACAAGGGGCAAGGCATGCCTGACCAACCTGATTGTCTCATGGTGAGATGACAGACTGACTTTCCCACTGTTGACGTGGGAAAAGTGGTAGACATGATTTACCTATTTGGGGTATTGTATTGAGTTTTAGGCTCCCCAGTACAGGAAGGAGGTGGAGAAGTTGGAGAGAATCTAGCAGAGGGCAATAGAAAAGGTTAAGAGGCTGGAGTACATGACTTACGAGGAGAGGCTGAGGAAACTCAGCTTATTTAATCTACAAAAGAGAAAAGTGAGAGAGATTTGATAGCAGCCTTCAACTACCTGAACAGGGGTTCCAAAAAGGATGGAGTTAGGCTGATCTCTGATGACAAAGCAAGGAACAGTGGTCTCAAGTTGCAGTGGCAAGGTCTAAGTTGGATATTAGGAAAAAACTTTTCATTAAAAAGATGGTAAAGCACTGGAATGGATTACATAGGGAGGTGGTGGAATCTCCATCCTTAGAGTTCTTAAAGTTTTGGCTTGACAAAGCCCTGGCTGGGATGATTTAGTTGAGGTTGGTCCTGCTTTGAGCACAGGGTTGGACTAAATGACCTCCTGAGGTCCCCTGCAACCTTCTTTATGATTGCATAGATCTCAATCATGTCCCCTCCTTAGTCATTTCTTTTCCAAGCTGAAAAGTCCCAGGCTTATTAATCTCTTCTCAGATGGAAGCTTCTCCATACTCCTACTCATTTCAGTTGCCCTTTTAAGTACCTTTTCCAATTCCAATGTATCATTTGAGAGATCTAGTGACCAGATCTGAATGCAGTATTCAAGATGCAGACACACCATTGATTTATAAACAGGCAATATAATATTTTCTCATATTATCTGTCCCTTTCGCAATGATTCTCAACATTGCTGGTTTTTGCTTGACTGCCATTCTACATTGAGTAGGTGTTTGTTTTCATAGAAATATCCACAATGACTCCAAGATCTCTTTCTCAAGTGGGAGCACTTAATTTAGACCTCATCAAGCCGCCAATTCATTCAATTTGTGATCCACTATTATCTCAGCATACTTTTCTGCAGCATCCCATCTAGCCTGGACAGTTATTCCCCTTTTTATAGCTGCACTTTTGATTATTACTTTTTAAGGGAAGTAGTGGTCTTTCTTGAACTTCATCTTGTTGTTTTTACAACCACTCTCTAATTTCTCAAAGTCTATTTGAATTTTTTTCCTCTCCTCTAGCAGAGGTAAAGCCAGCCCCCAGTTTCTGGCCAGGACCCCTGAGTCTCCAAGGTGGGCCTGGCCAGTCCCACTTCTGGTCATGTGACCAGAAGCTTCATGATGATGCTCCAGTTGGGAAGAAGCTGCCTGGCCCCTTGCCACACAAAATCCGCAGTGGCTGCCTAGGACTGGAGCTGCAGACGGAGAGCAGCCCACCTCCACCCACCTGCCCACAGAGCTGCTGCTTGCAGCTGTGACTACCCACTGCTGGCCAGTCACAGTTGCAGCAGTGAAGCTCACACCACTGCCAGATGCTGCAACAGGTGGGGGTGGAAGGGTCTGCTGCCAAGTGGGTGGACCTAAGCCCACCCATAGCTACACCCCTGTCCTCCAGGCTTGCAAACCTTCCCCCTTTGATACAATCTCCAAATTTTGCAAACTAATGCTCTACTGTATAATATAAGTCCTTAATTAAAATATTACAAATTATTACTATTACTTCTGTGGGAGCCTACTAGACATGCACTCCCACTTTGACAGTGAACCATGAATAACTATTCTGAATATCATCTTTCAAATAGTTTGCACCCACCTTAAGGGCAACATCACTTAGAGTCTAGCCCATATTTTCCTAGTTTGCTTATGAAAATGACATGTGAGACAACCTCAAAAACCTTACAAAAACAAAAGATACATCATAGCTATAGTTTTATCCCTAGCCCGTAAGCAAATGCCAAAAAAGGAAATTAGATCAGTCTGGTTTAATTAGTTCTTGACAAATCTATGCTGACTATTTCTTTGTAGCTCTATTAACCTGTAGGTTCTTACAACTGTGGGTGTAATAACTTGTTCCAGTATCTTTTCAAATATAAAAGTTATGTTGTATGGTCTGTCAGTCCCTGAGTTCTCCGTTTCCCTTTTTAGAGAGGTACCATGTTTGGCTTCTTCATCTTGTGGGTTTAACCAACCTTGTATGAGTTCTCAAAGATAATCACCAATGGTTCTGTGACTACTGCAGCTATTTCTTCAAGCACTCTTAAGGATGAAATTCATCAGGCCCTGCTGACTTAATATATTTAACCTAAATATTCTTTAATCTGTTCTTTCCCTTTTTGACTTGCATTCAGTCCCCCTTGTTATCATTAACTATGAAAACTCTCTCAGTAGTTCTCAACCTTTTGGAGTGAAAGCCCCACCAGTTAACAAGACATGAAACACACACCCAATTCCTTCCCTCGTGCACCACACTCCCGCGCCAGTCATAAACATATGTAACCTCTATCAACAGATACAATTTATAATAATTATGACACTACAGTACATAAGTAGCAATAATAATAATAATAATAATAATAATAATAATAATGACTCTTACCTGAATAAGAAGAGGTTACTTACCAGTAACTGGTATTCTTTGAAATGTGTTGTTCGTGTACATTCCAACTCAGGTGTGCATGCGCTGTGCGCACGGTTTGCAGGAGAGTTTTCCCCCAGTCTACCCACAGGGTCGGCAAAGGCCACTAGAGGGCACTCCGTAACCGCACACTATATTCAGTTCCTTCTTGCCAAAATTCTGGCTGAGGGGAAGAAGGAGGTGTTGGAATGTACATGACAAACATCTCAAAGAACATCAGTTACAGGCAAGTAACCTCTTCTTCTTCTTCTTCTTCAAGTGATTGCTCATGTCATTCCCAAGCCTTACCTTGGAGGTGAGACGGAATTCTAGCGCTCCACTAAGCGAAGAACAGCTGCTTCCACTGCCACGTCATCCCTTGACTGCTGGGCAACAAACGTAACACATGGTGAATGTATGGACTGACTGCAGCAAAGCTCTCGAGACCATTTTGCTCTCCTCGATCATAGCCAAGAGCTCTACCTTGGAGTCCTGAAGAAGAGCAATTGCAAACTTCTCCATCACCACCAAAGAGTTAAAAGCATAACGGCTAAGAATCGCCTGCTGGTTTGCGATCCGAAATCGTAAGCCCCCAGTTGAATAAAACTTTCCTTCCAAATAAGTCCATCTTTTTTGTCTCTTTTGATTTGGGAATGGAAGCAGGGTGTCCTTGGTGCTCCCTCTCATTTGCTGCCGCCACCACTAGGGACCCAGGTGCAGGGTGAGTATAAAAATGTTTGTGGCCATTGGCCAGAACGAAATATTTCCGCTCCATCCTTCTAGCCATGGGTGGAATGGCAGCTGGCGTATGCCAAAGGGCCTTCGTAGTGTCCCTAATGGTCTTTCGGAGCGGAAGGGCCACCCGTGAAGGACCCTCTGGGGTCAGGATGTCCACCACGGAATCACCCTCCTCCACCAATTCTTCTGCTTGGAGGTCTAAATTGTGAGCCACCCTTCTCAAAAGCTCCTGGTCGGCCCTGCTGTCATCCGCTGTGAACGCTGGGGTTGCACCCACAACGGCCTCATCCGGGGGCAAGGATGAGGATTCTTCCTGAACCTCCAAGGGAGCGGGTGCTGAAGAACCCTCCTTGGCAGGTTGATCCATCTCCTCCACTGAGTCCAGGTTAGAATCCCAGGCCACATCCAGCGGGGCGCTGGTGGTATGAGACCGGAGAGGTCTATGGCTCAGGGACCAAGAATAGCCCGACACCAAACCCTGGGCCTGATGATACGCCTAAGGGTGCAAAAGGGCCACTGAGGCGGCATATTCCATGCCTCCCACCGGTGCCAGGAAGGGTGGCTACCACGTCCTGACTAGCTGCCCCTACTGCGCCAGGAAGTAACCGAGCCCTCGTTGGAACCTGAGGATGATCCACTGCATGGAGACCACGGCAGAGCGGCGCCGGCTGGGGAATGGTACAGGCCATCTGTCCTGGAGACTCTGGCTGAGCCAAAGGAGAGCATCCCTTGCGACATGGTGAGCAGAAAGCCAGGACACCTGTGGCAGCCATTACTTGAAGTGGTACTGGGGAATGGTACCAAGGCGCCGCTGTTGATGAAGACTGGCGCACTGGAGAATGCAACCTGGTCCTCCGGTCTGTCGGTGCCGCTGGTGCCAATGGTTTGTGCCATGGTGATGGAGGTTTTAAGGGGGTCAGTTTCCTTCTGGAGCACGGTGTCGATACCTTCTCCAGTACTACTTCTTACTCAGTGCCGACCTGGACGGTCTGTTTTATTAAGTCTCTGGAGGCCTCAAAAGAATCACGGGTGGAGGGCAGCTGAAGGTCTTCCTCCAAGATCCCGTGGGTGGGCAATGGCACTGACACTGGACTCGATGCACCCCTTCCCAGGGCTGGAGTCAATGGTGCTGTATGGCTAGGAGTCAGAGTCGAGTGGCCACTCTGGACCCACTCTTGGGCTTAGCCACCAGGGAGGGGCCCCCTCCTATGCTTTCCTCTTAGGTGCCAGCAAATGAAAAAATGGTGCCGATGCACCGGCACCGGTGCTGGGGATGAACAGTGCCGAGTTTCTCTGCCAGAGTCCTTAGCTCTCCCCAGGGTTGGGATGCTCTGCACCAAGGCTAGCTTGCCTGAGCTTGATTCTCCTGCGTCTGCAGGATGGAGGGCTTTCTCCATCATCAGGAGCCTGATCTCCTCCTCCCGATCTTTCTGAGTCTGAAGCTTAAAGCTCTTACAAATGTGACACTTGTTGCACAAGTGGGACTCACCCAAACGCCTCAGGCCAAGCGTGTGCAGATCATCCCTAGGAATGCACTTCTTATATTCGGAGCATGTTTTAAAACCAGGCATGGCATTTCGGCCTGGGCCATTGAAGAGCCCCCTTAAAAGTCCTAAATACCCAATCTTAACACTAAAAGAACTAACTACAATACTAAAACTAGAGAAGAACAACGGGGAAAGAACTAGCAAGAGCTAGTGATCCAGTGACCGTCAGGACAGTAAGAAGGAACTGAGGAGGCTAGGGTTGGCCCGGATATATATAGGACTGTCGCAGACCACCCTCTAGTGGCCTCTGCCGACCCTGCAGGTAGACTGGGGGAAAACTCTCCAGCGAACCATGCACACGGCGTGTGCACTCCTGAGTTGGAATGACATGAGCAATCACTTGAAGAATCTAGCTTTCTCTGACGCAGGCACCACCACATTCCCTGTGTGACCCTGCCACTTCTCATCCCTAATGGACAGAGAATTCTGGAGGTAGGCAGGCACTGGCAAGATGGCTAGGACTACTTCAGGCCTCCACTAGTACTGGGCTGCTTGGCTCTGGCCAACTTAGGGCTGTGAGGGGCTGCTCCTGAACTCAGGCTGGCACAGAGCTTGGGGCTGCTTCTCCCTTGACAGGGCTGAAATGCTTTGCACCAGCCAGATCCCTAACTGGCACAGGACACAGGGAGGCTGCTCCTCTACCCTGGATGGGGGTGAGAGCGCCTTAAATGACCTCAATGTTACCAAAGCCTCACAGACCACCCTATAATATTTGGCAACCCTTCCCACCCTCAGTCAAAGGTGTTATGCACCATTGGGAACCACTAAACTATCTGGTAACAATTTACCTTTTTAGAGAAGACTGAAGTAAAATAAGCATTAAACACTTCATCCTTCTTGATGTCATGTTATTAGCTTTCCTTCCTCAACAAACCAAGAGCCTATGCTTTCCTTTGTCTTCCTCTTGCTCCTAATGTATTTATAGACCCTCTCCTTATTGCTTTTTATGTGCCTTGCCAGGTGTAACTCAGTGTGTTCCTTAGCCTTTCTAATTTTGTCCATATGTGCTTGTGTTGTTCTTTTGTACTCCTAGCTAACAATTTGTTTGTGTCTCCACTTCTAGATACAGACAAAGAAAAGGATATTTCTCTTAAGATTTACATGAAATAATGAATAGTAGGGAAGAAGAGCACAGGTAATCCCTAGCCATCTTATTTGCCCAAGAGCTCTAGGGTTACATCCTCAGCTAGTGTAAACTGGAGCTATAACAGCACACATTAGTTGAGGGCATGCCCCAAAGGTTTGAGTGTTCAAGCCTATAATATTGTTCTTTCCTCTTTCTGTTCTGCTAAGTAGTACAAAGAGCTCTAGCCAGTCACGGAGAATAGGCTCGTTAAGGGTAAGGATAATTTCTTGTACTATTTTCTCCTTGCCAGCAGAGACTTACCATCAAAGCTGCCATGTTCAGTAGCAAACTGCAGCAGAAGGTTATATGTTTGCAGGGAAGGTCGAAAGACAAACACACCACTATTAAAGCAGTCTGGCCAGCCAGAATCAGGAGCTGCTGAAAGCTCTTCCCGTTCAAACAGTTCATCAATGTTACATAAGACCTTGAAAAATAGGAAAGACTCAAATTTAAAGTTTTAAAGTGACAGTTTGCAAACAGTGTTATCCTTTAACATACGGCCAGCTAAATTAGTACTGATGAATTCAACAAATATCCTGGCCATGGAAGTGCTAAGTATTTAGAGCACCCTGAACAGTGACAGCACAAAGGAGGCTGGGGATCAGACCTTCCACTTGTCAGTGTATAAGATAACAATATTTATAGCTTTCCTTAATTTCTAAGGCAAAACAGTGACCATAATGAATTATCAACTTGATCACCACATTTAAAATACAAGGCTTTTGAAAGATTTCAATGCAACAAAGAGAACGACACTTTTGCATCCTGGGGTGTAGCAGGCCTCAATGATATGTTTTAATATTTTAAACTGGGGGACAGAGGAAGGAGGAGGAATGGAGTCCTCCTGTGCTGCTGCAGAGTCCATCTGTTTGCACAAACGTAGTAAGGGTTGGTGAAAGCTATACATCTCAAAAATCTGGGCTCGTATGGGCTCCAGGGATAGCCAAATAAAGCACTAGTTCATTTCTTTAATGTTGTTTGAACTTATTTTTTGGAACCATTTGGCTGGTATTTTTGTTTGCCTGTGGGGTTGTTTGTTTTATTTTTTAAAAGCTTTGAAGAAAGCAGGAAAGACTATTCAGTTTATACTACAACACAAGGACCAGATCCTCTGCTGTTGAACCTAGCTGCCTCAAGGTCAGTGGAGAGATGGTATATTGCATGAGCTAAGGATCCAGCCTGAATTTTTTTAAGATTACAGGAAGCCTATTGCATGGGACAGATATTCTTAAAAAATTATAAATCAGATAAATAAAATAGTGAATAAATAAATTCCTTTACCACTAAAAGAAAGATTCAATAAAAGCCCACTTCCCCTGAATCCTTCTCCTTTTTGGTAAACATAACACACATTATAGTATCACAGCTCACAGAAATGTTTTTCAGACCCAGAGTTGAATATTTAATTATTTAGTTTTATTTCTCACATAAACGGTAAATTAGTCCAATTAAAAATGGGCCCTACTCCTGCAAAATGAACTGCTTAAGTATAGGAGATGGTCCATGGGATTCTCTTTGTGGAACAGAACAAACAAGGAGTCCTGTGGCACTTTTAACGACTAATACATTTATTTATTGCACAAGCTTTCAGGGGAAAAGAAATCCTACTTTGTCAAAGCCATAATTTGTACCGGACACCCAGTTAAACACAACTATATTTCAACACAAACTCTTTTAATCTTTGAGCCAACTTATGCTGATAGGATTTGTCGAGCATATGGATGTCTAACCTTTTTGGGTAAGAGGTCACATTGCAATTTTTTTCCTCAGTCAGGGGATGAGAAAATTTTTGATAGATGAGACATACAAATCAATCTTATTAATAAACAAATAAAATAATGATTAGTGTGACATTTGGCATTGCTTTTTCTTGCACTGTGTACAGTGGCCAAAGGGGGCAAGGGTGCCTGTGGCGGGGGCGAGGCAGACCATGGGGAGCAAGGCAGGGGAGCATGCCAGACGAGTGGAGAGGAAGAAGGGTGAGGTAGGGCAAGCAGAGCTGCTAGGTGGCAGGACTCAGCTACTTCCTGACAGGGACCCCATCAACTCTGCTCTCCTCATTCCCTGCCAAGCACTGCTCTGGGAAAGGAGAGCAGTGCTGGGGAAAGCAAGAGAAGAGCAGAGTCAGAGACAGGACAGAAACCCTGGCGGTTCTGCAGTGGTTACAGGTTTTGACATTGGACATCTGTACCAGAAACATTGATAGGTAGCAATTTCTACACAAGAAGTTTTTGCCACTAAGGTCAGGGAAGGACGGGGTGCTGGAGTTACAGGTGTGGGAGGAGAGCAGAACTGAGGGGATGTCCAGGTTCGGAAGCAGCTGGGGCCCACCAACCAGCTCCCCTGCCCCTTCAAACGGCCATAGTTTGTCCTATGTTTGTCCCCTGTGTTCTCCTCACGCCCATTCAGCACTGCTTTCCTTCCCTCGGATTTCACTTGCCCTTTGGCTTAATCCCCCGCCCAGACTGCCAGCTCAGCTCAGCTCACATGCCCCCACCCCCACCACATAGTGCCTTTCTGACCCAGTTTTCCGGCTCTTGTGGCAGCACTCTGCAGGCCGGATGAAAGCCCTTGGCAGACCAGAGTCTGGCCCCTCGCTCGGACCACAGGTTGGATAAGCCTGGTCTAGCAGAACCTACCCAGCTTTCTTCAACATGACTCAGAATCCTAACATGATCATTTGTTACTCACCAAAGTGTCTGCATCCATAAAGACACATTTGCTGTACTGAGTGAGAGTCCAACAGTGAAGTTTGGTGAAGGTGACACCCAACTCTGGCCTCTCCAGCTGAGCCAAATGCACTGAGTCAGCACTATCAATTGCATCCACTTCTATCACCTCATCAAACACACTGGAGAGGACAGCCCTGAAAAAGCAAGCAACATATAGGAACAACAGAATTCAGAAACTTTTCTTCAGTTAAACGTAATGCAAAAATTCTGTCATGAAGATAACTAGACCCAGAATAACACTTAGTACCCATTTAAAAATGAAACAAAGCAACACACCAAGAAGCGAGTAAACCAAGACGGATGGTCCCTGTTGTCAAGGCTTTCCCCCCACTCTGGCACTCTGAGTGCAGAAGGTGGGGGCCTGCAATAGGCCTTAAAAGCCACTGGCCTTAAAGCCTGCTCTTAGAAGTCTCCAAGGCCTCCAATTCCTGGCCTTGGAGGGGTATCGCTGCCACCACCCAAATGCAAAAAACCTCTTGAGACCCAGGAAGGCGCACTTGGGAATTCCTCCCTGTGAGGTACTTGCAATCCTCTTTATTCCTCCTTCAGGAAAGTGACTGAACTCCAGCTGCAGTATGAGCTGGAACTGGAACAGGGTTCCCTCTAGTAGCTGCCTGTGCAGTCCAAGGCACATGCACACAAACCTCTTGCCCTACCAGAAACAGAACCAGAACTTATTAAAAAGGTAAAATCTTTAATCAAAAGGAACAGATAATAAACACAGAGTTGCTTCTCTGGGAATTAACTTAGGTAGTTACAGGGTAGTGGGGGTGGGGGTTTACATGTGCTCAGCACAAAGAAATCCAAAAAACAAGCCAAAAACAAAGAAAATACCCTGACCGCATCTAAGTAAACATTCCCTGTTCTACCCACGCCTGGTCAGTAACAAATTTAACTTCTCTCTGGTAAGGATGTTGCTGGATTCTTCCTCAGGCCCCTCTGGCCTCCTCCTGATCCTTCCAGGAGCTCTGCTACATCCAAACAGGCCCAGGCCAGGCTGCTGTTACAATTCAAAAACCTGTGCTTCGTTCCTATTTGCTGTCCTGGGACTCACTGACCAGAGTGTTAACCCCTTCCTCCCCAAGGGTTATTACACCTGTAAACAAGAAGTCTCTCCCAGAGGTAACTTCCCTTTTAATAAGGGCCACTGCATCTCAAGAAGTGGTTGTTTCTAGCTGGGGAGGCATATGACTAAGACTCTCATATTTTCAATGCCCCTCTATTACAACATTTGCCAAGTGGACAGCAAAGCTACTCTCACACTGCACAGCTATGCAGAAAAAACACTTGTCACTTTTGTAGTGCGTGGTCCCTCCCCATACTGTAGCAGACCTTGCTAGTACAGCTATTTGCACCTCTGTGTGCCTGTTGGTGTAAATTCCTCACAGTCATATCTGTTTAAAATAGGGGATATATATTTTTGCTACTGCTTCAAGTCATCTTAACATGAGGTGCTCTTGCTGCCAAAAAGGTCAATGGCATACTGGGCTGCATCAGAAGAAGCACTGCCAGCAGATCGAGGGATGTGATCATTCCCCTCTATTTGGCACTGGCAAGGCTGCATCTGGAATACTGTGTCAAGTTTTGGGCTCCCCACAACAAAAAGGACGTGGACAAATTAGAGTCCAGCGGAGAGCAACAAAAATGATCAAGGGGCTGGAGCACAAGCCCTATGAAGAAAGACTAAAAGAACTAGGCTTATTTAAGCCTGCAGAAGAGGAGAGTGAAGGAGTATTTGATAGCAACCTTAAACTATTTGAAGGGATGCTCCAAGGAGGATGGAACTCAGCTGTTCTCAGTAGTAACAGAGGACAGAACAAGGAGCAATGGTTTCAAGTTGTAGCTGGGGAGGTCGAGGCTGGATATTAGGAAAAACTTTACTAGGAGGGTGGTAAAGCATTGGAATGGGCTACCTAGGGAGGTGGTGGAATCTCCGTCTCTGGAGATGTTTAAGGGCCGGCTGGATAAAACTCTAGCTGGAATAATTTAGTGGGAGTGGTCCTGCTTTTTTTTGGGCAGGGGGTTGAACTAGATGACCTCATGAGGTCCCTTCCAACCCTATGATTCTATGATCTTCATATTACACACAGAATCTTTCTAAACAATACTGACATTTATTATAATCGTCAACACAAGTATAGAAGAGGAAAAATCTTTTTAAGGTCATTTATTTTTTACTGTATCACCTACAATATCTCAGGTGTTACCCAAAGAGAGGAAGACACAAACCCAGCACTCAGAAGCTTGTAATTTAAGGACTGACTGGCTCTCAGAATTAGTCATTAGTTATCAAAATATGACTGGGGGGAGGTATCTGAAAATTCTAAGTTTGTTTTTTTTTTTTTCTTTTAATGTGAGGTATAATATTCAAAAGTGAAGGCCTATAACTTCTACTGAGATTTGGAGTCCCAAGTCCTTTAGATGCTTTTGAAAATATTATTCTAGTCAATAAATGGAAAAGAAATTGAAAAATTTGTCTACAAAAAAAAAACAAAAAAACCCCAACTTTGTTAGGTGAAAAAAATACCAACCAGCACCAAAATTCATATTGTCAATAGCTTAGAGTCTTATTGAGGGATAGCTGACAAACAGAGAAGAACTGGTTGAGAATCTGAAAGTGGAAAGTAACTTAGGTGAAAGTGACCATGAAAAGGTAGACTTCATGATTCTGGGGAATGATAGTAGAGACACCACCAAAATAAAGAGAATGGTTTTCAAGAAGGCAGACTTTCGCACACTCAGGAAGTTGGTAGGTAGGATCCCATAGGAAGCATGTTTAAACAGGAAAAAACAACCAAAGACAGCTGGCAGTTTTTCAAAGAGACAGTATTAGGGCACAAAAGTAAACTATTCTAATGCACAGGAAGGATAAGAAGTATGGGAAAACACCACCCTGGTCTAAGAGATTTTCAATCATCTAAAAATAAAGAAAAAGAGTCCCACAAAAAGTAGGAACTAGGACAAATCACGAAGGATAACTATAAACCAACAACACAATTAAGTAGGGGAAAGATCAGAAAGGCCCAGGCACAAACTGAGATCAAACTAGCTGAAGGCATAAAAGATAATAAAAAACATTTTAAAATACATTAGAAAACAACAGAAAGACCAAGGGCAGTGTAGGTCTATTACTCAACAAAGAGGAAAGAACAATAAGAAAATGTGGAAATGTCAGAGGAACTAAATGATTTCTTCTTCTTGGTCTTCACTGAAACTGGAGGTAACTGGATGCCTGATGTGGACAGGCAGAGGTAAAATGGAATAAGACCAGAAGCTAAAATAGGAAAGAACACATTAAAAGTTACCTAGACAAGTTAAAACAGCAGGAGTCCTGTGGCACCTTATAGACTAAATAGATTTCTTCGGGCATAAGTTTTCATGGGCACCAATCCACTTCATCAGATGCATAAAGTAAAAACTAGAGTTGAGAGGTATATATACACATGCCAGGCTGGAGGTCAAGTGTTAGCAAAGTCTGTTCAGAGCAGATGGGACCCATTCACACCAGTTAATCAAAGAGAGAATGTGTGAACAGACGAATCACTAAAAATGTGTTAACCATTCCAAGTCTCTATTCAGATCCATTCCAATTGTGTCAAACTTGCAGATTAGCTCCAATTCTGCAGTTTTACACTGAAGTCTGTTTTTGAAGGGGGTTTTTTGGATGAAGTATGGCAACTTTCAAGTCTGCTACTGAGTGTCCATGGAGACTGAAGTGTTCTCCTACTGGTTAATGAACATTGCCATTTTTGACATCTAATTTGTGTCCATTTATCCTTTTATGCAAGGGCAGTCCGATTTGGCCAATGTATATAGCACAGGGGAACTGCTGGCACATGATGGCATACACCATGTTAGCAGATGTGCAGGTGAGCCCCGATAGTGTGGCTGATGTGGTTGAAACCTGTGATGGAATCACGGGAGTCCATGTGCAGGCAGATCTGGCAACGGGGTTTGTTGCAAGGATAGGTTCGTGGGTTGGTGTTCTTGTTGTATGTTGTCCAGTTGCTTCAGGTTGGAGGGCTGCCTGTAAGCAAGACAAGTTAGATGTCTTCAAATCCCTGGGGCCTGATTATATGACCCTAGAATATTCAAGGAGCTGACTCAGGAGGTATCTGAGCCATTGACTATATTATATCTTTAAAAAAATCATAGAAGACTGGAAAGATCCCTGAGGATTGGAAAAGAGCAAACATAGGGCCCATCTACAAAATGGGAAATAAGGACAACCCAGAGAATTAGAGACAAGTCAGTTTAATCTCTATACCAGGAAAAATAATGGAGCAAACAATTAAGGAGAATCCATCAGCAAATGTCTAGAGGAGAATAAGGTGCTAAATGATACTCAGCATGGATTTGTTAAGAACAAATCGTGTCAAGCCAAACTGATAACTCTCTATGATGCGTTACAAGCCTTGTGGATAGAGGGGTAGTGGTAGATGTGTTACATCTAGATGTTAGTAAGGTTTTTGATAAGGTCTTGCATAACCTTCTCACTATAAGATGGGTGAAAAACTGGTTGGATAACCAGTTTCAGAGAGTAGTCAACAGTTCACAGTCATGCTGGAAGGCCATAATGAGCAGGGTGCCATAGGGATCAGTTCCAGGTCTGGTTCTGTTCAATATTTTCATCAAGGATTTGGATGATGGCATAGAGAATACACTTCTTCCAGCTTGATATCATTGGCAGACTTTAGAACTTGCAAGTGCTTGGAGGAAAGAATCACAATTCAAAATGATTTGGACAAACTGGTGAAATGCTCTGAGGTAAACAGAATGAAATTCAATAAAAACAAGTGCAAAGTACTCCACTTAGGAAAGAACAATCCATTGAACATATTCAAAACCTAGGTGTCACAGTGGACCACAAGCTTAACATGAGTCAACAGTGTAACACCTGCAAAAAAAAAAAAAAAAAAAAAAAAAAAAAAGGAAACACCATTCTGGGATGTATTAACTGAAGTAATGTAAGAAAGACATCAGAATTCTTTTGCTCTACTCCATTCTGATTAGGTCTCAAGTGGAGTACTGTGTCTAGTACTGGATGCCTCATTTCAGGAAAGATGTGGAGGAATTGGACAAAGTCCAGAGAAGAGCAAAACAAATGATTAGAGGTCTGGAATACTTTACTTATAAGGGGAGACTGAAAGAGCTGGGTTTGTTTAGTACAGAAAAGAGAAGACTGAAAGGGAACACAAAAACAATTTTCAAGTAGCTGAGAGATTGTCCCAAGAAGGAGGGAGAAAAATTGTTCTTAACTGCTGATGATAGGACAGGAAGAAATGGACTTAAATTATAGCAAGGGAGGTCTAGGTTGGACATTAGGAAAACACTTGTAACTGTCAAGAGCTGTGTCCACACCAGAGTTATATTTTGAAACAGCCGTTGTTTCAAAATAAAGCCTGGTACTTTCAAACCACATTTTGTTATTTCGAAAGCATTAAACTTTGCATGAAATCGAAACAGCCATTGTTTCAAAATGGTTGTTTCAAAACAACAGCTATTTCGATTCCAGCTCAAGTCAATCTTCCTACCAGGGTGCTCAGGGGCCAGGAAGTGCCCTGCCAGCCTGGTCCCTCGTGCTGCCAGACACAGCGCAGAGAGAATGGCTGAGGCTCGAGGCACTCAGGCACAGGGACAACGCCAGGCACCAATCTGGAGCCATGATGAGACCCTCGCCCTCCAGCGCATCTGGGCAAGGGAGGACATCAGGGCTCAGTTCCAGGCACGGCACCAAAACGTTGATGTCTATCAGGACATCGCCGAGGCCCTGGCAGCGGATAGCTATGATTGCACCACTGAACAGGTGTGCTCAAAAGTAAAAGGCCTCCAGCAGGAGTATGCCCAGCTCAGGGACACCAGTCAGGTCCACTGGGCAGCAGCTGCCACCAGCTGCCCCTTCTTTGACAAGTTCCACGCTTTCTTGGGCCAGGAGCCCAGTGGCCTGCCATCTCGGTCCCTGGACGAGCCCCGCACCCTGGCCGCATCCCCGGACCTGGAGGGGGCCCCCTCAGAAGCCAAGGCACCCCTGGATGTGGGTGAGAGCAGCTGGCCCAGCAATGCTCCACCTGCCAGCCCAGAGCTCATCCCGGCAGAGTGTACCAGTAGCCCCGAGGAGTAGCAAGCCACCTTGCAGGGGACATAGCCGGACATCAGGCATCCCAGTTGGTGAGCGTGTGTCTGTCCTTCCCCCCCCAGCAGGGAGGCCCAAGAGTGCAAGGCATGGGTCCCGAGGGGGTCATGGCTCTGAGAAGGTGGGACTCAGGCCCGGGGGGTGCACAAGCTCTCCCATGGAAGCAGGTGGCAGGGAGGTGTGTGGAGACAGGTTCCCATGTCCAAGCAGGATGGAGTTCCCTCAACACGGGGGTGGCAATAAGCAGATGTGACAGCATAGAGGGCAGAAAACCTGAAGCCAGCACTGCTGTCACATGGCCTCAGGAGACCTCCCAGGCCACATGCTGCCAAGGATAGCTCACTACTGTGGGCCACGAGGCCACATACCCCGTGAGTGCAGTGTACACAGCACACAGATTGGGAATCCTTCTGGCTGTCAGGACAGGGGTGTTTGCAGCCCAAAGGCTGCACACACCAAGGCCAGTAGGCTGACAGTAACTGTTCTTCCTTCTGCCTTGCAGCTCATCCGCCCACCCACCAGCCTACTCCTGGGAGCCCCCCAGCAACCACAAGGCACAGGAGGAGAGCCCACCAGACCCGACATGAGATCCTGGCCAGCCTGCTCCACTTTGGCCAGCAAGCCGAAGCTTCATCCCAGGCCAGGCACGTGGAGCAGGGCAGGTGCCAAGAAACCACTGTCCAGCAGCTCCAGCCTGCTGCCGACGCCAACAACCACCTCATGGCGGCCCTGGAGTGGCAGGCAACGGCCTTTGAGCACCAAGCAACAGCCCTCGAGAGCCTACACATTGCCATGAGGGGCATCAGGATGAACCTGCCCCCCAGGACCCAGAACCAGCTGCACCAAGGGACCCAGCTGCCCCTTGCTCCTGGCACCCCCAGACCCGAGGTGGACATGGGGGAGGGCATAAGGCTGAGGGCCATGCCCCACGGGTGACTCCCCCAATATGCTCCCCCCAGCTGTCCCCAAACCCCAACCCCACATCCCCTCTCCCAGTTTAGTCCTCCCAGTTCTGCCCCCACTCAACCCCTCCTGCCTCCCAAGCTCGGCCTTCCCTGACCCCCTTCTTTGTATTAAAAAAAACAAGTTCACCCATGTTAACAGTTGTGCTTGAGTGTTTTATTGGGTTGGGTTCAGGGTGTGGGTGGGTTGGGTGGGGGCTGGCTGTGGCAGAACGGGGTAGCGGGAGGTGTGGGGAGGCTCACATGGGGATGTGGGTGGCATCGAGTATCCCTCTGGAGTTTGGAAAGCCCAGGGCAGCGAGACTGGCGATGGTGTCCTGCAGCACTCCCTGGGTGACGAGGTGTGGCAGCAGGACTGTGCTGATGGTGTGGGTGACCTGCAGCAGCACTTCCCCAATGATGGGCCTCCTGACGCCAAAGAGATGGGCAACGTACCTGTGGGACTCTGGAGTGGCATCTTCCAGAGTGACAGCCATGCTCTTGTCCACGGGGATGGCTGCCCTCATCACTGTGTCCCTTCGGCGCAGGACTGGGGTAAGCTCAGTGATGAGGTGGGTGAAGGTCTCCCTGCTCACCCAGAGGTTCCTCCTCCACTGCTCATTGCTCCAGGTTTGCCTGACAACCTGCTCCCACCTGTCTGTGCTGGTGCCTAGTTGTGAGCTGTGCTATGGCACAGAAGGGGGACGGGGAGCTATTGCTGCTGTGAGGGCCACTGACACAATGATCCAGGGCTCAGCTCCGGACTCACTTTCCCTGTGTCCCACAGCAGGGCAGCACCCTGCAGGTTAGCAGTGGGTCTACCAAGCACTCAAGGATCGTATGAGAGCCAGGGAGCATCCATAGCCATCTCTCTCGCAAGCTCTTGGGAGTCACAATGGACAGAGAGGGGAGGTCTGTTCCTGCTTTTACACGATTGGCTGGCAACATGGCCCAGCAAGCCGGCAATGTTGCCACATCTCCCATGATGTCCCTCTCCTGAATCGAAATAGCATGTCCACACACAGGGCATGCTATTTCGATTTGAGGGTTTCCCTTATTTCAAATTAAAAAAAAAATTTATTTTGAAATAAATTACTTCAGAATAAGGATTTTATTTTGAAATAAAATATTTCGAAATAACTATCTACATGTGGACGTAGCCAAGGTGATTAACCACTGGAATCAGTTGCCTAGGGAGGTTGTGGAATCTCCATCACTGGAGATTTTTAAGAGCAGGTTAGACAAGCATCTGTCAGGGATGGTTTAAGAGGGTACTTTGTCCCGCCCTGAGTGCAGGGGAGTGCACTCAATGACCTCTCATGATCCCTTCCAATTTCTGTGATTCTATGAGTACACTGCGCACTTAAAACTCCTGGAAATATGCACTTACTAGTTGTATACCTAACAGGCCACCAAAATAGGAAAACCTGCTCCCACTTTACAATCACCACCATATGGTTTACAGACTCAGCAATGCACAGTTCTTAAACTATACACAAAACCTAATTCAGACCCAGTATAAATAAGGTTCACAATCAAAGTCTGTGGTTTCCGTTTTACATCCCATTTGAAAGATGACACCTTCAGGAGTGTTACTGCAGCATTAGTTCAGTGCTAAAAGGGAAGATCATCATCTGTGGATTGACCTGCACCATACCCTGCAGCAACTGCGTCTCCCATCGCATTGCTGTCCAGGCTTGACTCAGCTCATTTATTAGATGTGAAGAGAGTCAATGAAGTTCTGCACATAGAACGACTGTGGAATCAGAATGAAAGTGGTAACATTTAATTTTTTAAACTACTTACATTTTCTGCCACCAGAGACTTAGGTCAATACTTTTAAGCAGTTAGCAGTTTTATGTGCCCAACCCGTGACATGTTAAAGAACCCTCATTTTCAGGATGACATGCAGCTGCTTTTTATTTGAGAATCAAAATCTGAGACACCCAAATACTGCTCACTGTTGAAAACCTTGGGTTTAGCTTCTCCAAACAGCAAGACACTGAAGTATGAGTTAAACCTATTGTGTTTTTAATGTTATCTGTAATTACATTATGGCAAGAAATTCAACACAAGTCCTGCTTGCAACTGATAAAGTGAAAATAAACTAGAGCTGAGAATTTGTAAACTCTTACCTCATCACACTGGAGACCTGTGGTGTAATTAGTATCACCAGCTTTCTAGATGTCATGTGATTCCTCAAGGACTGCCCAAGGACCAGAGCTCCTCGGCAATAAACATCATCAGTACCAAGGGTCACAAATGCCTGATCTGCTACTGTGAACAAATATGCAGAATGGTTATTTTACCTGTGTAATGCAAGCATTCTTGGCAACATCTCACCATCTCTCTTCTCCTCCAACTAACAAATGGTTATAGCTTACAAGAAACTGTCCTCTTCAGATAAGCTCTTTCCCTTCCCAAACCCTTCCAAAAGTCAGACAACTGGCTAAAGCATTCGAGGCACACATTGGCAGAATGCATAGATGTGTTTTGTGATTAACTTCCTAATTTAGGCTAGTATCTGCTATGAGTTTCTGGATGAATCTTAAAGTGATTTATTAACAAATCATTTCCTGTGTGTTGTCACATAACCCGACTACCAAATCATGACAACTTACCTGTAATAAATGCCGAAATTATATAATATAATATATAATCCAATTATATAATATATAAACCAACTGATTAGGTAAACTCTCTACATCATCATCACAGACAAATATACGCTGCTCCATGCTGTTAAGGACAAAAATTGCTAAATCCATCTTTTTTTTTTTTTAAATAAAAAAAATTCCTGAATCAAACCAATATGCAAAAAGGATAAAGAGAAGACTACTGTGGCAGAGTTACTAAGCAGGATGAGTAAGTATGCCTTGGCATATTATAGCCCCTAAAAAGATTAGCTCCTCTCTGATGGAAAGAACCTTGTTTCAGGAAGTAACTCTGAAATGTTCAGGAGCACACCTGTGTTTCTTGCCCCTGAAGGAAAAGAAACTGATACAATATCAACAGAAAGAGGCAAGCTGTCTCCGCACCTTCTTTCAGTAACAAACAGAGGTGGTTATTTTATACTGATCTTACATCTGTACATTACTTCAGGATCTCTGCCTCCTGGTGAAAGGCTATTAATAAACAAGGTTGCCAAACAGTATGTTTTTGCTTTATAGGAGAAATGCTGTTGTTGAAGCTAGGACAGGGGTCAGCAATAAGGAAGATAATAAGAACTATTTTTAAAAACTCCAACAACAAATTGTTTTGAGAGCTGCTATGCGTGTAGCCTCCTGGCGCCAGGGCGCTGTGAGCTGAGCCAGGGCACCTGCCTCAGGGTCCCCTGGCAGTGGAGAGGGGCTCGTGGTGTGTGGAGACCAGAGCCACAAGGTGGCAGCCAATGAGCAGAACGGGGCTTCAAGGGCACAGGCGGCAGACCCCTAGCCAAGGGGAAAAAACTAGAGTCACAGAGCAGGTAGGTGAATGGCATCTCTCCAAGGGTAAGTCACCCATCATCCAGCATGGCTGGATTCACCGGGCCACACAACTGACCAGAAAATGGTTGTTGGATGAGTAAGAAGCAGAGAATTCCACTGACCCCCTACAAGATACTGACTTAACATATGCAGTATTTGTTTTGGAAACTTTCTTAAATCAACACCATGGCTTCAAAGTACAATTATGCACAAGCAAACTATACCAGCAGTTAGCAAGATTTTTTTTTCCAAGGAGATTGTCTCTAGCTGAATTGATCTGATGATGCCCAGAACTATATTAACAGCTCTGGGTCAAACCAACATCATTGAGAGAAAAAAAGCTGTTCTGCTGGAATACAATGGCAAAAAGATTTTGGTACCATAGTGTGTTTAAGTTTTACTTAGATACACCTATTGATTATTTACACCCAGTATCAGCAACATACTCTAGCAATGTAATGCTTTACAACTAGAAGTTTACTGAAAGACGCTTAAAAAGAGAGGCTATTTGTTCTGCGTAGATAAAGCCACTCAAAATGCATTCTGAAGCTAACAACTTTACAGGCTAGGGGAAAAACAAACATTCAGAAAACAAAAAATATGAAGAATGGGCATCATATGTAGCAAAGTTCAGGGACAAATTCATATGGCAGATTATCACAGCAGAGAACTGCTGCAATCCAAAATGGGGGAAAAAAAATGAAAACATGCATGGAAAACTTATTGTGATGGCCTGAAAAAGCACCAGCCTCAATCTAACTTGTGTATAGTATAGTATCAGCACCCACTCTATTTCAGTGTGACCACAGCAAGTTGGTCACTTTGCTCCTAGACAACCACATTTAAAACAATCATTAAAACACAGAACATCTAAGTCAGTTCAGCTCAGAGATTATATGGGTTCACAAGAAAGAACTCTCACCTTTCTTTGTGCCTTTGCGCAAGCAGCAGCCAGGATCACATTCACTGGACTCTGAGTCCAATCATACTGTGCATTCTCATCTCCTCCTTTAAACACCTAGATCTGAGTCACCAGCTGTATTCTGGCTCTGAATCTCTCAAGAGTACTATGTAAGCACACACATACACAGATGCATGCCCCACCCCACCCCAGGGGCAGCTGAACTGTATTGGCTGACTGGTATGGGCAGTACAAGGAGGACCTGGCCTAATCATCTCTAAATAACATTAGAATGATACGGTCTTTATGCCTAAGAAACCTGATCTTGCAGTGTTGAGACTATTTGACTTCTATTAATTTAAGCCTTGAAATTAAAGAGACTCAAGGGCGCTTAATATCTTGCACAACAGGTTAGTACAAGAAATAGGATCGCGGCTCTCTCAACTGTAAGGTAGAGTGCAGGGGTGTCTTTCACCACTCTGTTAAGGTATCAGAGACACTTATCTACATGGTATAAGATTTTTATTTAGAAATGTTTAAACATTTAAAAAGCAGGATACTTTGCTAGGTTTTTAACAACTATCTGTAAGAGGATGCCCTAACCCTCATTATTTCTTGTTTTTTCTCACAGCCCTACTAATTTTATTTGACAAAATACAGGCTCAGACACAACTTACACTACAAAGTTTGCTAACTGATTTGGTTCAAACTCAAACCTGCAGCTCAAGAGACTTAAACCAGAAGCAATCCACTGTGTTAACACATTTAAAAAATATCTGCTTTATCTACTCTGAATTAATTTGAAGATACCCACCCTCCAATTTCAGATTATTTGTAGGACAGCACAGAACTAAATGATGATGTAGCGTAAGTGATTCAGTACTACATATGATTAAAATCATTTAGCAAGGACATCTCAGAGTACTTTCTAAGAGGAAGCAAGCTAAAAACAAAAGAGATCACTACATGTGGATATCTGTGGACCTATGGACATTAAGATACAACCTTCCAAACAAGTTACAAATGCTCCAAA
Source organism: Podocnemis expansa (assembly GCA_007922195.1). Classification (NCBI taxonomy): domain Eukaryota; kingdom Metazoa; phylum Chordata; order Testudines; family Podocnemididae; genus Podocnemis; species Podocnemis expansa. Next base: position 17,491,600 of record ML681989.1, on the reverse strand, counting down.
TGACAGTAAATCAGGGAATAAATAAAGCTCACATTCTGTAGTCTCTTTAGGAATATCCATAGCTTAAAACAAAACAAAAAACAAACCCCAACAACTCCATATTAAAACAAAAATTCTCATTTAACCAAAATTCAATTAATGATACTTTTGAATTTAAGGAAAGCTGTGTCCAATGTTAGATCCAGATTGGAACTGTTCAGATAGACTACAAGAGTGCTTGTGCCTACATAGCAAACATTTTTGGAAAAACGTCGCTGTGACACGCTGCACCACACATACACCGTTGCAGTGTGATTTGGGTATTGTTTATGTTCACCCTTACAGTGTAACTGTGTATAGTCTAATGCAAAACGTCATTTGATGCGTTTTTGGAAGGCTCATGGTATACTGCCCATTACTGTTATGGTTGTATATTTCCTGCAATATCATACACATGTACTGATGTGAACTCTACCTCATGGCCCCACTTGAAATACAAAAGCTGTGTTCCCACACCCAGAGAAGACATGCTAATGAGAACAATGGGCTAGCTAAGCGTATGTGACAACCAAGCTCAAGTGGGAGGAATCAAGTCCACTGCAGAGAAGGATGACCACCTGACCCCAGGCAGCATTGAGGAAGCTGTAGATAAAAGCAAAGAGGCATCCCTGGCTTGGCTCTCTTCTCGGGATTCCATCTTCTACCCTATGCTAAGGACTGGCAACCTAGCCACAGGGCAGGAAGAACTTGGCTGCAAAATCATCAGCAGTCAAGCCTGTATGTAAGTGGGACATAGACTGTAGTAAAAATGTTAGTTTGGAATGTGAGTTTTCCTTTTCGATTGTGGTTATTTCCTTGTTTGAATGATTATTTGATTTTATAAGATTTTGATGTATAATCATTTAAACTAACTGTAGTCAATAAACTTATGTTTGTTGGATCTAAAGCAGTGTAGTGTTAAATGACAGTATGTGCAAAGACTTCTCTGAAAGCAAAAGATGGTGCATATCAATTTCTTTGTCAAATTGATGGCGAAGTGTAAGTGAACTTACAAGGTGCAATGGGGATGCACTGAACTTTTCAATATCGCAGTTCTCAAGGCTGCATCTGGAACTGGGAGTGTTTGCTGGGGGACTATCCAATGAGCGGCAGGTGAGGGCACTCTTCTACTGGTTGAGGTGCTGATTGCATGCAGGTGGCTGGGCATGAGTGGACCCAGGAGTGAGGATGCGCAAAAGGCAGGGTAAGTCGGGTTTGTGAAATAGAGACTGAGGTGGCACAACAGCACGTCAGTCCAGACTGAAGGAGTGGAATGTCGCAGTCACTAAGTAAAGATGACTCACATATAGGTCAGACATTTATACAAAACAAAAAACAAAACAAAAACAAAATCAGTAATGGATGAGAAGGCTGCTTTAGCAATGAGCAACAGTGAAGCTTGCAAAAGAAAAAGATAGAGACTTAAGAAAAAGAGACATTTCTTATTTACTATACTCCAAGAGCTCTTTTGATCAAAAATACAACAAAACAAATACTTGGAGGAACTAAAACCAAACCGAAATGTACTTTTCTTAACACAGAAGCTAACCATGAAATGAGTGGGAGTTAAAATCTCAAATTGGATTTAAAATAAGAACCACAAAGCTTAAGGATATAATTCTTATTCCTTTTTAAGTGCTTCTAGCTGCCAGACCTGAATATTTAAATACACTTAAAAACAGACAAATTACTCTTCAAGTAACACAGCAGGGCTAGAACTACAATCCTTAGGAAGTCCATTTGTAACTCTATTCAAACAAACAACACAGAATTGGGCTACAAGGGGAAGAGGAAGTCCCATCTTTCCCCAGCCCCACTAGGACTAGGAACGCCCAACTAGGGCACTCCCAGAAGCATGAGGGAAATTTGATTCACTTCCATCTCCCGGAACTTCTTCCTGCTGCAGGAATCTCTATGGATCTGAATCTCTGAAAGCAGTACAGAAATGATGCTGACAACCCCCTACAACAGCTTTCTGACCTCCCACGACTGTCTCTTTGGACCCCGTTACAAACACTGTGAAATTTCACATGTAAACATTTGAAAACGTGAAACTGACTAATTAAAAAACCCTATGGCCATGAAATTGAACAAAGTGGACCATGAATTTGGTTGGGCCCTTCATGTTTCTTCTTGGAAATTTTAACAGCAAACAAACCCACACCTCTGCCAGTCGTCATTTATTGTTTTACTTACACCTCTAAAACAACAGGTCAAATTACCAGTTGGCCACACCCCACCAGGTAAACTGAACCCATACACTATAATTCACATGCAAGCATACTTACACATGCAACTTTAGTGCCCTTGTGGCCAAGACGGAGTCTGCTCTACAGGCAGCTCTGGCCAGGGAAATACACACACAGGAACACTGCAGGGAGAGCTTCCACCCCAGAGGCACCTGTTCACTCTGGAGGATTTGGAACACACACAAACACATGGACAGTCCAGTGAATACAGGAAAGAGAAATATTTATTTACAGTGGGATTAATGGAGAAACAAAAAACACCAGGAGAATGACTGAGGAGAGGGGGAGAAAAGAAGAGGGTTACATTCAGCACAAGGCCCCACAGGCCAACAGGTGCCACAGACTGAAAGGACAGACACAGAGCACTGCCTCTACACTGAGTTCAGGGGTCCCGGGCAAAGTTCTGAACTGATGATGAGTCTTCAGCACTCCTTGTCTTCTTCAGTGGTAGTGAACTTTCCCCAGCAAGCCCCTCCGGTGCCACCTTCTACTGCTCTCTGCAACCCACACACAATGCTCTCTCCCACTTAACTACCTACAGCATCCCTCCTTCTTCCCAGTGCCAAGTCACAGCTCCAGTACTCCAGCCCCACACTGCCCTGGGCAGCCATGATAATGGGTCCTGCTCTGCTTTGTCCCTCTTGGCTGACTCGTTCTGAGCACAGCATCCTGCTGGCTTCTGTCCTGGGCATCCCCAGTCAGACACTCCATCCCTCCCGAAGAACAGGTTCTTAGCCGTTTCTTTTTTGTCAGGGCTCTCACTGCCACGCTTCTGTCTGGACCCTCAGGCACCCTTGTTGCTCATCTCTCCCCTCAAACAGTACTCCCTCCTTCACCCCCAGGGCAAAGATTTAAACAGACCATACTTTCTAAAATCCACAAGGGTTATGCACAGGCTAAGTTCTACATACCGAGAACAACAATGTCCTGCCCTTTCAGAACTTTTCAAGCTCTTTCTGGTTTTCCAAGGCTGGTGCTCCTGATGCACCAAGTCAGATGACTTGGACAGATGACTAGGAAGGAGTATAGAAATATTGCTTGAGCATGAAGGAGTGAAATCAGGAAGGCCAAGGCAGACTGGAGTTGCAGCTAGCAAGGGACTTGAAGGGTAACAAGAAGGATTTCTACAGGTATGTTCGCAACAAGAAGGTGGCGAGAAAAATATGGGCCCTTCGCCAAATGTGAAAGGCAACCTAGTGACATATGGTGTGGAAAAAGCTGGAATACTCTGCGCTTTTTTTGCCTTTGTCTTCACAAAGAAGGTCAGTTCCCAAACTACTGTACTGCGCAACACAATACAAGAAAGAGGTATGCAGCCCTCAGTTCAGAGCTATTTAGAAAAGCTGGACATGCACAAGTCCATGTGACTGAATACAAGGCATCCAAGCGGGCTGAGGAAGGTGACTGATGTGACTGCATAGCCATTGGCCAGTATCTTTGAACACTTGTGGTGACTGAGGGAGGTCTCAGACAACTGGAAAAAGATAAATATAGTGCCCATCTTTTATAAAGGAAAGGAGGACTGCCAGGAAATTGCAGACCAGTCAGACTCATATCAGTCCCCAGAAAAATCATGGAACAAGTCCTAAAGGAATCCATTTTAAAGCATTTGAAGGAGAGAAAGGTGATAGGGAACAGTCAGCATAGATTTACCAAGGACAAGGCAAGGCTGACTAACCCAATTGCCTTCTACAATGAGATGACTGACTCTGTGGATGTGGAGAAAGTAGTGCACGTGATACACCTTGACTTACCAAAGCTTCTGATACAATCTCCCACATTACCTTTGCCAGCAAGTTACAGAAGTACTGGTTGGATGAATGACTATACTGTGGCTAGAAAGCTGGCTAGACCGTCAGGCTCAACAGGTAGTGATTCACAGCTTGATGTCTGGTTGGCATCTGTTATGAAGCGAAGTGCCCCAGGGGTCAGTGCTGGAGATGGTTTTGTTCAACAGATGTATTAATGATCTGGAGGGTGATACTGAACTGTGGGGGAGTGGTAAGTGTGCTGGTGGGTAGGGATAGAGTGGCATAGACAAACTAAAGGATTGGTCCAAAAGCAAATCTGATGAGGTTCGACAAATTAAGTGCAAAGTCCTGAAAGAATTGCATGCACTGCTACAGACTGGCTAGACGTCAGTTCTACGGAAAAGAATCTGGGCGTTACAGTGGACAAGAAAGTGGATATGAATCAACAGTGTGTCCTCACTGTCAAGAACGCGAACCGCATACTAGGCTACAATAGAAGGAGCACAGCCAGCCTATCAAGGAAAGTGATTATTCCCCTCTATTCAGCACCGGTGAGGCTACAGTTGGAGTACTGTATCCACCTTTGGGCCCTCCACTACAGGAACGATGAGGACAAATTGGAGACAATGCAGCAGAGGGCAACAAAAATGATTAGCAAACAACTTCTGAGGAGAGGCTGAGGGAACAGGTCATTTCACCTGCTGAAGAGAGGAGTGAGGGGACGAGTAGCATCTGATAGCGTCCTTCAACTATCTAAGAGGTTCCAGGGAGAATGGAGCCCAGATATTCTTAGTAGTGACAGATGACGGAACAAGCAGCAGCCTCAAGTTGCAGTGGGGGAGATTTAGGCTGGACATTAGGAAAAATCTTTTCCTAGAAGGGTGGTGAAGCACTGGAATGGATCACCTGGGAGGTGGTGGAATCGCCATCCTTAGAGGTATTTAAGCTCCACCTTGACAAAGCCCTGGCTGGGATGATATAGTTGCAGCTGGTCTTGCCCCAAGTAGGGAGTTGGACTTAAAGATCTCCTGCTGTTCCTCCCAATCCTAATCTTCTATGATTCTGTAACCAGAAGGCAAGATCAGAGAGAATTCATGTCACACTTCTCATCCTGAATTCCCCCCTAGAGATCAATGTTCTTAGTACTGTTCTATCCATTATCCCCATTCATTGCAATCTAACAATATTTAGTTTCCTTATAACTTCTGCTGCAGCATCCGGTACTGGCCACTGTCAGAAGACAGGGTAGGGGACTAGATGGACCTTTGGTCTGACACAGTATAGTCATTCTCACATTATGTTCTTAACAATAACCAAGGCCTGGCACCCACTAACAGCTTAACTTTAAGCAGACTATTCAACCTTTTTTTCTGAACCAATTTCCGTTGGTGAAAGAGAAAAGCGTTTTGAGGTTAGGCAGAATTCTTCTTCAGCTACAACAACACTGCAAGAATTCATTTGTTTAATGTTACATAGTTAGGTAAGTGTTTGCAGAATCGGGGCCTAGCACTGTCCAACAACTGAAAAGACTCTCACCTGTCTAATGTGGACTGTGCAGCCAATCTACAGTTATTCTGTTTTTCTGAAATCATGAAATATTTTGTACAACTCCCTCAAGATAACAACAGTAATTGGCTCTCAAACCACTTCAAGTGAACTGTATTTATTTTCAACTGTGGAGTGAGGTATGGTCTAATCACAGACCTGTCAGCCAGACACTTGTGACTGTTAATATGATCAACGATCACAGTGGAAGCTAGATAAATGTAACTGCTTAGACACTCATTTAACTGTAATACAACAACACTCCACAGTAGACCCAGGATTTAAATATATCAATTTATTACTCAATTTGACCATGGAACGGCTGGAAATTCTGTCTTTGGCAGGATAGAAGCAGGGGCATCGCTAGCACTGGACTTACGGGGCTCAAGTCCTGAGTCCCAGCTCCCGAGCCCTGAGTCTGCCACCGGGCCGGCCACAGTGGCAGCTGCAGCAGCAGCGTGCAAGCCCCAAATCTCACAGTGCCAAGCTCAGTCTTTTTCCAGGCTTCTGGCACTCCTGGATAGAAGAGAGTAGCCCATGCAACACATCATTAGATGTCCACCACTTACAGTTTACCATGCTACCAAAACCAAAATCAATTCTGTAAGACATCTGCATGACTCTTCATCTTGACAAATGACTATGTGTAAAATGGTTTCTTTCCCATGATTTATATTTATATCATTCCCAACACTCAAAGTTTCACTCCACCACCATTATATTTGGAATGGAGTAGAAATCCCTTCCAGGCCCTAGGTACTGCTGCCTAACTGGTCAAAGGAATCAGTTTTGAGCAATATGAGCAACCTTTTCCCCAAGAAATGCCCACAAAAGTTTATGCTCAAAGAAGTCTTTTAGTCTATAACAGGGGTAGCCAAACTTAGGGAACTCAAGAGCCACACAAGTTCATTACTAAACCTTCAAGAGCCACACTGAGACAGTCATATATTTTTATCCACTACGAAATTATTAAGTTTAAAATTCATTGCACACTTTAATTTTATTGTAAAAAGAGGACAAATATCAATCCTACTAATGTCAGATTCTAATAATTATTTAAAGTTACTATGAAAATGAGGCCTATAGAGTTAAAAACTTAGCTGCTGCTCAATGTAGGAGACTGCAGGCTAGTGGCAAGTTTTTTTAAAATCCCAGCCATGCCATATTTCTCCCCACCATCGCTGACCATGCCACGCTTCTCCCCAACTACCCCCTCCTGAACTCCTAGGCTGGGGCTGCTTTCCTAAATTGATTTGCTGGGAGCCACAATTTTTCATTCAACAACCACAGTTTGGCCATGCCTGGTCTATAAGGTGCCACAGGACTCTTGCTACTTTTCCCCACAAGGTCAACAGGGCAGCATTCCTAGGAATGAGCAGGCAGGAAAATGAAGCCCAGGCTTTTTCTTGCATGGGTGCTATTTGTAATTCCAGCGTCACTGTGAGATGCATAAAACGGAAAACTCTTCTTCAGCCACATCACTGAGATGAAGAACCTCTAAAAGTCCACTTCTGTAGAAAACACAACCTCATGAAACTTTAAAAATGTCAACTGACAAGCCAATTAAGGGACTTGATATTTGCATATGTAACAGATAAATGAGGTTAGCTCCTACAAGCCAGATGGTTTAAACCCTAATCCGGGCCTACTAATGACAGCAGAGCATTCTTCCATTGTGAACAAATACTGCACACATTACCTTGCCTTCAGCAAGAGGCAAATAAGTATGCACCGTAAACCCAAAGGGAAAAAATAACTCCCCCTCCCCAGACCACACAGAAATCTCCCACACGGAGTGCACGTACGACAAGGTGCTTGCAAATCCCTTGCGACCCAGGGAATTAACAAACTCGCCAGAGAGAGCGCGAATGAAACCTACTCACCAGCCATACTGCACCGCCAGAAGGTCAGTGTGGGGGGTAAAGCCCCGGGCAGACACAGCTCCGCCCGCTCCCTGCGAAAGAAACAAATCCCCGCTGCGGGGAAGAGTCAGCCCGGCCCGCGAAACACAGTCACGCTCCCCGCCGCGCCGCCGTGTCATTAGCAGGGGACAAAGCCGGACCAGTGCCGCCCCCGCCCTCAGCTCAGGTAACCTCCCCCGCCCCCCAGCCCTGCCCGGCCCTGATTGGCCGCAGCCTCAGCCCCCCGCCGCGTGTCAGCCCGCCACTGTCCTGCGGGGGGGCGCCGAGTCTGAGGCCCTGGCGGTGGGCTTGGGGTGCTGCAGGGATTTGCCTAACACCCCCCCCCCCAATTTCACAAATCTCCTCAGCTGTCTGCTAGTAACAGTGTTACACCAAATTAGCCGGCATTGCTACACCCTCC
>ML681989.1:17264524-17483705 GCA_007922195.1 Podocnemis expansa | reverse complement strand
CCGGCATTGCTACACCCTCCCAATTTCACAAATCTCCTCAGCTGTCTGCTAGTAACAGTGTGATACCAAATTAGCCAGCATTGCTACACCCTCCCAATTTCACAAATCTCCTCAGCTGTCTGCTAGTAACAGTGTTATACCAAATAAGCGAGCATTGCTACACCCTCCCAATTTCACAAATCTCCTCAGTTGTCTGCTAGTAACAGTGTTATACCAAATTAGTGAGCATTGCTACACCCCCCACCTCATTTCAAGTCCTGGGAATAATACTGATTTCAGAGACTCTAAGGTCAAAAGGGACCAATACGAGCAGCTACTCTGACACAATATCGGCCACAAAACCTACCCCACCCACCCCTGTAATAAACCTCTAACTCAGTGGTTCACAACCTGTGGGCCCTGCAGGGATTTTCCTAACACCCCCCTACACACCTCCCTGCACCCCCCACAGCCCCCAAACTTCCCAACACCCCCTCCAGTTGTCTGCTAGTAACAGTGTTATGCCAAATTAGTGAGCACCCCCTATGGCCCCCAAAACCTCCACCTACCCCCCCCATTTCAAGTCGTGGGGAGAATACTGCTTTCATAGACTCTAAGGTCAGAAGGGACCAATATGATCATCTACTCTGACTAGAGTTACCAGACGTCAGGCAAAAGGAGGATATGTCCTCCTTTTTACTTTCATGTCCTCTGTCTGTCAGGCATTTTAAAAAAGATGATTTTGTCTGGCTTTTTACTTGTACTATGCTGGAATGCTGAAGAATACCTTATTTTTAGGGGAAAGTGTTCCCCTAAAACCAGAAGAATATTACATTATTACTACATTTTCTCCATGTGTCCTCCAATGTCCTCCTTTTCATACTTCCCTGTCCTTTTTTCCAGGCTTTGGTATCTGGTAGCCCTAACTCTGACACAACGCAGGCCACAAAACCTCCCCCACCCCACCCTGTAATAAACCTCTAACCCAGTGGTTAACAACTTGTGGTCCGTGCAAGGGTTTCCCTAACACCCCCCACACCCCCCCCCCCCCGAATTTCCCAACACTTCCACAGCTGTCAGCTAGTAACAGTGTTACACCTAGTTAGTGAGCACCCCCAATACCCCCCTACACCACCCCCTACAACCCCCTCCCCCCAATTTCAAGTCCTGAGGAGAATACTGGCTCCATGGACCACTGGTGGTCCACAAGGGTACTGCAGGTGGTCTGTGGATGGGGAAAAAAGATAATTACTTTAGGTAAATGTTCTGCAACCAGTGCAGTATGTTTGTGTATGAGCATGAAATTATTAGCAGCCGCTGTGGTTTTAAGAACCTTGATATAAAAGTTTGACTCCCATCAGCCACAAGCTATGTTAAAAATGTTTGAAATGGCATGCTTTGGTGGTGGTCCACAAAACCTTTCTATGACAGTGCAGTGGTCTGCGTAAAGGAAAAGGTTGAGAACCACTGCTCTAAACTACAACTGGGTTATTGAAGTCCCCAAACCACATTTAAAGACTTCACTAACACCTTTAAACTCCACTGAGTTTAAAAACGACTGAGCACTTCCTCCGTCCCCCACACTGTCCCCCAGTGGTTTGGGCAGAAGACTGTTAGAGGGAAACCATAAAAGTGCCTCCCACATACCCACAGTGTTGTTTGGGGAAGAACAAAGTATTAACTGTAGAGAACAAAGCAGGCAAGAAGGAAAGCACCATACGCGGGATGTTAACCCACCTGCAGCCGTGTTGACTGAAACCACTTTGGGGCAGGGAGCACCTCTCTGTTCTGTGTTTGTACAGCACCTAGTGCAATAGGATCTTGGTCCATGAGTGGGGCTCCTAGGTGCTGTGAGGATACATTAATAATGCCCAGGCTTGTCAAGCTCCTACAGTTCCTTTGGAGGTGCAATGCCCTTGTGCAGCACCTTTCTAAGGAATGAGATATTGGCTTTTATGGCCCCTGCCTGTGAAGAATGGTGTCACAAGTTGAAGGTTCTTTTCATTGTGCCCCAAGTGAGCACCCAGCCAGAATACCGAACCTTAACTTAATTGAGTGATCTCACCTGACGCCTTCTCAGACTTTCCATTTCCAGGGTCTGTGCTCTGTGCAACAGGACAGTGAGAAGGGGTGTGTTTCACAGCAGCACCATAACTAGGCATTTCGGCACCTGGGGTGCATTCTGCTCAGAACACACCCCTTACAATGAGCGGTGCCTGGAGCGAGTGGCACGGAAAGCGCCCTTTGATAGGGTAGCTAAATGGAGCCAGTCTGGGGCACTCGGGTCAAAGCCCCATTTGCCCCACCCTACTTATGCCCGTTTCACAGTGATATGTATAAAGCGTTAGGGCAGAGCAATAATACCTTTGATCATTATTTCTTGTTCTTACACAGATGTGACCTTCATAGCCAGGGTCCAACCCTCACGGCAGATAAGGAAAGGGCCCCACAGAAGCAATGAGGATATGTTTCAGGAGCTCCTCCAGTCCACAGAGGTGTCCAAAAGAGAAATAAAGGTATGGAGAGAAGCAGTGTCAGAAAGACAGAGGCTGGACAGAGAGGAGAGAAAGGAGAATCATCGAAGACTTCTCAGTCAGCGTGATAGAATAATCCATGCCATGGAACAGCAGACAGAGCTGCTAAAGATAATAGAGTCATTGGAGAGAGCTGATACAGGCTTGCCCCCAACTGCAGGTGCAGCAGAACTGCTTTCCCTGAAAACTCCCACTACGCATTTCTCCAAAAGTTACAGGCCGCACAGCTACAATCTCCATTTCTCCCCTTCAGAGCACTACAAAAACGAGAGCAGGAAGTACATGCAGCTGCGATAACTGACACTGCCCCTTCCATTGTCTCCTCTCCAGGAATTATTTGCATTGATCAGTGTTTGGTGTTTATTATTAAAATAATGGTCTCAGTTTATGTGTTTACGAGATATGTTTCCCTGAACCAACACACATCCATAGCTGTAAAGCAACACATTACAGTGATGCCGAAAAAATAAATTCATGGATTTTCATTGTCAAAATATGACCTCAGTGCCTCCTTTATCTGAATGGCCCTCCATTGGACCCCACTAATACTCCTAGCACCTGGCAGCTCATATGCAGATACGAGGTGATCCGCCTCAGTGGTGCACCCAAGGACAAACTTCTCACTCTTAGCTTCACAGAGATTATGTAGCACACAGCAAATGGCTATAATAGAATAGAATCATAGGGTTGGACGGGACCTTGTGAGATCATCAAGTCCAACCCCCTGGGGCTTGGGCCCAGGACCTTCTGCATATTAAGCAGAGGTGCTAGCCACTACACTATTTGCAGGGCTATCACTGAAACATTATCCTCATTTAAGTCCAGTCTATCATAAAGGCATCTCCAGCAAGCCTTCAACATACCAAATGCACATTCAACAGTTATTCAGCATCTACTCAGCCTGTTATTGAAGTGCTCCTTGCTGCTATCAAGGTTGCCTGTATAAGGCTTCATGAGCTATGGCATCAGTGGGTAAGCTGAGCAGCCTAGGATCATTATAGGAATCTCAACATCCCCTATTGCAGTGGTTCCCAACCTTTTCTCTGTCGTGGTACACCTTGATACCTTCAAATTTTTCAAGGCACACCACCATTAAAAAACTCATGAATATTCAAATCAACAAATTACTTATGAATATTCATGAACCATGGCACGGTGTTTCAGAAATACTGCTATGTGGGATAGTAGGGGTAGCACAGCAGGGGTGGCAAAACAGGCGAGGTCAGGAGTCGTATGCAGTGGCAGGAGTGAGTGTGTGGAGCGGAGCAGAGCAGGGCAGGGGTGGCAAAAGAGGACAAGGGCAGCCACGTGGGGAACAGCACAAGCGTGGCAAGAGAGGAAGGGAGAACAGGAGTGGCTTTGTGGAGGGATAGGGGGAACCTGGGGAGTGGGAAGGTAGGGCATGGGAGCATGGCACAGCACCCATTTGCCCCTTCTCCACAGTGGCTGCTTGCCACCCAGGGCAAATCCTCACCCCACCGTTCCTGCTTCCCACCCCAGGGGGTCCCATCCTCCTCTCTCCCAGCCCCCTTCTGCCTGTGATGGACCCTTCCATCACTGCAGGGGCCAGAACTAGGCCTCCGGCCCCCAGCTACACCCCACACAGCCACCCCACCCCCAGCTACACCCCCAACCAAACAGCCACCCCACAACCCCAGCTACACACCCTCTGCTACACATCCACTCCCACCCACCTCTGCTACATACACACACCTGCCCCACACAACCCCCAGCAGCCCTTCCCCCCAAAGCCCTTACCTGGCTGTTTGCAGGCTGGCTGACAAAAGCTGCTCCCCCATACAGGGGGAAATTCACACACTCCCTGCCTCCCCCAGCTCTCTACTGACTGGGCTGAAGGTGGAGCCAGGTTTAAGGTGGAGCCACCTGAACGGTGCATTGGGGCTGCTCCTGCTATTTTTAGGGGGACCCATGGAACTCCCCATTCTAGTGCCTTCCTCTATTTTTAGGAGGCCAGAATGCTGTCTGCCTAAAAATAGGGGACCCCGGAACTATGTTCCAGTGCCTTCCCCCTTACTTTTAACCCCTGCCTTTTCCCAGCCCTGCAGAGCCCAGGTGGCTGGGCTGAGCAGGGAGGGAAATTTAACTCCAGCTCTTGGCATGCTCGCAGTGCGCTTTGGGTGTTCCCACGGCACACCAGTGTGCCCCAGCACACTGGTTGGGAACCACTGCCCTATTGTAATCTTTTCATCTGGGAAAAAGGTCCCTGCTTGTAGCTTCTAGTACAGCCCTGTGTTCCAGAAGGAACAAGCATCACGCACCTTTCCAGACATTCTGTGAAATGGCCCCCGTGATCCACAGGTGCCTATAATATCATAGAGAAGTACTCCTTTTTATTGATGTACTCAGTTGCAAGCTGTTCTGGAGCCAAAACTTGGATATACATACCATCTATTGCCCCATCACAGTTAGAGAACCCATTGCTGCGAATTAGTCCACTATTTCACCCACATCGTCCAGAGTTGCAGTCCTTTGCAACAGAATGTGATTAATGGCCCTGCATACTTGTGATAATGTTGTGCTAACAGTGGACTCACCAACTCCTAGCTGATTTGTGACTAAATGGTAGCAGTCTGGAGTTGTCAATTTCCACACAGCCATTGCTACACACTTCTCCAGTGAGAGGACAGCTCTCATTCAGGTGTCCTTGCACCGCAAGGCAGGGGCCAGCTCTACACAGAGTTCCATGAACATGGTTTTGTACATTCAAAAGTTCTGTAGCCACTGCTTATCATCCCAGACCTGCATAATGATGTGGTCCTACCACTCAGGTCTTGTCTCATATGCTCAGAAGCTGCAGTTCACTGTGTCCAGATTCCCCATGAATAAAAACAGTAATGCAAACAAGGAGTCCTGTGGCACTTAAAGACTAACAACTTTATTTATCGCATGAGCTTTCATGGGAGAAAATCCCACTTTATCAGATGATTTGAAGCTGCTTCAAAGCATCTAACAAAGTGGAATTTTCTCCCACAAAAGCTCAAGCAATAAATAAATTTGTTAGTCTTTAAGTGCCACAGGACTCCTTGTTTGTTTTACTGAATTAGACTAATACAGCTACCCCTTTGGAACTGGAAGTCATGAGGAACTGTTTCGAAACAGCACTAGTTGCTGTACACAGCACAGCGACTGCCAGCACAGAACCACTCTTCACCATAGAACACTGAGTCAGCAGCACCCAAAGATCGTCTCCTTCACCCCACAACTCCCAGCATTAGAAGCTGATGAGTTGCACAGTGGGAGAGTGTTGTGCAAAAAGAATACCCAAAAGAAAAGACGAGCAGGATCTTATTCGGGGAGGCGGGGGAACACACACACACACACACACACATATGTTCTGCAACCTGCTCGAGCCAGCCTAGTGTCCAACTAGGCTTGGCACAAGGAGGGAGCCAGGTCTCTGTCAGTCGCGAATCTGATGCTCCAAGGTGACGGTTGCAGAATGAGACCCAAAATTTTCATGTTCTCACCCATCTTTTATACTTGCTGGCCCTCATGTAAATCTATGGGATTTGCTGTGTCATGCTGCCTCAGGGTTCCTGTGAGATCATTGGTCACCAGTCACTTGCAGGCAGGAGCATCACTGCCCCGGGAAAGGACCGGGGCACCGGCCCAGGCCCCACCCCCTACCTGGAGGCCATGCCCCCTGGCCATAGGCCATGCCCAAGCCAGGACCAGGGCTGGGAGCGGCTGCAGCGGCCATGGGCAGCTGGGCCCCAGATCCCCGGCCAGGGACGGGGCTGGGAGTGGCAGGAATGGCCGCAGGCAGCTGGGCCTCGGAGCTCAGGCTCAATCGGGCTGGAGACCGGGAGAGGCAGGGCCCCGCCAGACCCAGGGCACTGGTGCCAGGATTTAGGGCACGGGCCCCATGTGCCCGGTGCCAGCAATGCCCCTGCTTGCAGGCTTGATTGTATTTTGTTCTTTTCTTTATGGGATGGCTCCTTCTGTTTGCTTTAATCTGCGATGTCTGCATTGTTCAGCTAGTTAGATGGTACTTGTGCTTCATCTGGACAGGCTGGCAGTTGAGACTGGTCCCTTCACACACACACCCTTCATTCACCCACCTTCTCACAAATTTAAAGGAAAATACACAGGGTATGCCTAGACCAGGTTTCATCAAGTATCCAAAATGGAGTACAATGTTTAAGTAGGAGTTCCAAACTGACAATATGGAGTCTTGCTGGACATCATTTATAATGTCTATTACACATGGTCACAAAATTATTTTACTTATGACACTAAAGGACATATACACAACATTAACTAACATTTACTTTAAAGGTAAATTTAATTCATTATCTGTCTGTGCCCCACAAGAGTGGCGCATAATGCTCTGCTCTTGCTGCTGACAAAGCAAAGTATGGATGCTCTATTGTGATAAAAAGATTGCTGTGTGAATGGACACAAGCACTATAATTATAGCACTTTTTTACTAATGGTATAACTAATTTCAAAAGGGCTTTCAGATTTAGACATAACCCAAGAAACACTGATGGCTGAAGCAGGGCTAGATTAACCAGTCCAGGGGCCTGGGCTGCCCCAAACCACAGGGATCTCCCCCATGTCTGGGGCCCCAGCATGGGGGCAAAGCCCCTGACCCCCATCACCTTGGTGGGGGGGTCCTGCCCTGGCCCCACTCCAGTTAGTCTGCCCTGGGGGGCAGGGGGGCACGGTGCAGCCCCCAGAGCCACACAGGCCCTGGAGAGCTGCTCCAAGTGGGAGCAGAGGCTGCACCAGTCGGCCCCAGCCCCCCCTAAGCAGAGGAAGCAGGTGCTGGGCCACCCAGCCTCTGGGGCAGACCAGCTGGCCTGTGGACAGGACAGGAGCTCAGAGCCCAGCTTCTGGCGCCAAAGCCTTCCCCCGCCCCCCACCCCAGCAGGCATGAGTGCTCAGTGCTCCTGCTCTGCCAGTGCTGAGCAGGGTGGGGGAGAGCAGGATTATTCTGGCCAGGACCTAGGGTTTAAGCCCCTTTAGCCCCTTTGATAATCCAGCCCTGGGCTTAAGCTCTTGCCATGTTAAATGACATAGGGAAATATTTATGATGCTTTCTCTTTAAAGGTACTGGGGGAAAGAAATGGCTGCAGTCTCTCTTTAGTAGCAGTGTCAGAGAAGGGCCTCTGGATATTACGAAGGGCACACCAAGAATTAAATTAGCTTAAGAAATGAACTGCTATTATACCCTTTTCATTTATTTATAGTTAAAAAATGAACAATAACATAAGCACTTTCTTATTCAGTAGGCACTGCCCATTTTTATTTTCTCAACGAGGAGGAGGATTTTCTTTTTGCAAGTTTAAGAAAAATTGAGTCAGCCATGTAGTTTTTCTCAGTGTTTGTACGTGTGTGTTTTGTTTGTTTGGACTGATATTGCAATTGTTTGCTATTGGTTGGTGTTATGTTCGTCTTTGGCAGCTTTTGAGATAATAGGAAAGGAGTACATATGATCAGGGCCAAATTAAGGCAGGGGCTTTAGGAACTGCAGCCATGGGCCCCTGGCCTAAATGTGGTCCCCATGGTCCTCCAAAAATCTGGCTCAACTCAAGCCAGAACAATGCTGGCCTGGCTCCCACAGCGCTGGCTGGCCTGGAAGGTCTCTTCTGCCAGGCCTCTGAAGCCCCGGCCTGGCGGCCTCACAGCACTCCAGGCCCTGAAGGTCTGCTGCCAGAGGCCACCCCAGCCCCTGGAACACTGCTGCATGCACCAACCTGTGGCTCCAGACCTCCCCCTCTTGACCACCCCAACAGCATCAGCTGTCCGGGCCCCCTCCAGTGTTGAGTGCTGGCCCCATATAGCTGGTGGGTCTGCTGGGTGGTCCCGGGGCCAGCATGCCCAAGTACTGTCTTCCCCCAGGGCTGGGCACTGGGCAGGAGTGGGACAGGTCTTGGGCCAGAAAGAGAGAGCCATGAAAGGGGGCCACCTGGGGCCCCTTAATCCGGACCTGAATGTGATCAGATCATAGGACTCAGACAGGAGTCTTAAGCTGTATTCCTGGCTTTCTCACTGATTTACTTTGTGATCTTGAGTAAACTTCTTTGTTTCATTTATCTTACATGTGTGATGGGGATGATAAAAGCTTCCATTCAAGCAGCTCCAAACCGGGTCCCTATTCTGCCTGGCTGTACACTGTTTTGGACCCCGCTCCCATGATTTCCAGTTGGCATGAGAAAGTTTCCTACCATGGGAGAAGAAACACAACTACTCTGCTGAGGAGTCTGAAGCTGAGAATCAAGGCGTACCTCCAGCAAAGTTTCCTTGAGCTCACAGCAGAGGATTCCCATGAAATTTGCATGCATCAATATGCTTCTCAGCCCTGCTGCCTAGATGCAAAATGGATTAGGAAGCAGGGCCGTAACTATGGCTGGGCGAAAGCGGAAAAGCCCCAGACACAAATTGAAGAGGGCACCACACCAGACCCTTCCTGGCCCCGAAGACGAATGTGCCTTAAAGGCACATTTCTCTGGGAATGGGGGAATGTGCTCCCCCTGGCTCTAGCCACGATTAGCCAGGCAGTAGGGGGTGCTTTCCCTGCTGCTTGGCTCAGAGTGGCCCAGGCACCCCCCACCTGGTCCTGGGTGCATCCCCACCGGGCTCTCTAGCTGCAGTGGGGAAAGGGAAGCCCCCGCCCGGCTCTCTGGCCGCGGCAGGGGAAGACAAACCCCCCGCCCAGCTGCAGCCATGATCGGCTGGTCGGGGGGAAGGCACCTTACCTGCCCAGCCAAGTTACTGGGGCCCGATCCAGCTGCCTGCCGCCGAGATGGATCGGGCCCAGAACAGATCGGGGCCCAGGTGAGGGGGGCACCTTCAGGGCTGCTTGCCCTGGGCGCCATATACTCTAGTTACAGCCCTGTTAGGAAGGCCCATACAAACACAGATACTCCACTACATTTCTATCCCTTACAAGAACTGTATGTTTAAAAGTAGCATCAGCTTCCAGACACTTGCCAAAGCTCCGCTCTGCCACACCCTGAGTGCTGGAACTGAGGGGCTGGGACTGGCTCTATCTTTCCATGTAGGAGAAGAGCTCCTGATTCCCCCAAGCTGATTTCTTGCTTCGGGTCATACTCCAACTCCACTTCCTCATCAGTGACCTCTTTGTTATTGTTTACCCCAGTATCCATTGGCCCTGGGAGTGGATGTGGGATCCCCACTGAAGATGGCTTCCAGCTCTTCATAAAATCAGTAGGTCATTGGCTCCACACCTGAGTGATGGTTTGCCTTCCTGGCTTTCATGTTGCCATCCTGCAGCTCCTTGATTTTACCTCTACACTGCTCTATGTCTCCCTCATAGCCTTCCTATGCCACAGCATGAGAAATCTGGCCACATGTATCAAAGTTTCTTTGGCTAGAGTGGAGCTGGGACTGCACAGTACTCTCCCCACATGCTGATAAGTTCCATCAGCTTCACTGTTCTCCCAGCAGGAGAGTGTTTGCTTCACGGAGTCACCATGATCACCTCAGAAGACAAGATGCAATCTCTCCATGCCAACCAAACAGGACATGGAACCAAAAAATTTGAAAACTTCCCAGAACTTTGAAGAGGGAGGGGTAGGTGGCTGCAGAGCAGCAGAGGGAAAACAGAAGTCCAGAGTGGTCACAATTGGCATTGTGGCACATTTCCGGTGACTGTTTAACACAACATAAAGATACACTAGTGCAGGGGTCAGCAATACAAAAGCTAAGAAGAGCCACTTTTTAAAATTACCGCAATAACCAAGTGTTTTGTGAGCCGCAATGAGTGTAGCCTCATGATGAAGGGAGCTGGAAGCTGAGCCAGGGTGCCTGCCGCAGGGTCTGCTGGTGGTGGCAAAGGGAGCTTGGAACCAGGAGCGGTCCCTCTGCGGGGTCTCCCAGTGGTATGGGGAGCCTGGAATCTGGTGTGAGTTGCCCACAGGGTCCCCCAGTGGCAGGAGGGGGCCCAAAACTGAGAGCAGCAATGGGGTAGCCAAAGAGCAACAGTATGCAGACTCCTGCACTAGTGTCTACACTACCTCTTTTGCAACAAAACAGTAATGAGGAAGGCTCTATTCCTCTTGTTTAGGTGGTATTATTTCATTGACAAAACTGCCTTGTTTTATCAATAAAACAGTCCTTCTACTTACTGTTTATGCTAGGATTGTTTTATTGACAAAACCAGACTTTTGTCAACAAAACTTCCTAGTGCAGACAAGGCCCTAGAATATAACAACCAACGTCACTTCATCTTAGATAAAACAAAAGAAGCATTTATTGAAAGTTTACATTGGATAGAACAGAAAGTGACCACTTTTAATATTAAACAACTGAGAAAGATACAACAATTTCCCTCTAGATGTGACTAGTTATATGCTATTTGGATGTTCACCTGTTGCACCTTCTGATTCAGAAATCTCTTAGCTCTTCAGCAGGTCAAACTTGGATCTTTACCTTAATATAGCATGTATGAAAGCAGCTTGAATCATCAATGTGGTGGCCTGACCCCTTTCAATAAATATTTTGTCTCCTTAAAACCAGGTTACAGAAAATTTACCTCACCTGTGATCTAAAAGTGAAACAATTATAAAGATGTTATTTGCTTTATGTATTGTCAAGACACTTTCATATTTGAAGTTAATTAAGAAAATACACAACATTACAGGCTCAAAACACATACAGACATGATTAAAATGTCCCTAATAATCCCTTTCCTACTAAGAAATAGGATTTCAATGGATATAAATGATCTTTTAGGGGGTTGACTGGATTGGAACAGAGAGGGATGGGTGGGTGGTGTGTGTGTACGCATGTATTTTGTTTTGTTTGTCTCTTTTGAAATGACCGCTTATTTCATCACCTTTATAAACAAAATTTCATGCTCATTTCTGCCTTAAATGTTTCTTGCTATTAGTAAACAAGCACAGGTTACCCTTCTTCCCGTTTGCCTCCATTAATATGTAATTGAAGGCAAAATATAGTTCATTGTACAGTAAAGATCAAAACCAACAGTTTAAAGATGAATATGATTAAAATCAGAAGTACAACATACATATAAAAAAGATGATATTTGACAGATTGGTTATATGTGACTCAAGATGAGTCTTAGAATTCAAAGCACCATGTTTAATACCCACAGACACACTAATTCCTTCTCCTTACGTTCAATAGCTGTAATCAAATTGATTTCTCTTCCAACAGGAAAATTCTGACTCTTTCTGTAAAAAGTCCAGTGATGCAGTGATGATGATTGATTGATTTAAAGGATTACTCATATTTAGCTTCTGTTACAAGGTCTTCAAATTATCAGAAAACTAGTACCTATGAGGCCAATTCAGAGCCCTTTAAAGACAATGGTAGGGCACTCACTGACTCTAATCAATTCTGGAACTGTTTTTTTCTACATTAACAAATTTCATAGGATTTAAGCAAGATCTGTAGAAGTAAAGTAGAGTGAAACATATTTCCTTAAAAATCAACATGTCCTTCACATATACTTTGAGCTTCTTTTCTATCAATATTTTGCACTACACAGTAGATCTCTTGCCATTTTTAAAAAAAATAAAGGATGAAAATATTTTTTCAATTATAGATTTTTCCTGTCAGCCAGATTCAGATGTAAGGTGCAAAACAAAGAAAAATAAATTCTTTAAACAGTTTCAGACTCCAAGTATTTGCCCTAAACTACAAAAAGTATATACAAAAAAAAGAACAAAATATTAATACACATAGGTAAAATTGGAGATTGTTATTTCTCCCCCATTTTAAGTATTAACTTTTTAAAAAAGAAACAGGCATAGAAAAAACACTGAATATTCTGAGATCCCAATGCTCAGACACAAACTTTTAACCTTAGAAAAATATTATAGCTGCATAATTGAGGAGTTACCACAGAGCTTTCATTTGAACCAACATATACATTCAAATGTATAAGGTGCATCAAATTGAACTATATTATACATCCATGTATTACCTACATATATCTTAATGGCTAGTAGTTCAAACTGTTTTGCAGAAAATGTTCTAAAGACTAGAATGATGACATTAAGTAGGAGTCAAAATAACTGTGGCATCTTTGCCAAATGTTCATTAAATGAAGATGGGTATTTTCTGTTTTCAGGATGACCAAAGCATCTAAGAGAGATAGGGAAAAATGGTGAAAGTTTAGCAGATCTATGGGTCAAATTGGTTTTTGCTTGTCCAAGGAAAAGGTCATAATGCTGAGTTAAAAGACCAATAAAAATGATACACATCTTTGTTTGATCATGTCGTTATCCATAGGCAGTTTCTCGCTTGCCAGCTTACACCGTTGTCCGATCTAAAATGGAAGATCATGAATTTAAAAATTCAAGCATGGATGCTTATTCAGATCTTTACAACAGTATCCTTTACCACAGCTCCTCTATAGCCCTTGGGAAGGATAGATACTCTTTGTCCTCCCTCAGTGGTCCTGGTGCAGGCTCTGTAGGGTACCTTATGGCAGAGGCTGCTCAAAGGATGAATGCCCTGAGGCTATAGTCATGCTCCTTTCTGGGGCCTGCTATGCCCTCCTATATAAGCCCCTTTGATGCAGGCAAAGTTGCAGCTGTCTTGTAGCACTGTAACTTCCACCCACCAGCACACCTTCTAATAGTGAGGACCTTGAATAAATTTGATCATTTTCATAGGTTACTTCAAATCTCTGGAATGAGTATGCATGCTAACTCTTAACAAACAACCCTTGCAGACCTAGATAAATGCTAAGATTGGGATTTGCAAAAGGAAAATTAGCTCTCACAGAAATCAACAGTAAAACTCAATTGATATAAATGGAAATCAAGTTAGGTCAGTGCCGAGCACTTTTGAAAATCCCACCTAACCATTTCATTCACTATTACATATACAGAGACCCCTGCAAATTCACAGATATCTGCATTATATCCACCATATCCACAACCGTGGATATAAAGCAGATATCCACAGACCGTTTCATACAGATGCAGATTGGATATGGGTCCACATATTTTTATCTGTGCAGGGCTAGAGCCCTCCAAATACGCAGATATCCACGGAT
The DNA here is from genome assembly GCA_007922195.1 of Podocnemis expansa. NCBI lineage: Eukaryota > Metazoa > Chordata > Testudines > Podocnemididae > Podocnemis > Podocnemis expansa. Next base: position 17,470,172 of record ML681989.1, on the reverse strand, counting down.
ATCCACATTGTATCCGTATCTGTGAATACAGCACAGATATCTGTGGGCCATTTCTTGCAGATGCAGATAGGCTGCGGATCCACATATTTGTACCCGTTCATGGCTCTGCATATGCAGTTCTTATAAAGCAGCAACTGACCATCATATTTATGAGTTTTTAACCTGAGTTTCAGTTTCATTTTGTTTGTGTCTGAGAATAAAAATATTTTAAATTTAACATATTCAAGACCCTGCACTCTTCAGGGCAGAGACAGTGTCTTCCATTCTGGAAAGCACATAACATATTGGTTGTGCAACTACAATACAAAAAATGAAGATGAACAAAAAAATTACAATTACTGTTTGCAGCAGTACAGGTTTTGCAAATGTTTGAATGGAGTAAAATGAATTCTTGAAACCAGGTGTGCTATATTTTATTATTCAAACTTGAAGACTGAAGCAGATATATATCACACATTTATTCTACTCCATGCATATTCATCTACATGCTCTACACATATTTTCAACTTCTCGTTTATACTATCAGAGATGAGAAAGTGTTGCTTCAGTTAAGATTCTTCATAGTTCCAAAAAGAACAAAAAAAACTAGTGTATATCTTACCATTAGGTTTAAAACAGAGTGTCTTCTTCTTGTAAGCTGTGTAACCGGCTACTGTTCCAATAACTAACAGTACAAGTGCAGAAATCACAGGTGATGTAACTCCAGCTACTACTCCAGACTCTATTGAAAGAAAAAATATTTTCTTCAGAAGCAACAAAAGAGCATCCTTATTTTAGATCGCATAAAGCAGACACAAACTGCCTTATAATGTCAAACTGTATTTGTAATGATTTGCTATAAGAAAGGGCTGATATAACTTTTGAATTTCATTTTCAACATAAAACAAAACATTTTTTAAAAGTATGTATGATTTAAAACTCTTTTGGTTTTATACATACTGTGCTAAATATACTATAAAAGTGTATGTGTATGCATGAGTGTGTGTGTATTTACTGACCCGTATTTCCGCCATGATTGAAATTATTCTCCCTTTCTCCTGCAAGAGGAAACAACTTTGTTATTGGAAGAAACCTTGCAGAGGAAAGTCACAGATAACACACAGAAAAACAATGACAATGTATCATATGCAAAGGTGCCCTGCAAAATGTTATTTGGTTAGAGCTGGGGAGTGGGAGTAATGTGGGTTCTAATCCTGACTTGGACATAATTGTCAGAGGCACATTGTGTCACTCCTCTGATTTAACTTCCTTATAATGATACTATTAATCATCCCACCCCCAGTAAAATGGGACTGATGCTGCTTACTCACCTTCATAAAAATGTTGCGCATTTCAGATAAAATACAACCCTTAGCATAGGATATGTGGCAAGGGATTAGCCACAGTGCTGCAACCTTCTGGCTATTCTCCACTGGCAGACAGTCACCTGGGGAGCTATAGAACCAGGCCTAAGAATTCTACCCAAGCAATCCTGAATAGCCCCTTAATCTGTAGTCCCACTGAATTCAACTGCACTATAGGCCCAATCCTACAATGTGCAGAGGACCAAGGTCCAACCCAGTGAAGCACTTAAGCCTGTGCGTAAAGTGATTTCTCACTTCAGATGGCACAATATGCACTTTTAGCACTATTTATAGAATAAGAGACAGCACAATATGAGTAAGAGTATTAGAATTTGGCCTTATACCAACTAGCTACAAAGTCTAAAGCAAAACCAAGCAGCTGTGGGACATGAGTGTAAGAGAGAGGCTGAGACGTATTTGAAAGAATTAGCACACAGTACCTGCTGGCCTGGGAGGTAGAGGTTTTCCATCATTGAGATCTAAGTCACTGAAGCTGTCTATAAGATTAAAATATTATTCATTTTTTCAAAAGTATCTGAAGTTTGATCTTTCCTCCCTTTCTCCCTCCCATGGCCTATTTGTTCAAGGTATCCTATGAGAGGATCGTTTCACCAGTATCCTTAATTGGAGACAGACCTCTTGAGTGTAAAGACCATTTTCTGTCTTTCACCTCAAGGTCAAACATTAGAATCTATTTGAAGGCTAAAATTCCAGTCATGTCAATAGCAAATGTTTGGTTCCATCCATTCCCAGGATAGGAGCAGCCAAATTTGTTAACAGGAGTGGAAAGGAAAACAAGGTGATTACCAATGTGAGTTTAGAGTCCAATATTCGAAATAGCTCAGGGTAGATATACTTGGTTGTACAAACCCAGTAACTTTTTTCAAAAAGTGGACCTGGAATGTTGATCAAAAGGGAAAACAAACAAAAAACAAAACAAAAACAAACAAAACAAAAACACAGATAGCAAACCAAAAAAATCCCTAAACAGTTTGCGAACTTATTTATAATTAGAGGATATTATCAAGCAAATAAATACAAGTCTGACTTATAGTTTTTAGTTCTGATATTTTAAGGAGAAAAGATACTTACCAGAATTGCTATATGTTCCTGGTTGTGGGTGGGGAGGTGGATGTGGTTGAGGTTTTGGGTGGTCATCTATTTATAATAAATATCGTTAGAAAGGAAGAAGTTCAAAGGTTCAAAAGTGTTTAGAACAGTAAAAAAGAAGTGTGAAATTTTGGGATTTTTATGTCCATTCTTAATTTTACTTCTAATAGATTCAGAAAGAGACCTCCTCTAGCTAAAACAATTGCAAGCAGGGGAAAACATCCTAAACCTGATTTTCTTGTCATGAGAGAACATCTACTGATTACAGAATTTTAGTCAAAAAATTTCAACCTCCAGTGAAAATAAGAAAAAAGTATCCACTATGATTGAGAAAAATATTTCATATTTTTTAGCTCACTCCATCCATTAAGGGATCAGACACTGGTATTAGGGAAAGAAGCAAGGAGTCCTGTGGCACTTAAAGACTAACAGATTTATTTATCACATGAGCTTTATTGGGAGAAAAATCTCACTTTGTCAGATGCTTTGAAGTGGGATTTTTTCCCAAGAAAGCTCATGAGATAAATAAATCTGTCAGTCTTTAAGTGCCACAGGACTCCTTGCTTCTTTTGCTGAACTAGACTAACATGGCTGCCCATTTGGAACTTGGCATTAGGGAAGGATTTTTTGATATTACAGGTATCATACAGGAACTACAGATTGAATTTGGATGAAAATTGGCTGAAGGAATAAAAAATAAAGGAAATAAACTCTAATTAATTGACTTGGTGATTTTATTTATCTAAAAGAGATATTAACGCAACACATTAACAACATTAACCAATAACATTAGTAATAATTTGGAGGAGCTGCAAACATCACTACAGGGAGAAAAATTTAAAAGTTCCCTGCAGATTATAAATATGAGTAAAAAACCAAAATGAGGCTCAACTTTGAAAAATATAAACTAACGTATCCAGAGAAACAGACATCAAATGGAAGAGAGAAATGCTGCAAGTGCAGGGTTGAGAAAGGGTATTATATTAGGCATGATTTTGAAATGTGTGTGATATGACGGTAAAACTAGATATTGCAGTTTTGGCCTGCAAATAAAAATGTATTGTGTAACAGAACAGGGAAGTACAGCGTAGATCAGTTTATACACGATTGGTTTACCTGCGAATTCGTTTAACATGCGCTAGCATCATGTCCCCCAAAGCTACCAACTTAACACCTGGAACTCATTAACACATGGTATCTAAAACTACAGAGTAGCACTAAATATATGCTCAATGTTTTCACTGTTAAATAAACATTAATTCTTAAATTTGTTTAAATAGTTTTATTATGTTTTAGTGATTTCTGTGGGTTTTTTGCATATTTTGTGTTTTAAAAATCAGATTATGAACTAACATTTATATTTTTAATTTTGCTAAACAAAATCAAGTTACAGTAGCCATGTAGCCCCTGTTAAGGTATACCTCCTGCACTTGCATGGCTTTATTTCAAAGATACAGTATTTTAGGACATTTTACCATGGTTCCGTTTACACGCGGTCTGTTTTACATGCAGTCTTGACGGCTTGTCTCCTGACATCCACACATTAACTGGTTTACACTGTAATTATCCCTTTAAAGGGCCCAAATTCAACAAAATATTTAAGCACTGTTTAATTATAAGCATATGACTAGTCCCCATTGATCTGAGACTATTCTGATGCTTAAAGTTACAAATACGCTTGTATTAAATGAGGATATTGATATAACAGGCAACACAAAAGCTTGGTGGAATGTGGATAATCAATGGGATCCAGTAATCCCAGGGTACAAAATATATGAGAAGGACAGAATAGGTTATACTGGTGGAAGAGTGGTACTTTATATGAAAGAAAGCATAGAGTTAAATGAAATAAAAATCTTAAATGAACTAAATTGTGCCACAGAATCTCTATGGATAGTAATTACATGTTTGAATAATAAGAATATAGCAGTACAAAGATACTACCAACCACCAGACCAGCGTGGTGATAGTGACTGTGAAATGCTCAGGGAGATTAGGCAATTTATAAAAATAAAAAGCTCACTAATAAGGGGGGATTTCTTCTTTCCCCATATTGACTAGGCACATGTCACCTCAGGATGGCATGTGGAGATAAAGTTTGACAACTTAAAGGACTGCTTCTTGGAGCATGTAGTCCTAGAACCCAAAAAATGAGTGCTCATTCTTGATTTAGTTCTAGGTGGACCCCAGGATCTGGTCCAAGAGGTGAATGTAGCTGAACCACTTGGAAATAATGATCATAATATAACACAATTTAGAATCCCGGGGGTGGAGGGAATCAAAGCAGCCTACCATGGTAGCATTTAATTTCAGAAAGAGGAATTACACAAAAATCAGGAAGCTAGTTAAACACAAATACAAAAGCTACATTTTATATTTTGAAAAATACATTTAAAAAAAATCAGAAATAAACACACTGATCACACATAAACATCGAATAAAAAATTGTAGCACCATGCCAAAAAAATTAAACCAAAATTAACCAGTTGCATCCTCATTGATTTTTAAGGCATAAAAATATTCTTACCACCATCACGGCTGCAGCTTCCTGTGGTTTGCAAGGCTGATTTTTAGGAGGGTGAGGTTTTGGATGATCATTTATTAACACATAAGATGTTCAGTATTTTAATAACTTTTTCAAATATTTATCTTTTGGGCAAGAATTGGGCACATTTGTTCTCAGCCCAAAAGCACCTTTTAGAATGTTGCAGGAAAGACTGTTTGGTTAGTTTGACCAGGAATATAGTAAGGGAAGGAGAAACTTTTATCATTGGACAGTCTACAAATAGCTCATATACTTTTCTGTGGCCTGGTAAAAATCAGTTTTGCTTTGGCCAAGTTATAACGATTTTGAAACATGTTTCATGTGTATCTATTAATTTTTGTTATACAATAAGCTAACAATCTGCCAACATTCCATGGGCATTGCCGATGCGTGGAAGTTGAATGGAATCTTCCATTCAGGAAACAATCTCTCAACTTCTGTTACAGTTACACATGCATAAAAAATCTAAGTGGAATTTAATTTATAGTGTGCAGATGATCTGTGGGAAATATGGCCTTTGTGGGTGAATATGGAATAAGGTGGAGTTCTAGAAGGACACTGGTTCCTTCTGAACAATACGTAAAGGTGCATGAGGACTCATTAATCTTGAGGAACCCCCAGCTTATTCGCTATCAACATAAAAGAACATAACGAAGCAGTGAGATTGCCTATCAGCAAGGTATATGAGAAAGGGTTCTCTTCCATTCACTACATTGTTTGTTCAATGTATGTTTTGCGAGAGATGGAGGCAGAAAGGACTTTTGCCCTAATGCAAGGTGGGGGATGGGACTCTTCAGTGTGTGAAACATGAGGCTCCCTTCCCCATGGAATAGTGACAACACAAATATTTAACAGCTGTCACATACATAAAACAATGTCCAGCTTGTGCACTGAATGAGACAGGATTCCTGTAGAGGAAGAAAACTGATTATGTAGTTAAAGCTTGTACCATAATTCATAGGCACAAGGGAGCTAAATTAAGAAAGCATGGCAATCTTATCCATGCTGTTTCCTGCAAGTTTCATTTTAGAAATGTAATTTTCTGTCATTGTAGAGTGTGGAATTTTATGGGCTGTTATGATCATATAAAAAGCCTTTTTAGACAGAGAGAATAAGAAAAAAATTTAACCTTTTTAAAATTAGTTTGTCACATCAGGTCTCATCCTGAAATCAAGAGTTTATGGCCTTGCAGTCTACTCCTTAGCATTCACTCCACAGTTCATTTCTTTTCACTGGCTTTGCCTGTTGTAGCACTGTTAAAAAGCCACACTAACAAGTGACTGTCAGAAAACGGAACTCCATCAAGTTTTAAAAAGACTTACACATATAAGACTTTAGTATCAAAGTCTTGTTACATTTTTTAAAAGGAATTTTTTTGTGGGCTTGTCTTACTGACTACAGAGGGCAAACGAAAAAGCTACAGTTGCTTGTATGTTCTTTGAGGATTTTAAAGCAGCTATGAGATTACCGAGACTCATCAGGCAATACAATTTAAATGTTGTGCAGTAACTGTCTAAAACCACATTATACTCGTTAAGGTAAATGTCCAAGAGTTTCTTTGTTTAACCTATACTTGATCATTACCACACAACCCTGCTCTCAGATACTCTCAACCCTGCGCATGGCACATATCACCATGAATCTTGTAAACACTACAAATCTGTGATCATTGTCATGAACCATTAGCCAATTTAAATTTATTACTCACTGAAGACTGGCCTTTTGCGAGTCACCAAAGGCTTCTTAGTAATTCTTTCCCCTGTCAGACAGAGTAGAATGATAAAAATCAATACAAAACTGAAATACTTTTCTGTAAATACTTTTCTGTAAATTTTGATAAATATTCGACATAAAGAAAATGTAAGCATTAATGAGAGCACAAATTAAGTGCTGAGGTTCTATGGCCAAGAAATTTAAAAACAGAACTTGAATTTAAGCAATTTTTTAAAAAATTGCCTGATTATAAAAAATGCTATGAAAACATTTCCCATGGACTTTTGTGCCTTTCCTTTGAATTGGATTAGTGTGAATACTAGCCATGGAGTCCAGCACTCATAAAATGAAAAATGTATCTAAGATGTAGCAATAAACTTAAACAACAACAGGGCAAACAACAATATGGTTATTTTGCAGTTTTACTTACCTGGATGGTCAAGAGCATCAGCTAAATCAAAATCACCTTGACCTACCGAAAGAAACCACACATTAATATCATGGTGTAGAAACACTTTATAACTATTTCATTTACTGTTGTGCAGATTTTTATGTGTGTGATTCACAAACAGATCTGCTGGCAAGGCATAGAATTCAGGCACCTGGTGGTAAAAAGTCCCTTAAACCAGTGGTTCCCAACCTTTTTCAGGCTGGGGACCCCTTTTTAACAAAAAAAAAAAAAAATCTTTGTGGCCCCCTTAGCTGATAATGTAATCTGGCCTGCACCACTGGGACAGACAGCGAGCAGTGCTGCCAACACCATTGCCCATGCTGCTGGGGAGACAAGCCGCAGCAGCTATGGCCCCCTGCCCTTGCCCCTGCCGAGGAGTCCCATTCTTCTTTGAGTGCTGCTTGGATGCATTCAGTAATAGGTGTCTCCATGCCGAAGCGTCGGATTGGTTGGAAAACTTTTGTCCTAGCCTGTCAGGAGAGGGCAGGTGGACACCGCCCCCCCCCCCCACATCACCTAGTGGCTATATATATGGCCGCCTCCCAACCTGTCCCCAGTTTAATTTCTTCCGCCTTGTGTGTTGGATCTAGAACGTCCGCTCCTTGAGAATGCAAGCAGCCTGTCTACTTTTTATGAGCTTTTCGCCTGACTGGGAACACCTTTTTGTGGACATAGTTCCACCACAGGGATCCTCCACCTTCAGGCCAGAACATCAGGATTCGTCCATCACCATGCCATGGTTTAAACCCTGCTCTGAGTGCAGCAAGGCCTTCTCATGGGACGACCCCCACGGGGAGTGTTTCCTGTGGCTAGGCAAAGGCCATCTGGTCTCTGCCTGTTCCCTATGCATGTCCTTTAGACCTCAGACAATCAAGGAGAGGGAACAAAGGCACCGTGTCTTAGCATCTGAATAGGCTCAGCACTCCTCACCCGAGGCTTCGGTTTCCCACCTGGCACTGAAATCTGGCTCAGCACCAGAGCCGGCCTGGCACCGTGCTGTCTGTGGCCACAGGAGGATGAGCTTGGTACCAACTCCGGTACCTCAGCGCCAACTTAGCACATTGGCTCTTCGGCACTGCTCAAAGTCACCTCCAGCACCGCAGTCCCGGCACAGCCTGGTACCATCGGTGCAGGGCTCACCCCGGCACCAATCACAGTCACCTCCAACACCACAGACTTGTCACAGCTCGGTACCAACGGTACAGGGCCTGTCTCAGCAGGGCAGCCCTGTCTCCCCTGTTAAGGGCTCACCACGGGCTCGTTTGAGGTCGCTCCCAATACCGATGACCCCGGAGGCGGTGGAGGCCACTTGGGCACTCCTCCTACCCACACCACTTTCCCTGACACCAGTTAGGAGGGGCAAGCCAGCCTTCATATGTAAGGCCTGGGTACATCACGGGCGACACTGCTCTCCCTCCCCTCAAGCCCCACCCATTACTCCATCGGGCCCCAGTTATTGTAGAGCCATCCCCGCGGCAACATATAACCTTGCCGTCGGCAGCACCACCTCAAGAATCGGGGGGTACATCCCCCTGTTCAAGCCCTGGGGAAGGTCCATCAAAGGGCTCTAAGGGGCCTCTGCGCTATGCCTCAATGCCATCACCTTTCCATTTCCGCCCCCATGAATGGTCCCCTCACTGGACTCCTTCCCCCTTAACTCCATGACAGGCACCCGGTACCACTTTGTCCCCAGTACCGGGCTCATACACAAGTAACCTATCGGTGCACTTTGATCTTTTGTGCCACGCCACAGCCCATTTGGGGATGGAGATTCAATCCTCTGAACCTCCCTCGGACACCCTGTTCCAGCTGGTCTTCTCCTCAGCAGAGCCGCTCACAGTTCCCCTACACCCAAGTGTTTGGGACCTTACCTTCTCCAGATGGCAGAACTCGGGTTCCATCGCCCCGGTGTCAGACACGGCAGGTCTTAAATATAGAGTCCCCAAATCAGAGTTTCCCTCTTTCACCAACCACCCAATCCCTCCTAGGAACGTGATACAGATGGTGCTAAGCCTGGGTGAACCATCTAGTGACCCTCTCCCTACTTCAAGAGAAGCTAGGGAATTGGACCTCCTGGGGCGTAAGGTCTACTCCTCTTCAGCCTTCCAACTGTGGGTTGCAAACAGCCAGGCCCTGACCAGCAGATACATGCTGGATGTGTGGGAATCGGTCACAAAATTTAGACATTTGCTCCCACCAGAGGCCAAGGAGGCATATGATGCATTCCTGGAAGAGGGAAGAATAATCTCCCAGGATCTCCTCCTCTCAGCCCAGGACGCAGTAGATACAGCAGCCCGCACCATGGCCTCAGCTGTAACCATCCACCGAGCGACTTGGCATAGGGAAGCCAGGGTACCCCCATTGCACAGCAGGTGGCACTTGATCTGCCCTTCGGGGGTGGATACCTTGTCCCCTCCCCCCCAAGACCTTGACCATAGTGGGCACCACACAGGACCCTAGGGGAGAGGTAAAATACCTTGGTCTCCTCCCATCAGGGCCCTTTCTTTGCCCTACATAAGCCATATGGGGTGAAATGACTCCTCCCACCCTCCTCCCGGAAAGCATGGGCAGGGACTCAGTCCCTCCCCGCCCTGCCCACTCAGTTCAAGTTCTAGGAGCTTCTCGGAGGGCCTTTTCTCCCTCCCCTTCTCCGGAAGGAAGGGTAGCCTATCCCAATTCACCTGTAACTGCCTACCATGGGTTCCCATAACATCTGGGACATAACCATGCCTTCGGTCCACCATCAGAGAAGGTAGATAACAATGCTTCCCCTCCCTCCCTTTAGTGAGAGAATGGGGAACGCCCTAGGGCCATTGTACCCTCCCCCCACCCCCATGTCAACACCACGGACAGGGGTGAGCCAGTGCTTGGTCTTGCTCCTCTGATCTTATGGAGGGCACAGCCCATGTAACCAAGCCCTTCTTAGTTATCAAGGGTCCACTCGAAACTGCGGCCGATTGCCGCAGACAATTCTCAGTTCATTGCTGCCCTTGGGGCTGTCATTGGAGAAAGAAAGGGATAAAGATTACAAGAAGGGAACAAGAAAGCCCACCCGCCACCCTTCAGGTGCTATCTTGACTGACGATTCCTTCCGCTCTCTTACACATTAAGGGTGACCTTTGCTAAAGCCGATGGATGCATCACTTAGTAGCTCTAGCCACAACTACAGACACTCGCGTATGCAGAGAAACATTTACCCAACCGGATAGTCGTGAAACCCTTCGCCTGCCCGCTGCCTGCCCCACATCAGGTAGGATCTGCTTCCGCACCCAAAATGGGGATGGATGCCTTGGGCATCTCCCCACCCCAACAAAACCAGTCGGTGCACGCGTTTTAAGTCGGTCCCAGTAGGCTTTCAGCCACCTCTACAGTACTATAAGCCATTTTTCTTTACCCAACCTGTTAGGTGGGGATACGGTACTCGGTAGTCTCTACCACATGCAGTCCTATGCCCGGGTGGAGGCCAAGGCAGAACTGTTCACGAATCTCTACCTTGCTCATCAGGTTTTCCCCTCCCTCCTCTTGGGGAGGAAAACAACCAGTGGCAAACAAGTTTCTCCTGCTTCTTCGGGACAGCCTCATATCTAACTAGAATATCCCTCATCAGGAGTCTGTATTTAGGCCCCACCCTCCCGGGAAGGTGGTGGTGATACCCTCCCCACCTCCGCTGTCTCTCCACTCCTCAAGTGACAGCATCTATATGACCGACCTGGAATCAACCAGGTCAGTGGGACTCATGGAAGAAGAGGCAATACTGTTTCTCCTACCACTTGGACAGAGCTGGAAGGAAACTTGCCCTAAGCCTCTCAACTAACCTTTAGCCAAGCCTGCGGCGCTAGCTCATTGACATATTCCTGCACACCATTGGCCTCCACGCATGGCCGTCATCCAACCGGGGTATACATAAATGACTCATCCCAGGGTGACCTTGGAACCATGATTACCCAGGTCTGGCCCCAGGACATTACCACCTGGGCGTCCAGCGGATATATCTCACCTTCTTCCATGGGACCTGAAGCCCCAAAAACCGTTGGGTAGTCCTTGCATGATACTTTGGCCATAGGCAACTCCTAAGGGCTGTTTTTCCCCCACTCACTTGACAGAGCTCAAGTTGACCAAAACCCAATTTCCGATCTTCACGGAAATTCGGAAATTTGTTTTCCCCATGGTGGTATCCTATCCTAGATAAGATCGGATGATAGGGATAAGCCGCCCTTGTCGGATTTTCTAAAATCCAAGGTACTCCTGCAGAACCGCGGTCTGCACCCTGTGAGTATCTTATCCTTCCCAGGTAGCCTTTGGAGGATACCATCCACTCCTCCCATGACCTATATCAGTTGGAGGGGTAGTTCCTCTCCTTACGAGTCCTTTAACTTTGACGCATACATAGGTGCAGCGTAGTGAGGGGCGGATATCACTCCTGGTAGTGCCCTTGGGCACACAAGGTCATTTAAACCACTGCAAATTCTAACACCATAGGCCTCCCAGTCATCACAACTAAGTGTCCAGTTGGTGGCATTGCTTTTCCATCACTCTCCTCTCCCCTTCTCCCCCCGTTCTCCAGGCAGTGTTGCCAGGAGCAGAATCTGGAGGTAGAACATAAAGGGAGAAGAGAAGAGTCCACTTCCATGAATCTTCATAGGAATCCTAAGGCCAACAGCACTGTCTAAGGCCCATCATGCCACCTTGCAGGAGCCTAGCGAGTATGGAATGTCCCTTTCAAACGGTAGAAGTCTTCTGGGTCTTTAACACTGCTGTAACACTGCTGGAGACCTGCATCACATCCTCCTGGCCCAGGGACATCTTGACCGATATGCCATGTGGCGCTGATTGCACCATGCTGGCCTTTTCTTTTCTCATTAACCAGCTCGAAGTATCTCCCCTTAGATCTTTCTGGCCTGAATTCAGTAGTCCTTGTTCCCTTGCACTTTGCTGGGTATTCCAAATTCACACACCCTTTGGGCATGTGTCTTTGAGTCTTTACGTGGCCTGTTAGAGGGATAACGTTTATCCCTTCTATTGTTATCTGAGTAGGGAGCAGCCATCATGGCCAGCCCGGTGACCATAAGGCTTCCAGAGTTCTTTCGTAAGGTTCATGCTGAAGTGTTCTGTGGCCAAGAATTAACCCTCTTGCCCTCATACCTCGAGCTATACCCGTCAGGTAGAGCAAACAAATGCATTTTGCTCCACGTTAGTCGTGTTGTGTTGATTTAAACTCTGGTTAACCTTAGTCTATCCAGCCCACACATGCTTTGCCTTGGGTGGATTGGACCTGCCCCTGCTTTGGGTTGGCCCCACAGTTGTAGGTTCTCCATTGTCAAGCCAAGAGCCCTACTTGGTCTCCTGGTCCCTGTTTGAACCTTGTTCGCTAGGCCTTTTTCCCATCTGGAGTGTTTTTGCTGTGCTGAAGGCAGAAGAGCCAACTCCACCTGCCATCCATCAGTATGGCTAGTAGTCACCTATTACTGAATGCATCCAAGAAGCGCTTGAAGAAGAACAGTGGGTTACTCACCAGTAACCATCTATCTTCAAGATGGGCTGCTCGGATCCATTCAGGTCCCTCCTCTCCATTCCCACATCTGGAATTGGCGACTCCTAGGAACTGGGGAAGGGTCAGGAGGCAGCCATATATATAGCCACTAGGTGGCTTGGGGGGTAGTGTCTGCCTGCCCTCTCCCGACAGGCTCGGACAAAAGTTTCCGACCAATCTGGTGCTTCGGCACAGAGACACCTATTACTAAATGGATCCTAGCAGCCCATCTCGAAGAAGAATGGTTACTGGTGAGTAACCCACCATTCCCCTGCCAAGATCTGGCCATGGGCGGGGGGAGGCAGCCCTGGCAGGGAACATCAGGGCTGTAGCTGGATTCCAGCCCCAGTAGGGAGAGGCTCCTCAGATGCCCTGCAACATGTCCATGGACCTCTGGGAGTCCCCAGACCACAGATTGGTAACCACTGCCTTAGACAAAGCTGTTCATGAGTCCCACTCTGCTGGCAGGGCCTTTGTATGATCACACAAACCAATCATTGAATTCAAAGGAGATACTCAAAAAAAGCAGGAAGAATTTGGTCCATAATACCACTCTTGATTTAATCATTGTGTAAAAAAGCCTTTGAAGAGCATGCTTTGCTTAATATAGAAGGCAAGGACAGCAGCCAGAAATACATTATATAGCCTATGTCTACATCTAATTATTTAGTTCGGACTTGCAAATGTGAACTAAATAAGTCCAAGCTTAGTCTGAACTAGCCTCGGGCTAGTTCTGACTAAACACGGCTTTTTAATTCAAACTAGCCAAGCAGCTTAGTTCAAACTAAAATGTTAGTTCAAACTAGTCAGTGCAGCTAGTTCAAACTAACTGCTTAGTTTGAACTTTTTAAGTTTGACTACATCATGCTAGTTTGAATTAAAGTTTGAACTAAGTGCTTAGTTCGAACTTGGCAAAACCTAGTGTAGACCTGATCCAAATTAGTCTGGAGTAAGTGTAACCTGCAAGGGTGGGCTAGAATTCATTCAATAATCCCTTTTCAGTGCTTACAGAGATAAACCACTGCAAAAAGCAGCTGGAGAGCCAGGATCCAGTCCTTACAGGACTCACCGCAGCGAGGACTGCTCAGAATTCCTATCCCACAACAAACCAGTATTCAGAATAAACACAAAAATAATCTTTGTTAACTAACTTAACAAACTATCCTAAGAACACAAAATAATTTTAAACAATACACTAAGAAAACCCATGAGTCTCAAAGTTCAGGTGGAGTCACCCTTATCTTAATTGCAGTCTTTTAAGCCCTTGAGGCTTGAATGCAGAACAAAAGCAATCCTCATCATCTCTAGCTGCAGGAATCTTCAGGCGAATTCCATGCAGTCCTTTCTTCCTCCTATGCAACGAGCACCATGCAGTCTGTTTACTGGTTACCCAGCTCTCAGTCCCACAAGAGAAAACTCCCCTACAAAATAGTCCAAAGCAGGGAGAAAACATCCTGCAATCCACTTCTGGCTCAGCTCCTCTTGGTCAATCACTGAGCACATGGACTCTGCAGCTATCTGTGGACACACCTCTCCAGGATGCTTCTCCCAGATTTCTGACTCTAGCACAACACTAGAAACTAGTGAACTATTAGTATAGTAGCTAGAAGCTTTGCTTAATATGCAGAAGGTTCTGGGTTCAAGCCCCAGGGGGTTGGACTTGATGATCTCATGAGATCCCTTCCAACCCTATGATTTGATTCTATTCATGCTCAATATGCTACCACACCTTAGTTCTAGAAAGGGTGGGATCTTTACCAGTAACCATCCTTCTTCAAGATGGGCTGCTCAGATCCATTCAGTAGTAATAGGTATCTCTGTGCTGGACCACCGGATTGGTTGGAAAAAACTTTTGTCCTAGCCTGTCAGGAGAGGGTAGGCAGCCACCGCCCCCCTCACCACCCAGTGGCTATATATATGGCCGCCTCCCAAACCCTCCCCAGTTCCTAGGAGTTGCCAACTCCAGATGTGGGGATGGAGAGGAGGGACCTGAATGGATCCGAGCAGCCCATCTCGAAGAAGTACGGTTACTGGTAAGTAACCCACCGTTCTTCTTCGAGCACTGCTCAGACGCATTCAGTAATAGGTGACTACTAGCTGCGCTGATGGACAGTGGGTGGAGTTGGCTCTTCTGCTTTCAGCACAGCATAACCCCAGATGCGTATAGGCCCAGCGAGCAAGGGCCTTACAGGGACTAAGAGACCAACTAGGGCTCTTGACCTGGCAATGGAAGCCTTCAATTGTAGGGCCAACCTCGAGCAGGGGGTAGGTTCAATCCACCCCAGCCAATAGGCGTGCATGGGCCGGATAGACTAAAGTCACCTTACACCAGAATTTGTATCAAAGCAACATGACTAACGTGGAGGAAATTGCGTTTGGTTGCTCTCCCTGAGGGGTATAGTTTGAGGTATGAGGGCCAGAGAGTTCACCTTCTGGCCACAGAACACTTCAGTTTAAACCCTATAAGAGAAATCCGGTAGCCTTAGTGTTACCGGGCTGGCCATGACGTTTACTGCCTATGCAGATAGCAATAGAAGGGGATAAAATGTTATCCCTCCAACCAGCCACGTAAAGACCTGTAAGTCACATGCCCAAAGGGTATGTGAATTGGTATACCCGGCAACCCGCAAGGGAAAAGGGCTACCGAAAATAGGCGAGAAGAATCTAAGAGAAGATACTTTGAGCTGATTAAGGGGAAAGGAAGAATGCCAGAGGTGGTGCAATCGGTGCCACTTAGCATATCAGCCAAGTAATCCCTGAGCTAGGCAGGTAGGATGTGATGCCAGACCTCCAGCAGTATTACAGTGTATTGACCTGGCAGACTTCTTACAGTTTTGGAGGAAATATTCCAGACCCTCTAGGCGCTTGCAATGCAGCATGTGGGCCTTTTAAGGAGCACTGTTGGCCTTGGTATTCCTATGAAGACTCAAGGAAGTGAACCTTCCTGTTGTCCCATCATGTTCTACCTTAGGATTCCACTACCAGGAAGACTACCTGGAGAACAGAGGGAGTGAGGAAAAAAGCAGAATTTGCAATGCCTCCGATTGGACACCTAGTTGTGATGACCGGAAGGCCTATGGGATTAAAATATACATTGATTTATATGACCTTGTGTGCCCGAAGGCACTGGCAGGTGTGATATCGGCCCTTAACTACAATGTATGTGTGTGTGTGTTGGGGTTGAAGAACTCGTAAAGAGAGAAGCTAACCCTTCCAAGTGATATGGCTTATGACAGGAGGCAGTGGTCTTCTCCAAAACCACCTGGCAAGGATATGATACAAGGTACAGTCAGTGATACCACAGGTGTACCTTGGATATTTGGAGGATCTGACAAGGGCGACCTGTCCCTGTTATCGATCTTACCTAGGATAGGATTCCACCCTGAGAAAAAGGAAGTATTTCCCGAGTTTCCATGCAGATCAGAAATCGGGGTTTGGCTGACTTAAGCTATGTCAAGTAAGCAGGAGAAAAAGCCCTTAGCAGTCGCCTATGGCGGAAGTATCATGCAAATACTACCAAACGGTTTTCGGACCTTCAGATCCTACAGAGGAAGATGAAATCTTACCTGCCTGGCACCCAGGCAACAGTACCCTGGGACTAGACCTGGATGACCATAGTTCTCTGCTCATCCCAGTGAATGAACCATTTAAGGTATAGCCTGGTTGGGTGATGGCTATGTGTGGAGCCCAACAGTGCAGAGCAAGTCTGTCAATGAGCTATCGCTGTGGGATTGGCTAAAGGTTAATTGGGAGGCATAGGGCAAGTTTCCCCCCACCTCTGTCCAAAAGGCTGAGGGGGGATAGTATTGCCTCTTCTCCCATGGATCCCACTGACCTGGTTGATTCCAGGTTGCGCATACAGAAGCTGCCACTTCAGGAGTGGGAAGAGGTGAGGGGTAGAGAGGTACCACCATCTTCTTGGGAGAGTGGAGCCTAAACAGGGACTCCCAATCAGAGATATTCTGGGTAGATATGAAGCAAAACTGGAAAAGCAGGACGAACTCTTGTTCACTAGTTGTTGTTCTCCATAAGGCGAGAAGGGGAAAAATGAAGAGCAAGGTAGAGATTCATGAACACGGCTCTGCCTTGGCATCCACCCGGGACATAGAACAGCAGGCGGCAGAAATTACCGAGTATCGTACTCTGCCTAACAGGTAGGGATAATTAAATAAGATTTATAGCACTGGAGAGGTCGCTAAGGACCTACTGGCACCGACTTAGATGGAGGGTCCCTCCCAGTTTCAGCATGGGGAAGCAGATCCTACCTGCTGTGGGGCAGGCAGCGGGCTGGCGAAGGGTTTCCCAGTCATCTGATTGGGCACACAAGTCCCTGCATACCGGAGGTGCCTGTAGCTTTGACTAGAGCTACTGGGTAATGCGCCCTTCGGCTTTAGTGAAGATCTCCCTTAGCACCTATAAGAGAGGAAGGAATCGTTGGTCGAAACAATACCTGGATGATGGGGGGGGGGAGGCTTTTCTTCTCCCCTCTCATATTCTTTTATTTGTTTATTTTCTATCATGACAGCCCTAAGGGCAGCAATGAATTAAGGATTGTCTGTGGGAATGAAGCCACAGTCTTGAGCTGGGCCATTGATAACTGAGAAGGGCTTTGGTTACAGGGTCAGTGCCCTCCATAAAATCAGAGAAGCAAGGTTAAGGACTGGCTCCCCCTGTCCATGTTATAGAAGTGGGCAGGGGGGTACGACAGCCCTAAGAAATTCCCTTTCTCTCACTAAAGGGAGGAAGGGGAAGAAGTGTTGTCTACCTTCTCTGGAGGTGGGCCGGAGTCGTGGGTATGTCCCTGCCTGTTCTGGGAATCCACGGTAAGGCAGTCACAGAGTTATTAGAATAGGCTCCCCTTCCCTGCGGAGAAAGGGAGGGAGGAAGGGCCTTCTGAGTGGCTCCCAAAATGCTAACTGAAAGGGTGATGGGGAGGGACTGAGTCCCTACCTGGAGCTCTTCGGGAAGAGCGTGGACAGGGGTGGTCTTGAGCCCCTAGGCCTTAAGTGGCCAGGGGGCATGGAAGGGGCCCCAATGGGAGGAGGCCAAGGTATTTTACCTCTTCCCTAGGGTCACATGTGGTACCCACTACCGCCAGGGTCTTGGGTGGAAACAAGCTATCACCCCCGAAGGGCAGATCGAGTGCCACCCATTGCGAAGTGACGGGCACCCTGGTTTCCATGAGCCAACCCGCTCGACGGATGGTTATGGCTGAGGCCTTGGTACGGTTGCTGTGTCTACCGCATCCCGGGCTGAAAGAAGGAGGTCTTGGGAGATTATTCTTCCCTCTTCCAGGAATGCATCATATTTCTCCTTGGCCTCTGGTGGAAGCAGATGTCTGAACTTTGTGAATGCTTCCCACACGTCCAGCATGTATCTACTGATCAAGGCCTGGTTGTTTGCAACCCATAATTGGAAGGCCGAGGAGGAGCAGACCTTAAGCCCTAGAAGTTCTAAGTCTCTTGCCTCCCTCAATGCTAGGAGGGGGTCATTGGGAGGTTCACCTGGGCCTAGCGCCAATTGTCCACATCCCAGGATGGGATTGGGTGGTCAATGAGAGAGGGGAACTCCGATCCCAGGACTCTATACTTGAGGCAGGCCATATCTGACACCGAGGAGATGGAACTCAGGTTCTGCCATTGAGAAAAGGTGAGATTTGCAAACACTGGGGTGGAGGGAAACCATAACTGGCTCCACTGAGGAAAACACCGGCCCAAACAGGGTATCCAAGGAGGGCTCAGAGGATTGTACCACCATCCCCAGATGGGCTGTGGCGTGGCACAAGAGGTCGAAGTGCACCAATAGATTGTCTGTATATGAGCCCAGTACTGGGGACAAAGTGGTACCCAGTGCCCGCGGCGGGGCTGATGGTGAAGACGCCTCATGTGGAGACCATTCATGGGGGTGGAAGCGGAATGGTGACGATGCAGAAACGCGGCGCCAAGGCCACTTGGAGCCCCTTGATGGGCCTTCCCTGGGACTTGAACAAGGGGAAGTATCCCATGATCCCTGAGGTGGTACCGGAGATGGCAAGGTTATATGTTGCCGCAGAGATGGCTCTACGGTACCAGGGCCTGATGGAGTAATGGACGGTGGGGCTTTGGTGCCCGGGGTCGGTGGGAGGGAAGGAGAACGGCACCATTCATGATGCACCCAGGCCTTTGATATGAAGGCCAGCTTGCCCCTCCTAACTGGTACCGGGGAGGGAGGTGTGGGCAGCAGGAGGAGTGCCCGTGCAGCCTTCACCGCCTCCGGGGTCATTGGGATCTAAAGTGACCCCAAACAAACCCATGGTAAGCCCCTAACAGGAGAGATGGGGCTGTCCCTGTGATGTTGACCCTCTGGAGAGATGGGGCTGTCCCTGTGATGTTGACCCTCTTGTGCCAAGGGTAACTGGTGCCAAGGCGGTCTCTGTACCGTCAGTATGGGACTGTGGCAAGCCTGTGGGCTGTGGCAAGCCTGCAGTGCCGGAGGTGACCTTGAGCAGTGCCAAGGTGGGCCTTCTACCATCAGTACGGGGCTGTGGTGAGCCTGTGGTCCAGAGGTGACCTCGAGCGGTGCCTAGGTGAGCCCGGTGCCGATGGACTGCATCGGCGCCAACATACCAAAGTCGGTACTGAGCTCGTCCTCCTGCGGCCTCTGTCACCATGGTGCCGGGTGGGTTCAGGCGCCAACCTGGCTCGTGGTGCCGGGTGAGATCCCGAAGCCTTGGGAGAGGAGTGCCGAGCCTGTTCAGAGGCTACGGCATGGAACCTTTGCTCACTATCCTTGATTGTCCTGGGTTTGAAGGACAGGCATATGGAGCAGGCTGTGACCAAGTGGTCTTCGCCTAGGCATCATGGGCACTTCCTGTGGGGGTCGTCCCGTGGGAAGGCCTTGCCACACTCAGTGCAGGGTTTAAACCCTGGCATGGTGTGAGATGGATCTCGATGTTGCAGCCTGAAGGCTGAGGTCCTCTTTGGTGGAACTAGGTCCACAAAAAGGTGCTCCCAGTCAGGCGTGAAGCTCATACAAACCTGGACAGGCTGCTTGCTTTCACAAGGAGAGGACATTCCAAATCCGACACACAAGGCGGAAGAAATGAAACTGGGGAGGGGTCAGGAGGCAGCCATATATATAGCCACTGGGTGGCACGGGGGGCGGTGGCCGCCTACCCCCTCCTGACAGGCTAGGACAAAAGTTTTTCTGACCAAGCTGGTGCTCCAGCACGGAGACACCTATGACTGAATGCATCCGAGCAGCGCTCAAAGAACTTCTGGTTTCTGGGCTGCTAATTTACCCAGCAACAGTAATCCACCCTGACTAGGTCTCTTAAGGAGAGAGTCTGTTTTTGGCATATGGGTTACATTAGCTTGCTTAGTCTGGACTAATTGGCCAGTGTAGACATAGCCTATGTGTCCAAAGAAAACAAAACAAAATTTTGCACAGTGCCTTCAGACATGTAAAAACAAACAAGGACTCCTGTGGCAGTTAAAAACTAACAAATTTATTTATTGTATGAGCTTTCATGGGAGAAAAATTCCACTTCATCAGATGCTTTGAAGATGGGGGAACTTACAGAATGAGAGGAAATAAATGCAGGGAAGTATAAGTTATGGGAACAGGTCACACAGAAAACTATAACTTCTGCTTGCTCAGAATGACACTCTGACCCCATCTAATAATGGCTAAGCCAGCTAGCAATTGATGACCGTACTACAGGATGGCTAATTGCTCCCATGGAAGCTCATGTGAAAAATAAATCTGTTAGTCTTTAAGTGCCACACGACTCCTTGTTTTTTTAAGTAAGGTATGTCTTATAGCCCAGCCAGCAGAGACTTCTGCACTGAGGTTTCAAGTTTGAACCCTGCATAAGTGCCAAGTTACATTAAAACCAAGCAAAGTGACTGTAATAAATTCATTAGTATCTTAACAGCTGAACTTTCAATTTAAAAGTTAAAAGCTTTACTCACACATCTTCCTTGAAATCACTTGTAAATTAAATCTGCACATTTTAACTTCTTCCTCTGACATATGGCAGCATTTACAACTGTCAAAGCATGTTTGTTATCAACACCTATATGCTTGCCACTGCACTCTGAAACAGCTGAAAGAAAAAACATCTTCCTGCTCTGTTTTAGGTGTTAGTGATGTCATTAATGGTGACAAGAGAAAAAACTACCATCCTAATGTGAGAATTTGGCAGGAAAATAAAGCTGGAAAAGATTTAAAATATTGTATCCTGACAGCTTGTAACTGACTCTAAGGATCTGTTTCTGATTTGGGATTTCCTGTGTGTTATTTTTATTGGCATTTTATGCTTTAACAGAAACCCTTTTGTTAATCGCCTTTTTATAAAATAAACAGCCATTGACTTCCATGCAGAATACAGCATTAGTTGTCTTCATCCACTCCATAGTATCTGTGTAGATCAAACATAAAAGCAGCTGGCACAAACTGGGAAAAAGGGGTTTGGGGGGTCAAGAGTCATGGCTTTTATTCTCAGCTCTGCCACTGATGTTCTGTATGATCTCAGGCAAGTCACTTGATCCTGTGTCTGTTTATCAATTTGTAAAGGGGATAATAATAATAGTAATATCTAGTTCTTATATAGAACTTTAAATCAATAGGTCTCAAATGCTTTACAAATGAAGAAACTGAAGCCCAGGGAGGGAAATAATTTGCCCAAGATCACCCTGTAAACCAGTGGCAGAGCTAGTATTTGAATGCTGGTCTACTGAGTCCCAGCCAGTTGATGCACTATCCACAAGGAAACATTGTCTCCCATAATAGGATAGTGGCACAGCTGTAACTCCCAAAGCTCTTAGAAGACTTAATGTTTGTAAAATACCAAGATGCTCAAATGAGAGCTGTCACAGCACTTACGTTTAAAATATTTTTATTCTTCTATTATACTTTAACTGAAGTGCATGTTTCAAGGATTTAATTATATAGACACACACTGACAAGAATAATAATGTATGCTTGGAAGAAATAGCTATAAAAAAAGACTACCCTTGTCAACATTATGTTGTTTCTGAACACCTATGCTATGAGGGAAAAGTAGGTCACAAAACCAGACCATCCAGTTAGCATAGCTTGATTAATATTTTCTCTTAGTTAATTGAACAGATATTTTAGAACATTGCACACCATCCAACTATTACCTCCCTTGCCCTAGGGACTGAGCCAACCCTGACTGAAATCAGCGAGTTCTTCAGCTTGTAATCTTAGGTAATAAAAACCAAAGATTTTCAGTGATAGGTTCCCAATATTTTAGCATAGGGCTAACACAAAAATGTTCCCCTTGATCTGCAATTACCAAGAAGGCTTATGATGGCAAGGAGGAGATGTGTGAGCATGTTTGTTTTACCATTCGTAATAACACATGCACACACGCACGCACTTAAATGTACTGTAAACTGGTGGCATTCTTCTCTTTTTGCTCCTAACACATTATGTAGAAACTCTATCAGGTCCAAACATCCCCTTCTTGGGGTTTTTCTTTATTGTAAACTTTAACAGCATCAGTAGTAAAACGTAAGCCTAAACTGCTACTGGATTGTCCCTAGGATTTTTGCTTCTGGTTCTTATTGCTGGATTGATGCTCAAAGGACTCAATCACAAAGGCATTACAGTGCCTAAACCCAATTTCAGACCCTGTTACAGTGCACACAACTCCTGCCAAGCTCTTGGGTACCTAAAGTTATTTTGTGGGTAAGTTTTCAGGATAAAAGGTCCTGAGGGGTCTACATTTCTGCCTTCAAGCATGCATACTACAACCACACTATGCATCTGGATGGCTGTCTCTTGCCTAAGTCCCATGATTGGCCCAGGGATGGGAGAAGATAGGTGAATGAACATCTAACTTATGTGCACAGCCCACTCTAGTAGGTGGACTCAGAGAACACCAACTGGCTCAGGCATCATTCAGAACCTGGTCAGAGGAAGAGGTGGTCCATACCTTATTAACTTTTATTCCACTGGATAGAACATGTATATGGGATATCTAGGCTCAGTTCCTCCCTCTGCTAGAGAGGAGAATCAGATCCAAACAGGAGCATCTTACCACTCAGGAGAATGCTCTAACCACAGAGCTATGGGGTATTCTCATGTGTGGCTCTGTCAATGTCTTTTAAAGATATACAGAATGCTGCAATGTTAAAACTTCAGAATAATTGTCTATATTACATTGAAGTTTATTTGAGCTGGGAGGGTGGGCATGGAAAATTTTAAACCATACATTTTAAATCACTATAGAAACCAAACAGGATGATACAGGGGCTATCAGTTGCATCAGAAATCTTAACCAAAAAAAGACTACCACACTAGAGAGACACAGCAACATGAAACAGCAGCTGAGATTTATATACCTGAGGTATCTGTCTAGATCAGGTGTGGCCAAACTGCAGCTCAGGAGCCAGATGCAGCTCTTGAATGAAAAATTGTGGCTCCTGGAAGAACATCAGTAAATCAATTTAGGAAAGCAGCCCCAGCCTAGGAGTTCAGGAGGGGGTCGGGACAGTGGGGAAAAGCGTGGCATGGTCGGGATTTTAAATAACTTGTCACTAGCCTGAAGTCTTCTACATTGAGCAGCAGCTAAGTTTTTACTGTATAGGCCTAATCATAGAATCACAGAATCATAGGGTTGGAAGGGACCTCATAGGTCATCTAGTCCAACCCCCTGCCAGAGGCAGGACCACTCCCACTAAACCATCCCAATCATGGT
Organism: Podocnemis expansa; assembly: GCA_007922195.1. Classification (NCBI taxonomy): domain Eukaryota; kingdom Metazoa; phylum Chordata; order Testudines; family Podocnemididae; genus Podocnemis; species Podocnemis expansa. The sequence goes on along the minus strand of ML681989.1, from coordinate 17,446,772 downwards.
TTTGTCCAGCTGGGCCTTAAACACCTCCAAAGATGGAGATTTCACCACCTCCCTCGGCAGCTCATTCCAAGGCTTCACCACTCGCCTAGTAAAAAAGTTTTTCGTAATATCCAGCCTCGACCTCCCTAACTGCAACTTGAGACCATTGCTCCTCATTCTGTCCTCTGTTATTACCGAGAACAGTCGAGCTCCATCTTCCTTAGAGCATCCCCCTCAATCTTCTCTTCTGCAGACTAAATAAGCCTAATGCTTTCAGTCTTTCCTCATAGGGCTTGTGCTCCAGGCCTTTAATCATTTTGGTTGCCCTCCTCTGAACTCTCTCTAGCATGTCCCTGTCCTTTCTGTAGTGGGGAGCCCAAAACTGAACACAGTATTCTAGATGTGGCCTCACCAGTGCAGAATAGAGGGGAATGATCACATCCCTTGATCTGCTGGTAATACTTCTTTTGATGCAGCCCAGTATGCTATTGGCCTTTTTGGCAGCAAGAGCACACTGCTGACTCATATCTAGCTTCCCATCCACCATGACCCCCAGGTCCTTTTCTACACTTCTGCTACTTAGCTGAATGTTTCCCAGCCTGTAGTGGTGCATGGGGTTTTTTCATCCCACAGGCAGGTTTTTACACTTGTCCTTACTGAACCTCATAAGATTTCTATTGGCCCACTGTTCCAATTTATCTAGGTCTCCCTGAATCCTGTCCTTGCCCTCCAGCATGTCTACTGGTCCCCCCAGCTTGGTGTCATCCGCAAACTTACTGAGAGTGCAGTCTATTCCATCATCCAGATCATTGATGAAAATGTTGAACAGAACCGGCCCCAGGACCGACCCCTGGGGCACACCACTCGTGACTGGCTGCCAGCTAGACATGGAACCATTGATTCCTACACGCTGAAACTGTTGATCTAGCCAGTTTTCTATCCACCTTATAGTCCACCCATCCAACCCATACTTCCTTAATTTGCCAATGAGAATGCTGTGGGAAACTGTATCAAAAGCCTTGCTAAAATCAAGGTATATCACATCAACGGTTCGTCCTGCATCCAGAAAACCAGTCATCTGATCACAGAAGAAGATGAGATTGGTCAGGCATGATTTACCCTTGGTAAATCCATGCTGACTGTTCCAGATCACTTTATTTTCCTCTAAGTGTTTGAGGATGGATTCTTTGAGAATCTGCTCCATAATTTTTCCAGGGATCGAGGTGAGGCTGACAGGTCTGTAATTCCCCAGATCCTCCTTTTTCCCTTTCTTGAAAATAGGCACTACATTTGCTTTTTTCCAATCCTCTGGCACCTCCCCCGTTCTCCATGCGTTTTGAAAGATAATGGCCAGCAGTGCTGCTATCTCATCAGCCAATTCCCTTAGCCCTCTTGGATGCAGTTCATCCGGCCCCATGGACTTGTGCACATCCAGCTTCTTTAAGGAGTCCCTAACCTGACCTTCCATCACCAAGGGCCTGTCTTCTTCTCTCCCATATGCCACACCCATGGTAGTAGGCTGGGAGCTGACCCTGCCTGTGAAAACTGAAGCAAAAAATGCATTGAGCACTTCAGCTTTTTCCTCATCCTCTGTCACAAGGATGTCTGCCCTATTCAGCAAGGGGCCTACACCATCCCTGATCCTCTTCTTGTTATTAACATACTTGTAGAACCCCTTCTTGTTATCCTTTACATCCCTCGCTAGCCACAACTCCATTTGTCCTTTGGCTTTTCTGATTTTATCCCTGCAGTCCCTAGCAATATCTTTATATGCCTCCTTGGTCATCTGACCAAGCTTCCACTTCCTGTAAGCTTCCTTTTTATGTTTAAGCTCAGAGGAGAATTCTCTGCTAAGTCATTCTGGCTGCCTCACATGTTTGTTCTTTCTCCTAATTGGAATGGCAACTTCCTGTGTCCTTAGCAGGGTTTCTTTAAAATATAACCAACTCTCTTGGACTCCTTTTCCCTTCAGATTAGCTTCCCAAGGAATCCTGCCCATCAGTTCCCTGAGGGAACCAAAATCTGCTTTTTTGAAGTCCAGAGTTTTTGTTTTGCTTCTTTCCTTTCTTCCTTTAATCAGGATCCTGAACTCAACCATGTCATGGTCACTACTGCCTAGTTTGCCATTTACCTCTACCTCCCTGATCAATTCTTCCATGTTTGTGAGCAGCAGGTCGAGTGGTGCAAGGTCCCTAGTTGGTTCCTCTAGCATTTGTACTAGAAAGTTGTCCCCAACACTCTCTAAAAATTTCCTGGATTGCCCATGCACTGCTGTATTGGCCTCCCAGCAGATGTCAGGGTAATTGAAGTCCCCCATGAGCACCAGGGCCTGTGATCTAGAAGCTTCCACTAGTTGTCCATAGAACACCTCATCCACCTCCTGCTTCTGGTCTGGTGGTCTATAGCAGACACCCACCACAACATCCCCCTTGTTGCTTTCCCCTCTCAATGTAACCCACAGACTTTCTACTGGCACGCTTCCACTTCCATAATGGAGCTCTGAGCAGTCATAGAGCTCTTTTACATATAACTCTACTCCTCCCCCTCTTCTTCCCTGCCTGTCTTTCCTGAACAGTTTATACCCATCCATGGCAGAGCTCCAGTCGTGCAGACTATCCCACCACGTCTCCGTTATTCGTATAATATCATAGTTCCTTGTCTGCGCTAGTATTACCAATTCTTCTGGCTTATTTCCCAGGCTCCTCGCATTAGTGTATAGGCACCTAAGATACTCGGCCCATTGCCCTACTTTGTCATGTTGATTTCCAATTCTATTACATAAACCTCCTTACATTTTTTCTTGGAGTTCTCCTCCCCCACTCTCCTTGCATATTGGGGCTTCAGTAGAGCACTTAAGACATTTATTTGATTCCCCCCAGTGTTCCAACTACCTTCTCTTTTATTGCTGGTGCTACAGTCCCAGCCCCCACCAAGTTCCATCCCTTCCCCCAGATCACCCACATTGTCACTTACCTGTGGGCTTTGGTCTCCTTCCCCCGTTGAACCTAGTTTAAAGCCCTCCTCACTAGGTCAGCCAGTCTGTGCCCAAATACGCTCTTCCCTTTCCTGGACAGCTGAAGGCCATCTCTGCCTATCAATCCTCTGTCCTGAAACAGGACTCCATGGTCAAGGAAGACAAATCCCTCCTGACCACACCATCTTCGCAGCCAGGCATTCACCTGTAGGATGCATCTGTCTCTCCTCAGGCCTCTAGCCTTGACTGGAAGGATCGAGGAGAACACCACCTGTGCTCCTAACTCCTTCACCCTCGCTCCCAGAGCCCTGAAGTCACCTTTGATCTGCTGAGGATCACCTCTTGCAGTATCATTGGTACCCACATGGATGAGAAGCATGGGGTAGTAGTCTGAGGGGCGGATGATTTTAGACAATCCCTCTGTTACATCTCGGATACGGGCACCTGGCAGGCAGCATACCTCTCTAGAGGCCTTGTCAGGGTGACAGATGGGTGCCTCCGTTCCGCTCAGGAGTGAGTCCCCAATCACCACAACCCTACATTTCCTCTTAGGTGAGGTGGCTGTGATCTGCCCAGCCTTTGGGGTGGATGGCATCTCCTCTACCTCCTTCAGTGTGTCCAGCACCGCATAACGGTTCCTCACCACAGTGGATGGTGGGATGTGAGCAGGCGTGGAGCACTGTCTACTGCCAGAGGTGACCAGCTGCCAGTGTCCTGCCTCTGCCATAGGCATCCCATCCATTCCCAGAGCTGTGGCAGTAGCCCTTGGCACTGGGATAGGGACCTCCTCCTTGTAGGTCTCATCGTGGACACTGTCAAGGAACTTTTCCAGGGCATAGATACCCCTGAGTCGTGACACCTCCTCCTGTAACTCTCCTACCTGTTTCTGAAGAGATGCCACAAGAAGGTACCTATCACATAGGCTCATCTCCCTAGCCTGATCATCAGTGGCAGGAAAATGAAGGCCACACTCCCTGCAATTCCACACCAGGGTCTGGGTGGAGATATCCATGGACAGACAGTCTGTCTGGCTACAAACAGAGGCAAAGGAAACAGCAGGGGCGCTGGCACCAGCAGTACGGCTCCTCTTCACCATCTTGGCCTCACCAAACTCCTCCTCAAACTCCCTCGCAAACTCCCCTGTTTGCAGTCCCCTGGTCGCAAGCTCCCTCTGGTCGCTCCAGCAGTGGCTAATTTTCATCGAAACCTTAAGTAATTATTAGAATCTGACATTAGTTGGATCAATATTTGTCCTCTTTTTATGATAAAATTAAAGTGTGCAATGAATGTTAAACTTAGTAGTTTTGGAGTAGATAAAAGGATGTGGCTATATGCCTCAGTGTGGCTCTCAAAGGTTTAATAATCAACTTGTATGGATCTTGACTTCCATGAATTTGGCCACCCCTGGTCTATATTGTTATCACGTACCACCATCACTGTGATATCTGAGTAAATGAGGTGGAAAAGGACAAAAAAATGGAGAAACTTGACATCAGGGAAGACCAAAGACTAGAAATAGCCAGAACACAAAGAAGAGATCAAAACCCAGTCACTGGACGTGTGTAAACTAAAATTTGGTGGTGACTCAAGTACTGAAAAGGAACCACAAGTAATAAAGAAAGAGGACAGAGGTTTCCAATCAATAACTTTGCAGTGAAGAATGAATTTATTCCAAGACATGTATGGTCCAGAAAGAGATTAAAATGGATGGATGGATCTGTAGCCATCTAGATATCAGGATGAATGATATCACAATAGGAACATGGATATCCCAAGGACCGCTGAGAATGCCATCCTAATTATACTCCACATAATAATAAATGACATCAGTAAGAGGGAGATTCAATGAAATAGAATTTTTAAACTCCATCTTCCATTTTTATGCTTGTACTCAAATATTTAAGGATAAGGATGGCTGTGTTCACACAGACCCCTTGTTCCGGAACAAGGTTTCAGCTGTTCACACGACGCACGGTTGTTCCGAAACAAGTTAAACCTCATGCGAGGACGAAACAACGTCCTCGCGGAGCAACTTGCTTCAGAACAATGCATGTGAACGTGTTGTTTCGGAACAAGATGTTCCGAAACAACCGTTCACGCGGTGCCCCCTCAGCACCCTGGCCAGGGAACCCTCAGCGCCCTGGCCAGGGTGCTGAGAGGTGTCCCTTGGCCAGCGCCTGCAGAGCAGGGCTGCAGGCACTGGCGGGGTTCAGCGCTGGGCTGCTCCCCCGACACCGCCGGCGGGTCCGGGGCAGGAGGGCAGCCCGGGCTGCGGGCTGAGCCCGGCTCCCCGGACCCGCTGGTGGTGTCGGGTGGGCAGCTCTGGCAGAGGGCTGAGCCACCCCACAGCAGCTCACCCCCCCCACCGGTGGCTGCAGCCCCCTTTCTGGGGCTGCAGCCCCCTTTCTGGGCTGCAGGGTGAGCCGCAGCAGCGGCTCACCCCCAGGGGGCTGCAGCCCCCTCAGCAGGTAACGAGATAGCACGTTCACAGTGTGAACGTGCTATTTCGATTCCCGCCTTTTTCCTTATTTCGAATTAACTTTTTGTTAATTCGAAATAAGTTGTTGCAGATTAGGGTTGTTCCGGAACAACCCTATCGGGATAAGGGGCTGTGTGTGAACACAGCCGATGAAAGGATGAGATTCTGAGTTCTGCAAGCAGTCTAAGTTGCATATGAAAGACTTAAAAAATTGTGGATCTAAAACTGAAAGCCCACTAAAGGCCAAGCTGAAAATATGACTCACTATGCTATGGAACAATAACTGAGATCTCATATCATCCATGAAGACTAAAATGAATCTGGTGGTCTTCTTCTGAGTGAAAATAGACTGAAAAAATATATTTTCCCCATTGTAAAAACAGCATTATGACCTTCTATTTAACAGCTTTATATTTGAAATTGTTGACTGCAAAAATCTGAAACTGGGGAAAGAATTCAGGAGAAGTATAGTTTTATTCTAGAGGGGATTGGTTTTAATGTTACTAAGTTACAAATGTTTTAAAATATCACATGATTGGAGGATTTCCCTATACAAGATTATTTAAATCTTGGTTATGGCTGTTTTGTGCTATCGGAAGAAGTGAAGGTACATTAACACTGCACCCTAAGCCCTGGCTCTGAGTAAGGTTTGAGCCCAAACCCCTGTTCTGTTTAATTAGTCTGACTGGGATCAATAATCAGGACCTTGGGTCCTTAACCTTGCTAAGGGCATGAGTGACACTTCCCGGCAGTACTCAGTCTTGTGACGCACCTCATTACCTACATGCAGTTAGCATGAGGAAGACTGACCTGTGCCTGCTGTGTGTCTGTTCCCCAACTCCACCACAACAACAGAAACACTGCCTTCCAAATCTCCAGAGGCGCTCTTATCTCTACACAGCTCAATAACATTATACACTCCAACATCCAAACATTCATTTAGAGCAGAGATTCTCAACCTTTTGCAGGTCACAACACACTTGGTGGCATATTGTGACCCAAAAGGACACACCAGCCCCTACCCTTGCCCTAGGCCAAATCCAGCCATCTTCCTGGCTCTTTGACACACTTACCACTGCAGGGCTGGCCATGCCATGAGGTGAACAGCGGTGGCCACCTCAGGTGCCAGACTGGAGAGGAGGAGGGCATCACTAGGACCCAGAGTGTAGAACAGAGGTCTCAAACTCAAATCAACACGAGGACTGCATGAGGACTAGTGAAGGGCCGTATGAGGACTAGTACGTTAGCCCGAGGGCCGCACCACTAAAACCTTTTCATACAACAATATTGCAAATATCAGTAAAAATTGTGTGATTGCACGCCACAGAAAATAGCTTTAGGGGCTGCATGTGGCCCGCAGCCCATATGTTTGAGACCCCTGGTGTAGAAAATTGTGTCTGCTGCTGGTCCATATGTATTCTCTCTGCTCTAGATGCATAGAGATGGTGGAGTGCTGTGCTGAAAGAACAATGGCGGCTTTTGGGGTAGGCAAAGCAGGCGGCTGCCTAGGGCCCCAAGCAATAAGGGTTCCCATCTTCAATTTGGTGGACAAAAATGAAAATATACAAAAAATATAGAAATTGTTCCCATCTAGCAGACGTAGTAGGGCTGGAAGGCTAAGCCACTCTTGGATCATCAAGTCAAGCTATCATTAGGATCTGTGCTTCATCTGAATTGCAGATTTCACCATTATCTGACCATCACCTTCATACTGACACGCTAAAAAAGCAGGAGCAAGCAATAGACAGCACAATAGCAGGAGCTTTTCCAGTGGCCTCAGCTTTTAATTCTTCAGTGAGGCCATTTATTCTGCCATTTTTTAATTTTTGTGAAATATTGCCTTTTCCTTTTCTTTTTTACCTGTTCTTTTGTCTTTTCCTTTGACTTTGTGACAATTTTTATTTTGGCTTTGGTTAGCTCAGGTCACCAGGTAGTTTAAAGGGGTTAAAGTATAATTTGGTGGGCCCCAGAACCCTCTGTCATGGGTGGGCTCCCCTCCGGCATGGGTGGCCCCCCCCAATACCGGTCCCAAGAACCCACTTCCTGCCCTAATATCCACCCCCAGACACAGACACACCCACCGCCACCCCCCCACATACAGCCACCTTCTCACCCCCCCACCTCCTAGTAGCGCCCCCTCCCCCCCCCAAAGCCCTTATCTGGGCTGTTTGCAGGCTGTCTGACTGGCTGGGAACCGCTTCCCAGCCACAAGCTGCTCCACTGCTATGGAGACGAGTCACAAACTCCCAGCCTGCCACAGCTCTTTGCTGGCTGGGCTTAAGGTGAAGCAGGGTTTAAGGTGGTACCACCAGAACGCTGCATTCTGGCTGCTTGTGCTACTTTTAGCAGGGCCCCGGAATTCAGCATTCCAATGCCTTTCTGTATAGTTAGGGGCCCCGGAATGCTGCTAGCCTAAAAATAGGAGGCCCCGGAACTATGTTCCGGTGTGTTACTCTTACTTTAACCCCTGAGGTAGGTCCATATAGGCTGCTACATATAAATACAGTGCTGCCCTTAGGCAATCATTACACCTCTGTGGGACGTCTTTCTTTCGGTAAGTAATTTTTTAGCTTCTTCTGTACTTACTATTTTATATTTTTGGGGGGGGCAGAGTCTTATAAACTTGAGTACTTCAGAGAATTTCACTGAAATTTGGTGTTTTCCATTTATAGCTATACACTAGAAACCTTTTCACTTACTTTTTTAAATTATATTTATATTAAATGTCCAGTGCACATAAACCCAAGCTATATGAAAAATTTGTAAGATTTGACTGCCAAATTTTAAATGTGGTATTTTAGTTATTTTTGAGCCATCATTAATATTACCACTTTTTATTTATTAATTAATGCTCATACTCATAAAAACATTTTAAAATGTTCATTTTAACTTGTAGTTCAGCATTAGCTCATTTAGGTTAAGTGAAAGATGATCAACTTACAAGCTTCGTGATGGAAAGTTCTTTAAAAATATCATACCCAAGAATAATTTGTGAGTTCCAGAGGGATAGTCACGTTAGTTTGGTTCAGCAAAACAAACAAGGAGTTCTGGGGAGTGGTGTGGGGTGGTTAGTAATGCAGGGGGGACTGGGGCCATGGGGAGGGTAGCAGTAGAGCCTGATAGTGGGCCCTTTAGGGGGCCCCACAATGGGCCTTCGCCTAGGGCCACCAATTGCCTACGGCTGCCTCTGTGGAGGAAGGAGGGCACAAGAGACAGAAAAGGCAGGCAGGAGAGAAAGGTGAGAGGGAATAAGAGAAAGCAGCAGGAGCCGCAGGGGGAGACAGGAAGAGGAGCCTCTCATGCCCCTTTCTAGCACTCGCAGGAGCCTGGACTGATTAAAACCAGATTCCCAGAGAGCTTCCTGTTTCCCTGAATCCACGTGAGGAGAACAAGCAGTGAAGTAGTAGGAGCCAGTTAGACCCTTAAGGTGCTGATATCTTCATTCACTCAGTCCCCCCCCACCAGGCTGCTTATTTGTCACCTTCAACTGAGTGGTGAGAGCCATTATAGCTGGCACAGAACTACAATCATGAGTGAAAGGAGAAAACACCCCTCTGGGGCACCATTCAGGAAAAGCAAGCAAGCAAAGGAAGCTTCTCTATCTAAGCAGGAAGGAGCTCTCCTGAGATACATAGACACAAATGTTCATGTTGAGCCTTCCAGCCCCAGTGAGGATGTGAGTGGTGAGAAGATGCCTGATCTTCCAGTTAGTCAGAGTGCAGGTGACCTGGCAGCTACTGCAGCATCTTTAGATGGATGTAACCATGCACATTCCTGAAGAAAAGTGTAGATCAGAGAAGAGTGTGGTGAAGGTGCAAGAAAGAGCTGTTGCTGAGTTTAGTTCTTTAAGTCTAGATAATCCAGGACTGTGGACCTACTTGATCAGTAGCCTGAGGGAGTTTCTTTTACTGCATGGGACACAGCAAGTGAAAGCTTCATGTTCCCCAAAGACAATGAAAATAGAAGTTTCTATCCAACACATTACTGGCATGAAATCCTCAATGGTGACAAAATGGAGAGGCCATGGCTTATGTACTCAAAAACCCAGAATGCCGCATACAGCTTTTGTTGCAAACTCTTCCAGTCTAATGTTTCAGCCACACTGGGTTCTACAGGAACAAAAGAGTGGAAAATTCTGGTTAGAAATCTGGCATGCCTTGAGAAGGCAGCAAATCACCAGAGAGCATTCCATAAGTGGAAAGAGCTTGAGATGAGACTAAAGTTAAAGGCCAGCATAGATGATCAACATCAAGAGAAGATTGCATCAGAGTATCTTTACTGCCAAAATGATCTGAAAATTTAATCTTTTTTTATTTGCAAATTTGATTGCATTGCTTCAGGGCTTAATAGGGACTTTGGAGTTTTCTCTTGTTACAACAGGTGATTTGAACTTATTTTCCTATGTATGCTGATTCCCAGTGTTTGAATCTCTACAACTGCTTTGATTTGCTGTTACAGTGTTACCTGATCCCATGACTTACACTCCTCCGCGTTTATTTCTTCCCATTCTGTAAGTTCCCCCATCTTCAAAGCATCTGAGGAAGTGGGATTTTCTCCCACAACAGCTCATGCAATAACTAAATTTGCTAGTCTTTAAGTGCCACAGGACTCCTTGTTTATTTTACTGAAGTAGACTAACATGGCTGCCCCTTTGGAACTTTGTTCCTTAAAACTGTGGAGCTGACGGCTGAGTTTAATGTTGTATACCAGAAGTATCTAAGAATAGTCACAACCCAAAAAATCGACGCACCACTACCTTTGAAAAACTATTCCAAATAAGATCATACAGTTAGTTGGAACAAAAGCCAAACAGAAGATTGTGGCAGATCTGAAGTCAGCAAGATATTTTTCTGTTATTCTGGACTGCACACCCGACATCATACGGAACAAATGACTTTAATGGTGTGTTTTATAACAACACTAGAACCTACTGAAAATGTCCCTGCAATGGTGACTGTCAGAGACTATTTTCTAGAATTTATTGACATTGACGATACTACGAGCTGGTATGACAAATGTGCTTCTTAAAAAGCTGAAAGATATGGGAATTGTAATAGCTGACATGAGAGGTCAGGGCTACGATAATGGTGCCAACATCAGAGGAAAGAACAGAGGAGTGCAGACAAGGGTGTCGCTGCCCCAGGGAGGAACCCGGGGCACGGGCCCAGGCCCCGCCCCACAGGCCCTGCCCACAGGCCCCACCCCCTGGCTGGGGACAGGGCTGGAAGCCACCACGCCGCCACAGGTGGCTAGGCCCCACATCCCCGGCCGGGGATGGGGCTGGAAGCGGCCGCGGGCGGCCAGGACAGAGCTGGAAGCAGCTGTGGGTGGCCAGGCCCCAGATTTCCCACCGTGGGTGTGGCTGGCAGGGCCCCGGATCCCCAGCTGGGGATGGGGCCACCGCAGCTGCTGGCGGCTGGGCCCCAGATCTCCAGCCAGATTGGGATGGAGACTGGGAGGGGGGTAGCCCCGCCATATCCAGAGCACCGACACTGGGATTCGGGGCACCTGCCCCAGGTGCCCAGCACCAGTGACACCCCCTAAGTGCAGACACAGATCCGAAAGTTAAACCCTCAAGCTTTTTTTGTCCCACGCCCTTCTTTTTCAATAAACTTGGTCATTAGTGATGCAGCATCAGTGTCTAGTGAGGCTGCTGAATTTTTTAATATAATTCAAAGCATCTATATTTTTCTCTGCATCAATTTATAGATGACAAATTTTGAAGGAACATCTGGGAACATCATCTCTGACACTGAAACTGCTGAGTGCCACATGATGGGAAAGTTGAATGGATGCAATATAGCCTATCAAACACCAAATTGGGAAGGTAGATGATGCCATAGTTGCCACTGTGGAGGAAAATGCTGTGACAGGAACTGTTCATGGAAGAACAGCGGCAGAAGGAAATGGAATCACCAGACACATACATAACTTCAAATTTCTGTGTGGCTTAGTGTTGTGGCATGGCGTACTGTTGAAATAAATGTTGAAAGCAAGAGACTCCAAGATGTTGACCTTGACATAGCTGAAGAAATGGAACAACTAAACAAAGCAAAGTCATACCTATAGTCTTATCAGTCAGATGAGGGATTTCAAAATATTCTGAATAGTGCACAGACGTTTGCAGAGGAACCTCACATTGAAGCTATTTTCCCACCCATTCAAGAATACAGGAGTCACTGAAGAAGAAGGCATTTTGATTAGGAGGCATGGGATAACCCCATAAGAGACCCCAAACAACAATGCACAGTTGAATTTAGGTGCTAGATTATGCAATACCATCAGTTGAAGAAAGTTTCATGCAGCTCAAGGAACACAGCAGTATATTTGGAATGTTATATGATATTCCAAAACTCCTTAAGAAGGCCTACACCAGCAATGCAGGGCACTAGATACAGTGTTAACACATGATCACATGGATGATATTGTTGTGAATGATTTGGGTAATGAGCTAAAAGCTCTTTCAAGATACATTTCAGCAGGATCAACTCCAAACACTATTCTGGAATATATGTGCACAAATAAGATGACCACGCTCTTTCCAAACGCTTTTGTTGCTCTGCACATACTTCTAACACATCTTGTAGCAGTTGCCAGTGGAGAACGCAGTTTCTCCAAGCTGAAGTTAATAAAAACACATGTATGCTCCACAATGACACAAGGGAGAGTGATCAGCCTTGCAACCATCTCAATAGAGCATGAGCTGGCCCCGACTGTGGACCGTCAGGAAGCAGTTCAAATCCTAGCAACCAAGAAGGCACGGAAAGCACCACTTTGGTTATTCAAACAGATAAAAATGCCAATGTTTACTATGCAGACAAGAAAAGTTACATTTGTTGTTCAGGCATTTGAAAGTTACTTAAATTTTTTGAACAAGGCATTTTAAGTTGTTAGTTCTGCGTTACTGGGATATGTACCAAAGCAGTACCATGAGAGGAACAGAACAGGAGGAAGGCACAACTGAAACCTGTCAAAGTTTGGGCCCAAGTGAGAGGGCATGGGGGCATCACTTGAGGTCCCTGCCTCAGGTGTCAAAATGTTGCAAGCCAGCCCTGCTGTATGGTGACACAATAATGTGTCCCAACAGAGGTACTGAGAACCACTGCTTTAGAGTGCTGACCCTGATTCACTGGACACTCAGAATTCACACAACCACCACTTCCAAAGGAATAATATACACCAGGATACCAGTTTCAGCTTAGGATCACCACTTCATTTAACACACAGCACTTTGACAGGTTTTTAGTATATGCAAGACATTTGTTTAACAAAGAATAGAGACTCACGTAACAACAAATAGGTGGAAGTATTGAAAACAAATGGCTACATACGAAATCACACCATGAGCTCTACAACCTAGTACTGCTCAGGTAGGTTGTGATCCTGTTTCTGTTAAACAAGCCACATCCTCAATTTATGCCCTCAGTAAGCGATGCAGAGTATAGCTCTGTACCTACAGTTATATCCAAAAATCCATTTTTTTACTTGTAAACAGATTCCCTTGGTCTGGTTTATTTCTTTCTGAAAAGATCCTCTGCAAGATTTGACAATCCCTTCATTAGCATTCAGCTCAGACTGTAAATGGATGTCTACTGTGAATCATACAATACTTAGTTTGCATGTAGCAAGGCAGAAAAACTTCTCTTGCCTAGAAGAAAATTGTTTCTCACATTTTGGTTACTTGCTCTAAGTCACAGACCTTAGGAACATAGTTTTCATTGTATAAGCTCTTTACGTACTATCAGTACTTACAAGGCACATTGATTCTCTGGATGAGCAAGACACAGGCTTTCAGCAGACACCTTACACAGGATCAGCCCAACCATACAGGTGAACTAGGCAGGCTCCAGGTTTTAAGGGGCAGCAAAGTAGATGGAAGTGATTTTTTCTCTATTTAAAAAAAAAGAAAATGTTATCTTCTCCTATGACATGAGGGCGGGGATTGGAGAGTGCCAAAGTTATAGCTTGCCTAGGAAACCAAAAATCCCGTGGGCCAGCCCTGACCTTACATGGCCCATTTTGCCAAACTAGCATGTAGATATCAGATCTGGGAGTCACTGTAACCTTTATTCACTTCTATGCTCTCTGCCAGTTGGCACCAAGAGGTGCCTGGGTCACAAGATGGGTCAGAGCAAAAGTCCTGCTCTAACTCAGATCTGCGCCCTGTCATTTTGCAGCATGGATGTTGTTCCAGCTGTGACCTGGAGCCAGCAGGTCTGCATAGTGCTGTATGGATAGTTGGCAGGGCTGTGAGGCCCATACCCAGCAACTACAACTCCAAACTTACAATGCAGTGTGAGCATTCAAGCACAGACTTGGAAACACTGAGATCACAAGCTCAGATCCCACCGACCTGGGGGCTTAGTCTGCAATGTAAACATACCCTGAGAACAGTCTGAGGACACCAGAGAACCAGGCCTTACAATACTATTATAGTATTTCTCTGTACCACCCTAGAATGGCTTTGGCAGAGTCTCCATTTTAAACAAAGGAAACTGACTGTGATGGTGACTTACTGTGAGTGGAGGAGACAGTATGTGACTTAATTACTCATCTTTTTCCAGACAGATGAATTCCTTTTGTCTAGGGAAGAACTCTGAGAGGATGTTTTTGCCTGACTGCATACATTGGCCTTATCTCCACTACAAAGGATTTGGCAGAGATATAGCTTATACCAATAAAAGAGTACAGTATTTTCCTTGCATAGTTTATGCCATTTCCCTGAACAACATAAACTATACAGCAAAAGGACATTTTAGTTGGCATAGTGGCATCCATGCTAAGGTTAAGGCTAAGCACAGCTCTGTTGACAAGGCATGCAATTTTTTTCCACACTCCTAATTGAGATTGTAAGGCAGGCTTAGAAGATGTGTTTAACAGCTTCTGAAAGGGGAGAGGCAACTAATCTGCATGGGTCCTATATAAGCATGAAGACAAAGAGCACAATTAGCTGATTAGCGTATTGGGTGCAGTGCATAGTGGTTAATGGTATTTGGGGTTAGTCTGCTCACAAATCTATCAATATCTGTAATTCTACTAAGGGGAAATCTGGAATACTGTCCTTGTGTGAACTGCTACTCTCTGTTTGTTTCAAATCTGTCTGGGTTAGTTAAGGGGTAAAAACTACCCTCAGTTAAAAAGACGCTTGTAGAAAAGGTGATTGCATGTTTCAGCCTGAAAAAATGGAAAAACAGGAGTGGGGCGGTTAGCATTGTTTCTTCTGAAACAATGCTTGGTGTAGCTTGCCTCTCTCCATTGCTTCTTCTGTTCTTTGTTATAGAAATAGCTGATTAACAGCTGCTTAAAGACTAAGAGAACTGAATCACTGAGCTCACTGGAGAGTCCTTTCTCTCTCAGCTGAAGAGAAGCACCGATGGGGTGACCAGCAAGTGGAGCTGGTAGATGGTGAGAGTGGCCAGCGGCGAGCTGGGCGACAGGAGTGACCGGAGGGTGGAGCTGGTGGACAGTGGGCTGAGCCAGTGGATGGTGCAAGCAGCCAGTGGTGAGCTGGGTGACACGAGTGATGAGAGGGCGGCGCTGGTGGACAGCAGGTGGAGCCGAGAAATAGTTCTAGAGGATGGAGTGAGTGACCGGTAGATGGTGTTGGCGGACAGCTGGCATGAAAGACACTCCCTAGGGGGGTTTGGGAGCCTAGTTAGCACTGATTCACTAGATTGGTGCCAGTTTTGCCATTAAGTTTGTATGTTCTGTTATACAGTGTGGGTTGCTGGGAACTTTGCTCTATACTAAGTTTCCTAGATTAGTGCTGATCTCTGTTATTTGGCCTTTTGCATTTTTGTTTTACTACTATTAAAAGTTCCATTTACTACACTCAGACTCATGCTTGCAAGTGGGGAAGCCTTACCCTTTTGGGGTGCCCAGGGAACAGTGCAGGATTCCTAAAAATCTGGGTGGGGGCTCAAGCCAGTTGGTGGTGGTGTGCCATTGGGAAACCTCTAGCTATAGAACCTGGCCCTTGTCCTGCCAGCCTGCCCTGGCAGAAGGAGTTACAATATAGATTCACTAGCAACACTTTCAAATGTAGACTGGGCCTAATTCACTAGCTCTAAGTCTATCCCTGTAGCTATACCTTATGAAACTCATCCTTTCTGGTAAGATTACTAGCATGCATGCCACAGAAAAATATTATTTTTACTTCTAAAGAAAAGTAACCAATACTAGTAGTTTCAGTACAAGTTACATAAAAAATTATTTAGGTAGGAAATTGGGGGATTAAGGCCAAATTCTACCTTCAGTAATATCTAAACAGTTCCACTAACACCGCTGACTATAGATAAGGAAGCCTAATGCTATAGATTTCTACTTAGTCTGCTTCCTCCATCCTAGAAATTGCTAGGATGTTTTTCTAAAGCTTTCATACATATTTTTACTGTAAAAGTCTCTTCTGATTTTTTTCCTTTCTCTGATATTGCACCTACAGTATTTAACTATATTCTCACAGTGATCCTTGTTCAGACTTGCAGATCTGGCTGTTCCAAAGGCTCAGGCTGACTTAAACAACCTCAATCACTGCCAAACAGATACTAATAGTCATGTAATGAAAATACATTTGACCAAAATTTTCAAGTGGCACCCATTTAAAATATTCAAGTCCATCATCATATGCAAGAATCATATTCATCCCAGAGAACCTGAATTGCAACTACACAAAGGCTATGTCCACACGAGGCTTTTAATTCAAAATAATGAAGGTTGTTTCTAATTAAAAGTTGACATGTCCAGACAACATTTCCTTATTTCAAAAAAGGAGCTCCCTTATTTTGAAATAAGGAAAATCATTTTGATATAATAAAACCTTCTTATATATCAAAATGAGGGTTATTTTAAAACTGTGGTTTCAAAATAACCACGTCTGGCTGTGTTATATCAATATGTCACACATATCGATATAACACTTGCCCTTCATCCCAGGGTGCATAGCACCCTGGGAGTAAGTCTCACCCCCCCAGCACCCTGTCCAGAGAGCTGATCAGCACCCTGGCCAGGGTGCTGAGGGGAGGTGCAGGGGGGGGGGCGGGGGGTCTGGGGTCTAAGAGCCTGCTTGCCCCGCTGCCCGGCTCCCAGACAGCTTGCAGGCCGCCGGTGCTGGACCTGGCTTGCCCTGCAGCCCAGGCTGGGCTGCTGCTGGTGGGCAGTGGGTGTTGGACCCACCTCGCCCCATAGCCCAGGCTTGGTGGCTGTTGGTGGGGCCACAGGTGCTAGAGCCGGCTCACCCCACAGCCCGGTTTCTGCCAGAGCTCGAGGGGTGGCTGGGGCTGGACCTGGCTCACCCCGCAGCCCAGGCTCTGCTGCAGCTGGCGGGGCTGCCAGGGCTGGACCTGGCTTACCCCACAGCCCGGGCTTGGCAGCTGCTGGAGGGGGCCGCCAGGGCTGAAGCCAGCTCTCTGGCTCCGCACCAGCTGCCCCGTGAGCTGCAGTGGAGCTCTGACTGTGGGGCAAGCCGGGTCCAGCCCCGGTGACCCCACCAGCAGCCACAGAGCCCAGGTATTTGGGTGAATGGGGTCCATCCCTGGCTGCCCCACCAGCAGCCACCCAGCTCAGGCAGCTGGGCAAGCAGGATCAGGGCACCCTGCACCCCCACCACTTGCTGGGTGGCTGGGGCTGAGCTGTAGGGGCACCCTGGTCCCCCAGCCCCTGGCTGCCTGTAAACGTCCAGGAGTGATGCTGGCTCTTGCAGACCCTGGTAGGCTCTGCAACCTTGTCAATTTCACAGGCGTGAAACTGACCAGGCTGCAGAATGGCTGGACTCTGCAGTCTGGTCAGTTTCACTTCTGTGAAATGGACCAGGTTGCGCAGCCTGCCAGGGGTGGGGGACCCGACATCTGTGCTGGCCACTTGCAGGTGGCCAGTGGCTGTGGGAGCTGGCATCTACCCTGGCTGCTTGCAGGCAGCCAGGGCCTGGGGGACCAGCTGCTGGGAGAGCCCACCCCTGCTGGCCCAGTGGCAGGTGCACCAGGTGCCCTGACTTCTGCCCCCCCACCCCACTGCTGGTGAAGCAGCGTGGAGGAGGGGCGCCCCCCATCTCTGACCCCACGGGCTTTTTTTCTCTGCCACTGGCTCTGCAGAGCCAGTGGCAGGGGGTTGGTTGGCCACATGGTCCTGTGTCAGGACGTACTATTTTGATTTGGTGTTTTTCCTTATTTCAAGATAAGTTCTTTTGAATTAAAGATTTTATTTCAAAATAACTTATTTTAAAATAACTCATAATAAGCCTCTACATGTAGACATAGCCAAAGAGTTTTAGTACCTATGCTAGGTTACAACAAAATGCTTACAAACTTTTGCTCATATCCATTATTTGGAAATTTGCTCTTCTATAGAAAACAATTTTTCAGACTCATTTAACTTACTTGCCCGATTTACCTCTATCCAAAAAAATCACTAACTTTAATAGTACCATTAGCTGCCTGAATAGTGATCAAAGTCATTCTAATTTCTGAGAAATCATAGTCATATAGGGCTCTGAGCGATCTTGAAGCGTACGTGTACACTTGCAAAGTTAGTGTGAATTAAGGAGGATTAATTCAGATTAGCTTAGTACCTGTCTATAGTAGGCTTTCATTACTCTGAACTAAATAATTCCTTAATTTTAACTAATAAAACTTCGTTTGAACTAGTAAGACCTGCCAGTTAGTTCAAACTAAGCCCTTAGTTTGATTACTAGTTTGAACTAGGGACAATGTAGACAATGATTAACCCTTAGTTTGAACTTAATAAATTTGAAATAAGGGCAGTTAGTTCGAATTAACAAAGGGGACTAATTCAAACTAATGTAAGTTTGAATTAGTCCATGTTGTTAATTCAAATTAATAAGTTTGATTTTAGTTCAAATTAAACTCAAACTTATTAATTTGAAATTAACAAATTTGAACTAACTTTTTCTAGTGTAGACATAGCCTTTGAAAAGTCATCAAGTTGAGCTCCCCATGCTGAGGCAGGACCAAGACCATCCCTGACACATGTTTGAGCAACCTGGTCTTTAAAACTTCAAATGATGGAGATTCCACAATCTCCCTTGAAAGCCTGTTCCAGCATTTAATTACCCTTACAGCTTTTCCTAGTATCTGTTCTAACCTAAAGCTCCCTAGGTGCAGATTGAGCCTATTACTTCTTGTCCTACCTTCAGTGAACACAGAGAGCAACTGATCACAGTCCTCTTTATAGCAGCCTTTAACATATTTGAAAATTGTTATCAGGTCATTCCTTCTTCCCCACCTCCCATCTTCTTTTTTGAAGATTAAACATTGTCAGATTTTTAAACCTTTTATCATTTTTAATGCTCTCCTGTGGACACGCTCCAACATGTTCACATTTTTCCTAAAGTGGGACACCCTGAGTTTGACACAGGACTCCTGGTGAGGCTTCACCAGTACTGAGTAGAGCAGGACAATTGCCTCCCATGTCTTACATATCACATTCCTGTTAATATACCTGAGAATATTAACCTTTTAACAACTGCATCACATTGTTGATCCATATTCAATTTGTGATCCACTAGAATGCCCACATCCTTTTTGGCAGTATCACGTCTTTGCTAGGCATTCCCCCATTCTGCAGTCGTGTATTTGATTTTTCCTTCCTAAATGAAATACTTTCAACATGTTTTTAGAGAATTTTATCCTATTGAATTGAGACCAATTCTCTAATTTGCCAAAGTCATCTTAATTCTAATCTGATCTTCCAAAGAACGTCCATCCCACCTAGCTTGGTGCAATCCACAAGTTTTATAAGCATAGTCTCCACTCCATTATTCAAGTCAGTAATTAAAATACTGAATAGTACCAAACCCAAGACTAACCCTTTTGGGAACCCACAGAATTCCTCTCCCAGTTTAGATATGAACCAATAATAATTACTTTTTGAGCATGGTCTTTTAATTAGGTTTGCAACCACCTCATAGTAAATCCATCAAGACCACATTTACCTAGTTTTCTTATGAGAATGTCACATGGGGCTGTGCCAAAAACCTTACAAAAATCAAGCTATATCATGTCTACTTCTTATCCTTCTCCCCCACCCTTGACCAATAACTCCATCAAAGGCAGAAATTAGTTTGGTTTGGCAAGGATTTGTTCTTGACAAATCCATGCAAGCTATTATTTATAACTCTGTGATTCTCTAGGTGCTTACAGATTGATTGTTCAATACTGTATAATGCCAGACCACACAGCGAGGTGTCAGCAGCGACATCAAACCTGGGACCTCTAGAGCTATATGCATGAGCTGCTATGGCATAAACTGAAACATATATCTCTTAGCTGAGACTGTAGCAGGCTCATTGGTCTCTTGGGAGCCTAGCCACTATAGGGGGACAGAGTGCAATAAATTTGTCCCCACATCTTTCCAGATATCAGTGTTAAGCTGACTGGTCTGTAATTCTCTGGGTCCTCTTTGTTCCCCTTTTTAAAGATAAGTTTTTTGTTTGCCCTTCTCCATTCCTCTGGGACCTCGCTCATCTTCCATGAGTTCTCAAAGATCATTGCTAACAGCGCCTAGATCCATGCAGCTAGTTCCTTATGTACCCCAGGATGAAATTTTGTCAGGCCCTCTGACTTAAATGCATACAAATTATCTAAATATTCTTTAACATGTTCTTTCCCTATTTTGACATGCATTACTTCTCTCCTTGTTGTTATTACTAATTCTGTTAAATATCTGGTAACTGTTTACCTTTTTAGTGAAGATTGATGCAAAATAGGCATTAGACACCCCAGGTTACTAGCTTTCTTTCCCTGCTAAGTAGGAGGCCTCCACTTTCCTTTGTCCTTCTCGTGCTCCTAATTTATTTATAGGACCTTTCTTATTGCCTTCAACGTCCTTTGCTAGGTGTAACTCATTCTGAGTCTTAGTCTTTTTATTTTGTCCCTACATGCTTGTGCTGTTCTTTCATACTCCTCAGCAATTTGTCCCTTTCCACTTTTTGTAGGGTTCCTTTTTGATTTTCAGCAGAGACATGACGAGTTTCTGCAGATAGTAGACACACTACATGATATACACACACCGTTACTGGTGACAGCTTCAATGAAGACCAAGATTTATGCGATTGAAGAATCATTCACACTACCTACTAATGAAACAAGTACCACAGATACCAAACAATGATAACCCTCTCCATAATCAACTGGCCAGTGGGTCCACTTTAGATCAGTGCATAGGAGATGTAAGAGCACCACTTCCCTTACAAACAGTAAGAATTTGTGATTTTTTAATATACTGTGGAACTTAACCAATACTAATCAGTAAGTGATGGATCAGCTTAGAAGACAGTAATCTTCATGTGAGGCTAACATGCTAACAGAGAAGAGCTTTTGAGAGCTGATAGGCCTATGCTTCTTTTCCACATACACTATTTATTGAATCATTCTGGCCGCAGATCTACCTTACTCAGCTGAATTTTTTTAGCTGCTTAGAAATGGAAATGGCAATCACTCTGAAAATGTTACTTTCCAAGTGCTTCTGTGTTCTCTGATGAAAAGCAGTGTTAGACCATTTTATAGCAACCCTCCTACAGTCAGGAAATCATAGCACTCACTAGGAATTTTTTGAGTAACAGATTTCTAAAAGAAGGCAAATTGGATTCCATTGTTGCTTTTTGAGTGCTAATTTTATATAAAGTGGGCAGATTTTAAAGTCAGCTCAGAATTACTCTAACTGTAGTAGTTGTAATCACATTATTTTGGTACTTGACTTTTGTTTTTTTGTGGTACACACTTTTTACTTTTGTGTTCCATTCATTTTCAGTGAGTGCAACCTGGCAGGATGACTCAGCAGAAAAAAAGCAGCATGAACAGCAGGAGCTTGTCTTTGTCAATATAAAGCAAAATTAAGTTACCTTTAGCAAACCAAATACGAACAACTCCCTAACTTTGGGCGCATCTGGAATAGGAGCCCCATATTCTCACAAGCATTCTCCTCCTCTTGTGTCTCTTTCAGCATCAACTTCCTGCCATAGGAAGCTACAACAATTTGCACTGTAATTATTGTGAACTTTACAAAATTGTCGTGGTCATGGGCAATGTTCCCTTTAAGCTGCGCAGCCACATGGCTCCCAGGGCTGCTTGGCACAGGGAATGCTGCTGGCCATATGCTGCAGTCCCTGCCCAGAGAGCAAGTCTGAGCTGGGAGTGTTTAAAACTCCCGCTCACAGTAAGCTCTCACTGAGCATGCACAGACTCTCTGCACATGCTCAGTGAGAGGTCCTCTGGCTGGACGAGTGGAGGGGACCAGGCTATGTCACTCCAGCAGTCAGGTAAGGGGGCCCTAAGCACCACCCCTTGCAACTCCCTGGAGTGAGGAAGGGGGGATGTCATGGACCGTCAGCGCTGGAGGCTGCTCTGCCTGCCTGCCCACCTGACCTCACTGCAGCGAGGTGGAGCAGCCAGCCCAGCCTATCTCCAGGTGGATGCACCTCCCTGGGGGTGGGGGGGGGCAATGTTGAGCTCTAGCATGCAGGGTCAAGGCCCTGGAGTGGCCAACTCCCAAAGAGTTTGGGCCGCTTTGCCTTCAGCACCCCCAGGCCATGGATCATGTCCATTCAGGCCGGGGGGGGGGGGCCAGGGACAAAGCGGCCCAAACTCTTTGGGAGTGGGCCACTCCAGGGTCCCAACCCTGCACGCTGGAGCTCAACGCCGACCCCCTCCACGCCCCAGGGAGGCGCAGCCAGTTGGGGGTAGGCTGGGCTGGTTGCTCTGCCCCCCCACCAGGATGCCGGGCAGGCAGGGGAGCTTGGGGGGAGACAGGATCGGGCTCGGGGGGGGGCACAACAAGCAACATATGTTGCTCAGCTGTGTTGGGCCCTTAAAGGGAACCTTGGGACTCATGGGTCTGAAGACCAGCTCTTTCTTTTCATCTCTGGACTTAGATCTTGATTCTCCAGTTGGATCCATATGGGCAGATCCATCTCCCCATGCAAAGCCCAGTAAACCACATTTTCCAGTGGGACTCCATGGAGACATAAAGGTCTGCCTGAGTGGCTCAAGGTACACGATTGATGTCTGCAATAAAAATGAACCTCAGTTATTTCAAGCATGTGTATTCTTTTTACAAATTAAATATAAACAAGAGATATGAAAGCAAAACAATACACTGTAAGTTACCTTGGGTAACAACGGCCACTCTCAATTAATGAATTAAAAGATTTGTATCAGGATTTAAGACAGAAAGAAAGCTAACTTGATACCACTTATTCACACCCAAACTGGGTTAAGATTTTACAGGTAAGCAGAAAAAGGCAATTGATAGACCGTATGTGGGAGATAAGATCTTGTTATTTCTCCCAAGGTAAAAGCAGTGGAACCAGCAAATATTTGAAACAGGATTTCCTAAGCATATCATGTGGCTGGAATATTTTTTTTTCTGCTTGTGATGTTAAAATGCTATGAAAGGGGCAAAGATCCAGGAAGAGAAACTATTGAATGACTCATAGGGAGGATGAAGGCAGACTAAAACATGAAGCAAAATATTAGTTAAGTTGCCTCTTTCAAAGAACAGTTAAGGATTTTTTAAAAAATGTTTTACCCCTGAAACTAACTTACAGAAGTAGTTATACACTGAGGAAACTGTGTATTTAAGTCCTGATCAAGCAAACACTAACATACTGCATAATTTTATTTCTACGAATTATTCCATTCTAAATAGGACTAATCTGCTAAGTAAAGTTATGCATATGCATAAATAGTTGCTTGCTTGGAGTATTAGTATGGACATCTTTGTGAAGAATGTGAAGGCTGTATGCAATTTTGATAATTTCCAAAGGGGCAGCTGTGTTAGTCTAGTCCAGAAAAAAACAAAAAACAAAAAAGCAAAACAAAACAAAACAAAACAAAAAAAAAAACCAAGGAGTTGTGTGGTACTTAAAGACAAACAGATTTATTTTTCGCATGAGCTCTCGTGGGAGGAAAATCCAACTTTGTCAGATGCTTCGAAGATGGGGGAACTTACAGAATGGAATGAAAATAAATGTAAGGGAGTGTAAAACATAGGATCAGGTCATACAGTAACAGCAAATCAGAGCAGTTGTTTAGGTTCAAAGCCTGAGAAAACTGAAGTCAAATTACCTGTTGTAATGGGAAAAGAACCCATAGTCTCCATTTAATCCTCTTTCACATAATTTAATTTGCATATTAATTCCAGTTCAGCTGTTTCTCTTTGAAGTCTTGATGTCCCATTGACATCTCTGAGTACAGTCATTAACCAATCATTTATCAAGTGATTAGAAAGATGGAAGTGCTTAGCAACTGTTTTGTTTTGTTTTGTTTTGTTTTTAACGAAGTTGTGTTGTGCTTCCCCCTGGTAATGGAGGTTATTATTAAAGTTTATTCATGTAGCTCTGTAAAATTAGGCTGCTTGGGAAACATTATCTTTATCTGCAGATAAAGATTTGTTCTTTGACCCCAGGAAGAGAGCACTACTACACCAACAGAAAACCACCAGTTTGAACTATTGTACTTCAGCTAGTATTTTGAAAGAAAAATTACTATTGTAACACTTTTGCCAGGGCGAGATGGCAGAACAAAGGCCAGGTTCTAGATCTAGGGCAGAGGTGGCCAAACTTATGGAACTCAAGAGCCACACAAGTTGATTATTAAACCTTTGAGAGCCACACTGAGGCATATAACCACATACTTTTACCTACTCCAAAATTACTAAGCTTAAAATTCATTGCACACTTCAATTTTATTGTCAAAACAGGGCAAATATTGATCCTACTAACGTCAAATTCTAATAATTACTTCAGGTTATGATGAAAACTAGGCCTATACAGTAAAATCTTAGCTGTCGCTAGATGTAAAATGCTACAGGCTACTAGTGAGTTTTTTAAAATCTGGACAGTAACTTGTCAATGCAGTACCTAAAAGCTCTCTCAGGTGCTGCCAGGAGCGTCACTGCCCCAAGGAGAGACCCAGGGCACAGGCACGGGCATGGGCCCCACCCCCCGTGGCCCCAATTCTCCATCCTGGGTCCGATCCAGCCTCAGGCTCCTGTTGCCCCCAGCCTGGCCCTGGATCCCTGGCTGAGGACCGGGAGGGGAGCTGGTGGCCTGGCCTGGAACTGGGCCAGGAGAGGCAGGCACCACCACCAGCAGCCAGGCCACGGATCTCCAGCCAGGGACAGGGCCAGGAGAGGCAGAGGCTTCCCTGGACACTCGGGGCACTGATGCTGGGACTCGGGGCACGTGCCCTGTGTGCCAGGCCCCAGCGACACTCCTGTGCTGATCTCTCAGTATTGCACAATGTTTCGATTTAACAAATTTCACTGTGGAATACAATGCTTCACAGCAGCAAGTTGTCCAAAAACTGAAAATAATCTACATTCAGTTTCAAACTTTTCTGCTTCGTATTTTCATTTCTTATTATTCCATGCCATGTTTAGGACTTGTAAAACACGATTTTATTTGAACAATGAGTAAACTGCATTAGGGCCTATGAGAAAATCTAAACATTCCACAGCCTGCACATTGACTCCCCCCTGCTCCCTTATCTGGCACTGGAGGAGAGCAGGGCCATGGCACATGCTGAGGCCCCCAGCATGACCCTGTTCTAAGCATGCTTGGAGCTGGGTCAGGCCAGGGCAGGAGTTTTAAAAACTCCCAGCCCGGCCTGGGGCATCTTCCTCCTGGCTGGTAGTCTCTGTCTTCTGGCGGGGTAGAGGCCATGGCCTGGCAGCATTCCCTGCATGGGGGTGCAACAATGTACCCCCGCACAATTTAGTGGCATGCTGGTAGGGGGCTGCCCCTGAGTTTCAGGGGGGCTGAGGCCCCCTGGGCCCCTCCCCAGCAAAACCACTGTCTCTGACCATGCCACCACTTCTCTGCTGTCCCTGACCGTGCTGCACTTCCCTGCTGGCTCCGACCATGCTGCATTCTCCCCATGTCTCTGACCATGCTAAGCTTCTCTGCCATCCCTGACCATGGCACCGCTTCCCTGCCAGCCCAGAGCATGCTGCCACTTCTCTGCTGTCCCTGACCATGCCGCACTTCTCCCTCTGTCTCCAACCATGCCGCTTTTCCCTGCCATCCCCAACCATGCCACTGCTGCTTCCCTGCCAGCCCCAACCATGTCATGCTTTCCCCATGTCTCTGACCATGTCACTGCTTCTCTGCTGTCCCTGACCATACCACACTTCTCCCCCCTGTCTCCAACCATGCCACCCTTCCCTGCCATGCTCTTCTAGAAGCCACACTGTTTCTTTTGAGAGCTGCATATGGCTCGTGAACTGCAGTTTGGCCACACCTGATCTAGGGGCTTCCAAATAATGTTACAACACCAACCGGCTTGAGCCCCCACCCAGTCTTCTGGGAGATCATGCACTATTCCCTGGGCACCCCAAAGGGATAATGCTTCCCCGCTCGCAAGCACAAGTCTGAGTGTACTATACAGAACTTTTAACAGTAAAAAAAAAAAAAAAAAAAAAAGAGAGAATGCAAAAGGCCCAATAACAAAAATCAGCACTGATCCAGAGAATCAGTGCAGAGCAGGTTCCCAACATGATCCCACACAGCATAACAGACCATGTGAACTCAATAGAAAAACTAGCACTGATTTGGGGAATCAGTGCAGAACACATTCCCAACATGATTCCACACAGCATAACAAAACATGAACTCAATAACAAAACCAGCACTGATCTGAAGAAGCAATGCAAAATGAGTTCCCAACAAACCCAGGGTATGTAGGGAATGTCTTTCACACCAGCTGTCTGCCAGCACCACCCACTGCTCACTCACTCCATCCATTTGCATTATCCCTTCACTCTGCCCGCTGTCCACCGGCTCTGGCCGCTGGTCACTCACACCATCCAGCCCTCCACTGGCCGATCTCACCATCTGCTGGCTCCTCCCACTGTCCACCAGCTCCACCTGCTGGTCACTCACGCTGTCCAGCCCTCCACTGACCGCTCTCACCATCCATTGGCTCCACCCACTGGCCACCAGCTCTGCCTGCCAGCTGCTTGCTTCATCCACTAGCTCTGCCCACTGTCCACTGGTTCCACCCGCTGGTCACTCTTGCTTTCCAGCTTTTGGCTGGCTGCTCTTCACAGCTCAGAGAGAAGGTCTCCCTTCTCAGTGATTTCAGCTCTTACACCCAGAATAGCTGCAAACAGCTTCTTCCATTAAAATAACAAAAGGAAGGCTTCACAAGAAGCCTGGTTACTGATCTATCCTTTTACCACAGGGTAGCAGGTAAGGCAATGATTTAAGCATAGCTCTTGTGGCAAACAGGCCCCTCTAATAGGCCAGCTAATTGTAGTCTCCTCTGGCATAGAGAGGCCTTTGGTACATCTACCCCTTCACAGAACAAACCAAAGTCCTTTCTTCTCCCCAAAAAAGAGCTACAATTCTCTTAGGTTTGGAGTGGAGAAATCTCTCCTGCTAACTTACTGGCTGGCTAACTTCCCTGTCCCTGTTCTCCTTACTGCTTCCAGAACAGGAAGGACTTTTAATAGGGCTGGAGTAACCCTTGTCTAGCTTTAACTGTGCCTAATTAGGCTGTGACCCCTTGTTTCCTGCTTGCAAGGAAAAAAGGACCTTTCTCATTCTAAGACTCGCATACCTACCCTCAAGCACTCTTTTATAGGCTTCTGGGCTGACTTTGTCACACTCTTAAAAAGCCTACCATACCACCCAACCCATTTCTCAACTTCCCCAGGTGGGGGGGGGCAGGAGGGATGGCCCCTCTTTCAAGTTCCTTTTTGCTAATGGTAACTTTTACCCTTAAACTAACCTAAACAGAGTTTGAACAAGCAAGAGAGTAGCATATTATAAAAGACAGCATTCATGTTTCTTTTCAGTAGAATTACAAATATTGACAGATTTGTGGTCAAATCAACCCATTACCCATATTGCCCTGAACCTATTGTGGGACTACGCTAATATGCTCTTTGTGCTCATGCAAATATAAATCCTATGCAGATTAGTTGCCCCCCCCCACCTTAGAAGCTGTTAGGCACAGTTTCTAGACCTGTCTTACACTATTAAATTAAAACAATGGAAAACTATCAAGTAAGACAAGGTAATAGGACTGGAGAGAAGAGACCATTATCCTGTGTTTAGGTAATATGCTTTGTATCAATCCTTAAGAAAAAGAAGTGCCAACAACAAGTATTTTTATGGCATGATTTTAATGATGGGTGTGAAAAAGTAGTAGCTGCTGGTAGGGAAGGGCCACAATAATTTCTTAATACGTAATCACTGCCTTACCTATGTACACTTTGCTTTCAAAAGAATGGCTAAACAACTGGATATGCCAGCTAGCTATATTGGTAAATTACTGGTACAGCAACTCTCATCTGTGAGCAAATACTACCTTAGTCTCTCTCCTCTTTGTCTTAATGAAATGGAAGAGTAAGACAAGACTAACAATTTTTAAATATAGTCTACATGCTGAAGAAATCAGCAGCAAAATGTATACATTACTTTTGGTTCTGGGACAGATAGGATACTGCCCTTCAACTAATGCAAATCCAGACTTAAACATCAAGTTCAGCACAGTTTCAAAGCAGTAAGTAAACACAATTTCAGGGATAAGTCTTTTAACAGTGTACAAAGCAATAGTTTTCTTTATATGCTTTGGATAAGGTTCTGTGGTGCAACTTCAGTTTTGGTTTTTTGATATCATAAAAGTAAGGAATAACCTATCCATGTGTAGTCATTTATAACTTTCCAAAGTGGGCATATAACACTACCAAATCAGAATGCATGATGGTGGAATTTTACACTCAAGGACTACACTTCAAATGCTCTGGTGCCACAAATGGCTACAGAAGGAAGAGGTCTCTCATTGCTGTGGGTAATCCACCTTCCTAGGCTGACAAAAGAACTTCTACACCAGTGGTTAGATTAACATATGTAAGACAGGCTTAGAAGCTGTGCCTAACAGCTTCTGAACTGACAGGGGGGAGCAACTAATCTGCATGGGTCCTGTATTAGCATGGATACAAACAGCACATTTTGCTGATTAGCATACTGGGTGCACTGGGGCGTAGTGGGTATTAGTATTTGGGGTTACTTTTCTCACAAATCTATCAATATCTATAATTCTACTAAAGCAAAATATAAAATACTGTCCTTGTATAAACTGCTACTCTCGGTTTGTTTCAAATCTGTCTGGGTTAGTTAAAGGGTAAAAGCTACCCTTACTCAGAGAAAGATTTGTAAAGAAAGGCCCCTGCATATTTTAGCATGAAAGAATGAAGAACAGAAGGGTGGATATAGGGTAATATTTTTTGTTTGTTTTGTTGTTCTTCTGGAAGTAGCTGTCACTAGTTGTTAAAAACTAAAAGAGCTGATGATCGCTGGGCTGGCAAAAGCAATGGGGTGAAGCTAGTGAATGATGAAAGCAGTGAGCTAGGTAATATAAGGGACCAAGGGTGATACCAGCAGGTGGTGGGTAGAGGCTGTAGTGAGCTGGGTGATGTGAGGATTGGAGGATGGTGCTGGTGGACAGTGTGTGGAGCCAGTGGATGGTGAGAGTGGTGGGCTGGGTGACATAAATGACTGGGTGTGGTGCTGGCAGACAGTAGGTGGAGCCAGTAGCAAGCTGGGTGCCACAAGGACTGGAGGGTGGTGCTGCATTGGTGGACAGTGGGTGGAGCCAGAGGATGGCAAGAGCAGCCAGCAGTGAGCTGGGCGACATAGGGGACTGGGGGGTAGTGCTGGTGGACAGCAGGATGAGTCAGAAGATGGTGAGAGTGGCCAGCGGTGAGCTGGGTGACACGAGTGACTGGAGGGTGGTGCTGGTGGACAGTGGGTGGAGCTGAGGAACTGGTTCTAGAGGATGGAGTAAGTGACCGGTAGATGGTTTCAGTGGACAGCTGGTGTAAAAGACACTCCCGATGCACCTTAGGGTTGGTTGGGAGCCTAGTTAGCATTGTTTCTCTAGATCAGTGCCAATTTTGCCATTAAGTTTGTATGTTCTGTTATGTGGTGTGGGCCATTGGGAACTTTGCTCTATACTAAGTTTCCTAGAGTAGTGCTGATCTCTGTTTTTTAGCCCTTTGCATTTTTGTTTTACTGCTATTAGAAGCTCTATTTACTATACTCAGACTCGTGATTGCGAGTGGGGAAGCTTTACCCTTTGGGGTGCCCAGGGAACAGTGCAGGATTCCCAGAGACCTGGGGGGGGGGCTTGAGCCAGTTGGTGGTACTGCAGCATTGGGAAACCCCTAGATGTAGAACCTGGCCCTTGTTCTGCCAGCCTGCCCTGGCAGAAGGGTTACACATAACTATGTCTCTCAGGCATGTGGATTTTTCATACTGCACAGCCACATAGCTATGCTGATATAAATTTAATGTAGTCTAGTCCTTACTCTTTGCTGGAATAAATTACTAGATGAGGAGCACAGCAGCAGAGAATCAAGGCGTATATCTTCTCTAGTTCACATTACTGAGTCTGTATCTAAAGCTGTAGCTCTGGAAGGTAGATACTATTGCAATTAAGGTGTTTTTTTTTTTTCATCACAGCAGTAAATCCACCACTTTGAGAAGCAACAGATGAGGCCTTGGCTGAAAAATGGTCAGCACACCCTCAGATTCAGTGAGGTCTGTAATAGCAGAATGATCAGACATGCTTCCTGGCAGCTGACAGAGCTTTCCAGTACAATAGAAACATTATTTTATAGATCCCCATATTCTTAGGCATGGTCTACATCTAAAAGTTATGTCAGCCTAACTACAGTGGTCAGGGGTATGAAATATTCACACACTTGAAAGACATAGTTAAACTGGGCTGAAGTATAGGCTCTTTTTGGTAAAAAGTATAGACACTGCTTGGTTGACAGACAGCTGCTTCCATCACCTCAGGCCTGGTCTAGACCAACACTTATGTTGGTAAAACTTTTGTTGCTCAGGGCTCTGAAAAAACAGCCCCGAGTGATGTACGTTTTCCCAGCATAAGTGCTCATGTAGCCACGTTAGGTCAACATAAAAGCTCTCCCACCAACATAACACAATCACTTATGCCAGCAAAACTTGTATCAGTCAGGCATGTTTTTTTCACAATGCATCTAGCTCAACACAACAGCTGCTTTAAATTGTGGTGGATACTGTTATGACATCAAATTGGATGAGGACCAATGAAATAGAAAATGGTCGTCTGATCCAATATAACTTATATCATCACAATTTACCCTCATGATAAGTAGCAAAATTACCTATATACTGCAGCTGTGTGGTGATTTGTACTACAGAACGTAGATTAGATCTGGGCCTTTAGACCTTTTTAATAATATTATTCACAGTCCCCTACATTTCTTCAGAGAAACTGTTCCATAGGACAGAACTGGTAAATCAGGTCTGTGCTTTACTTTAAATATAGAGGTCTTGCACCAGAAAAAAAAAAAAAGGCAAAGGCTCCTCACCATGCTGCTTGTTTAAAGAATACAAAAAGCAGCAGTGGGTCTGTTACGGTCCAGCAGAAAATCTTCATAATGGTTACTGTTCAGTGATGCTCACAATCTTCCCCTGGAGAATCAGGGGTGACCTGCCCATGAACCATTTCTGAGCTGTTGGCCTAGGTTCCTGGGCATCATGCCTAAAGATAGCACCAGCCCTGTTTATGTTTTTCAGATTGGCAGGTGTGGGGAGTAGTATTAGCTCATCTGCTTCTGTATCTTGTTTTTCCTGAGGCCTGAAGGAACCGGTTCAGCTGGTCTGAGCATGTGAAGAGAAGGGGGGGCCTGCACACCCCCTCTTCCCTGTGCAAATGCTATATCTTAGCAACAGTCCCTACGGCTGATTGGACTTCGCCACAGGACCAAGGACCAGACTGCCTTGGTGACCTAGGACCACGGTGCCTTGGAAACCTCTGTGGGATCGTCCGCAGCCATATAAGGGGGCTTTGGTTGCTGAAGGGACATGAGCTATCGCCACTGTAATTTTTTAATATTTGTTGCTTGTTGGAGCCAAACACCATAGCTTCAATAAACATATTATCCAGCTGGTGTCATGGACTGTGTCTGGTGAATCCTCACAAACCTACCCCTTTTGGGTAACAGGGTCAGTCACCCATGCTGAGATTCTGGGTCCAGCCTACCCTCAACTGATAATATGTGAGAGGGGAAGGGAAGATATTATGCGTATGTCTACGCTTGCAAGTTAGTTTGAATTAATGAGGCTTAATTCAAACTTAGTACCTGTCTGCATGAGGCTTTCATTAATTTGAACTAAGAGATTCCTTAATTTAAACTAATGAAAGCTTAGTTCAAACTAGTAAGACCTGTCAATTAGGTCAAACTACACCCTTAGTTCTATCATTAGTTCAAACTAAGGAAAATGTAGACAAGGATTAACCTTTAGTTTGAACTTCATAAATTCTAACTAAGGGCAGTTAGTTCAAATTAACAAAGTGGACTAATTCAAAGTAACGTTAGTTCAAATTAGTCCACATTGTTAATTCAAACTAATAAGTTCAAGTTTAGTTCAAACTAACCTCGAACTTATTAGCTTGAATTAACAAATTAGAACTAAGTTTTCCTAGTGTAGACATAGTCTATGAGTTTATAACTGTATTTTTGATGAATGATTTTACCATGTCCTTGTTTTATTTGCTGGCTTCTCCATCTCACTGAGACCATGAAAAAGGGCACTGCCAGGCTTTGGGCCACTGCTGAATTGTTCACCACCCAGGAAATGATGATGTCTGGAAACAGTGTGCTGGCTCCCGCTCCCTACAGTTCTTAGCTTTTGGTGAGTTGCAGTTCTAATCCAATGTGGCTTATGAGGGGTGTGTTACTCTGAGGAAATTTTTCTTTCTGGAGCTTCATAATTCCTAGCTCATGAAGGTCCATTGGCATGGTTTCATTTATATGTTTGTTTGTTTTTCATCTCTGGAGAGGACAATATTACATTCAGTGCCTGGAAGCAACTTATTAGAAATATGGATCAGAGGTTAGAGTCTTCCCCCGCTCCCCGCAAGACTCAGTCAGCTGGAGACTTCTCTAGAAAAGATAGTTGGAAGTAATTTGTCATTGTTGTTAACACGATTTAACCTGGAATTAAATAGTTGCAAAGTATTGCCTATTACAGAGACTGACCCAAATCTGAGTGAGGTCAATGGAAACACTTTCATTGACAACAACTCAGCTTCGAATCAGATGTTAAACTAGTGCAGAACCATGTCACAGGTTGGACACCCTCAAAACTAAATCTTGGGTTTCCAGTCTTCAAATAATAGACTGGAGGAAGGCTGCAGAGAGAGGCAAGCATCTAATCACTTTACCAGAACTGTTAGATGAATTGTTGTATGAAGAATTCAGTATGGGTGGCTGACTGGTGACCCTTGCCCACACACTCAGGTGTAGCTGACTGCCATATTTGGGGTCAGGAAGTAATTTTCCACCAGGGCAGCTTAGCACAAGTCCGGGGAGGGTGGGGAGTGCCTTCTTCTGCATGGGGCACAGGCCTCTTGCTAGTGTAATCTCTGTACCTTGAAATCTTTAAATCATGATTTGAGGACTTCAGTAACTCTCCTAGGATATGGGTCAGTTACAGGAGTGGGCAGATGAGTGTCTGTGGCCTGTGCAATGCAGGAGGTCAGACTAGATTTTCATATTGGTCTATACAAAAGGTATTTCAATTGTCTCCCTCGCCAACCCTCTTGAGATGAAATGGCATGGAAAGTCAGGAGATGCCTATTACCTTCCTCACATTTTTATTTTTCTTGAGAATAGTTTTGTTTCTATCAGGATGGATAGGTATTTGCTTCCTGATGTGGCTCAGTAGACAATTGCATATACTGAAATTTAAATATTACACATGGGAACCTTCGTATCATAGTAGATCCCTACTGACAGCCATTTGTTTTCTGCATAGCACAGAAAACCTCTGGAGAAGGCCAGTTCTCAGGTTTGTAGCCTGAAAGATCAGTTTAATAAAACAGGTGTGTGATTTGCTTTTATTATTATTTTATTCCAGTGAAATGGCATTTATGGAATTATTATCCGATTACAGAGTGGTCTGTTATTTTGTACTAGCAAATTGCTTGTATGATTACCTAAATATTTTGTTGGTTTTGAGTCTACAAAACCTCCCTGATATTTAAATTAATCTAGATAGAGACAGTGTATTGGATGACAATCAGTGCTGAATAGCCTATCTGGGCTATGGAATGAATTAAATGTTTTCTTAATATAAGGGGATTTTATGGGTCACTAGACCCCTACAGGCACCTAGTCATGAACAGGAACCCTCACCTGGTGTCCCTTAGCGACAGTGGGTTTCAACAACCTCAGTCTTCAGCTGCGAATTGATGGCACCTGCACCAGGCTGCTTACAGTACTCTGTCTTGCCCCACTCATGTTGTTTTGACTGTCACTGGCCCAGTACTTACCCCTATGACTAGCCTGATACCTCATACATACACTCTTCTGCCACATCCCCAATGGATGAACCAATTATCAGGCTATGTCCACACATAGGCAGTTAAATTGATTTAACCAAGGGTAAATCATGCCTGACCAATCTCATCTCCTTCTATGATCAGATGACTGGTTTTCTGGATGCAGGAAGAACCATTGATGTCATATACCTTGATTTTAGCAAGGCTTTTGATACAGTTTCCCACAGCATTCTCATTGGCAAATTAAGGAAGTATGGATTGGATAGGTGGACTATAAGGTGGATAGAAAACTGGCTAGATCAACGGTTTCAGCGTGTAGGAATCAATGGTTCCATGTCTAGCTGGCAGCCAGTCATGAGTGGTGTGCCCCAGGGGTCGGTCCTGGGGCTGGTTCTGTTCAACATTTTCATCAATGGTCTGGATGATGGAATAGACTGCACTCTCAGTAAGTTTGCAGATGACACCAAGCTGGGGGGAACCAGTAGACATGTTGGAGGGCAAGGACAGGATTCAGGGAGACCTAGATAAATTGGAACAGTGGGTCAATAGAAATCTTATGAGCTTCAATAAGGACAAGTGTAAAATCCTGCATGTGGGACGAAAAAACCCCATGCACCGCTACAGGCTGGGAAACATTCAGCTAAGTAGCAGCAGTGTAGAAAAGGACCTGGGAGTCATGGTGGATGGGAAGCCAGATATGAGTCAGCAGTGTGCTCTTGCTGCCAAAAAGGCCAATGGCATACTGGGCTGCATCAAAAGAAGTATTACCAGCAGCTCAAGGGATGTGATCATTCCCCTCTATTCTGCACTGGTGAGGCCACATCTAGAATACTGTGTTCAGTTTTGGGCTCCCCACTACAAAAAGGACAGGGACATGCTAGAGAGAGTTCAGAAGAGGGCAACCAAAATGATTAAAGGGCTAGAGCACAAGCCCTATGAGGACAGACTGAAAGCATTAGGCTTATTTAGTCTGCAGAAGAGAAGATTGAGGGGGGATTTGATAGCAACCTTCAACTACTTGAAGGGATGCTCTAAGGAAGATGGAGCTCGACTGTTCTTGGTAATAACAGAGGACAGAACGAGGAGCAATGGTCTCAAGTTGCGGTTAGGGAGGTCGAGGCTGGATGTTATAAAAAACTTTACTAGGCGAGTGGTGAAGCCTTGGAATGAGCTGCCAAGGGAGGTGGTGGAGTCTCCATCTTTGGAGGTGTTTAAGGCCCAGCTGGACAAAACCATGACTGGGATGGTTTAGTGGGAGTGGTCCTGCCTCTGGCAGGGGGTTGGACTAGATGACCTATGAGGTCCCTTCCAACCCTATGATTCTATGAACTTGAAGCAATCTAATTGAATCACTATAAAAACCATTAAATCAATACAAGTTAAATTGATTTAACACGTCTACACCAAAAACCCCATATCGAACTAGCATGTCTGGGGACAGGACTTGCTAGTTCGATTTAGGAGATGGGTACCCTGGAAGGTGTGACAACATGGCCCCCTGGCAGGGCCATCTTGCTGCCAAGTCCCCTGCCTGCCTCTCTCCAGGAGAGCCAGTGGCAGGAGAAAAACATCCTCCACTGGCTCTAGGCCTTTAGGGGAGGAGGGGCAAGACATCCCCCCAGACTGGCTGCAGTCTTGGGCTCAGCTAGTCTTGGGGGAGAAGGGACTCCCAAGCCCAGCTTCCCAACAGCAAGCCGGGTGGCGGGGGAAAAGACCCCCATGCACCCAGCTCCAGGTGCGCTCGCTGGGTGGCAGAGGAAGGGAACCCCACACGCTCAGCTTTCCCACACTGGCCAGGCTCCAGGGAAAGGGAGGTGGCAGGGAAGGGACCCCACAAGCTTGGCTTCTCCAGCCTTAGCCGGGCATCGGCGGGGGAAGTAACCCTGCACTCCTAGCAAGCAAGCTGGGTGGCAAGGAAGGGGACCCGTGCACCCAGCACTCCCACCAGTGTCTGGGTGAGGGGGAGAAGAAACCCCCATGCACGGCTGCAGTGCACTTGCCAGTACCAGTGAAGGGACCCCCGGGCTGGCTGGAGTCATGCTAGCCAGGCTGTTGGGAATGCACTCCTGGCTCCTGGAGTGCTTACAGGGTGGTGGGAGAGAGGGAACCCCCCAGGCAAGCTTCTTCAGCACTCGCCAGGCACAGGGGTCCCCTCTCCCCCGCCGCCTGACGAGCATGCCGAGAGCCAGGGGTGCACTCCCCACAGTCCGGCTAGCGTGGCTCTGGCTGGTCCCAGGATCCCTTATCCCCAGGCCGGCAAGCACGCCTGCAGCCTGGTGCAGGGGTGTCTTCTCCCCACCACCGGGTCAGCACCAGGGTCTCTTCCCCACCTCCCAGCTGGCAGTGGGGTAGCCAGCACAGGGGTCCCTTCCACCTCCTCCACCCCGCTGGGCAAGGTTCTGAAACCTGGTCCTTCCTTCCTTCCAGGGTGCCATGCACCCTGGGAAGGTCAAATAGTGTTAAATCAAAACAACCGTTATATTAAATAACATGTCCATACAATGTTATATCAATATAAGGATTTTGATTGAACCTTGTTTAGTTTTCAACCCAGGTTTTACTGAATCACTCTAACTTTCCTTGTTTCAAAATCATGGAGCTCATCATTTCAAAACAAGAAAATTAAGTGTGGAGACCTAACAGTTTTTAAATCAAAATAACCAGCATTATTTCAATTTAAAACCTAGGTGTGGACATAGACTCAAGGTCCACTTTATTTACAAGGGAAAATACAGAGAGGGGAAGATGAATTTGGAGCAGGTGCATCAGTAGCACCATACAATCCTCAAGCAGAATTAAACCCCCAAATGGATTTTCCTGAATTCACGTGATCAGTTTATTCCACATCAGTGTCCTGTGAAGGAACCCACATACCTTGATGAAATGTTGCAAGCCTGAACCTGCTTGTGCGCAGTAAGGGGGTGACAGTGGCATTCCCCCAGGCTTCTAACCTTGCTGTGGCAGCTGGAGGCATGAC
Organism: Podocnemis expansa; assembly: GCA_007922195.1. Taxonomy (NCBI): domain Eukaryota; kingdom Metazoa; phylum Chordata; order Testudines; family Podocnemididae; genus Podocnemis; species Podocnemis expansa. The sequence goes on along the minus strand of ML681989.1, from coordinate 17,410,008 downwards.
TCACAATGGAAAATGTCTCCACAATACACCGGGACTCCTCAGCATTTCTAAGTCCTGTGCTTCCTCCCAAGGTAGTTTAACAAACCCCTTTTAGGACAATAAAGGCAACTCCCCAGGCAGGGAAGAACAGTCAGGAGATCACCTATATTCCCTCAGACAGAGCTGTCTTCCTCTCACCCCCCCCTTCCAGTTGATTAAGTCAGCCTTCCATCCCGTTTGGTTTGACCAATCACAAGGCTTCTTTTATTGGTGAGGTGATCACATAGCAGTCTTCCCCATCTCTCATCTACCATGGATCCTTTTTTGTCAGGCTCATTAACTTGTGTTACAGTTCTCCTGTTGCATTAATGGATGTCCCATTTCCCATATATTGCCTTTGCAGGATATTCCTTTCTGTGTGATTTATTAGATCAGCATTGGTCCTGGTGAATATAGCATTCGTAAATCAATGACATATTTTAAAAATGATAAATAAAACAATAAAAATAAGTAAAGGGTCAGCTAGAATATTGGTTTCTTACTGGATCCTGATCCTCAGGTCTGATATGGCCGCCTTGTGCTGCTGCTGGTGGAAGGCTAGCTGAGGATTCCTACAAACACAGGGGAATCCTCAGGCTACATACAGCTTGTGTGGGAATGTGGCAGAGAGCATGGCCAATGGCTGCAGCGTCAGCAATTTTGGGGAGACCTAGCAGACATTGACAACTCAGACCAGTACTGAAGCTGTGCTAAAGATTAGCTATCTTGCGGTCATCCACAGCTTCATGGATAAAGAGATAAAAACCACATTTACCATTCTTCCTAGGCCCTTCACCAAGCATATTTTGGCTGGATCTGTGGACTGGCCCCTCTTGAACTTTTACCACAGCAAGATAAACACGTGGGTAATAAAATGCCATGAGGCCACACAACTCTTTGTTTTTCTTAAAATAGTCTCTCTTTCCTAATAGGCTAGCTAAGTTGCCTTAGAGCTCCCCAATAGGGGGAGAATTCCAAAGAGCTGCTTAAAGACAGCACCCCTGATCATTAGTTACAAGCTATGAAAAGCACAGCAAAGCAGAGCTTCTCATTTGGTGCACAGATAAAGCAAGTGTGTGTTTCTATACTGTCCGAATTAGATTAATAGTAGAGCTCAAGCTCTTCACTGTATCTAGTGGAAAGGTGGTATTTCTATCTGGCCTCTTCGTCTTTCCCGGAAACAGACCTACTAGATAGAATGGGATAGTTGAGGATTGAGCAAGGAGCCAACTAGAGAATTCCTGGGCTTCCACTGTTTATTTATAGAACACCACACACACACACGCATGCACGTGCACGCCCCAGTTCAACACTCTGTATGCCTATTCCTAAAATGAAAACGCACCATGCAATACAGAGAGTGGCTCATGCAAGTGGAAATTAGCTTGCACATGCTAGTATTACATAAACAGACAACTCCCAGTGTAAGATAATCCTTCAGAACAAGAAAGTCTGCATGCCAGTCTCAGACTGTGGCTTTTCACCTTTAATATTATATTTACTATTCCTAGCTTTAGAATTCCTGGCTGATACTTCCTCTCCCACAGCTGTGATACTCCCCTCACCCCCTCCCAACCTCTTCACTTTCATATAGAACATCATTCCAGTCAAAGGCAAGGCTGTTTCATCATCTATCATTGTAAAGGTTTCTACACATTATAAGTAGGTTTGTAAAGATTTGATATTTTTGGAAACTGCTGGTTGATCATTGTGTTCTCCCTTTACACACACATATTAACACTTATTGTTAAACTATAACAAGAAACAAAGTTTGCAAAGGTGCTGTGCTCTGGCAAATAGAGGTTGCTCTGCTCTATATTGTTGTTAAACTAATTTGTTCGTTCCAAATACTGAAGAAATGCTCTGACTTTTCCTTCCCCTGTGCACCCTCATGGGCAAAATGCTTTCAACTACGTATTAATGTTAGCAACGAAAAAATATATAATATGATTTTTATACATTAAGGAATAGAGAGCTTGAGGTCAATAATCAACAGCCACAACAACATTAAAGTGCAGTCATCTTTAAAACACAGCAATGTTTGCTTTTAAAATATAAAATTAAGCCTCAAAATATCTATAAGCAAATATGCTATTAAAAATGTCCATGTGTCCAAATGTATTTATCTGACAGATGCTCTCTTTGTAGATTATACATTTCTGTGTGAGTTTTCATCTTAGATCTACTGTTTAAAAGCAACTATTTTTTTAGTCAAGTTCAGTTTTAAATAATATGGGAGAAGAAGAGAAAATATGTCACCAGTAAGGTAGTCAGCAGCTTTCAACACTTCCTTTTTTTTTTCCTCCCAGCTCTTAACAAGTGTGTGCCCAAAATGAGCTATGTATTTCTTTAGATACATAAAACAACATGCAGTGCCTACCTGAAAACTCTGTGTCCATCTGATAAATACTTAAAAGTGCAATTCAAAAAAAAAGGAACAGCAATTCTTTGTATTGTTACAAAATAACCAAGCAGCATTAACATTACACAAGTTTTATTACTTTCCTAAAATTGTCCCAGCCATTAACTTATGTCCCAGATGCAAGATCACTTACCTTTAACATGGACCAAAAGAAAACCCAGGGCCCAAAACAGGATTGTTCTCAGCCTCACCATGGCCTTATTTGCAGTTCACCTGCTGCTGCGTCTCCAAACACTAACAGTGACAAGTGTTGTAACTAAAATGCCACAAATGTTTCTGTTGATTTTTCAAGAAGTTGGCCAGATTAGAGAAATCTATTCATACTACCACACTCAAAGACGGATGGCTCAGTGGAAAGAGAGAAGCTCTTAACAACACACTCACTTCCAAAGCCTCCAGCCCGAGTGGAAGAGCTGTGAATAATATTATAAACATGGGTCATATACATACATGACATCTCCTCCCCACCAAGAAACCTGTCAACTCAGGCAGACAGCTAATGAGAAGGCAAGGCAACTAACCAATGAGGAGATAGGAATATGGCATTGTCAAACCACTTCCCTCCCCAGGGCCAAGACACCCGGTTTTCAAAGCTTGCCTTTACTAAACTCCAGACGCATGGGGTGTGGTGTCTCTGCGACTCACTGAAGAAGAGAAACTTCCCATATGGCATCCCTAGCAAACTATATTATTCTTTCAATAGGCATAAGAGCTATTTTTATGCACACTTTTTGGATGCCAAGCAATAACTAGGACATCTTGTCAGATTTCTAACCTATGACTCAATAGTTAGAAAGAAAATGCGAAACAAAGCACCCAAATTGCACACAGCACATGTAACAGCTGTCACAACTTGCCTTTGCTTCATTTACTGGGAGCTTTAGCTGTTGCAAAATAAGCCACCCCCTCTGTTTTAATTTAATTCAAAAGAACCATGAACCCTTTTTAATTCACATTGATGCCTGGCAGAGCACCATTGCAAAATGTTTGAATTTTATGAATTATTTGAGTGCTGCTGTTCAAAAAAGAATAAACATTAATTTGGAAAAAATCTGATCAACTCTGCTGGAGAGTAAATAAAGTAACAGGAAAGCAGGAGCATAGGGACCACCTTAGAGCTTGATGTAAGAAGACTGCCTGACGGAAGGCTGTCTCTATCAACCCTTGAACTTGTATAACCCTCCCATCTTCCAACTCCAAACTAGGCAGAGTAATGTTACGTCACAAGAAAATAACCACTGTGAAAGAGATATTTTTGTGAAGAGGATGGGAGGGTCCAGGGTGAGAAGGGTGCTCTAACAGTGGGGAAAAAAATGGCTCCCAAAATAACTGCAAATTAAGGCAAAATGTAAGTAAAAAGTATTGATGTCTGAAGCTAAATGAATACTGGGGAATGGCTGTGAAATATAGGCACTAAAAACTGATCTATATATCCAAGTTCTGGTGAGCAGAGAGACTTTGCTGATTTAGAAGACAAAGTCACTATGCTAGAAGCTGGAGTAGGAGGGACTACAGATGGAAGGAAGGGACAGAGTAGCAGTGTTGTGTGAGAGCGCTGGAGGAGAAGAAAATGAGAGACAAGAAGCAACACCCCAATCCAGACCGGTGTCTGAAAGTAGTGAAAGAGGAGACCTACTTTGGTGCATGCAAATCTTGCTTAAGAATTTTTAAGACTGAAGCCTACAGAAGAGGGGAAGGCAGGTAGTGCAAAACACAAAGCTATCAGGCTACTAACACATTCACAAGTGAAACCCTACCTCTGTGAACTCAGCAGTAGTTTTGCCAGTGAATGCAGCATGGCCAGGTTTTTCACTCCATAGCTTTAACTGTGAACCTTTAACCACAGCCACCAAAAATATGTGATTATGGAAAGGGCTACAGAGGAGAGAGAATTTGCACTCCAATAACACAAATTTTGTTTTCTTTTTAGACCTCTCTGCTGACTTAGGAAAAAAAACAAGGAAAGAGGGGGATATTACATTTATAAGATTAGAAATTCACTATACATGGATTTCCATTTAAATTCACATTCAGCTTTCAGATTCATGAAGAGTGAGATATGACCCATAGCCTCTTGTTCTTCAAATACCTCTCAAATATTACTGTGTATTTGTTCCATTAGTATTTGCAACTACATTTGGTGACCTTAATATTTAATATACTCAGAGGACCATCCAGAACTGCAGATGTCAGGAGGGATCCCTAAAGTGAGTTTCAAAAGCTTTTTTATTATTTCATTGCCATTTCAGTTACTCATAGGACCACAGGGCCCCTAGAAAATAAGTTAGGGCAGTATTACTGGTCAGCAAAAATCCAATTGCTTGTGTTGCAAATGTACCAGTAATTAATATTTCCTGTGACAGTTTCAATTAGATCTTTTCTTCCTGTCCTCAGACTTCTGTGGTGATGTTGTGCACAATGGCTCTATTTCAAAATTGCTGAGCACTCAACAACCCATTGAAATCAGTGGCTGCTTCTGGTGCCTACACCTTTGGGGGAAAAAAAACACAAAAACAAAACAGGCTACAGTAGTTGTTGTGATCACATTCCACTCATGAAAGGATTAAGTTCAAATAGTACATGAAGTCTAGAATTACAAGTCAAAGAAATTGCAAATAGTAACATACGTAGTACATTGCTGTGATCTGAGCCTGGGAAGAAGAAATAAAAGTTTTGGGGACTGAACTGCACAAATAAAAGGCAAGTTGTATTCAGTAGGAATTTACATTATTAGAACACTGGTGTTGCTGGGGTAGAAGACATGAAAATTGTCATCATCACTATTTTTGCTAAGACAGCTTAAATGGTTGGGGCTGATAAGACTGAAATATAGAGGCTGAGAAAGTTCCTGACATTTACGTTTAAGCGACGGAAGAAATCTTTTCTTATAGCCTCCTCCTTTTGTTGAAATATGACTCAAGAGGGAATCATCAGACTTTTGAAGACCTCTCTTCAAACTAATGCATGTGTATGTGCAGGTGTGTTAAACCTGATTTCAATAAGGAAAGTGTTGACATTCTGAAAGTAACTGAGAATTTAGTGCAGCTGAATCATAGAAACTCTTAGCCAAGGGCAGGGCAATTCACTGAGGCTTTCTAGCTTTACTTCACGATAGCTTTTTTCCTGGTGAGTCTTCTCCTTATGTGTGATAGCTTCCCTCACTTTGTGTAGGGACAAACTTTCTTTTGGCATGTGAAGAAATTATTACAGATCCACATGTCTAATGAACAAAAAACACCAACATGACATTTGGCTTGGCAAGTACTAATTCCACTTTTGCTACTGTAATCCTTCTGCCAGGGTGAGCTGGCAGAACAAGGGCCTGGATCTATGTCTAGGGGTTTCCAAGGAATGTACAGCACCAGATGGCTTGAGCCCCCACCCAGTTTCCTGGGAAATCATACCCTATTCCCTGGGCCCTCCAAAGGGGTAAGGCTTCCCCACTCACAAGCACAAGTCTGAGTGTAGTGTACAGAACTTTTAATAATAGTAAAACAGCATGTAAAACCCAATAGCAGAAATCAGCACCAATCTGGAGAATCAGTGCAGAACAAGGTTCCCAACATAATCCCATACAGCAAAGCAACATATAAACCAATTAGCAAAACAAGCACTGATCTGGAGAATTAGTGCAAAACAGGCTTCCCAACAAACCCCAGAGTATGTAGGGACTGTCTTTCACGCCAGCTGCTCGCTGGCTCCACCTGCTGGTCACTCATGCTCTGCTCTCACCATCCACTGGTTCTGCCCACTGTCTGCCAGCTCCACCCACTGGTCACTCCATCTGCTGCTCCTCTTCAGTGATTTTCCTTTTATCAGTGCTTTCAGCTCAGAGACTGTCTCCTCAGTGACTTCAGCTCTTAAACCAGGGGTCTCAAACTCATGAGGGCTGCATGAGGACTAGTATATAAGCCGAAGGGCTGCACCACTGAAATCTTTTCATACAACAATATTGCAAATATCAGTAACAATCATGTCATCACAGGCTCCATGAAATAGCTTTAAGGGCCACATGTTTGAGATCCCTGTTTTAAACCTTACGTATCTGCCAACAGCTTCTCCCTTTAAAATAACAAAAGAAAGGCTTCCAAGAAAGCCTGGCCAGATTTATCATTTGACAGTGGGGGCAGGGGGCAAGGCATCACCTCAAGCATTATCTCCAGACTAAGACAATGCAACTCCCCCCCCACCCCCCCAATCTTCACTCTTCCAGGCTGAAACAGGCAGGGCCTTTCTTGCAGGTTTCTTTTTTGCTAAGCATAGCTTTTACCCTCTAACTAATCCAAACCGATTGGAACAATCAAGAGAGTAGCAAAGCGCAAAAGACAGTATTTCATATTTCCCTTCAGTAGAATTAGATATTGACAGATTTGTGATCAAATAAACCCAAATACTATTACCCACATTGCCCTGCACCCATAGTGCGACTATGCTAATATATGTTCTTTGTGCTCATGCAAATACAAAACCGATGCAGATTAGTTGCCCCCCTACCCGCACATGCTGTTAGGCACAGCTTCTAAGCCTGCTTTACACTACTAATGCATTCAGCATGCTTGGGTAGATTGCTTTGGGCAAGGCCCTCCTAAGTATTTAGGCACCAAAGACTCACTGAAAGCAATGAGAGTAAGGCATCTAAATTTCTTTCACAATCTGGGCCTTTGTCTTCAGTTGCACCTCTGTAAATTGTGGATAATAGCATGTGCCTATCTTGCAGAAGGATTTATCAGTTAATATAGAAAGGCATCACAAACATGCTAAGAATTCTAATTTGAAAAAAGAATTAAAAACACAATCATTTTTCTTGTTGAAATTAGCCCAAAAGCAGATGCTGGAGAAATAGGAGACTAAAAGTAGACTTTCTATAAATCTTGTTTTCTAACTCAACAACCAAAGTGCATGTACACGTGGTATACATTGTGGCCCACCTCACTTTTGTCCATTCCATCTTTTCTTGATAAAATTTTGATATGGTTCCCGCATTTCATTGAAATCTCACTTTGTTGTTCTTCATGCTATATCCACTATTTTGTCAACGAGTGTTTGTTAAATCTGAGATCATGGACTAACACCTAAGTTACAAATTAAAGGGATTAAAAGGCATGACAGCATCTTGCAGCATTCTCTTAATTTGTCGCACCAGTTTATTCATGTGCTCACTCACAGATGGTAATACTAGCTACAGTACCTTGACTGTACATATTTTCAGTTTAAAGACAAGTTGACCTTTTGTATATTTCAGGCCATTAACTTTCACTTGGTTATCTTTATGTCCAGTCTGCCCTTGGTTAAACCACATCTTCCAGAAAAGCATCTAGTCTTGATATGAAGATAAACAGATGGAGAATTCATCACTTAACTTTGGTAGTTTGTTGCACCTTCCTCATGAAAAAAAAAAAAAAAGTGCCTTACTTCTAATTTGAAGTTCTATAGCGTCAGCTTCCAGCCATTGGTTCATGAGATCATTCTCTATTTGATCTTTAGTACCTGAGATTCTCTCCCAATGAAGATACTTATACATAATCATATCACCTCTCAACTTTCTTCTTGATAAAACTAAACTGACTGATCTCTTTAAATTTTTTACCATAATCCATATTTTATGCCCCTTCCCATTATTCAACATCCTGCTGCCCATTACAGTGCTCTTATTCTGTAAGGCCTGCCTTTATTGATTTCTAGATGCAGAATGGGGGGTCAGCAACACACTGCTTCAGGGGGTGCCCGACCAGCCATGCTGCAGCCCCTAGCACTGTGGCAGGGGGACAGCCAGCTGGGGTTGGAGGCCACGCTGCCTTCCCTCTGCTCTCAACACAGAGCGGAGTCCCCAGCTGCCCCGCCTACCCCTCCCCAGGGGGCTGAGAGTGACCACATAGAGCTACTACTTTTGGCAGTGGAGCCCTGTGGTCCCAGGCCAGCATTGCTCAACTGCTTCACCCCAAGCCCTGGACTGGGCCTATTCAGACCGGGGCGAAATGGCTGAACATGAGTTGGGGGCCTTGCCACCAAAAGCGACACCTCCGTGTGGCTGCTCTCCACCTCCTGGGGAGCGGCAGCTGGGAGCGCTGCTCCACACAGGCAGTGGAGAGGAAGGAGAACAGGCAGCTTCTGGTCCCAGCCACCTGCCTCTGCTTGCAGCACCAGGGGCCACAGCACGACTGTCTGGCCACCTCTGGCCCATGGGGTGAGAAGGCGAGGCTGGCCCAGGCAGTTGCAGCCAGGCTGGGGTTTTCAAATCTCCCACCCCCACCTTCCCAGCACGTGGGCCAGAGGCGGCCAGGCTGCAGCGGGAGACAGGCAGCTGGGACCAGAAGCTGCCCATGCTGCTCTGCTGCCTGCACGGAGCAGCGCTTTCAGCTGCCCTCACTGGCCACCCCCCTCCCCCAAGAAGGTGGAGAGTGGCTGGTGCAGAGCAGGGGCCCTGGAGCAGGCCCTTCACCTCTGGACACCCCAGTGCAGACCAGAGGCCACCTCACCCCCAGGTCCTGGAGCTGGCCCGTTCAGTGCTGGGGGGTCCAGGAGGAGAGCAGTCTGAACTCTGTTGAGCAGGCCACTCCAGCATCGGGAGCAGTTAGCCAGGTAAGGGGAAGGGACCTAGAGGTCAGGGACAGGAGCTGCCCAGGAAAGGGCAATACGGGCTCATGGTTTGGGAGCCAGTGGGCAGCAAGAAAGGTTCTCAGGGAGGACGGGAGGTTGGCAAGCAGGCAGAGGAAGGGCAGGCAGGTCAGGGAGCTGGCAGGCAGCGAAGAAGCCCAGGTGTTGGGGACTCTGGGAGCCAGTGAGCAATGGAGAATGGTTTTGGTGAGAGATCTTAACACTGATTTGTGTTTTGGAAGAGGGAGGGTGGTAGGCAGCCTCTAGACCAGGGAGAGAGGGGAAGATTCAGCTATGTTGGGGCAGGGGTGCAACAGTAGGGCTGCGGGAGAGGGGCAGAGTGGCACATCTATATGCGGCTCTCAGGATATTTGGGGTGGGAAATGGCTTTCTTGGGTTGCCAACCCCTGATCTAGCACTATTTGGCTTTATTCTGAACATATTTGTTTAAATGGGCTCAAATTACCAAGAAATCTTATTGATTCTGTATGACTGCTCACTTATTATATACTATTCCACCAGTCTGTCTCATCCACAAATTTTTGGTCTGCAGTGTTCTCTTTACTTTCAGACCAGTGATGAAAATGGTGAATAGCATCAGGCCTAATACCACTCCCTGTGGAATCCTCCCTATGAGTATCTTCATTTAGGGATGTTTCCCCCTTGACTACCTTTTGAAATCCATCAGTTTGCCAGTTCTTCATCCATTTAACAGATATTTATGTGCAATTAATTTTCTAAAATCAGTATGTCATTTGGTGCCAAGTCAACCACCTTGCAAAGATTTAAGTATATTACACACACTTACCTTTATCAACTGCACCTGCAGCCTCAAAGAATGAAGTCAGGCTTGTGGGACAAGACCAATTTCCATAAAACCATGTGGACTGGTACTAATTATATTCCTATTCTTTTCTTTACCAGCTGAATCCTTCAGCTCTGGGAAATTAGCCCTTTTGAACCACTGAGTAAATACATCACTGGTTGGAGGACTGTGTTCCTGTTGTCCATATTGAATTTAATCAGATTCTAATTGGCCCCTAGGCAACCTATCAATTTCCAGTTCCATCTCTAGTCTTTATCTGTCATAAAGAGATGAATTAGATACCTCATGGTGGATGCAAAACCACTTGCATCAGGCCACTAGCTATAGTTGTTTTCTTTTGAAGAGTTAAATGATGTTTTACTACTACCCAAGATCTTCAATTTGGCAGACAGGCTGAAGTCCCCACTAAAAACTTGAATTTCTTTCTATGTTGTCTGTAATGCATAAGTACTTCAATCCTTCTTTAAGAAGTTGTGTGATAAATAAATTTGTTAGTCTTTAAAAGGGCCACAGGTCTCCTTGTTTGTTTTACGAATTACAGAATTTAAATCAAAATTTTCAAGACTTCCAAGGCTTTCTTTTTTGCCTTTCCTCTCAGGCTGTCAACAGTGAAAGAGACATCCCAATATGCCACATTTCTTTCCTGTGTCATGCTTCTAGTCTGTACAGCCTCAAACTGAACAAGCACAGACGGGCGCATGTAAGGGGTGGGGGGTATCAGCTTTTAGACTGTCAGACATTCCACTCAAAGAGCAGTATATAATGTAACTGAAACTGGGGTGTCCTCTGCTCAAATTTCATACATGAAGTTTACATCCTCCAAGGCAGAGGTGTTCAGTAAGTTTACTGTTGTTAGGACAGAGTGACTTGGAACACACGTTGTTCTCACTTATTTCAGTTTCAATGGACTCTGCACTCTGAAGCTGTTATTAAAAGTAGTATGAGATCACTGCAGTGCCTGCTGCTAAAAGAAGTTGCATTGGCATTAAGATGAAGAATATCTTCAACTTGTGCAGGCAAAACTGATAGAATCCGCTTGTCTTTGTTTGCTGGACTGGAAACAGAGAAAATGTCACTTCTCAGGGAATGTTTTAATAATTTCTCTATAATATAAGCAAACCTAGAGACATTTAAATGCCTCTGAACCATCTATGCATCACAAAAGGAAACCATCAGTCAAATCCTGCAGTCTGTTTTCAGAATGGACCTTTTCCCCAACCCACTGTATGCTAAAAGGCAAATGGTGCAAAAAAAAAAAAAAAAAAAAAAAGCCTACTATTTTTATTTAAAACCACACATATGTACTGTAGTATATTTTGGTTCATTCAAAATAAATTTAAACTCTTAGTAAAAATGTAAAGCTAACATAAGTCTATATGTAGATCACTCCCTTCCAGGTCATGCCCATCTAGCTTCCTTTTTTCCCCCTAAACACAGAAGTAGAGTTAACAGTGTTTTCAGCTCCCAGAAAAAAAACAGGAGTTCATTTTAAGACACTCAAACAAAGTAACTTTACAGTTGTTTATTTTAAAAAAGTCATAATGTTAATAGTCTGACGTTTTAATGACTTATTTTTAAAAGGCCTGCAAAATCTAAACAAGAATCCAAAATCTTAATTATATAAAAGCTCGTTTAAAGAATCCCCAGTTTTTGGCATCTTTCAGAGTGCTTTACACTTCACAATGATGAAAAAGATAAGCAAAAGTATTTTATCAGTTTGAAGATTTACAGACAGTAAATCTCACTTAAAATATAGTAACTTTCCCACCATTAACACACCTTAATGTTTTAACATTTTCACCTAGGAAAAAATAATGTGGCAACATGAGTTTATCAGCGATTTTCATACTTAACAAAAGCAAACTCTAAAACCCATTTAAAACGCTGCCATCATCGTCCCAAAACAAAGACGTACAAGCTCTCTTTCAAATGAGTTCTTGTTAGATGCATTAAAATCTGAATGCACAGAGATCTGCAGATTTTGGCAGGAAAGAAATCTGGAGCTAGCCAAATTATAACCTTATATAAAAAGCTTAATTTGTTTACTGTATGAGTTACTGTAGTTCTTTAGATTCTCATCTATACACTAAAATTGACAAATACCACTTTGGAGAACTGCAGTTATGCTACAAATGGCATACAGCTGGTCAAACTATTCACTGCAACCAATTAGTTACAATGATAAGGCCCAGTCCTTCAACTGTTAGCAAAATGCTGCACTTGTGCAGAGCAATACTGACATTACCAGACTCCAGACAAGTGCAGCAGCTCCTGCCTGCCATCAGCTGCAGCACTTAGCGGGTAAGGCCTCTTTTCTGCTAGCATATCCTTCACGAACCAAACAGAGCTCCTCAAACACATGTTATTCAATAATTATGTGTTGAACTGTGTGGAAAATAATTTCTAGGAACTCTGTTTAGATTGCGCTTGAGTATCATAGAGTTACCACTTAAGCTAGTTGCATTGCTGCTTCTTTCTGACTGGTTGAAAAACCCCTTTTAAAACCCAAAGTATAAATAATGATGTTCTGTTACAGCGGCAGGCGAGTGGTCATGAAAATGTCCGAGTCCCAAATCTGTTAAAATTAAGTCCTGGCACCCATCTGAATTCTCATGAACAACAGAAAGATGGACTTAGCCAAATGAAAAGTAAGCAGTGTAGGTCTCTGATTTTAAGTCAGGTTGGTTGGTTGGTTGGTTTTTAAAACACATTTGGGCCTTCTGGATAGCATTTCTCTGTACCAGACAGAAAATGCAAAAAAGTTAACATTTTTTTCTTAGATGTAGGTACCTCCTCCCTCCTAGGAGACCCATGCAGCTGCACAGCCATCATCTCATACACACACTGTCAAATATTTCAGGTAACAGCTACCTTTTTTAGCTCTGTAAAAATTTACATTCAGGTGTCCACAAAATGTAACATTTAGTAGAATTTTTTTTAACACACCATCTTCCCTTTCAAGTGAACTGTAAGGACTTCTTCATAGGTATGACTGCTCCATTTAGAGTACATATGACCACACAGCACATGGCAGTGAGCCTCCCAACCCAGGTCAACAGTGTTGGGCTCCTGGGTCTTTGGCACTAAAGACAAGTATGTGGACATTGTGACAAGTGAGAAGCTCAAGTCTTGGGGTCCACCCGTTTCTCTCAGCTTCACAGATCAAGTTCTAGTCTGAGCTGCAAATTCAGAGTACTGCCTACATGCTATTTTTAGAGCACTTGTCAACCCAGGGTGGGAGAGGCTCCCTGTTACGGTTGGTGGATGTGCCCATTTAATGCTAAAATGCTGTGACATGAGAGTGGTTTCAAAGCAATGGTACATTAGCAGATTTACTGGGTTTTGGAAGGGGTTAAGGAAAAGGGGCTTGATATAATTGCAGTTGGTTACACATCAGTGATGGGTCGTTGTCACAAAAGCAGAATTGAGAATTAAAAGGCACAAGTTGTTTCAACATGAGCGTGACTATTTTTAAGGCCAACTGTCAGTGCGCAACAATGCGCTTCACAGGGCTAACCATAAAAAAATGCTCAGGTATATGAAAACATCCCTCCAATCCTGCTCAAGGATATTTCAACAGGACTAAAAATATATATGTATATGTATTTTTCATGCAATTTTGAAACTCAAGCCTCTGTTGTTTCCACTGTCTGTTTTTCAGGGCAGATATGCAGGATCTCTATCCAGTTTTATTTATTTTTTCTTCGTCTTGAGTTTCTCTGGACTATTTCTGCAAAAGAGTTTGCTGAACTGCAGGGGGAAATAAAACCAAACAAACAAACAAGAAATTAAGCTTAGTATGATTCTCTAACATATGAGTATCCAACATGTGGAACAGTGATTCTTCTAAAAATGTGAACATTCTAACCTTAGTAGTCATAAATGGGTATTTAAATGTTATGAGGTGGCGCCTGATCTGTTTATAAACAGAATCTTGCTTGCAAAGAAAAAGGGCGCCTACATTTTTTTTTCCCCACCCACAAGAAATGTGAAGACAAATCTTTGTGGCATATCTGGATACCTAATTTACATCTGCAGTCAGACACACAACTTCTAAGCACCGCCCTGCAATTCACTGTGGATGCAAGAAAAGTTTTCTTGGTTCTTTTCATGAACACAAGCTGTGCCTACACCACTCATTTTTGGTCATGGAAAGGTTAGACTTATCTATGCAATATACAGTTATAGACTGTCTAAACTGGAGAGTAACATGCTTGCATGTGCCTCTAGGGGAAATGGTTAGATTTAACTATATACAGATTTGAGTTTTGTGCTTTTTAATTTAAACACTTTTTTTTTAAAATAAATCACTAACTCTATAACAATTGTGGCAAATTGTAACCAAGCCGAGGAATCTTAACCCAGAGGTTAACTTTTAGTCTTCTCTAACTATAACTCACAGAAACCTGAATTGTGTAGAGGTTTTTGCCATGTTCTGTTTATCTAGATTTCAATAGTAGCCTGATCTAGTGCCTTAACAAGGTATATTTCATTAAGGCCAAAGGATACACAGTGTTAAACTAAAAATCTAATGAACATCTAAGACTTTAAATCTGCTCTTCTCTTGAGCTAATATAACCAGATTAATTTAAAAGAACTAGAGTTAATACCTGTATTTAAACCATTGTCCTGAACAACTCAAGTTTGAGATGGGTATTCAGAACTATCTGAACTCTTGACTTCAGCAATTAGTTGGAGAGAAAGGTATCTGCTTTACAGTTATGTGAAATAATTTATAAATGTATTGTGGAAAAGTTTATACAAGAGATCTTGAACAAGCTAACAGTCTGTGGGGGTAAACTTACTGCATTGGGGACAATAAGGGAAGTAACTCTTTGGCCCGTTTTAAAAAGTTAGAAAAGTCCTAGTTCTGCTCTGATGCTGTTTTTAAATTAAGCACACAGGAAGGCATATAGTCACTCCAGATACATTCTTGTGAGTGGGTCAACATTTTTTTTTAAACATCCACTACAGGGCTGGTCAAACTGCATCTCTTTTACAGTTAAACTACATCTTACAGGGGGCCCCCCCCCCCCCCCAGCTAGCCAGACATGGAGAAAGAAGTAACTCAGGGCTTCTTAACAGAGGGCAAACCCCACCACCGGCTGAAGCCCCAAGCTCTGGAACGTCTGGGGCTCGGAGGGTCACTAAGTTTGGCCATCCCTGATGATGTACACGGACAAACCTCTCTGAGCTTCAGTGCTGTCCTTCCACTAATCCCTTCATTAACCAACCAAAAGTGGTGAAACTGATAGAAACTAAATTTGTTTTTTGGCTGTCACCAATACCACTTCAAGAACTCTCTAATCCAAAGTTACCTAGGACTTCCTGGAGCCAGGTCTCCTACTTTGGTAATGACTCATCACTTTCCTTAGCCAACCATTTTAAACAGCTACGTCTGCACTGTACTATAAATCTGAAGCAATCTGAGAAAAACCTCTCCTTACTATGACCATACAAAAAATAAGTTTGCTGTTTTATATTTCTCTGTTATAAAAGATTCTTTATAGCAGACAATGGCATGCTACTCAGTTCAATTTTCCCTGCCTCCAGCTTGCTTTTATGGAACTCTATCTTTGTTCAACTACAGTTAACCTTTTATTAATGCCAATTCTTGCACAGTTTTGTAGGTCATGTCAGACAGCATGGCTAAGGCTCAAGTCAGACTCCCAACACATTCCACTGAACACACCAGCCAGCTATTATTCCATATCATTTTTTTCAATTAATCAATTTTAAGTAGCAGCTTTAGTTCTTTAGGGTTACAATTCTGATTATATATCTATTTATACTCCCACTGCTTCCTTCCAAGTTTTAATATTTCTTGTATTTCATCCTACCTTCATAAAGAAAAATGCAAAAATCACGTTAGTTCTACATTTTGCTCATCTAATATAAATTAAACTCAGTTACTGAATATGAAATTCATTTCAGTTCAGAGTACGTTTCTCCCCATTATAAACACATGGTTATGGCTGCAGGATTGTATACTGCAACTGATGAACTTCTTTAAAAGATACATTTCTGTGATGCAATTCCACACAGATTCCCACCCAAAAATCCACATTTTTTGTCCAGAACCGTTTCTTACCAGGTGGCTCTGCATGTGCTCCTTGTTGACTTTCCATATTAACATTCTCTTGATCGCCTGAGATACAAAGACAAACATTTTAAGTCTTCAGTTATTTGTCTTACCTGCAATATTCAGAGAAATGCTAAGACTAGTTGTGGCAGGTACAGAGCTAATATCAGAGACTGGGGATGCTCTATACTACGCAGGGGTGTCAAACTCATGGGCCGCATCCAGCCCGTCAAGGGCATTGACCCAGGCTGCAGAGCTGCTGCCTGGGCTGTGCCTGCAGGCTCTCTGCAGCAGGAGTGAACAATGAAGACAGGCTGCCCCCAGCAGGGCAGGATTTAGAGTGCTTGTGACTCCGATCATGTAAGTCAGAGCACAGGGGAACAAAGGAAGCACTCCTGCACAATCCCAGCTTAGCTCTACTGTGGTCTGCCAACCAATCAGAGCCTCTGTACCACGACAGACTGGGCTGGCTCCCAGAGAGCCACTGCATAGTCCCCCACCCCAGCTGTTCCCTGTCAGTCAGTTGGCAAGCTAATCCGATTGACTGCACACTGCACGAATCACAAATAAGAGAAGGAAAAAGTGCCTGAAGGCCACATGGGAATGAGCCAACCAAAAGGCCAGCAAGGACTGAGCCAATGCTGAATGACTGACAGTGAATGGGTAGGAGGGGGGCAGCCAGGAGCCTAGCAGGATAAGGGGGGGGGGCAGGACCTGCACAATAGGAGAATTGGGGTCAGGGAGCCAGCATGGCAAAGGGGATCCCACAGGGCAGGTCAATGGGAAGGTGTGGGAGAGCCTGCAGGGTTTGGAAGGGGAAAAGGGAGCCCATGCTGCTCTGAACGCGGAGGGGGAAAAGGGTTGGGGAGCTCATGTGGACACATGGCCCATGACAGGTGCCCTGCTCTCCAGTGTGGCTCCCCAAATAGAATGAGTTTGACATCCCTGCTCTATAGGAAAACAACTTCCAAAAGAGTACAGCCTGCAAAACCACTCATGGATGGGTACAGCCTTCTTATGCTGACTAAGTGGCAAGTGATCATCCTGTGGAGAGGTGCCTGAATAAGACAGTCACTGGAAGCTTAGGGTGTGTTAATTCAGAGCTGTTACAATAGCTTAGACAACTAAACAGAAGAGAAGTAACACCAAGACCAAATAAAGCAATGAGTTGCACCTGGATAAACTGTGTTATTGTCCTTGGAAGCTGTTTGAAGGAAAGTTTTGTGCTATGTGACTTTTCATGTAGTGTCCTGGTCTTCAGATCCTAGGTGTAGGAAAGCTAATAAGGAGTCGTGTGGCACTTAAAGACTAACAAATTTATTTATCACGAGTTGTCTTGGGAGAAAATCCCACTTCGTCAAATGATTTGAAGATGGAGGAACTTACCGAATGGGAGGAAAACAAATGCAGGAGAGCATGACCTGATCCCATGTCTTACACTCCCCTGCATTTATTTTCCTTCCATTCGGTAAGTTCCCCCATTTTCAAGACATCTGATGAAGAGGGATTTTCTCCCACGACAGCTCATGCTATAAATGAATTTGTTAGTCTAAGTGCCACAGGACTCCTTATTTGTTTTACTGACCTAAACTAACACAGCTGCCCCTTCGGAACTTAGTTTAGGAAGACCTGGGAGGTGGGGGATGGGGGGTGGGTTGGGACAGAAACTAAAGGTGGAAAGATGAACATCTCAACAAGTAATAAACTTTCCTGCGCTGTTATCAGAAACCTGATGTGCGGGAAGCAGATGTGTGCTTGGTTTTCATAATCAAATCAAATCAAATCATAGGGCTGGAAGGGACCTCATGAGATCATCAAGTCCAACCCCCTAGGAATTGAACCCAGGACCTTCTGCATGTTAAGCAGAGGTGCTAGCCACTACACTATAATCCCTGAAGTGTGTGTTAGTATGGGCCCACCAGTGACATTACAGAGCCACAACTGGGACTTTATTGTTAAAAGCTGCCATGCAGTTTCCACTGTCAGCATTCTGATCCCAAACTCCCCATTTCCTGATTTTTTTTACTTCACCCCCCCCAAAAAAGCATTGCTTGAAATCCCTCAAGCTCCTTTGTGGCAAGAATTTTTGGAAACATCTGAGTGTCATCAGTCTGGCTTTTTCAGAGCTACAGGATTTGTAAAATAAGATTCTCTCCCATCATCTTAAAATATATTATATATGTTTTTCCAAAGCACCTCTAAAACAGCTTAGTCATCTTTAAAATACATTATTCCTTCATGGTGCCTTCTACTGAACTGGGCCATTAAGACTAGCTGATGTTTTATATTTATTAATAACTTCCATATAATTTGTCTAATTAAGAGCCACAACAGATCACAAAGGAGTAAAACTAATCAAAATCTTACCGCTTGCTTTGAAACAAAGTTTCTTCTTCTGGTAAGCAATGAAGCTAGATACTGCTCCAGCAACTGCTACAACCACAGCACTTATAACTCCAGGTATCACTCCCTGAGAAGCTATAAAGCAAGACATTTTTTCCCCAGATATAAAATGAAGACAGACTTGGGTTCTATCACAGATATATAAACTCTGGATGTTTCCAAACATTGTGAGCATTTGACATAATCTCAGCAATTGTCTTTTTTTAATAGATATTAAAGAGTCAAATAGATTTAGAATAGTTAATTATCAAAATTGATTGATTAATATTATTAAATTTAATAGTTATTTTTTCAATGGTATATACTGTTAAGCTGCATGAACACATTCCATCATGGTGAATGACACTGTATGAAATACATTCATGAAAAAATTACAAGGCACTACAAAGTTTGGATATAAACTTTGTGAAACGTGTGCAAGGTTCCATGTTCTACTCTAAGAACTCAAAGTTTTTGAACCATCAGAGGTGACATTTAAAAAGGGGGATAGGAACAAAGCTATTTGAAATAAAAATCTAGATTTTACAAAAGATTTTCAAGCTGAAAAGTACTAAAATGCTAATATTGCAGGCAATAAAATGAATGCCTAATGTAGATTTTTTTCTGGTGCTTAACTTTTTAAACACATTGAAGATGATGTCCAGATACAACAAATATATAAAAATCAATGTATTTACCCGCAGCTTCTTCTCCACTCTTGGGATTGGTATTGCCTTCCCCTGCAACAAAGTAAATCAGTTCATTGCTAGAAGAACCTTTTTAGGAAACAGTTTATCACAGTGAGAATCTCTGCTGTCAAGTCTTCACAGAGGCATGGTCAGCTGATGCTATATGAACAAAGTCAATACAATGGAAACATTTCTCAAGTTTAAATAGTAAAAAAAGAAAGAGTTACACAAAATATATTAGTAGAATATTCAGACTGCAAAGTCAAGCACTCAATAGTAGGAAATGTAAGACCTACAGTTGTCTATGCAAACTCAGTTCAATCCCCTTGGGTAAATTTATTATGATACAGTCTTTAATTATGGGCTCACATACCACTTTTTCCCCACAGGACCCTGCATCAAATGCATAGGATGGATGAGTAGCTATTCAATATTTTATTTTTCCCTTATGATTCAATATGGGGGCCCTGTGGCCTTGTTTATTGAACACAATTCAAACTCCGCTTTGAATATAAAATTTAGATTTTTTAATAGGTTTTTCTATGCCTATTATTACTAAATTATCTGAGTTCCGAAGTGGGATTTTTTCCCATGAAAGCTCAAGCAATAAATAAATTTGTTAGTCTTTGAAAGTACCATAGGACTCTGCCTGTTTTGCCAAACTGAGTGCTTCACAAACACCATTTTAGTTTCATAACCGCTCTGTGAAGCAAGGTAGCATTAGTATCTCCATTTTACAGATGGGATACTGAGGCACAGACCTTACAGTTACTAATTGTGAATGCCAGTGGATTAAGCATTATAGAGGACTCAAAGTACAGCTCACAGTGACCAAAGTTGGAGCCTTAAGAACTCAGTTCTTCAGCCAGTGAAGCTTCAGGGTCTCAAACTGAGAACCAAGAAAATGAGGAACAAAGTTAGCGGGCACCCATGAACTTTGGTTTGAGTCCTTTGCCTACCATGACATAGGAACTCCACGGCACAGGCAGTGATGGAATCCAGTTCTCCTTCGCAGCATTCAAATACTTTCACATGAGAAATGGTCTTTTCTGTTCCTGCTGTCCCCCGCCTCATTCACTACACACTTTCCATCTTCTGCAACCAGTGAGGCAGGGGTCCTACGGGTAACAGCCTCATTCATTAGGAACTCTTGATCAGGGCCATAACTGGGGGAGGTGTGTGTGTGTGGGGGGGGGGGAGCGGCCAGGCACTGGGTGAATGGTTTTACAGGGCGACAAAACTATGCTCACACAGATTGGTCCTGGCAGCAAAGAAATGGAGAGTACCGTGCCCTGGTCCTCTCTAGACAGGAGCTTGTGCTAGCCTGACAGGTTAAGTATTCCCCTGCCAGGACAACTTAGTGATCTGCACCTCTCAGCCACTCTCCAGTCTCTTACAGCTCCTGGTATTGTGTAAGCTGCCCAGGGGGCATGCAAATCGCTAAGATAAGTGTCAGAGTCTGCCCTCAGCTCAGGCCTCGCACCTGCCCCCCAGGTTTGCAGAGACACAGACTAGCTCCTCTCTGTTCCAGGGCAAGAGAGGAGGGCAATCTGAATCCCCCTCCAGGCAGGCAGCCAGTGCACATGGTATGGCTCTGACTCAGGTTTGCTTCCCAGCACAGGTGTAAGTACAAGGTACAAGGGCTCAGGGGAGGGAAAGGGAAGCTAGGGGGTGAGATGGGTGGCACAGGGGCCCCAGGCCTGGTGTGGTGCCCCAACGGACAAATCAGGGCCAAGGCAAGGAGAGGGGCTGGCAGAGAGACAGTTTGGGGTGAAAATCTGAGCAATCTGATAGAGAGATGGGGATGGGACAATAGCTGCCCAGCTGCAGTGGTGTGAGCCACAGGGCGGGGAAGTGGGTGGCTTTGGGGCAGTAGGGGGTAGGGGGAACAGGTGGTTTAGGGGAAACAGGGGGGACAGCTTTGAGCTCGGCTGGGGGTGGTGGCTAGGAGGGCCTAGGTAAGGCAATAGACCCTCAAGGTGGTTTTGAGCCAGGTAGGGCACTGAGTTGTGTGGTGGTTTGGGGGGCAATAGCAGGGGACTGTTTTGGGCCAGGTGGGGCAACAGCAGGGGGAGAAGTTGTAACTGCAAGCTCCCTGTAATAGCTGGGAGTAGAGGCTGGTAGTGAGTTTTTGAGTTGGGGATGAGGGAGGGGGGCTGGAGCTGCTCTGGTTGTGTAAAGCTCCTTGGAAGAGGCTGGGCTGCAGCTTGCTGGCTGTACCAGAAAGATTAGAAGCAAGTGCCAGACTCCCTATGGTGGGTCTCCAGAGTGTTTGAAATAACTCAGGTTTCCAGCAGAACTTTTATAAGGATAATTTTAAAAAAAATATTTAAAAAATTACCTGTTCATAAAAATAAACACTGTGCAATATAAGTCCTCTTGGAACATGATGCTATGGGAAAAGAGACAGGGCTGGAAGAAGATGCTATTGAGAGGGTGGAAGGAGGAGGAAGAAGAGGGCAAGTGCATAGGGGGTGTGTGTGTAGGAGATGAATGATGGGTTGCTGGTGGGTGGGATGATTGGAGAAGTGAGTGATGGATGGAGAAATGAGATGGAGCCATGGCAGCTGATACCTGGGGGAGACAAGGAGGGATGGCATGGCTGGCTGTAGTCATACTCACTTATAGAGTCTTTCAAAAGGCATCAATTTCTTGAAGTGACTGATCTTCCTCTGTGGCTGGCCTATGGATTTGAGCCATGGGGACACATCCTGCCATTGATAGCTAGCAGGGGAGATCCTTCTGTTCTTGCTACCAACAGGCCCTGGCACCTAATACTCACAGCCTGCTATAATCCAAAAGGGGGTAGTCGTGTTAGCCTAGTTCAGTAAAACAAACAAACAAGGAGTCCTGTGGCACTTAAAGACTAACATTTATTTTTTTGCATGAGCTTTCATGGGAGAAGATGCGACTTCGTAGAATCCTTCCTTCTGAGCCATTACTCAGTTTCCTTTGACACCAAGACCCTTGTGTATGTGCATGAAGTTAGAAGGCTGATGTTAACAAAACTTGGTGGTTTTATGCCAGGTCTTTTCTCTGCAATGTTATGTTTCACATAAGAATAAAGGAGTGCTTTGTTAGATGAGTCTGCAGCTAGTCTCCTGCAGTGGTGAGGCAGGATACTTTAAAAGCTTTCTTGATAAGACTGCTTAACATACAAGTTACTGTAGCTGTCATATTTTAGGGGAACTGACTGGCTGTAGAGAAGGGTAATGACTTACTGAACCTTTCATTTGTAGCTAGTTCAAATCCAGCTCAGATTAATGATGACTGAAGATTATGTTAGTGCTGTGCGGCGGCGGTGGTGATGTGAAAAGACTTGTTAGTCTTAATCCATTTCTTGATGCACAGACTTTTACAGCACCAGGACATAAATTAAGAGCAAAGAGAGCACTGGATGAATGGACCGTGGAGCCTGAACTACTGAAGTTTGAGACCAAAAGGGGTAGTTGTGTTAGTCTGTTGCAGAGAAACAGAATCCTGTGACACTTTTAAAAACTAACAGATTTATTTATCGCATGAGTTTTTGTGGGAGGAAATCCCACTTTGTCAGACACTCTGAAAATGAAGTGTCCGACGAAATGGGATTTTCTTCCCAAAAAACTCATGCAATAAATAAAGCCACAGGACTCTGTTTCTTTCTCTAAAGTCTGAAGTAAAACACAGATATGCAAAGCAATAAATGCAGTTTTGTGTTTTTGTTTGTCTCAATTGTTTCTGCTTATGCACTGTGTTCAACTACATATCACATACCACTGTGTTGCATTGTGTTCAATTCTATATCACATTTTATTTATCACATTGTTAACCACAATGCTTATTGTGTTGTGCAGCGTTTGCTAGTTTGTGACAATTAATATAGACATAAATACGATATAATATTATAAATATTTTTCTGGAGTGATAACCGATGCATATGGTACTGAGAAGTGGTTGCAAATGCCTATCTGCGCTGGGGCCTGCACATGCATAAAGGCGGCTGGACAATACGGGAAAATGGTCCAGAGATTAGGTGGGTTCTGGGGCCAGTCAAATTATAGTTTAACCACTGGGTATGCTCCGTTCCTTTGCTGCCACCTCAGGACGGGCCCACTGGTGGTGGTAGGGGAGGCCCCCCCGTGGCAGCAGGGGAGAGATTGGACTCTGTGCTGATGGCTGGCAGTGACTGGGGATGGATTCCGGCTCCACACCGTCATCTGGGAGCAGCTTCGTGTTGGATCAGGTCCTGGGCTCAACTGGGCCTGGGGGGGGGGGGGGGGCCGGGGGGAGGCGCTTTGGCGCTGCTTGCCCCAGGTGACAAAAAGTCTAGTTACGGCCCTGCTTTTGATTCATTCCCAGAGCACCATTCATCCTCTGTACTAAATGAGGTAGGGATCCTGTGATTATGTAACTGGAGTCTATGGACAACCTTAGTTCTGGGTGTGATGCTGTCCAGATTTAAGCGATCATTTATGATTGTTTTTCAATTTAATATTTCATTATTTGCAATAATCCATATACGATATGCTGTGTTTGATACCAATAGAAAGATTGTAATCTGTTAAGAATGATTCTCTGGTTTATATGTAGGTGTCATATCTGTATTGGAAGTTAGGAAGAGGTTTGTTCTATTTGTATTTCAAGTTATTTGATTCTGGGACACTCCCTCAACTGGATGTCTACAAATGGCTCTCCCCTTAAAGGCCCATTAAGGATGCTCCCAGGTATAATGGGCCCAGGGAGAAACCGGTGAGCCACTAGGACTTGCCCATGTAACTTAATTCCATTTTCATTTGCAAAAACTTCTCCTAGCATGGGGAAGACCAGAGGTAGTAAAAGGCAGCAGTATCAACACCATTTTGTCTTCAATCTCCAGCCAGCAACCAATACCCATCTCTGGAACTAGTTCTTTGTGACTGGACAAAGGACTGAGGCCTACCCAGGTGCTGGGTGTCTACCAGATGAATTGGACTAATCTGCAAACTCCAAATTTTTCCATGGATTTGCTTTATATGGACTAAAGAATTGGCTGACAGAATGGTATTTTGGGTAAGATCTAAGCCTGTATTTTTCTGGGTAATGTGGCTGACCCTTTGGGGTCAGAAGAACTTATTTCTTTAAGAGACCCAGTGGATAGTCAGGGACCATAGGAGCTGATGTGCAATAAAGGGGACTGTTTCTATTTTGTTATGCTTTGTGATGACCAGTTTGGGGAATGAAGCATGTTCTGTGACTGATTGGAAGAGCGGTTTAAGTGCCACCTGTGAGTGTTTTCAGAGTCTGGCTCCTGGTTTTTCAGCTTGCCATGAATTCTGCACATTCAGGATATTATCCTAGGAAGCCTGGGTCACCCTAGTATTGCCCAACTTCTGACTGGTTGACTTTGCAGTCTTAATAGTCCTTTCACATGGTTGTGTGTAATTCCCTAGGCTTTTGAAAAGAAGGATGAAACTTTAATTCTGACGTGTGACACCATACTGACACTCTCATTGGTTCGTGAGCAGGCTTGGAACCTTTAGATCCACCACCCAAACCCACTGCCACTTGACCTAATGGCGTAAGCGGTAGCAGTGATGAGTTGTCATCCTCCCTCTGGACGAGTCAGTGGGGAACTCGACACTCTTTGCCAGTGGGTTTCCCAGATATTTTCTGACAGCAGGGAATGCTATCACTCAGGAATGTCAGGCGCTGAAGAAGTATGCTTTGTGGGGTACAGACCCTTTTGCCCCATCTTCTCAGATCCGTCACAATCCTGTCTCTATCTCAATTCTGATGTCACCACCAACCCACAAATTCCCAGTCTCCACAGCTTGTTGTCCCCAGTCTATTCTTTCCCACCCTCTGTCTAGGCCTTATCCCCTCTGCTCAACTCAGGTCTTCTTGCTCCCTGTTGGTGTATCTGGTGTTGGCAGGCAGAGGATAGGAGAGAGTGTCCCTGTGCTCAGTTCTGATACCTGCAGCCACTGGGAGCAGTAATGACAGTGCTCGCTCTGAAGATCTGGGCTGGTGCATGTTCTGTACAGACAGGATCCTCAAGAAAAATCTAACCACAAACTAAACTCTCTACTGAGCATGTGCAAACAGGTCTTTCCAAGGCTTATAACTTGGCCAAGTACCAGTGATTTTTTTCCTGTGAGAATGGCAGGATGTACATTCCTGGCATAAAGGCAATGCCTGTGCCAAATTTCAAGTTTCTACCCCAAAAACATGGAGGCACTAGAGCTTCTGAACAGAATGCCTGGGGTATTTTTCCCAGAAGCACCTAAGCCCTATTTTCAGAAGGAATTTAGAGTCAGGTTCCTAAATGCCTCAGGGAAAGTTAATAGAATGTAAGCTCCTAAGTCACTAGATGTGGTGCTGAGCGGCTTTTGAAACTTTTACCCACTATGAATGCTGAAATAAGTACATCATAACCTCGTTAGTTTTAAACCTAATGTTTAGGGGTCTTGCATCAATTCTATGCTCCTGGATCATGAAATTTTCTGAATGAACAAAAGTACATAATGGTTAAAGTGAAAAATCTATTTCCAACTCACAAGGAGATCAAGACAAAACCTAGCACTCCCAAATCACTTTAACCATTTTGTGCCACAAGTCTTAGGCAAAAAGTATGTCACAATGGCTTAAGTGTGACGTTTTGGACATTATCTTACCCCTTTTTTCTGGTGGAAGTTTACGCCCATCAAGTAAGTCTGAATCCTCAAAGTTGCCTGTAAGAATAAACAAAATGGTTACCCTTTCTTTTGAACTGTCTATACCTGATCTTGATTCCTCCTTTAAACTACCATGACATGCTCATTCTTGATCTCTTAATTCAGGGGTGTCAAACATGCAGCCATGGCACAAATACAGCCAACAAACCTCTTCTGTCTGGCCCATGACTGCACTCCAAGGGTACGTCTACACTGTATGTTTAAGTCGACTTAAGGGTCCTTAAGTCGACTTAAACAAAGCTCTGTCTACATTGCAGGGTAATAAAGTCGACTTTACCATCAGGTAAAGTCGACTTTATTACTTCCGCTTATAAAGTCGACTTTACAGTTAAGTTGACTTTATTAAGTCGACTTAAGGCAATGTGGAGTTACTAAGTCGACTTAGTGCAGTGGGGCCACTAAGTCGACTTTATAAAGTCACATTAAGTCAGGACACCCATTTAAAGTCGACTTAATTTAGTATAGCCTTACTAAGTCAACTTAATAAGGTCTACTTAAAGTCGACTTTAAGTAGACTTTATTAAGTCAACCTAATAAAGTCGACTTTGCTTTTATAGTGTAGACATACCCCATAAGGCCACACTTCTCCCTAATGGGGGGGGGGGGGAGGGTCTTGTGGTATCACAAAGTACAGTCTCGCATACTCTGTGATGCCATAAGAGTGTGAGGTCTCATGACACTGTGGAGCACTACGTATGCAAGACTGTGCTCCGTGAGACCAGAGAGTGATCATGGAAACAGACTGGGATCATATGGCACTATTGTGAAGCAATCTCACATACACAGCACTCCACAATGCCATGAGAATGTAAAAACAAAGTTAACTGACCCTCCTATTCTATTACAGTTACCTAAAGACTGCCACATGATTTTGTTGCAAAATCAAGCATGAAGCTATTTTCTCTTAGTCCTCAACTGTTCTTATTTGCCTAGTAAGTAGTAAATGCCCTGATGTGCCAAATCATTTTAAAATAGTTAAGAGAAAGTCAGTAGAATAGTCTGAGTACAAAGTCTAAGACATGCTATTTTAATGTTAAATATAAAAAAAATATATTTTTTTCTTACCACCAGTGCTGTCCCGACTTCCTGGATGATGTGGCGGTGGTGCAGGCTGAGGGTTTTTTGGGTCATCTATTGATAAATATTGGTAAGGGAGAAGGTTGGGAGGAGGGGGGGGAAAAAAGAGTTAAAACCACTGAATTAATCTAGCCCTGAAGGATGATATCCTGACCTTTCCCATGTTTTTCTGACTCTCCCTTCCCTCCTCCAAAACCCTTCCATAATTTATGTTCATTAACACTGTAATGGCAGCTGGCTTCAGCCACTGTATTCAAGATAGTAAATTAGAATCTTTTGAGAACCTCTCCAGTTCCATCTAGATATTTAATTTTAATTTTAGGACCCATAGTTTAAGGCAGTGTTTCTCAACCACAGTTCCACAGTGCTCCACAAACACAGTGCAGGTGTTCCACGATCAACACAGATCGGGGGGGGGGACACACCACAATTTAAAATGGCCCAGCTGCAGCAAACTTTCCAGGCACACAGTGACAGACACTGACAAATACCTGGAAGCTTTGCTGCAGCTGTAAATTTCCCACCACTATTACCGGCTTTTTTGAGATGTTTTCATCAGGGATGCCATACAAAGTAATTAATATCATTAAGTGTTTCCCCATCCACTAAAGGTTGATGAACACTGGTTTAGGGTCTGCTCCTGCTCCCACCGAAGTCAATAGTAAAACTCCCAGTGAATAGAATGGAGAGCAGGTCAGGGCACAAAATGTGGAATTTTAAAAACTAGTTGACTAGCATCAAATATGCAGCAAGTTTAAGACTACAGGACTGACATTATTTCAGACTGATAGCCTTGCAAATCTTACATGCCCTCCCAACAATCCATGTGAAGAAGCAAATTAGTTCATTTTGAGTTCATTCAAGTTATGAACATTTAAAATTTGCAAAGATCTCAAGACAAGCCACCTCATCTCATTGCTTTTATTCACACATACACATATGCATGTGACCCCCCCCCCCGTGTACCTCACATACAGCATATACACAAATGCATATTTGGAGAATCAGCTAATATTAAATGACTGGCAATTTTACAAAAATGAAGAGACTATTTTTTTTCCATTTACAAGAAACAGTAAAAGAAAAAAGTTAATGAAAATGGACTAAGATGGAGTATTTTGATGTAGTTATACTAAAGGCTTAGCTATACACATATATCCAAGGTCCTAGAAAATCATTATGACGTATAATCTAAGAAACTTTTCACAGCTCTTCACAGTTTGCATCCTAGTCAAGGCAACCAAAAGGTTCTGTATCCAGCCAATAATTTTAAAGATCGCAAAGTTTTCACACCTTCGGCCAACATCCTTCTTATAAAGGCATAAATGGCCTTTTATAACACCATAGCACTTGCAAGACTAAATAAACTGAAGCAGCAAACACTACTACAGTTTTAGGATGGTGTCCTGTGTTAGTTCCGGCAGATAAGCTTCCCCCTTCCTACTTCAAAATAGCTGCTAATAACGCACAGCAATGCTAGTGTGATATTGCCTTTTACAGGTGTTGCACAGCAATTTAAATGTTTCACTTCATCACTGAGAGTGTGTTAAGTTTATTACCCCTTGCTAAGCGTTTGCTGATGTGCTCTAGCTAAAAATATGTAAGACTTTGGAAAGAGCTTATCCCAGAGAAAAGGGAAGAGCGTCCTTTCTGACAACATGCTACCGTCTGACATAAAGAACATCTTTCTTCCAGGTAGCATTTTCAAAATTAAACGCCACTTCTAGGAATGAGATATTAGTCAATTAGTGCCATCTAATGAAAATGAGGTCATGAAACATCCCTGAAGCCAACTAATCAAATGCCATTTGGACAAACAAAAAAAATCCCCAAAGCCATTAATGCATTCATACAAGGCTTCCAAGTGAACAGCGGAAATTCAGAGCCTTAGGACCAAATGCTACTACATCAGTTTTTGTGCACAGCACTACTCACCTTTTAAATTAAATTAAAACAAACAAGGAGTCCTGTGGCACTTGAAGACTAACAATTTTATTTATTGCGTATTAATCAAATTGTTCTTGATGGTCTCTCTTTCCAGCTACAAGCTCCAACTTAAGTCAGTATAATGCCATCCTCACTCCTATTTTAAAAAGCCATTATCTCATCCCTTAGGTAACTTATAAAACCTGACCTTGCACTGAGCTCTCCCCACACAGCCCCTGGGGCTAAAAAGAACCCACCTAGTACAATATAATTATGAAGTCCCAAAGGAGTAGCTGAGTTAGTCTAGTTCAGCAAAACAATAAAGGAGCCTTTAGGACTTAAAGATTAAATAACTTAACGTTTTAGTCTTTAAGTACCACAGGATTCCTTGCTTATAATGATGAAGTCTTCTGTATACAAAATCAGCAAGTATACATTCTACAGTTCTCAATAAAACAGTTGATGAGCTATTACTAGCTCTACTTGTAATAAACATGATTTCTTTAAGGATCTTAAGTTTGACTTGGATGTATTTCTCCCTGTGTATCCCACAATGTGACATTCACTGGAACTTCAATTAGCTGAACTGCTGCTCACAAAGGACCAATCTCAGACCCCTCCAGTATGACCCAAGAGTAATACTATCTGAATGACAGAAACATAGTTCAGTCTCTAAAACAGAACAAAGTTACTTGCCTTTTGTCTTAGTGCGCCTATGCAAAGATTTATATTACACATAGGAGTATTGTATAGGGCTGCACATTGGTAATTTGCCTCCTAATTTTTTTTTTTTTAAGTTTGTGTATCAATTTCTGGACATTTAGCAGCAAGACACAGCACACAGTAAAAGTTCCTTTGAGGTCACTCTCTTGCTGAACCCACTCAGCCTTCCCAAGCAATACAAGAAATTAAGACTCAAATATCAGGAAAGAAATCACCAAATTCCCTGACACAACAGAAGACAGGATGGAATGGCTTGAACATCACATGCATATCCTGATTCAAGTGCTCAGATGCATTCTAGAGCACAGCAAACACTGGCAACAGTGGGGATATTTCCAGGAGCGTCACTGACCCCAGAAAAGATGTGGGGCACAAGCCCAGGCCATGCCCTCTTGGCCACGTTCCAGCGCCCCAGCTGATAATTCATCAGGCTCCTGCCACCTCCAGATCCCCAGCCGGTTTCAGAGCCAGGAGAGGCAGGAGCCACAGCGCGTTTCCCGGTCTCAATGCCCGGCCGGGGCCAGCAGAGGCGGGCACTGTGGAGGGCACCCCAGCCAGGATCCCCGGTCTGGGACGGAGCGGCGCAGACACTCGGGCACCAGCGCCGAGACTCGGGGCACGTGCCTTGTGTGCCAGGTGCCAGCAATGCCCCTGGATATTTCTTTCACCAAGCTCTAACCTAGTCAAACTCACCAGTGATCCTTTAACTATTCAAAAGGCACACTCCACCACTATACTGCATTTGCTCAGCCTCTTCTTAAACTACAACTTACTGCTATCCAGGAGGCTGGTGTACAGGTTCATAAACCATGGGAGCTAAGGGTAGCCTGGGTCTCTCAGGATCACTATTGGTGTTTCAACATTAATGGTTATTTTGTCATCTGGATTCAAAGTCTCTGACTGCAGTTTTCTGAACAGACCAACATTAATAAAGATGCACACATCATACAACTTCCCTGACCATCTGAAGCTGATGTTAGCATGGTGGATTTACCAGCTCTGTACTAATTCCCCTTTGATCAGTAGCAGTCTGTTTTTGATAGCTTCTAGATCGATTGCCACTTGCTTCCACTGTCAGAGAAGGTTCTGTTTTAGTGTTGTTGAGCTTCAGAACTGAGGAAAGCGCTGCACAAAGTTCCTGGAAAGCAGCCTTCCACGGTCAAACATTCTGCAGTCACTGCTCATCATCACATAGATGCATAACAGTGTAATGTTACCTCTCAGTGCTTGTTTCCCAGGAGAAAGAACAGCACTCCACCATGTTTAGCTGCTGTGCAACTGTCAGCAGCAACTAGGAACTGTTTCATTCTATACTTTGCAGCAGGGCTGATTGACTGACATTGCAATGTTCTCTATGACAGCTCCCATCTCTACTCTGGAAATACTGCAGGACAAGTTGCAAGGTATTTGTGATGCTCATAACTAGAGGGCACAGCTGAGTGGGCTCCATGTTCTCAGATTCTGGTTTATGCATGGCTAAGCCAGGCTTTCAAAAGAAGGTACAAAAAGTATGGGCTGTTTCCTATTGATATCAGAATGAGGGAATAAACTGCGTCATGAGACAGACTCATAGAAACCACAAGAAGTCATCGAGTCCAGTCCCCTGCACTCATGGCAGGACCAAGTACCATCTTAGAATCATAGAATCAAAGGGTTGGAAGGGACCTCATTGGTCATCTAGTACAACCCCCTGCCAGAGGCAGGACCACTCCAACTAAACCATCCCAGTCATGGTTTTGTCCAGCTGGGCCTTAAACACCTCCAAAGACTGAGATTCCACCACCTCGTCGGCAGCTCATTCCAATGCTTTACCACTCGTCTAGTAAAAAAGATTTTCTAATGTCCAGCCTCGACCTCCCTAACCACAACTTGAGACCATTGCTCCTCATTCTGTCCTCTGTCACCATCGAGAACAGTCGAGCTCCATCTTCCCTGGAACATCCCTTCAAGTAGTTGAAGGTTGCTATCAAATCCCCCCTCAATCTTCTCTTCTGCAGACTAAATAAGCCTAATGCTTTGAGTCTTCCTCATAGGGCTTGTGCTCCAGCCCTTTAATCATTTTGGTTGCCCTCTTCTGAACTCTCTCTAGCATGTCCCTGTCCTTTTTGTAGTGGGGAGCCCAAAACTGAACACAGTATTCTAGATGTGGCCTCACCAGTGCAGAATAGAGGGGAATGATCACATCCCTTGATCTGTTGGTAATACTTCTTTTGATGCAGCCCAGTATGCCATTGGCCTTTTTGGCAGCAGGAACACACTGCTGACTCATATCCAGCTTCCCATCCATGATGACCCCCACATCCTTTTCTACATTGCTGCTACTTAGCTGAATGTTCCCCAGCCTGTAGCAGTGCATGGGGTTTTTCCGTCCCAAGTGCAGGATTTTACACTTGTCCTTATTGAACCTCATAAGATTTCTATTAGCCCACTGTTCTAATTTATCTAGGTCTCCCTGAATCCTGTCCTTGCCCTCCAACGTGTCTACTGGTTCCCCCCAGCTTGGTGTCATCTGCAAACTTACTGAGAGTGCAGTCTATTCCATCATCCAGATCACTGACGAAAATGTTGAACAGAACCGGCCCCAGGACCAACCCCTGGGGCACACCACTCGTGACTGGTTGCCAGCTAGACATGGAACCATTGATTCCTACATGGTGAAACCGTTGATCTAGCCAGTTTTCTATCCACCTTATAGTCCACCTATCCAACCCATACTTCCTTAATTTGCCAATGAGAATGCTGTGGGAAACTGTATCAAAAGCCTTGCTAAAAATCAAGGTATATCACGTCAGCGGTTCTTCCTGCATCCAGAAAACCAGTCATCTGATCACAGAAGAAGATGAGATTGGTCAGGCATGATTTACCCTTGGTAAATCCATGCTGACTGTTCCTGATCACTTTATTTTCCTCTAAGTGTTTGAGGATGGATTCTTTGAGAACCTGCTCCATAATTTTTCCAGGGATCGAGGTGAGGCTGACAGGTCTGTAATTCCCCAGATCCTCCTTTTTCCCTTTCTTGAAAATAGGCACTACATTTGCTTTTTTCCAATCCTCTGGCACCTCCCCCGTTCTCCATGAGTTTTGAAAGATAATGGCCAGCGGTGCTGCTATCTCATCGGCCAATTCCCTTAGCTCCCTTAGATGCAGTTTGTCCGGCCCCATGGACTTGTGCACATCCACCTTCTTTAAGCAGTCCCTAACCTGACCTTCTTTAACCATCCCTGACAGGCGTTTGACTAATCTTCTCTTAAAAACTTCCAGTGATGGAGATTCCACACTCTGCCTATACAACTCATTCCAGTGGTTAATCACCCTGACAGTTAGGAATTCTTATACTAATGTCTACCCTAAACCTCCCTTGCTGTAACTAAAGCCCCCTGCTTCTTGTCCTATCATTGATGGTTAAGGAGAATAATTTTTCTCCCTCCTCCTCGTAACAACCTCTTAGGTACTTGAAAACTTATGTCCCCACTTAGTCTCCTCTTTTCCAGACTAAACAAATCTAGCTCTTCAATCTTCCCTCATAAATTAAGTATTCCAGACGGTTAATAAATTCTTGTTGCTCTTCTCTGGACTTATTCCAATTTGGCCACATCTTTCCTGAAATGTGGCACCTGAACTGGACATAATACTCCATCTGAGGACTAATCAGCACAGAGTAGAGTTGAAGAATTACTTCTCATGTCTTCCTTAGAATATTCCTGTTATTACATCCCAGAATGGTGTTTGTTCTTTTTGCAACAGTGTTACCCCGTTGATTCATATTTAGCTTGTGGTCCAGTACGACACCCACATTCTTTCTGCAGTGCTCCTTCCTAGACGGTCATTGCTCATTTTGTATGCATACAATATACTGTTCTTTCATAAGTGGAGTATTTGCATTTGTCTTTACTGAATCTCATTCTTTTTACCTCAGACCATTTCACCAGTTTATCCAAGTCACTTTGAATTGGGATCCTATCTTCCAAAGCACTTGTAACCCCTTCCAGCTTGGTATCATCAGCAAGGTTTATAAGTGTAAGTGCATTCTCTATTTCATCATCTAAACCATTGATGAAAATATTGAACAGAATTGGAACCAGAACTAATCCCTGTGGCACCCCACTCATTGTGGCCTTCCAGTATAACTGTGAACTGTTGATAACTACTCTCTGGAAGCGGTTATCCAATCAATTTTTTACCCATCTTATAGTAGCTTCCTCCAGGCTGTACTTCCCTAGGTTGTTAAGAAGAAAGTGATGCAAGACCATATCAAAAGCTTTACGGCAGTCTAGATACACCACATCTAATGCTTCCCCTCTATCCACAAGGCTTGTTTCCCTTTCATAGAAAGCTATCAGATTGGTTTGACAAAATTTGCTCTTGACAAATCCATGCTGACTAACACTTAACGTCTTATTCTCTTCCAGATGTTTCCTAACTGATTCCTTGGTTATTTGCTTCTCTTATTTTTCCTGGTGCAAAGGTTAAGCTGACTGGTCTGTAATTCCTTGGGCTGTCCTTACATCTCTTTTTTAAAGATGGGTACTATAGTTGCTCTTTATCAGTCCTCTGGGATTTCTGCAGTCTTCCATGATTTTTCAAATAGCCAGTGGCTCAGAAACCTCCTGAGTCAGCTACTTGAGGATTCTAGGGTGCATATCATCAGGCCCTGGGGACTTGCAGACATCTAACTTATCTGGGTAATTTTTAATTTGTTGTTTCCCTATTTTAGATTCTGATCTTATCCCACTTTTACTGTCCTCCCCTATGTCAGGCACCCAATCACCACCAACATTCTTACTGAAGACCAAAACAAAGAAATCATTTAGTTCCTCTGCCATTTCCACATTTTCTGCTATTGCTTTGCCCTCTTTACTGAATAAATGGATCTATGCTGTCCTTGGTCTTCCTCTTGTTTCTAATGTATTTGAAAAATGTTTTCTTGTTACCCTTTATGCCTTCAGCTAATTTGATCCCAGTTTGTGTCTTGGTGTTTCGAGTTTTCCCCTACTTAACTGTGTTATTTGTTTATAGTCATCCTTTGTAATTTGATCTAGTTTACACTTTTTGTGTGACTCTTTCTCTATTTTTAGATGATTTAAAAATCTCCTGGTTAGGCCAAGATGGTCTCTTGCCATACTTCTTTTCCTTCCTATACAGTGGAATAGTTTTCTCTTATACCCTTTATAATATCTCTTTGGAAAACAGCCAACTTCAGTTGTTTTCCTCTTAGACATGCTTCTCACGGGATCCTACCTACCAACTCCCAGACTGTGCTAAAGTCTGCCTTCTTGAAATCCACTGTCTTTATTTTGGTCTTCTCTCTCCCACTATTCCATGGAATCATGAACTCTACCATTTCATGATCACAGTCACCTAAGTTACCTTGCACTTTCAAATTCTCAACCAGTTCCTTTCTCTGGCTATGTCTATGTTGGGGAACATTTTTGAAAAAACCTTTTTTTTAAAAAAAAACCAAAAACTTATTTTGAAAAAATTATTTAAAAAAATATTCAAAAATACTATTTCAGGAGAACGGTTCAGGGACCAGCTTGTTGTTCTGAAATACCACGGCTTTTTTTTTCCCTGAAAGTGAAAGTCTACACCAGACTTTCTTTTTTGAAAAAAAAGAAAGGCCATTGAAAAAGATAGGCAGGCTTTTTTGGAAAAAGCCTTTGCTGTGTCTGGCGATGGCTTTTTTCAAAAAAGCTATCTTGAAAAAGGCTTTTTTAAAACCAGTTTAGCCTTGATCGAAGCATCTGACGAAGTGAGATTTTCTCCCACGAAAGCTCATGCGAAAAATAAATCTGTTAGTCTTTAAGTGCCACAAGACTCCTCTTTTTTTTTTTTTTAAACCTGCCTATCTTTCTATTGCCTTTCTTTTTTTCAAAAAAGAAAGTCCAGTGTAGACCTTCACTTTCGGAAAAAAAAGCTGCGGTATTTTGGAACAAGGAGCAGTCCCTGGACTGTTCTCCTGAAATAGCATTTTTGAAAAAAGTTATTTTGAGATAATTATTTTGAATATATTTCCAAATAATTTTTTTCAAAAAACAGGTTTTTTTGAAAATGCTAAGAATTGTAGATGCAGCCTCTTTGTCAAATGAAATTGAGAAAAGCCTCTCCTCTAGTAGCTTTCTCTACCTTTTGAAATAAAAAATTGTCTCCAATATGTTCCAAGAACTTGTTAGATAATCTGTGCCTTGCTGTGTTATTTTCTCAAAAGATGCTGAAGCCATGTTTCCATTCTGCCCAGCAAAAATGCTTACATCTCTGGAGGCCTTAAAAGTCCTTCCCTACATCCCCTGAGGCTAGCTACACAATGGAATAGCTACCAACAGCACACCTTATGCACTGATGCAAATGTGGTTGGTGAGGATGCATTCCACGGACACCAACCCATTTAACTACTGCAGCAGCTGGATGCCATTTTAAATTAAGGCTACTTAACTTTGCAATGTAGACATGCCCGTGGCCTCAGTGTCCCTCCTGATTTCTCTCACTACTCCAGGGAGATCATAACTGAATTGCCTCTGCTGGCTGCAGGTTATGTCTCTCAAACATCTATGCTAACAAACATGTTGAGAAAGGGGAGCCTAGATTCTTCCCCTTTCACCTATCTGTGTGAGGATGAGAAATAGCCACTCTGTGCAGCCTGCTTCCCTTACTATCTGCAATGAAAAAGGGCCTGAGGGTGTTCTTACACTCTTGTTCCACCATGCTAGCTAAACTGCAATTTAACCCTTACAGGCAGTGAATTACAGATTCGATGTAGTGGTTCAGCAGATGTCAGGGACAGATGTGTTCCATGGAGACTGAGACAGGTATTATATCACCAAAAGATTTGCCAGCCCATATCTCAGTTTTGCAGACACGCTGACTAAAGAAGGCATTATTAAAGACTGCTTGGTTCCATTACTTGATCCTCCACTTGTCAACAAAAACATAAGATGTGCACTGGTTTTGTTTTTTGAAAACCAAAGAGGGATATTTGTCTCAGACACAAAGCAATGTGTAACCATGATTCTTTATCTGTAACCATCCATCTAAAATCATAATAAAGGATTTACTGTCCAGTGCATTATATGCCAACATAATTACTGCTCTCCCAGGTCCAGTTTTTTGGTAGCTGAATCAGGGCTCTTTGTAGATTCTCTTATGTCAAGGATATTGAAGTTAATACAAATTGAAACATTTGTGATAATACATTGCACAAAAGTACTTAACCTATAATTGCAAACAGACTTCCTTTTAAAGTGAAAGTGTTATAACAATAATTTTTCAGGTCTTCTACAAGCACACAGCTTCCCCTCAAACACTAAAATATTACCACCAGACAGGTTGCTCCATTTCTGTGTGGTCCAGGTTCTGCTATACTCAGTCATACAGGCCAGTATACCTTTAATTATACCTTACCTTAATTTATGCCTTAAATTGTGCTAGGGATGTAAATATGACTGCTAATGGAGGAAGGTGGTACCCATGTTCATTGTGGATATCAGAATCTGGCCCCAAGAGTTTAAATTATGTTTTAACATTAGTTCAAAAATACTACATAAGGAAAAGCTTCCACAAGAAAGAACATATTACTTACTGTTGTCAAATGCATCTGCTAGATTAAAGTCATCTGACCCTATCAAAACAAACAAACAAAAAAAGAAATTAACAGCAGAATTAGGAGAGCTTTTTTGACTCTGCAATGCACCATTCTGATCTTAGTTAATGCTGCCCACATGCAACCAGAATAAAGGGAGTTTCTCAGTACTGTAGACAGGAAGCAGAAGCAGCTTCCACCCAAAACACCCCTTTAAAAGAGACTAGAAATCGGATTGTCTGCAGAGATGGCCTTTATAACTATCACCCATGGAGTACAATGCTTTCCCCCCCCAATCTCCCAAGGGGTAGCCGTGTTAGTCTAGTTCACAAAAACAAGCAAGGAGTCCTATGACACTTTTAAAGACTAACAAATCTATTTATCGCTTGAGCTTTCACAGGAGAACATCCACAATAAATAAATTTGTTAGTCTAGTGCCACAGGACTCCTTGCTTGTTTTCCTCCCCAATGACTCTCTGCTGCTGGGCTGGGATCTTCAGTGCTTTCTCTGCAGATCTTCAGATAGCAACAAGCTTAGCAGGAGCCTTGAACACAACTGGTCCAGCCATACAGACCAAGATTCTCTACCTAGGGACCTCAGAGCACAAAGGGGGCTGAAAAATGAACAATCATAACATGAATTCTCTTCATAATCTGAAACAATTACAGTGTCAGGTTCAGTTCCACTGTAATTGGTTATCTGTCTTCCTCCAGACACAGGATATCCAGTCCAAGGGTCGTAACTTTTCAAAGCATGGTTCTTTTTTAAAACTGAACTGAAGTACACAAGAAGTATTAACACCATGGACACTCTAGCTGGAATGGTGGAGTGGGAACAGAACATTTCCTCATCACATCATGACTAACACGGCATCTAGTACTGCTGTGCAGTTGCTTCAGGCCACTTGCATCTTTTATTTACTTGTGGTAACTCCTGAGTCCTACATGCAGAAGGTGCTGGGTTCAAACCCCAGGGGGTTGGACGCGATGATCTCATGAGGTCCCTTCCAACCCCATGGCTGTGTTCACACACAGGGGGTTATTTCGGTATAAGTTGTTTTGAAACAACTTATATCGAAATAACACCTTATTTCGAAATAACTTATGCCACATTAACAAGAAGTTACTTCGAAATAAGGGAAAAGGCGGGAAACGAAATAGCAAGTTCACAGTGTGAACATGCTATTTCGCTTGGGGAGGGGGCTGCAGGCACCCGCGGGGTTCAGCGCACCTCAGCGCTGAACCTCACCGGTGCCTGCAGAAGGGGGCTGCAGGCACCTGCGGGGTTCAGCACAGCCCAGCACTGAACCCCGCCGATGCCTGCAGAGGGTGCCTGCAGCCCCCCTCCGCTGGCTAAGGGACACCCCTCAGCACCTTGGCCAGGGTGCTGAGGGTTCCCTGGCCAGGGTGCTGAGAGGGCACCCCTTCAAATGTTGTTTCGGAACACCTTGTTCCGAAACAACATGTTCACACTCATTGTTTCGAAACAACAATTTCAAAACAAGGTTATTTCACCCCCAAATGGGGTTTAACTTGTTTCGAAACAACTGTGCGTCGTGTGAACATGGTTTTTTTTTGTTTCGAAACAACCTCGTTATTTCGAAACAAAAATGCTGTGTGAACACAGCCTATGATTCTATTCTATTCAATGATTATGCATTGATTTGCTATATACTCGCTACAAATCATATGCTAATCAATAAATTAGTATTTGTTTTATCTAAAGTTGTCTGGGCTTTAGAGGGTGTGAATGAGAGAGGCTGAGCACATCCATTTCATTGTTAAAATGGATAGACGAGATGCTACGGTGATTGGGGAAGGGTATCATTCCCTGTAGGACAGCAGTTCTTGATGAGATATCTGAGGGCGTTTCCTTGGGGATCACCACCTGAGTGGCCAGAGGGTGCATACCACTGCCTGGAACTGATTACATGCAGGAGACTAATGTGGACTGACTCAGGAGTGAGTGGTCACCCGACAAAATGAGGAAAGTTGGGGTTCAGGAGTGG
Source organism: Podocnemis expansa (assembly GCA_007922195.1). Lineage (NCBI taxonomy): Eukaryota > Metazoa > Chordata > Testudines > Podocnemididae > Podocnemis > Podocnemis expansa. The sequence continues at coordinate 17,370,995 of ML681989.1, read as the reverse complement.
AGATTGGACGTTACAGTAGTACATCGGACCAGGAACTGGGAGGGCAATGTCACAAAGGCCTAAATGAAATAGCACATGCATTGACCATAATACCGAATAACAAAGATAAATGGATGACTAAATGAATTAAGTGGTTACATTCCAAATCCCACCAATAATTCTATTTTTCCTTTCTGCCAGCGGACCTAAATTAGGAAGGGTGGAAATAATTGTTAACCAGCCATGATTAGCTTGGGAATGTCCTGTGCTCGTGTGGAGAAGCCTTAAGTGGGGGACATAGAAGTTTTATGGTAAGCTATCCTGATCATTCAAACCTAGAACTATATTCAGAGGAAAGTTCAGGTAGTTCTGATGAAGGAAGTACTAATCAGAATAGGAGAAGAACCACATCTCCTGATTTGAGGAGTCAAACCCAGATTCCGATAGAAACCCAAATTCAGGCTGTCATGTGGCCATACTTACAGATATTAAGACCCTTGACTTGGTGGCTAAGCAAGTAGAAATGATAGAGGATTCTTCTGTTGCAGTGCATGCACAGCATGGGCAGGAAATGCAAAAGAGTTCAGCTTACCAGGGGAAGACTGAGTTAAAATCCTACAGCCCATTGCAGATAGAGCATCATGAAGTACTTTACCCACTGAGTATAGGGTAGGTGAGAAATCTTTTCAAGAAACAGTAGCTCTATGGGAACATAACCAGCACCCAGGGAAATTCGAGGGGCTATATGTCAAACTTGAGGCAAAGATTTAATGAATCTCCACATCAATTGAATTTGCGGTTAAGTGCAGCTTGGCATGTCACATGAGAGAAGACAAAAAGGGACACAAGATATTAGTTTGTTATCAATAACTCTCTTCCCCATTTGCAGGAAAAAGGTTAATATGCATGTCAATGATAATATTTCCTTAAAGGATGCATTGGCCTTATTGGTTAAGCACACTTCCCGGGAGGCATTAAATTAGGTCAGCATAGAGCCACAAACCAATCCCATCATGAAGACTTGAGGGACATTTGAGGACACCATCTCAAGAATCACACTGAGGAATTTCTAAATTTCCTAAAAACCAAAACTGGGAACATAATTCTAGCCTATGTATTAATCTTGGATCTCCGAGTGGGCATGCCCTTTGACATAGTTATACATCTGGACTCCACACAGGTCCACGGAAGTATGTTCCTTTCTTATTAGATACAGCCTGGAACTGACTGTGACAGGAGGGATACAGATCACACTGGAATGAGGACTCAGCTGTGATGATGCTTACAATATGCAATAGACTCTGGAAGCTCAATGCCAGGATATCTGGGAACTTGAGACATGACTAACTGAGCTGATGTTGGAAAGCCAAAGCCTGGTACCCTTGGATCATCCTGTGGCCTCTGGTAACTCATCTTCTCTTGTCCTGTGAACAGCTTCCCTTTCTACAGGGTTGGCTGCCCCCAAGAAAATGGACAGAAAGCCTGTAAACTACTTGTCTGCAGAACATTCAGCATGACACCAGCAGGCCCCGCGTGAAGTCCTAGCCCCTTTAAGCAGGGAGGAAAACAGAAGACCAATGCTATCTGCAGAAGGTGAGTCAGCAATTAGCATTATCCATGTCAAAGATCCTAAATCTTCTCCTCTGTCTTCAGGTCATAAGAAGATGTTATCAACTTTTTCAAGTACCCAGGTCATGACCACATTTTCTAAACCCATCAAAATATAAATAGGTGGCCTGTGAAAAAACTTATCCCTTTGCTTTAATGAAACTGGCAGCTTACTAGGATCAGACTTCCTAAACACCACAACCCTGTTCGTAGAGTTGATTAAACAGGTGTTGTATCTCACTACAGACTGACTGACTGCCACTGGTGATCATGCCTGAACATGGCATGGTGTCTCCAGTGGAAGAAAAGAAATCAGATGGCAATAACCTGGACAAAATAATGGCTACATATGCAAATCAAGCCAAGGCATGTGCCTGCTTTAATGCTTCTGTTGTTAGGTCTGTAGTTGAAGGTGAGTATCTGTTTAAGGCTCAGGAGTTGTCTGTAGGCGAAGAGAGGTCTGTGTCTTAAGGCTAGACAGTGTGAGAGGTCATCTTTCAAAATAGGCTGGAGGTCCTTAATGATCTGTTGTAGAGGTCTGACTTGAGGGTTGTTGTGGTGACCAGTGGCGTTCTACTGTTTTCTTTTTTGGGCCTTTCCTGCAATAGACTGCAGCGTACCCATCTTGCTTTGTCAATATGTTTCTTTACTTCTCCAGGTGCATAAGGTAGTTTTAAGAAAGCCTGATAGAGATCCTGAAGATGTCTGTCTCTGTCTGAGGGATCAGAGCAAATACGGTTATATCTTAGGGCTTGGCTCTAGACTAGGGGTCTCAAACTCAAATCATGAGGGCCACATGAGGACTAGTATGTTAGCCCAAGGGCCGCACCACTGAAACCTTTTCACACAACGATATTGCAAATATCGGTAACAACAGTGTCATTGCGGGCCGCAGTGAATAGCTTTAGGGGCCACGTGTTTGAGACCTCTGCTCTAGACAATGGATCATGTGGTATGTTTAGGATGGAAGCTCAAGGGATATAGATAATTATACTGATCAGTAGGTTTTTGGTATAGAGTGGTGTTGATGTGTCCATCCCTAATTTGTACTGTAGTGTCCAGAAAGTGGATCTCCTGTGTGGAGTGTTCCCAGCTCAATCTGATTATGGAGTGGAAATTGTTGAAATCTCTGTGGAAATCTTCAAGAGCATCCCTGCCATGGGTCCAGATGATGAAGACCTAATCAATATAGCTTAAGTAGAGGAGAGATGAGACTTGAGGAAACATTGCTCTAAGTCACACACAAAAATGTTGGCAGCGTGGTTTGTTGCGGGGATAGAGGACAATTTATAACTCCAAGTCAATGGCACTGCTATGGGTACCCGCATGGCCCCTCAACCTGCCAACATATCTGCACAAAAGACGTCATCATAGGACCTAATCAAGCCAGCTACTCCATCAAAGGGTCCTACACCTGCTCATCCACTAATGTGATTTATGCCATTATGCACCGGAAATGCCCCCAAGCCTTATACATTGGAGAAACAGGACAGTCCCTACACAGAAGAATAAATGGGCACAAAACTAACATCAGAAATCACAACACCCCCCCCCCCCAAAAAAAACAGTTGCTGAGCACTTCCATCTTCCTAATCACTCCATTGATGATTTGTTAACGATGGGTCCTCAAGAAAATAAATGGGGGGACATCAAGGCTTCAAAGAGAAACAGCCGAAATTCAACTAATACGCAGATTAGATTGTGTGAAAGCAGGGCTGAACCATGACTAGGGATTCTTTTTACATTATAACAGGTAATTTGAATTCACCCTCCCTCTGTGTGCTGTTTCCTAGAGTTTGAATCCTTACAAATGCTCTGATTTGCTGTTCCAGTATGACCTGATCCCATATCTTACACTCCCCTGCATTTATTTTCATCCCCTTCTGTAAGTTATCCCTCTTCAAAGCATCTGACAAAGTGGGATATTTTCTCCCATGAAAGCTCAAGCAATAAATAAATCTGTTAGTCTTTAAGTGTCACAAGACTCCTTGCTTTTTTTTGCTTTACTAGACCAACACGGCTGTCCCTTTGGAACTTGGCAAGATGCAAGGCACTGAATACATCAGTTTGAAGTAGAAATCCATCAGCTTCATGAAACAACTCACACAGATATCATTCTCCTTTCCTAATGTAAACAACTGATGATCTGAAGGTGGCAGTGAGTGTTAATGCGTTAACAACTGTGGCGAGACATGGGGAAAAAATCAACCAGTGGCTTAGGCCTCATGTTTAAAGGCACCAATTAAGCTTAAATACAACAATTACAAAAAAGTACTTAATGGCCACTAAATTGGCCATTAAGCATTTTTCTTTTCTGACTGGCCTCAGTACAATCACATTACACTCATCACACACACCCCTTCAGTTCTTGCTGTCTGTTAGGGTAAAAGAGGGGTGTCTCAAATGTTCGTTTAGCCTAATGGGTACTGTTGTGAAAGACCCTGCAGTGAAACCTGTTAGGACACCATCTCTGTTACCAGCTGTCCTGCTATATAAAGGGGAACCATGCGTGTGTTCAGATACTGCTTAAATGAATCAAAGAGGGGATGTAAGAAAGCTTTTCCTGCCCTTGATACAAGATGCAAACTCCTTTGAAGGATACCATTTCCCTGCAGACAGCTCTACTTACTACCATGAAGAAAAACCTTATACCAGTTTCACAATAGGTGCAACTCCACCAGAAAAAGAACCACCTTGCGAGAAAGCATATTCATGTACCTCACAATCAGCCCAATATGCTGAATTAGCAGCAATGGTTTGGGAGTACTCTGTGCAGCTCTCCATCATCAATGCAAATCAACACATTTGTTTGTGTTCAGACTCAGCAAGGATATGCAATTCTCCTACAGAATTTCTACCATGCTGGGAAACTAATCAGTTCACATCTTTGTATGGGTCACCTATTAAATATACACTGCTGTTGAAATACATCCATTGGTTAGTAGCAAAACTCATGACTCCAGAAAGACCAATTAGAGTGAAAAAGATCAAGGCCCACTGTAATTTAGAACGCTATGCTACGGAAATGGAAAGGATGTCAAATTGACCCAAAAAAAGAGTTAACATACCTGACTTGAAAGAGATGCAAACATTAGATAAGGACATACTAAGAGTAACTCAAAAGCCTTCAGGAAAGTGGTCACTCACAGACCCCTTATCAAGAAGGCAGTATTTGCAGGTAGTAGATAAGAGTTCTGATGTATACAGGAGGTTTCTTCCCTGCATGCATAGTTCCAGCTCACCAACAGAGGTAAGTAATGTATATGATTCATGACACTTTAACAGGTTCCACACTCACCCCTTTGGTTCCAGTCCTCCGTGTCCAAAAAACACATCCAGGGCTCTGCTGAATGCTCTCACCACCAATCTTTATTTACATGTGTTCCCTCTACCAACTACATACAGTCCCTGTTCAGGCTCAGAGGCCTCACTGTTCCAGCCCTTACACTGGGCAGCTCCCTTCCTAGAAGCTCTGCACCCTCCACCCCTAATCTCAGCTGACCACTCGCCCCTTTTCCAGCAGCCTCAGGCTTGAACTACTACTTCCTGGCAGCTTGCTGGTCAGCTTCACTCCTCCCCCTGAGCTTTTATCCAAGAGTCCTTATAGGGCTTCACGCAACAAGCCGCCAAGCTGCTCCTCATTATCCCCCTTTCCTGAAGGCTTCCCCAGGTGGTTTCATTCCCCAGACCCTTAGGGCTCCAGTAGCAGAGCTGGCTAAGACTGCATCCTGCTACAGTTTCCAACAGGAGAAGATCAGAAGTGGACAGAGCTCTCCAACATCTTGTATGTGTGGGATGGTGGCTGCTTCTTAGGATGGATGTGCAACAATACTGAAACAACTGTTTGGCATGTGATCAAGCTAATCCTACTCCATTCAAAAGAAATGCACCATTAAAAACTCAGGTATATGAAAACCCGTGGATGACTTTGCAGATTGACTTCATAGATCTTTCACCAAGGACCCAAAGAGTCAACCAATATATCTGTTGGTGGTTGTTGATCCTTCTTCAAAATGGGTAGAGGCATTCCCTCTAAAAACCAAACACTGTAAAAGCCACAACCAGGATCATGGTACAACAAGTCTTCTTTTGATGGGGGATCCCTGCAAAGGTGGAATTAGATCAGGGCTTGCACTTTACTAGATAGCTCTTTAAGGACTGCCTTAAGTTAATGGGATCCTGCAGAGACTACGCATCACATATAGATCACAGTAATCAGGGCTCGTGGAACACAGCAACCGGACTATAAAATAATGTTGAGGAAACAGATTGATGTCAATGGGTATAAATGCAACACCCTTATGTCTCTAATTCTAATGGCACTGAGAGCACCACGTGCTGCATCTACTAATAAAACACACTTTGAAGTGACGACAAATATGAGATTACCCAAACATTTGATCCAGCGCACAAGTGGCACTCAGCTGGAGGGGAAAAAAATGGTTACATACCTACAAAATCTGCATACCCATTTGAATCAGACCAACATGTACGTAGCTGTTAAATTGGGAAAATCAAGATGAAAGGCCACTTCAGACAAAACCAAAAGAGAATACTTGGAACACTGACAACCAAGTGATGGGCCATGTAACCAATGGATCGGACCTTTCTGAGTCATCGATAAACTCATTTCAGCAGTGTATAAAATTAGGGCAACAAGAGGCAAACATAACAAAGAAAAAATTTACCACACCAATCAGTTAAAGCTGTATCTATCATCTATGTCTCAGAAGCAGCTTCCTTCTCAGGAACTAGGTGAACAGCATTCAGTTGAATCGCTGTTGCTGGAGTCCAGCAGGCAGCCACCATGAAATGGGCAGTGATAGTCCTGATTTACTACAACTTTATCATCTCTCTAAGAGTAAGACTGAGCCAAAACTCAAGAATTTGGGACTGAAACGTCACAGAAGATAAAAAAAAATTACAAAATACCATGAAATGTGGCGATGTGTACATTTTCAATGACTTGGGCATTTGAAGAAAAACATGCCTAAAAAGGGACTGGAACAGACTCACATGATCAATCCATGCTGTCAAATTACCTCAGAAATGCATACTGAACCATTGGAAAATGCTTCTGCGGAGTCATGCTTTTACCTTGTAAATGCTTTAAGTGCTAATGTGGTGGTAAACATTATTTGCTCCACCTATGGACTTAATCAAGGATGAGCAATTACTCAGTTGGTTTTGCCATGAGTGTTCTCAAAGTCCAGAAAAAGAGCAAGCCACAAGTTTGGATCTATACCAGCATTCATCATTGGGAACAATGAAACAAATGGGACCTGTAACACCTCATCCCAGACAAGTCAGTTGTTCTTCTTCCAAAGATTCTACAATGGCATAGTCCTTGCACATCTCATTCACTCTCACTTTACCAGTGTTTGACCCAGACAAGGATGTATACAGGCAATTGGCAGCTGTCCAATCCATAGGTCATGTAGAAAATGACATCTACAGAGAACATGTCAATGTGCATCATTCAGTTGTCTATCATGCTCCAACTCAGACTTTGAAAGCTCCATAAGATGGCCTGTTGTTTTGAAAAGGGGCCTCAGTACATCTGTAAGGGTGATGTGTTTGAGACAAATACTATTGTGTGCGCATTACTGGGAAAGGTGCAAAAATAATCGTCCTTGTCATGCCTGGAGAGGCTGACAAAGTGGAGAATTCCAATGGAGATGGTGTCCTATGCTGGAAATGGCCAATGATACCACTATGTTCCCAGGGAGTGGCACATCACAGCCCGAATTTTTGTTTTACACCAAAACAAATTAATAGAAAACTCAAGTGATTTCCCCTATTTCCACCTTTAAGAACAATATTGCTGCCCTACCCAACTCAGCCTACAACTATCCAAAGCACGCTGACATTCCTTGTGTGTACTCCCTGACTACAGTTATCATTGAAAACATTATTGTATTTGTTTTATTATGATGGGACTGGGGCAGCAGACACTTTCTTCCATCTCCACTCTGCCACAATCTCAAGGAGACTCACCATGACATGTACTGGGCAAACCTCATGCTCCTTTATTTACAGTGTGTAGGTTCCCAGTCCCGGTGTGTGTTGCAAACATCCAAAGGGCTAGGGTTCTGCTCCTTTGCTGACAGACTCCTTGCTCTGCCCTGTTGGCTATTCCTCCCCAACTTTGCTGATTTCTGGCCCAAGTCTTTATACCTTCCTGGGTCAGATCCCCAGCTGTTTTCCCATCTCCTATTAGGCCAGAGCTCTAACCCAGCCTTATCACTATAGGCCCTAGCTAAGAGATGCAGATGAGGGGTTTAACTGCTCCTGCCCTGTTACAAGAAGAGAGTCAAAGATTTATAAGAGAAGTATTACAGCTGTAATGCAAGAGACCTACAGGCCACACCCTGCATGAAAAGCTAAGGCCATAGGATATGTATGTTTGGGACCTATGTAATAATGTGTTAAAAGATAAGATGCATATACGGTCATAATTATTACCCTAGACAACTCAGAAGGTATCAAAACAAGAGGAAATTGCCCAGTTGATGTGTGTTTTGGAACACAACAAAAAGTCAAAGTAACAAAGGGGACAATGAGTGAATCATCTGGAAAGACAACTTGTGTCAATACTATGTATAAATCAGTCAGCCTACAGAGTAACTGTACCCTACTGTTAAGTTTTAATATTTTTATGTCTTTTGATATTTCTTTCTGTCAGGTCTCTTCTGTTATATCTTAGATACCTCTCCAACCAGCGAGTTTGGGCATGAAACTCACACAGGTAGGAGACAGGCATACCACACCCACCCAGGACAATGGTGCTGTAAACCAGTGTTTCTCAACCAGTGTGCCATGGCACACTGGTGTGCCATGAGTCCTAAGCAGGTGTGCCACAAATTTTTTTTAAAAACTTCAAAGAGCTCTGGATTGGCTCACTAACTCATGAATATTCATGAGTCTATTTGGAAACTATATAGTGGTGTGCCTCAAATTAATTAAAGGTAGCAAGCTGTGCCACAGCAGAGAAAATGTTGGGAACCACTGCTGTAAACAATCAATAAGGCAGTGACCAGTTTACCTGTTGAGAAAGCCTGACTTAGATGGGAACAATACATTCCCCAGACTCTGTGGCACACACCCTGCTTACCTGAAAGGATTCTCCTCTGCCCCGTTCCCCACCCTAATGTAGTCATAGGGTCTTTAATGTAACTAACTTTCTGTATCAGCCATTATCACCTCTGTTCTCTCCAGGGGAACAATGTCAGTACTTATAAGTAAATCAGTAAAGAATAGATCATGTAACTGATAAAGAAGCACACATATGTGATCGCTGTCACATCACCAATTTGAAGATGAATCCAGTCAGCCTTCCTTCTTGATACCTCGAATAAAAACATCTTCTGTATTGTCTGTGTTGCCTAGTCCTTTTGGAGGATCCCTTACAGCTTTACATTACTAATCTGGGTGTAAAGATGGTAAGTTTATACTTAGAAGGAGGACCCATGCTATAGACTCATAGACTCTAAGGTCAGAAGGGACCAATATGATCATCTAGTCTGACCTCTTGCACAGTGCAGGCCACAAAACCTCATCCACCCACTCCTACAATGAACCTCAAACCCATAACTGAGCTATTAAAGTCCTCAAATCATGATTTAAAGACTTTAATACAGAGAATCAAGCAGCAAGTGAGCCATGCCCAATGCTGCAGAGGAAGGCAAAAAACCTCCAGCTCCCAAGCCAATCTGCCCTGAGGCGAAAATTTCTTCCTGACCCCAAATATGGCGATCAGTTAAACCCTGAGCATGAGGGCAAGTCCACAACAGCCAGGTCAAGAAGAACTTCTCTGTAATAACTCAGAACCCACTCCATCTAATGCCCCTTCCCAGATCACTATCATACCCATCAACAGTAGTAAAAGACAGACAATGCCCAAGCTACACTGTCCATCATATCATTCCCTCAATAAACTTATCAAGCTCGGTTTTGAAGGCACCTAAGGTTTTTGCCCCCACCACTTCCCTTGGTAGACTATTCCACAACTTTACTCCTCTGATGGTTAGGAATCTGCATCTAATTTCAAGCCTAAATTTTCTGAAGGACAGTTTGTATCCATTTGTTCTTGTGTCCACATTGGCACTGTATTCAAATAATTCCTCTCCCTCCCTTGTAGTTATTCCTCTAATGTATTTATAAAGAGCAATCATATCTCCTCTCAGCCTTCTTTTGAGAAGACTAAACAAACCAAGCTCTTTAAGTCATCTATGTAAGGTATAAAAAGGGCAAACCTAGTTACTTGGGTGCAATCGTCAGTTAATTCTTTGAGCTTCAATTAGTGTTTATTAGACTCTTTTGTTCTTAGTTTATATGTAATGTTATTTGTAATCTCACTCTTAGCCTTAGAGCTCTTAGCTCTCTAGCACTGCTTAGATCTCCACTGCTCCAGTCAAGAGCTGAGGAAGTGAACAACTTTCTCAGCAAAGTCATCAATTAAGGGTGTGAGTATACTAATCCAAAGGATAAAGTATAAATATAGGCTATAATCTTACTCAGTAGCCATTTGATTATACATTTGTCTACCATTCAATGTTAGTTTAAAAAAAAGTTTCTAAAATTACACAGATTTGGTTATCAGTGGTTGTTCCCATCATGCATTCCAGGGATGCTTGTAAAGTCTCTTCTGTAGCCCAATTCTGAGACTATAACTTCATTACCTTCTGACCAGATCCACTGGCAAGCCTATATCCCCACTCACATTACTCAACACCTGGAAATCAGGCAGCACAACATATCTAAAAGTATAACAAAGCATTTACCATAATATTCATTATGTGCCAACTTAATCACTACTCACCCACTGGCTTCTTGGTGGCTGAAGCAGGGCTCTTTGTAGGCGCTGTTATGTCAAGGATATTGAAGTTAATACAAATTGAAATTCCTGTGCTGAATACTTTGCACAAAAGTACTTAGAGAAAAAGTTTAAACAGATGTCCTTTTAAAATAAGTATCAGATCGATTTTTTTTTTTAAGTCTCCTCCAGTTGTATGACTTCCCCTTAAACACAAAAGTATTATCACCAGACAGATTGCTCCACGTCTACATGGTCCAGGTTTCAGTATGCTCTTAGTCATGCTGAGTACTGCTGCAAACCTTAAATCGTGCCAACGACTTTAATGCAGCTGCTCTTGGAGGAAGGTGTTACCCAAGTTCAGTGTGGATATCAAAATTTGGCCATAAGTCTTTAAGTTATTTTTTCACAATGCTAAACATTAAATAAAAGCAAAATTTCATTTGCAAGAATGTATTACTTACTGGTATCCAATGCATCTTCTAGACTAAAGTCATCTTGACCTATATTTAAAAAAATATAAAAAACAGCAATTAGAAGCAGAATTAGGAGCGGCTTTTCTGACTACAATGCACCATTCTGATCCTAGTCAATGCTGCCCCGCATGCAATCAGAAAAGAGGAAGTTTCTCAATCCTGCGGGCAGGAAGCAGAAGCAGTTTCTCCCCAAAATACCCCTTTAGAAGAAAAGGAAAATGGGACTGTCTGCAGGGATGGTCTTTATAACAATATCAATGGGTTAGACAATCACCCATGGGCATTACTGGCACTGAGCCCACAGGGCACAGCCCTGAATCGCCCTGGCAGTGCCCTGCATCCGGTTCTGTTCTCATGCTGCTGGCCTGCAGCAGCAGGAGCCGGATCTGGGCAGGGGCTACCTGCCGCACCTGGCTGGTAGTGCAGCAGCAGCAGCCGACTCCAGGGGCAGGGCCTGGGCCTGCTCCTGCAGTCACCCATGGAGTACAATGCTTTCCTTCCCAATGACTCACTGCTGCTGGACTGGGATCTCCAGTGCTTTCCCTGAAGATCTCAAAATAACAACAAGCTTAGCAGGAGCTTTGAACACAACTGGTCCAGCTCCGTAGACCAAGATTCTCCATCTAGGGACCTCAGAGCATGAAGGGGGGCGGGCTGAAAAATGCACAACCAGGTAATGAATTTACATGTAATGAATGAACGATCATAAACTGAATTATTTTCATAATCTGAAATAAGTACAGTTTTAGGTTCAGTTCCACTGTAATTGCTTATCTTTCTTCCTCCATACATAGGATATCTAATCCAAGGGTTATACTTTTCAAAGCATGGTTCCTCTTTAAACATTGAGTTGAAGTGCCTAAGGGTATTTAAATACAAGTATTAACACCACAGACATGCCCTCCAGCTGGAATGGGGGAGAGGGAACGGAACATTTCCCCATCATATCATGACTAACACTGCATCTACTACTGCTGTGCAGTTGCTTCCAGCCACTTGCATCTTTTATTTACTTGTGGTAATGCCCGACTCCTTTATCCAATGATTGTGCATTGGTTTGCTATATATTCACTAAAAATCAGCAGCTTTGGGCCACCTGCACCATGCTGATTCACATTTTTGTGGAACAAACTGATTTCACATCATGAATGCTGTGATGGCAAATTTCGGTGGTCAGTGACTAAAACCGATCACGCAGAATAAAGACAGAAATCTTCCTATAGTAAAAATAGCAGCAGTGGAAAGAACGCCCAGCTCTCTAAGCCCAGATACCCAGTTACCTATATCTTCACTGCAGCAAACAGCAGCCTGCAGGGGGGAAAGTAAGAGTAACAAAAACCCATCGCTCCAACTCAGGAGATGGAATTGTGAAAGGAACACTTCTCCCAACCCTGAGAGCCCACTGAATTTTACACCTATTGATCATCAGGCAATCAAAACCAGACAGCTAGCCTGGTTTAGAGAAGTGTTTAGCAGTCTCAGTGTATAGATACACAAAACACACAAACACTTCTGTGTGCCCTGGGCCTTTTCAAGTTTAACTGTCCAGGAAGTCAAAGGAAAACTGCATTTTACTCACTATAAACTTCCCTTAAAGTAGGTCAGGAAAGACTGAATTAGTACTATATCTGAAATAAAATGAAACAAACAAACAAAACTAACTAAGAAAATAGGGTTTCTAATAAACCTTAATACTCAATACTAGCACTCTGGTCTCTGCACCTCAGACAATGCTAGTCCAAGGTATAGAAGAATTGAAATTCATTGGTCCTCAGTAACCATTGTACTGCTATTTTGTTGTGTTACCAAACATGAATCATTAGCTGTTTGGGTCGTTCTGAAAACAGAACTGGTTTTACATTTGGCTGATCTATCACAATAGATAATGTTTTGACTGGGAAGGGGTAGAGACTGAAAGGAAAGAGCCTAATAGATTTCTGTTCATAGTGATTTCTGAACTTAAAAACAAATTAGGAAAACACAGTACTGAGATACAGAGGAGTCTAGTTACTAATCTGAAAGCAAAGAGGAGCAACCAAGACAACAAACAAGCTCTGCCATCCAGAGAGAGAAGCTGGGATAATTATTTGCTTCTTGAGAAATTCACATTCTGCTGCCAAAATTCCACTCAAATTTGTTTCACTGACACAGGCCAGTCTTAATTGCAACTAAGCAACCAGGCAGGTGAGTCTCACTGATCTCCCTCATTCTGGAGCTCAAATTGATGAAAGGGGAAGGGGCTTAAGTAAACAAGGCCAGCCAGTAAAGACAGTTAACAGCAAGTAAGTTTTATTACCAGTAGTTAACTTTTAGAAAATCAGAGCTTCCACAGTTTAGTCCCCCATAAATATCTGGTTTTCCCCACTGAGTGCATTACAGTTTGAGGCATTATTTCTGCTCTTAAAATGATAAAATCCAGCTTATTTAAAGTGAGAAAAAATAAAATTTAAGTTTTGGTATTTAAGACTACAATACCTAATGGATTGTACATGAACAGAATATACAGATGCTTCCCAAGCTAAGTGTTACACTAGGTTTGTAGTAAAAACAACAAGGAGTCCTGTGGCACTTTGAAAGACTAACGTGAGCTTTCACGGGAGAAAATCCCACTTTGTCAGAGGCTTTGAAGACGGGGAGTTCTCCTGTCTTCAAGCCTCTGACAAAGTGGGATTTTCTCCCACAAAAGCTCATGCAATAAATAGATTTGTTAACCTTTAAAAGTGCCACAGGACTCCTTGTTTGTTTTGCTGAACTAGACCCCATGCATTTGTAGTGTAATTTTAATAACCGGAAAAGTCAAGGCATCCCTGATCCTTAATGTAAATACTTTATCTGGTTGTATTCTTTCAGTGGGAAGGGAGGATAGGCAACACTAAACAAGGAACTGAGCTCTAACAACGGCATGTTCTTTTTATCCAGATTACTTAAGTTTGATATTCATTATGTTTTTAAAAGAAAACTATCGACTACAACTACACTACAAATTAGTTCATTTGTCATCCATTTATCTTTGTGTTATTTGGTATTATGGTCAATACACATGCTATTTCAATTGGAATTTAGCTATTTCATAGATAAACCTATTTAGTACACCTTCCAGTTTCTGCAGATGCATAAGAAGAACAGAGATTGAAATTTAAGCCTAGGAACTGCTGTTCTGAGTTCACTAGCATTTGTTTCCAATTCAATTATTTGCTTCTTGTCTGTTAACATACAGTAGTCCAAGACTAAAAAACATATACCACACATGCCACATTGAGAGTCAATTTTTCCAAAATACTTGATGTCCCAAACAGCTAGAACTAAAAAAGAAAAACAATTTCATAAGCAGCAGCCCAGGAGAAAGTGAGAAATCTTTGTTCCTCTTAAATCTCCGCTCCTCCACATCTCTGTAAAAATGGCTTTTTTGAAGTTTTAAGCAGACAAACTGGAATGTGATGATGACTCACCCGGGAGGTATGAAACTTGCAATTGCATTAGTCAGAATGCCATTCTAGGCAGAGTTGTGGACACCAGTCCTGATCATGCAAGAACTGTGACAGGATGTTTACAGACATTGCCAAGCAGCAGCTTATAATTAGCTCTGCACCAGCATATTCTGAAATTCTCTGAAGTGAAATCCTGTTCTGTATTTTTCAGTCTGCAACCCACTCACAAGACTTCACCTTTAAAACTTTTTTCATATATGAAAATCTTTAAGTGACTTCTCTATTAATTATGTGCACAGTGGTAGCACTAGTTTCTCCCATCATGAATCAGGACCTCACAGTGCTAGGTGCTGAAGGAAAAGAGCAAGACTGACTCTACCTCAAAGAGCTTAAATTCTAAGTACAAGACCAAGGTTATTTGACTTTCAAAGGTTATTTGTTCACATACAAAATCTTCCACAAATTTTTATGCAAAAAGAGTAGTTTCTAAGCATCCCTTCCAAAGTAGCAGTGATATTTTTAAGTGATGGTGAACACAAACAAGGAGCAAATAAGCAGTTGTTCATTATCACTCCTGAGCTCCTGAAACTGAATTTCAGAACAGACCCATCCTGCCACTGAAGTGAAGTGAAAACATACACAAGATCCCTTGACAGAAGAAGTGAATATTCATTCAAGAGGCCATCTTTCTCCCAACCATAACTTAGTCTGAATTTCATGTTTCTGCAGGTGTCTGTCGTGGTGCATGCTCGAACTCAGGGATGTGTTACAAATTATATTGATCTACATTAATATCCAGCCAAGACTTATTAATATTAGGAACCATGTGCAAATTTTGTAACAAGAGAACCCATTCACTGAGGACACTACCAGTATCTCTGCTTGTTCTGTTTGTGATGAAAGTGATGGCTTTATAAGAGCATTTAGCACAGAGCTAAAGGGTAGGAAGTAGAGTGCTTTGAATTAGCCGGTGAACATCTATCTGAGAGTATCCAAGAGTAATGTAAACAGGAGAGTACAGAATCTGGCACAAGTATTACAACCCCTAAAGAATGCTGCAGGGGCACATTCCAACACTGTCTCCTTAATATAAGACTTTTTAAAGGGCCCATGTAGGAATTCACATCTGCAAACTACAGGCACACTGGAAGTTCACCCCTTCCAGACAGGCACCCTCCAACTTTCAGTGTCCCCTAATTATAAACTTAGGTCACAACCACAAAGCAGTCACACTAAGTTACATCTAAGATTAAGTCATCTTACTACTTTGGAACAAAAACACACACTTTCAGCTTTTTAAAGGAAAGCTGAATGGTAAATTTATTGTGGAGATGGATGTTGTCATTCACCAATTCCTTCCCAAGAAAAAATCTCAGTTAACTTTACATTACTGGCTATGGCTGATGTACAAGTTAATAGAAGAAGGATTTTTTTTTTCTCCATAAACTTTGTCAGCAGAAAAATGTATTAACACAAAGTAAGTCTTGCAATTTTTAGTATCCAAGAAGTTACTGCATATTAGCAACAACTGCAAGTCCACAAAACCAAATGCTTTTATAATACATCCAAGTCACAGAATTTAGAAGTCTTTTCCTCAGAGTAAGAGACTTTCAAATCTAGAACTCTTTGGAAGTCAATATATTCTCTTGTACTGATTTTGCCTCATTTATAAACACACTCAAGAACCTCAGGGAATTCTGCACCCAAATCCCACTGAAATTAAAGCAAAGTATGGCCACCTAATTCCTTTAGAATCCTTTTACTAGCCCACCTCTGGCACCTGAAAATCCAGCTGTTGAGTTCTATATGGAGTCATTCATCTTCCATGACCATGAGACATACAAACAAACTTTCACAGTATTTATATCGCCTACAGCACACAGCTTCTAAATTTAACTTGTCCAAAGGCTGGAATTTCATACTTTCACAAACCTAACAAAAGACTTGTGATGAACACTGAACAGGCCTAGCTAACATCAGATTTCCTTAGTGATAATACTTACTAGAAAGTTCTCCTTCCTCCCCACATCCCACCACCACCAAAGAACAAACTGTCACTTTCAATTTGCTGTCTGTTCTGATCTTTCCAAAGGTAAATCATCTATAGCCTCCTTTATTATGCTGCTCATTGAGGATTTCTGGGTCTAAAGGCAAGAAGAACATCATCTGTTACAGCAGCAGTCTTTCCCCTTTCTGCTTAGGAAAATTATACAATTATCTGGAACTACCATACAGAGTTTCCAAGACAATTACGCATTCCTCAAAGGACGTACTGTATTCCTCATGTGGGGATCACAGGCAGACAACATTATTCTCATGAGATTTTCATGGCACAAGAGGATATGCCTCAAACCAGAATAAACAGTTGAGGGACAGGAGTCAGTGTTCTCAGAAGTAGCTCTTACATACCTGGCCTTATGCACCCCAGATCTCAGCAGCCTCAATAGTTTCCTCTCACAACGGGTCAGAGACCAAACATTAAAGCTACTCATAAGAATTCTACATCTATATCTTGACAAATTCTACATCTAATTCCACATCTGAAAAAAATGGTGACAGATCTCAGCAGCCTCAAGAGTTTCCTCTCTAGAAAGTCATGAGTATTTGAGAAACTGAAGGCGGAGTCTTAAATAGCAGTTTGCAAACATCTTGAAATATGTTTGTCATCACCTGATGAAGATGACTGTAAGGGTCTTTAAAGCAAGAGAAATGGATAACCTGTCTATAAAGGAACAAGAGAAAAACTGAATATACACAGATTTCTGTCCAGTGCACAGTGTGCTGAACGGATGGAGATTACTAATATCTATTTTGGGTTTTATTGATAACTATAATCAGCATTCAAGCATTCTAGCAACTATGAGAATGAACTCCAGCCCATTGTGTTTTTCCAACTGAATTCCCCCACTACTTAAAAAAAAAAAAAAAAAGAAGAAGAAGAAAAAAAACAGGGTGAGGCTCTCTCTTTACTTTAATATAAAGTATAATTTCTAGTTTCATACATTAAAATAAAGCTCCTTATGCTTTGAGATTTGAGCTGATTGTTGTACAGGTCAGAAAGGACAGTAAAAATATCCTCCCCACTATTTCCAAACAAAAATGCATGGCTAGCTGTATTTGTGCATGCAGAAGAGCTTCTAGAATAATTTGGCAATTGATTGCAGGTGACAGAGAGATACTAGATTTGTTGGGATCTGCTCTGATACAGAAAATCTTATGTTTCTGACCATTCATTCATCAAATCCCAAATCAATAAGATTTTATGATTTTGAGCATATCTAGGCAGTTCTTTATTGAGCTGGTAATAGTGCAACTGGTGGTGGAGAAACAAAAACCATACAGTAAATGTTTAATTTACAAATAGCAGAACACAGATCCATCTTCTCAGTATGTTGCAGAAACATGTAGCAAGTAATGTGTGCATAAACTTGTTCTGAGTGCATTACAATGCAATAATTGAACTACATTGAACTTTCTAAGTGAAAGAAGTTTAAATACGTGATGTACAGATGCATTTTAAATTCATTGCTGTCCCTGATGGGTAAGGATTAATTACAGAATTTTACTGACAGGTTTATTTAATGAGATTTTTGTTGCTTTATAACCAGCTCAAACAGCTTGGCTCCCCTTTCTTCCTTATGTCCTCCATTGTTCTTAATTTAAAGGACACAGTTAATTTTAAATCTAGTGGACTAAAAAACGTTTAAAGTAGCTTCAAGATACTACATCTCGCCCAGAGTTGTCCTGTCAATTTTGTGCGTTTTTCAGACCACTTTCCTGTTTTTAAAAATATTTCTTACCCACAGTTGCATGAAAGACTCACACAACCCAAGGGTCTGTCTACACTATAAGCCAGGGGTCTAAAACTCAAATCACCACTAGGGCCGCGTGAGGACTAGTATGTTAGCCCGAGGGTCACACTGCTGAAACCTTTTTATATAATGATATTAAAAATATCGGTAACGATAATGTTGTTGCAGGCCACAGGAAATAACTTTAGGGGCCGCATGTTTGAGACCCCTGCTATAAGCTGTCCATATCTTCCTGGAATCTTGGGTAGCATGTGCTTTTGTTGTTAGCTTGTGTCAGAGTCTATGGTACCTTCTTCACTGCTAACCTTTGCTGACCCCTGCGCCAGCCCCTCCTCCTCGACTGTCAGCCAGTGTCAGTGGCTCCCTCCACAGAAATAAAAGTGGAGGCTGCCTGAAAATCTAGTGGCAGCCATGGCTGGAGGTCAGGGAGGCAAAGAGGGGTGTGCTCCCTGGCATGTCACTGAAAGGAGCCACTCGTGGAAAGAAGCTGCCTGCAGTGGTTCCTCTTGGCAGCATGCCTGAGGACAGGGGTCTCCAGGGATGCCATGGAAAGAAGGTGCCCGGAGCAGCTCCTCTTGGGGGGTCCTCAGGCGTGCTGAGGAAACAAGCTACCCAGAGTGGCTCCTCGGCAGCTGCACACCATGGAGAGAAGCCGTGCCAGGCATCTTCTTTCCACACCGTGCCTAGAACATGGGCATTGTGGGGACCCTCCGTGCCCCAGCTGCCCATCAAAGAAGCTGAGGGCTTTGCTGAAAAGCAAATCTCATTCGCTTGACGTTAGCTAGTGCTAGACTACTGTCAGAAAGTTGATAAAAAATTCAGCACAGGATTTATTTATTCAGTGTGTGCTAATTGTACAACTAACTTCATGTTTATCAAGAATTGTAAAAGGCCTACCCACCCTTCAAAAACAGTTTTGCCTTCCCCATTAAGTTTTAAACTATTTTTATAAATTGGGGAAAGGGTTTTTTATTCCAAGGATTCATCACTTACATCTGGCTGTTAGGGTTTCATTTACTCAAACTGACTGCAGAATAATTTAAACAAGAACACTGTAAAATCAGATCATTAATGATCTGGATGATGGGATAGATTGCACACTTAGTAAGTTTGCAGATGATACCAAACTGGGGGGAACGGTAGACACCCTAGAGGGCAGAGACAGGATTCAGGGAGACCTAGACAAACTGGAGCAGTGGGCCAAGAGGAATCTCATGAGGTTCAACAAGGATAAGTGTAAAATCCTGCACTTGGGACGAAAAAACCCCATGTACTGCTACAGGCTGGGGAGTGATCAGCTAAATAGCAGCACTGGAGAAAAGGACCTGGGAGTCATGGTGGATGGGAAGCTGGATATGAGTCAGCAGTGTGCTCTTGCTGCCAAAAAGGCCAATGGCATACTGGGCTGCATCAGAAGAAGTGTTACCAGCAGATCGAGGGATGTGATCATTCCCCTCTATTCTGCACTAGTGAGGCCACATCTGGAATACTGTGTCCAGTTTTGGGCTCCCCACTACAAAAAGGACATGGACAAATTAGAGAGAGTCCAGAGGAGGGCAACCAAAATGATCAAAGGGCTGGAGCACAAGCCCTATGAAGAAAGACTGAAGGAACTAGGCTTATTTAGCCTGCAGAAGAGAAGACTGAGGGGGGATTTGATAGCAACCTTCAACTACTTGAAGGGTTGCTCCAAGGAGGAGGGAGCTCGACTGTTCTCGGTAGTAACAGAGGGCAGAACGAGAAGCAATGGCTTCAAGTTACAGCTGGGGCGGTCCAGGCTGGATATTAGGAAAAACTTCCTTACTAGGCGAGTGGTGAAGCATTGGAATAAGCTGCCTAGGGAGGTGGTGGAATCTCCATCTCTGGAGGTGTTCAAGTCCCAGCTGGACAAAACACTGACTGGGATGATCTAATGGGAGTGGTCCTGCTTTTTTTGGCAGGGGGTTGGACTAGATGACCTCGTGGGGTCCCTTCCAACCCTATGATTCTATGATTCTATGAAAACAAGGCGAGGAGGAAGGAAATCACATAAAAAAGCCAGTATTTAAACAAGCTGCTAGCAATTAGGGAATGACAGAGCAAAAAACTCGCCAGTATTGTCTCATCTATTACAGTATTTTTCCATTTTTCCGATTGTTAAAACCCACACCAGGAGCACCCATCTGCCTCTCTGAACATTAGTGCTGTAAGAACAATCAAAAGCTACAATGAACCACTAACAGAAACCAGAAAATCACTCATACATTCCTAACTCATTCCCACTCCCTTATACCACAATTAATAAATTGACAATCCCTCCCCCAATGTCTTCCCCTGACCTTTCCACTCACTGCAGCCGTATGCTTGCATGTACCCAGAAACCCAATGAAGCTGAGTGACTCCACACAGATATAAGTGGAGCCCTGCACAGATACAAATCTGTGGATCCATATCCGATCTGCATCCACAAGAAATGGTCTTCGGATGTCTGTGTTGTATCCGCGGATGCGGATATAATGCAGATATCCGTGGATATCCGCATACTTGCAAGACTCTAGATATAAGCATACATGCCCAAAGATCCCTTTGCACGATCCAGTCACAAGAGTAGCTGTTACACTATAGAGTGCAATATAACAGCTTGCCGCCATGAGGGGATTCCTGACGGCTGTGGGCCAAGACAGACTGCTGAGCAGAGATGGGGAAGGAGGCAGAGCACTGGCTCCTCTCTGCACCATGGAAGGGTTCCAGGAAAAGGCTTCAAGACCCACTTCCTCCTCCCACCTCCATTCCTTGTTGTCAACACCAAGCTCCAGGGGAAGGCTTCACCCAGGGTGGCAGGGCCTCAGCCCTACCAGGTGCCGGAGGGGACAGCAAGAGGCAGAGGGAATCTGAGGGGGTCCACTGGAAACAAGTATGTTAAGAAATATCATCACAGTGGCTGCCACCTCTTGCCAGTGGCCACGCTTCGAGTGAACCCCTTCCCTAGCCTTCCTGTTAATTATGGGATACCTGCTGATCAAAGCGACACAATCAGATTTGAAGCCTCTGACACAAACATTTCATTAGTTGAAAGCAAAGCAACTCTCATTACAAATTTTACTACTATTGGTTGCAGACATGGGAAACTCAAATGGACTTGGAACAGTCCCTTACCCACCTGTCCACAGTCACATGAGTGGTAGAAAAGTGGAATACAGAAATAGTAGCAAGAGGAAGCCTGGGATTTGCTCAACGGAGTGGTTGTAGGAAACTGGGGGGTTCTCAACTGTGTCATGGGAAAGGCAGCAGAGGGTAAAACAATGGGTGGTTACAAATGGGGAAAAGACTGCTTCCACGGACAGTGGGAGGGGGCTCCCACGTAACTGGGGAGAGAACCCATGTGGTTTGCTTCAAGCAGTGACTGCTGCGTATGTTATCAGGGAGGATGCTGGAAGAGGGACTGGGACCCAGGATTTCTGCACAAGTTTGGAGAGGTGGGTGACAGTGAGCAAGTTGTATTTGGGCAAGGTAGTGATGATGAGATAGGTTTAGGTGTTTGTGGAAGAGGGAGAAAGAGGATGAATGGTGCTAGAAGGAAAGAATGTATAAGACTGTAGAGCAATGGAAAAGAGGAATGAATCAAAAGAGGGGGAAAAAAGCATCTGATAAAGGAAAAACTAAACCAGAAACTAAGTATGTGGTCTCAGCGAAGACTTCAGCACCAGCTTCCACGAGATTTCTGCACAACATTCCTAGAACCCCTCATCAAAACCCTACGTACCCTGTTACTCACTTCTGAAGCACAGTGTTTGTCCCTCTACCCCAAATGTAGGTTACTTCAAATACAGAGCAGAATAGGAAGACAAAATAAGGGTTGATTTCTGGCACTTCTGTTCCTTTTACTTGTTTTGGACACTCTGCACCACAAAAAAAAAAAAGAGTAAAGATGCCCACTTCAGAGAAATAAGATTGAACTCTCCTAACAAGTGAGCATCTTTAAGGTTAAACTCTCCTAATCTGTCCCATTAGACATACTCATATTTAAAACTGCAGACCCAGCTTTAAGTAGAGAACTTAGTATTAAACAACTTTTGTATCCCCACTGTTTGAGCAAAAATTAAACAAAAAAGAAATTGAAATGAATGCTTGTGGTCTAGTTTAGAACTGAAAAAAAGAGCAAGGACCAGCTCAAGAAGAAAATATTATAAGTAAACCTCCACTAAAATCCGATTCAGACAGCAAATTCTGGAGTTTACAAATGGCTTTTGTTTAATAAAAATACCAGCTTGGAACCAGACTCAAACAAGTAAGACAAATTTAATGTATGACAATAATAAAAAGAGCAATGGATATCCTGTGTGAGAGCAAAACAAAAACAACAAATTTACCTAGACTAAAATTCTATTACTCAAGACAGAAGACAAGGTGGGGTATTACAAGCTGTCCTGTGGATGAAGTATTCTCAGCCTCCCTCCTGCACAAAGCTGAAGATTATTTCTAATAAGCATAAATGGGGGGACTGTGGGGGGGACTCAAACTGCTAGCAGAGATCCAAGACGACAGACTATTAAGTGACTCAAAATGGGAGAAGGATAGAGACCATCTAACATGTGGAGTGAATTATCAGTTCAGTTACTAACGACTTTTGCCTTCTCACAAGTACAGTGAAAACATACTTCTTTTTAAGCATCCCTTTGACATTTTGTATGTTGATAGTCAGTTCCTTCTCTTTAGTAGGTCTTTAAGACTGGATACTTGACAGAACTGTCAATGTACTTAGGATTTGTTATACTCCTTGAGCTTGACGCTCTCCATTGAGACCGTGGCTCAAAGTTGCATATGGATCTTTTGTCGCTCATAACAGATACTGGATTTTTATTTCATTTGACACATTTTAAGCTGTTTTTTCCCACCAAAGTATTTGGTGTTCTTCATTTAGCTCACAAGTCAAATGCGAACAGATTTTATTGGTGTGAGATATTATTTGACAAACCATTGAACAAACTACTTAAGCCAAGAGCAACTAAACTACTTAAGAGACTATTACAGGAAATCTGCTCCAGGACTTGGCAGGAAGCTTTGTATGAAGCCTCTGAAATCTTTTTTTTTTTTTTTTTTTAAGGCAATGTTTTCAGTGTTGTGTGAAAAACGATGTGGTACAGTTATTTGTTCAACACAATAGTGGTTCCCAACCTCTTTTGTGCTGTGGCACACCTTGATAGCTTTAATTTTTTTGAGGCACGCCACCATATAGTCTCCAAATGACCTTATGAAGAGTCACGAGCCAATCAAAAACTCTGAGTAGTTTTTCAAAAAATTCCACAACACACCTGCTCAAACCTGACAGCACACTTGTGTGCCATGGCACACTGATTGGGAAACACTGCAATAGAAGCTTTTGTCTAGTTCACTGTACACTGCACTGACACAATACCCAATCTCAAAAAATTCATTTCTGTGGCAAGAAATTCACTCGAGCTAATATGTGAGTACGGGCAGCACAAGTTAAATCACCAGCTTCTGCATAACTTCTGTTTTCATTAGAAATGTCCTTACCATAGACAAGAACCTTCCAAATATCAACTACCACAGGGCTATCAGAGTCTGCAGACAGCACTACAATACCACTTCCACCACTCACTGCCTCCCAGCAAGGAGCACTGGGACTTCAAATTTATCAAACATTAGCCAGAGATTCATAAGGAAGAAATAGTCTTGTTCCCTTTTCCCACCTTCTAGGGAAAAAAAAAAATGATATGCAGCCCGATAGGAACTTATTTACCAGGGGCATTGCTGGCAATGGGCTTACGGGGCTCAAGCCTTGGGTCCACCACTGGTCCGCCCAGAGCTGTGGCTGCAGCAGCAGTATGAGAGCCCCGAGTCTCAGCGCTAGAGCAGCAGGTCTTTTGCTGGGCCAGCAGCACTCCTGCTATATGCTCTCCCCTTTTCTAGCAGCTGAGGATAAACCCTGAAACACTCTAGTGACTTGCCTTCCTCCTCCCACACCTCACATCCTTCACACACTCTTGGCCTATTAGCCTCTAGCTAGTAGACTTCTGGGTGTACTTTCATCTTCCTGCTACACTAGAAAGGTGACCATGTATTGATGGGAATATTAATGAATAAAGGATATGCCAGTTCTAGTAGCTTCTTGCTAAACTGTATCTGCCAATCAAATACTGTCATCCCCAGCACATGGATCATGGAAAAAAGTCACACAAGTGCATACAGTTTAAGTTTCATGCAAAGTAGTAATAGCAAACATTAATATATAGAAATTGTTTTTGGCTGTGTAGTATGGAGCTGAGCAGTGTTCAACTGTTGCCAGACTACGCTGTAAGACTTTAAGGAACTTTTGCAAAATGACTTCACTGCAACCGTGATTTAGTATGCACAGCTGTCCTTTTATATAACTTATCAGTGTACAAGGTAAAAGCCTTCAGAGTCTGTCATGGAACTGAACTCTTTCCAGTGACAAAAGGCAAAGAATAACTTGCTGCACATTTGCAGCTTCATGCTGCTGTATATTTGGCTCTATAAAATAATATACCCCCACACACCAGAAGGTGGGGAATAGCAACTAGACCAAAGGAACCGGTCATTTAACATAGAATTACATTTTCAAAATGATGCATGGGAGAATTTGATCCACATGCCAACAACAATAGAATACTTGATTTAACTGTGTTTTGACCATTTTGTTCAAAGTCTGAATTTAAACCAACGACAGAAGTGGATAACTGAGGCCAAAGCAGGTGAAAATAATTTTTACTTAGAAATTCCTAGTTCTTCAAAGCATCTGACAAACTGGGTTCTTCTCCCATGAAAGTGCATGCAATAAATGAATTTGTTAGTCTTTAAGTGCCACAGAACTCCTTGTTTGTAGTTCTCTACGTTCTTTCTTTTATAGTCTTGAAAGGATGAGGTGGTTGCTTTCTATTTATTTCTTCGATTTTCTAACTGTTAATAAAGTTTCAATTACTGTATAGAGATTTCTTCCTGCTTTGAAGCTCCATACTTTGAAAGTCTCACTGGCACGTGCCTAAATCTAAGCTTAACTTTAGCCTCCTATTTCAAAACAAAGTTAGCCTGTGTTTTTAACAATGTTAACAGAGAAGCAATTTCACTGTGGAATGACAAAGATGCTATGCTTTACAGAAAACACAGTCCTAGCCCCTGATGCTGCACATACTCATGCCTAACTTCAAGAAACACGAGTAGTCCCAGTGAAGCTCATGGGACAATTTGTGTGAGTTAAGTTACATCACTGCTTAAGTGTTTGCACGATCAAGGCCCTACGTTTCACTAGTTTGTCTACCACAGTGCTGTAAAATTCAAATAAGATGTTCTATAAACAGGGGCATTTTAAAACCATTTTAAAATATGGGATGTATATTTTAGCCTAATGTTGTAACAGCACAAGTTTTCTATTTAGTTTTGCTAAGTCCCCACCTGATTTAGACTGACAATAGTTTAAAATCAAACACTTTAAATAACAGATGTAATGTGTTTTATTTAAAAATCACATCACGCTCCTTAAAACTGAAGCTTTCGTCACACTCCATTTGGCTGTACAGAAGTATTGTTTGAAGAAATGGTATCCTATTTGAGAGTTTATGCATTTGATTGGGATAACAGCTTCACACTATAATCCTACGGACAACAAACCAAGTTAAGGGCACTAATTGAATCAGAAACATTTATCTGCTTGCACAGATTTCTCAAACACTTACCTCTCCCTTTAGAATGTGTCTAGCAGAGCTCTGAAGCAACAAGTGATTTAAAACTATTTTGCTTAATATTTGGCAAGTATATTAATACACATCATCAACTATCTTTCTTAGGAGTTAGGCAGTAATACAGTCTTCACAAGATGTAATTAAGTGGCAAATTGTGCAAAGTGAGAATATGTATCAGATATCCTTGCATCACATCAGACCTTAAGATCTTGCTACCTAAGTCTCTGTGGTCACTGTAGTTTCATTCCTCCAAATAATGCTTCAGTGTCCTTGCATTCATCCTCCTCTCTTTAAATAATTGTTCTATGCAAGAAAAGTGGGTGACAGTTTCAAAGCTAAAAAAAGCCTGTTTATAAGAATACTAAAACTAAAGGGAAATTGTCAGTAAATGTCTTAGTTTACCTTGGAGTTTTCCAAAGCATACAATTGACAACTCAAAACCTAACTGTTGCTCTATACTGGAAGTAACTCCTCTTTCTTTCCTAAAATGGAAGCTGCTTTAGAAGTGACTGTATTAAAACTCCCAATGGCGTTAAATGAAAGCCACCTCCCCCTCCTCGACACAAACTAGTGAAAACACAGCAATTATTTGGCATATACCTTATACAAACTGAAGTGAAAAAGTAAGCATTTTGGTAACTGTACAGCCTAAGAGCTCAAGCTCTTGAATACTTAGCAATTCTGTTTTTTTCAAGGCTGTCACCTCCTGTTTAACTGATCACAACACCCCTATGTCTGTGATTCAAATGCAAATGTAAAGGCAACCACTCTGTGCAGATCTAGTTAGAAAATGATGTGCACTTTCAGGTATCTCCCTTGAAAGATGTAGTCATCTTACACATCCCACACTGTGGGTGAGGCAGGAAGGCAGCTGAGGATTCCCCAGCCTTCAGGGCTGGCAATACATATTCCTCCTCCTCCTCCT
This sequence comes from Podocnemis expansa, assembly GCA_007922195.1. NCBI lineage: Eukaryota > Metazoa > Chordata > Testudines > Podocnemididae > Podocnemis > Podocnemis expansa. Next base: position 17,344,252 of record ML681989.1, on the reverse strand, counting down.
CCTCCTCCTGGGGTTAGCAGTATATAAAGAGACAACGCCTAGATTTTTTTTTTTTTTAAGTTCCAAAGGGATAGCCACCTTAGTCTAGCTCAGCAAAATAAGCAAGCAGTCCTGTGGCACTTAAAGACTAACAAATTTATTTATTGCATGAGCTTTCATGAGAGAAAATCCCACTTGGTCAGAGGCTCTGATGAAGGAGGATTTTTCTCCCACAAAATCTCTTGCAATAAATAAATTTGCCAGTCTTTAAGTGCCACAGGACTTCTTGCTTTGATTCTTTCAGCTCCACAAAGCCAGAAAATGAGCAGGCCAACCAGCGTTACAGAGAGCCACACCCTACAGGACATAACATTTCTGGCTTCTTTCCATGTCCCAGACCTGCAGGGAGGGATCCTCCCTCCATTCCCCTCCACTCTACTCCATTTCCAGCAGCGCCACTTTAAGTCACTACACTTTACGGACACGATCCCTGCAAATCCAGTTCTCCCAGGGATTAAATTCAGCCGCAAAAAACAAAAGGAGTAGCCAACTAAAACATGGCATGCTCCTCTTCTCTCCAGATGAAGTTGCCCGCCTAGCTGCCTCCTTGCTCCCACAGCACAGCTTCTAAGGTGACTGGGGGAGCACAGGTCCGGAGGGCACCGGGCCACTCCAATTTAGGGCTGGAGTGCTGGGATCAGCTCTCCAGGGTAGGGCTACCAGATGTCAGGCTAAAGGAGGACACGTCCTCCTTTTTACTTTCATGTCCTCTGTCTGGCAGGCATTTTAAAATATAGGATTTTGTCCAGCTTTTTACTTAGATGGGGTTAAAGTATGCTGGAACACCCCAGAACACCCTCTTTTTAGGGGGAAGCATTGCAGTGCCCCCTAAAACCAGAAGGCTATTACATTAATACTACATTTTCTCCATGTAGCCTCCTTTATAAAAAAAAAAAAGGGAGTCATGTGGCACTTTAAGACTAACAGATTTATTTTTATTTTTATCAGTGAAGCTGAGTTACCATTAGAGCAGGATCAGGGTTGATTCTCTGTCCCTCACCATTTTTAACTCAAGATTCAATTTTTTTTAAAGATATGTTGTACTGTCTTCAGGAATTGTTTGGGGAAGTTCTAAGGCTTGCATTATGCAGGAGAAAAAAAAAACACAATGCATTGTGTGGCACCTAAAGACTAACAGATTTATTTTTCGCATGAGCTTTCGTGGGAGAAAATCCCACTTCATCAGATGCTTGGAAGATGGGTGAACTTACAGAAAGGAATGAAAATAAATATAAGGGGTGTAAAACATAGGATCAGATCATACAGTTACAGCAGATCTGAGCACTTCCCTGTCCATCTTTCCAGGCTTTGGTCTCTGGTAACCCTACTCCAGGCGGCCGCCGGGGCACATTATGGCATGATGGCTCGGCCTGTGATACCAGCCCCTTTCCTCCTCCCCCCCATCCAGAATCATAGGGCTGGGAGGGACCTCATGAGGTCATCTAGTCCAACCCCCTACCAAAAAAAGCAGGACCACTCCCACTACATTATTCCAGCTAGAGTTTTACCCAGCCGGGCCATAAACATCTCCAAAGATGGAGACTCCACCACCTCCCTCGGTAGCCCGTTCCAAGGCTTCACCACCCTCCTAGTGAGAAAGTTTTTCCTAATATCCAGCCTCGACCTCCACAGCTGCAACTTGAAACCATTGCTCCTTGTTCTACTCCGCTTTGTTCAGCGCCCGCTGGGCCGGCACCCCACCTCGGGGCACGGGCTGCACAGGGGCGCCCGGATCTCACCCCCAGACAGCCCCGCTGAGCCTGGGGCTTGAGCCCGCTCCCTACCTCTGGCATGGAGCAGGAGCAAAGCCAGGGAGGCGAGGAAGGCGAGTCTTCCCCGCTGCATGATCCGCCGTGCAAAGGCGCCTGCAAGCCGCTCACTCCGCGCCACCGTGCACACGCGGCGACTCCAATCCGGCTCCGCGGCCAGAACGAGAGAACAGCTGCCCCTCCCGGGCCCGCCTCCGCAGCCGGCAGCCAATCGGAAAGGCGAGCTGGCCCCATGCAGCCAATGGGAGGCGGGAGCGCCCAGACTGCCCCCCCACCCCACAGTGGCGGGCAAGGCTCTGGGCGCGCGAGGGTGCCGCGCCTTAGTCACGCGGGCGCCGCGCGCCGGCAGTGCCCGGGCTGCGGCAAGGGGCCGGGGGAGGGCGGCACGGAGGGGTGGAGCGGAGCGTGCTCAGGGCGCCGCAGATCACTGCTGCAAATAGCGGGTGCAGTGCAGTAGAGAGCAGTGACTCAACGCCATAGGTGCCAAGAGGCGTCCCGCTTCTGGAGCGGCAGAGACTGCCGCCCTGCCTGAGTTTTGGGCAGGGGAGCTGCAGCCTGGGTGTTAGACGAGGGAGGCAATGTTGTTTGCCGGTCTGAGGAGAGAGCGGCTAGCCTCCCTGCATTCAGGGCTAGGTACAGATTTCTTGCCACTAGAAGTGAATTGGGTGGGTTTGGCTTCTCAGGGGGGTTAGCGCCTTTATTTTAGTATGTACCGGGGTGGCCAAATTTATGGAGCTCCAGAGCCACACAAGTTGATTATTAAACCTTCAAAGAGCCACACGGAGGCATATAGCCATATGCTTTTGCTTACTAAACTGATTGGCTGACATTCTTTCACAAGCCACACTTTTTCATTCACGAGCCACATGCAGCTCGGCCATGCCTGGTATATGCTTTTTGTATATTACTTTTGTATGTACGTAGAATAGAATAGAATCATAGGGGTGGACAGGAGCTCACCAGATCATCTAGTCCAACCTCCTAGGATTTGAACCCAGGACATGCTGCATAGTTTTGTATATTCTCCTTGCCTGCTGAAAAGCGAGAGGAAGGGTGTCCTGAATCCCAGATTTCATGAGATGGAGGAGAGGAATCAGAAGCCTGATTCAAGTTCCAATAGGGAAAGTGCAGGGAAAATATAAGCTGTGTTAGTCTAGTGAAGCAAAAAAAAAAAAAAAAAAAAAGCATGGAGTCCTGCGGCACTTAAAGACCAACCTATTTATTTATCACATGAGCTTTCATGGGAGAAAATCCCACTTTCTCCCACAAAAGTTAATGCAATAAATAAGCTCATTCTTAGGGCCTGCCTTTGGAGATAAGTAAATACCACCAACTACGCAAAATGTTTGGGAAGGGAGGATGTCTGCTGCCTGGATTTGGGTGTTTTGCAGTTTGCCTCTCACTAGTATCTAGCTCTGGCAGTCTTTCTTGCAAATATCAGAGATATTTCAGATAAATCCCCATGCAACACTTCACGTTGGGTGTCATATTTTTATGTGAACTATTCAGCTATAGGAAAGCTTGTTAAAATTATAAGAAAAAATTATTTATTTAAACACAGCTAAAAAAACCATATTTCTCAATTAATTTAGAGATTTTACATAACTGCCATAATAGTCCTTTAATTCTCTTTGCTTTTCTCAGAATAGTGTGCAAAATATTAAAAGTCTACCCTGCAATCTGTACCAGAGCCACAACTCTCTATTTTGCCGCCCCGGGTACATTCTGATCAGAATGTGCCCCCTCCCATTAGCAGCGCTTGGAGCTGGCTCGGTGAAACCAGCCCTTTAATAGAGCAGCTCTGCTGAGCTGCTCTAGAGTGCCCAGGGCAAAGCCAAGTTGGCCCCAATGTAGTTACGGCTCTGATCTGTACTGCCATATTCCAGCAATCCCACTCGGCATTTGCAGGACTCAGCCCTTGGTACCATACTGAACCGTAACTGGCTCTGGGGACAAGGTAGAGCTAAAGAACCAATATGAAGGTTGTTGTGCCAAAATAGATACAAAAGTATGTATATCAAGATAAATATTTATATTTATCATACTTGCATAACAATTGCATTCAAATAATCCATTGAATTTAGAAAGATCTTCAACATCACTTATATTCAGGTTTCAGCTGCTTCTAGGGTGGAATGTTAACCAGTTGAATGATACACAGCAGTATAATACTATACAGTAGTTTGGAAGAGGCAGTGAATACTTTCTCCACGTGAAGTTATATTCTGTCCCCTTATATTTTCCCTGCAGTTTACCAAAGTACAATCTGACCAGGCTACAGAGTCCTGTAATATTAATTCAAGTGGTTGGGAGTTTTAAGTCTCAGCAGAACAATGGCACCTCTCTCAGCATGACACCCACTACCAATATGCAGCTAGGATATGATACTACTCAGGGGGAAGAGTATCTTCTAATAAGTCAAGACTCATCACAGATGTCATAAACTGCCTTGTACTAAGCCCTCCCTGCTCCTGTGTCCTCTAGATAAATATTTACCACAGAGACACAACTTTAACTGGTGACAGCAGAGAGAGGAGTTTTTCTGCTAAAGGAGTTTGGCTGCACGTAAAATATTGTAAAAGTGCCTGTTTTCATTAAGGAAAAGATCCCCAAGCAGCAAAAGATGGCACTTTTAAACATTAACATTCTTATCGAGATAAATTTAAAGGAATGTTTCAAAGTTTTCTTTGTTCTATATTTCAAGGCTTAGAAGATAGGGTGAATTAAGTACAAATATCCACACTCACATTCATACAAAACAGTGCCATGGGGTGCTTAGCAAAAATACTTGCAGTATAATGCATATCAAATCATTCATGTTGCTTATCAAAGTAAATTCTGTTCTCAACAGGGTATTCGTTCATAACCCTTTATCACTGGTCATTCAGTGAAGCTGCTCAACTGGCAAAATAATTTAACAGGAATTTCAATACACTACGCCCTGAAAAAGTATTCGGAACATTCCCTATTTATCATGTTTTGTGCTAAGATAACATTTCTGCTTCCTAGTATAGGTGCAATGTGCCTAAGATGGCATATGACCAGAATTCATCTCTGAGTTTGGTCTACTGGTTGGATCATTAGCTTTCCCAGATCAGGCCAGGTATAGACAGGTAGTACCATGTAAATGCTAATCCATGCTGCTTCTCCCCACCTCCCCTGGGCAAAGCATTTTAAGTATTTGATGATATACACTGTTGATTTAGAACTGATTTCTTGGATGTTTAATTGATAGGAAAAAATGAATACTTTACTATAGAAAAAGTGTAGGAATTGACATACTAGATCAGATCTATGTAATCCAGTAACCTGTTTCCAAAAGAGGTCAGTATCAGAGGAAGTGAAGTCTTCTGGGAAGATGCAAGTAACCTGACGATAGGCAGATGTGAAATAATCTTCATTCACATAAAGTCTTCTTATAATCTTGGACAGAGATTAGTTTGAATTTTGAAGCATGAGGTTTACTTTCTTACACTGAATTTATGTTAGTGTTAATTATAATAGGATAGTCTCATTATGGATATAAATATCCAATCCCTTGCTAAACTGTTGGCCTTAATAAATCCTGGGACAATGAGTTCCACCATCTAATTATACATTGTATGAAAAAGATTTTTTATCTGTTTTGAATTTTCCACTTTTTAGTTTAATTGGATGTCCCCTTATTCTTATCTTAGAGACCATTTGTTATTGTACATTCATCATGTTCTTGTTTGCCTCCTTTCTAAAGATAAACGCAGCCAATCTTTTTCATTCTTTTTCATATGTAAACTTTCATTGTTGTCATTCTTCTCTGAACCCATCTGCAATATCCTTTCTGAAACAGGGTGACTTACGGACCAGTGCAGCACAGTCTATTCTAGAAAGATGATGCCACAGCATCTAGAATTACCAGCTGTACCATAGCTGGAATCTTCTGATTGGGAAGAGTGCTGATGAAGTACTAGCTGTTCATTTAATTCAAAGAGACTTAAAAGAAACGGCTAATACTTGTGTATTGTTTCCACAGACCGAAAAATGGAAGGCGAACAAGGCTTGGAGTGAGCTATTCCTGACAGAGGCAGATTAGGGGCCTTGGAGCCCCTTGGCCTTCCCCACCACTCCTGCCTGGGGTCCCGCACCACACCTCTCCAGCCTAGGGCCATAGCCCCCTGCAGGCAGGCCAGAAATGGGGGGTCCTGGGGCTCGTTGGCCCGAGGGTGTGGCAGGGCTGATTGATGCACAGGGCTATCCCTAAGGTAGAGTGAGCAGGGCAGTCACCCAGGACCCTGCGCTTTGGGGGGCCCCACAGGGCCTGCTCCACTGCCCCCCCCCACACCAAGGACGGGGCAAGCCAGCTAAAAGGGCGGCCCGGTTCAGCACTGCCAGTCCAGCCACCCCCCTCCCTGCCATTTGTGCTGTTCTCGGCTCTGTCCTGGAGCAGCAGGGAGGAGGCGGGAGGCAGCATGGAGCCAGTATTGCTATCTCCCACACCAGCTGCGCTGCCTCCTGCCTCCTCCCCTCTGCTCTGACATGGAGCTGAGAGCAGTGCACGTGGCCGTGTGGGCGAGGGGAGGCAGACCGGCAGCGCTGAACCTGGCCACCCTTTTGGCTGGCACATCGCAGGGGCCAGCTGGCCCTATCCCCCAGTGCCGGGGGAGGTGAGCTTGGGCCCCACAGAGGGCGATTTGCCTGGGACCCTGCACCCTCTAGGAATGGCCCTGCTGGTGCCTGTGGTGCAACTTCTGGTGCAGCCCAAAGGCTGCACTGGAGGCCATACTGTCTACATGTCAGCTGACCCTGCCCTTGGAGTGGAGCGACCAGCCATATCAGCCCGCCCTGTCCCTGGGGGAGTACCAGTTGACCCAGGTCTGGAGCAGGGGTGTGGAGCCCAGCCTCTGGGGTGGCCCACCTCACTCCCAGGGACAGACCAGCTGGCCCAGGTGTGGGGCAGGAATGCAGAGTGCAGCCTCTGGCTCAGGGCAGCCCTACCCCCTGCAGCACTGGCAGGGAGGAGGGTCTCCACATTGTGGGAGCACCTGCGTATAGGGCCTGTAGGCCCATGCGGTAATCCTCCCCGGGGAGAAGGGAGGAGGCAGCTCTTACAGGCAGCCATGAGCTGCTGAGATGGAGACTCATTTTCTCATGTTCCTCCCTTTGTAACTCTTCTGAAATACACGTGGTCACAACTCTTTTCATGTCTCTACTCACCTTGACCTTGTGCCTGCTGGTTTCCACGTATCTTGTGGATTTAAGCCTTCCAAGAAACAGTAAGACTGTGGATCCTCCTCAAAGCTGCCACCTTACACAGAAAGGCAGTAGAAAGACACTAACCATATTTTTTTAATCTACAAGCAAAATTTTAGTAAAGCAGTTGGGATTTTGCTTGTCTGTTCCCTGATGCTCTCCCTAGGTGATCAAGGGAGCACCAGCAATCCCTGCCTCCAGGAGCTAGAACCAGACATTGAAAAACAAATTGTTGTTCAACTCAATGAAAGGGAGAGACCACAAAGATTATTCTTCCTACTGTGTATGCAGATAGTTCCAATGAATATTAATAGAGCTGCAGAAACATGTGAAGGAGAAATCAGAACCTTTTGACTAACAAAAGAATGGTTGGAGGTACCTAGAACATGACCTAATGAGGTCCACAAACTGTGATTTAGAAACAATTTTCCCTTAACTTACTTGAAGGTGCGATTAATGGCACATTTCCTACTTAATATCCATACCACTTTTGCACTTTATTCAACTACTAAAACACATTTGAAAATGAATTGAAGTATGAAGACAGCAGTAGATCTGTTACTTGGAAAACACTGATGTGAGATGAATTTGGAACTTCTAGTTTCAACTCAAGTCATGGCTTCTCCTGAAACTAAGTTTGGTACAGATTCAGGCCTCTAAAAATATTTATTCCTGTGTGCAATCAGGCTGCCAGGACTCTCATGTTTGAAGGTTATTTCCAAGTAAAGTTTAAAGTAAAGAAAAAGCTGAATTATAGTAATTTTCTTTTTACCTTCTAAATTTATCTATTTAGGAGTGGAGAGAAGTGGACTATACACAGTTTCTGCATTTAGATATGCTAGAAGAAAACACTGTGAGTGTACCGAATTCTGTTGACGTCAGCAGGACTTCCCAGCTGTGGATCCAAGTACTGTATTGGACCATGCAGGATCAGATTAAGGTCATCTTCTGGGCCATGGTGGTGCTCTGCCTAGGAGCTGGTCTGCCCCCTGGGGTGGGGTGGGGTGGCGTGGACCAGCGCACAGTGCAGCCTCTGGAAGCGGTGCTCCAGGGCCAGGCATGCTATCAGGCTACTGCAGCAGAGCTCTGGAAGGACCAGCCAGGCTAGTCTGACCCAAATTTTAGACCTATTGTACCATCTTTGCTAATTTCTGTTATGCGATTTCTTCTAATGATCTCTGCCTCATAAGACACTACAGTCATAAGACACTGAAGTGTAGTCAGCAAAGTAAACAGATCTGATCTTTTAACAAAAAAGCCAAGACACACACACACTCACACATATATATAGTCTCCAGAAAGTTTCCCACTGTTGCCACCATTTAATCCACTCCCTGTTGCCACCATGTAATCCACTCCCCCAGTAGAAGCAGCAGTGGGGAAGCACTATTGTACTCAAGGCACCAGTGTAGCTAATGCAATAGTAAAAAACCTCTGTGGCCACAGAAATTTTGCCCCCTTTAGTGTTCCTGCTGCTGCTCTGTCTGTTTCCTAACACTGTGTCTATGCAAGGGGGAAAAAAGATATATTTAAAGTATCATTAGTTAATGTGTTTTCTCCACTGGGATTTTACCACTTTAGCTAAGGTGTCTTTATAATACAACTTTTATCCTAGTGTAGACATGGTCTTAGTGTTTGCCTCCTTTTTTACCTTTTCTACCTAAAACTTATATGTCTTTTTTTCTATGCTGCCCCTTACACCAGGAAGGTACTCTCTGTGATCTGGGCACCACACAAACACTTTCAAATTCCTTCTTGAGAGCCACTTTTTCCCACAACTTCATAAATGATCCCTGAGTTCCCTTTTAAAAAAGTGTAATCTTTTCTTCTGTTCTTTTGTATCTTGTCCTTTTAGGATTACAATTTATTGGGATAAGTGATCTATCATTCAAAAAAACAGCTAGCGCACTTGTAGTTGCAATATATATTATAGGAACTTTATTAAGAGTTTAGTTAAGAATTAAGAATTAGTATTGTGAATTACTGAGTTGATAAAGTGAAATAGTTTCTGAACTCATTTCTTACAATAAATATCTCTCTAGACCACCATGTGACTTTATCAAAAGGAAAAATGCATTGTTTTTACAGAAACTTCTGATCACTTGGCTTCCTGTTTTATTGAACTGTAGCTTCCACATTGTATGTGAGTAATTTAAGCTGTTCTGAACTATGTCTCTCTGAAAACAAAATATATGTTGCTCAGTCCTCGGTGGATATAAATTGCCTTGGCTCCATGACAGCAATTTAGATATGGCACTTTACACCACTGAAAATCTGTCCCTCTTTGACTACGGTGAGCGTTCCACGATGGCAGGGGCGTTGCTGGGGTGGGGAGGGACCCAGGGCATGCGCCCAGGCCCTGCCCCCAGCCGGCAGGCCCCACCCCCTGGCCAAGGATATGGCCAGGCGGGGCTGGGCCAAGTGGCCGCAGGAAGCCAGGCCCGCAGCCACAGCCACAGGCGGCCAGGCCCCCGATGGAGCCGCCGCAGCTGCGGGCAGCCAGCCGAGCCCTGGATCCCCAACCGGGGATCGGAGGCCTGGCCGCCCACGGCCACAGTGGCCCCATCCCCGGCTGGGGATCCGGGGGCCTGGCCTCCTGCGGCTGCTTCTGGCCCGGCCCGGCTGTGGCCTAGCCGCCCGCGATGGCGCGGCCCCACCTGGCCCTATCCCTGGCCAGGGGGCGGGGCCGCCCGGGTGGCCAGCCAGGCCCCAGATCCCCGGCTGGGAATGGGGCCACCACAGCCGGCCAGGCCCCGGATCCCCGGCCCAATTGGGCCAGAGATCTGGGGCACTGGCGCTGGGACTTAGGGCACATGCCCCAGGGTGCCCAGCAGCAGTGACTCCCCTGAACGATGGCATGATAATATGCTGCTCTCTTTTGCCTTCTGTGTAAGCATAATGCATGAGCATGACCTTGGTATCGTGTCAAAATACAGTATATATTTAAATTGTGATTCGTTTGCTACTCATACTTTCAGGGTATGGAAAACTTCTGAGAATGACTAAAATTGGGCACTTAAATTATTTCTTTACCATTCCAAGTAATTTGCCAGTTGATATTGGCTGCCTTAATACCAAAGACAAGTAAATAAATAACAGAGGGAAAAAAATCTAGTATGGTGCAAGACACCTCAACAGTCTCACTCACTCCAGCTTACTCTAGTTTTGTGAGCTTCTTCTGTAGTTCACTTTCCATTAATTCATTGTAAAGATTTTGAAACATGCTGCCCATACATCCCACTCTGCTACAAAGTGTTATTAATGTAATAAATCATTTCAATTTGATGTAATTAAATATCCAGGATGACTGTGGTAAGAAGAAAGAAAGAATTTGGAGCTGCTTTTATCTCTGGCATGGTGCTCTTTAGTAACAGAGTATGTTTTCCCTTTTGTAAATCAACTATGGGCACCAGAATTAGAAATACTGTATACAGTATAACAATATAGTAGAATCTCTGGGTGGAACAAGTTGCTAACTTAGTCCAGTATGCATATATATCTTCTCTCCCATGCTGCTGTTACATTCTATTTTTCCTCTTCTTTCCTTCCTACTTAACTACTAGCAGCAAGTTGCTTTAAAAGAAACCTATAGAGAGAGCATGGGACTTGGCACCTATCTGTGGTAAGGGGCCAAGACTCGAAGTCAGTAAAGTGTGTAAGTAGAATAGATGGAAAAAGAAAAATAACCATTACTAGAAAGAAGCAGAGACAATATCCTGTGTAAGAGCATCATCTAAGTACATATTCTATGTGTTTAGGTATCTGGCCCCCATCACCCTACTATCAGAGCAGCTCCTGATTCCAGCAATAAGAATCTTGAACTTCAGTGTCAGCCTCTAGGAGAAATAGCTTGATTTGATCCTTTGTGTAAGTGGAGAACTTACTGAGGGAAAACTGAATCAGAGAAGTGTTCTGAATGTCATTTTGTGGATGATGAAGCCCTTGATCATCCTTATTTTTCCAGGAAGTGAGTTAGCCTGTCACTCTTTCTCTCTGCCTCTTTAATGCTTGACATTGATTGATTTTATGATTCACCTGACACACAAGATGCTTATACAGTAAATTTTTTCAGAAATGCCTAAGGTCCATGACTTTCACTGACACTCAGGTGTCCTTGAAAATTTCCTGCAGAGCCTGATTCTTTGTGGGTTTTACGATCGGTTGGGTTTTTTGTTTTTCTAATTTTAATATTCTAGGGTCAAAATTTCCCACCTGTAAAAACTAGACGACAACACCTTAATATCTCCCACGGGCATCCACTCATGTGTAGTCACTGCAATTCGTTCCTAGCTTCCAAAGTTATTTTTCGATCACAGCACAGAAGAAGCTTTCAATAGACTGTACAACAAGCTAGCCTGAGGCACACTTCAGCGCACTTGCCCAGATGTGGAGTAACAAGGGAGTTACAATCTCATTTTAACCATAGGCAGAACATCTTGGTTTATGAGCAGGGGTCTAAACTGTTGACCCAGTTAAGCATCCTGAGTATTAGAAAGAGGTCCTGAGAAAAGCTAAGCAGCATCAAAAAGCTGCACCTAACGACCAAGCCACAATCACTCCAATGCTGGAAGGAAATGCTGATCTTTTTATGCTGCCTAATGATAGCAAAGACATTTGGGATTGATTGTGGCAATCTGTATCAAATTGCAGATCATATAGGAGGGAGAGGGCACCACTGTGTGCTGGAAGCAGAATGAAGCTGCGGCTGAGATTATGAGAAGTGTCCCCAGATCTCTTTGCACAGATATGGCGTGGAATGAGTTTGGGAGGAGAAGGACTGGAGAGATGAGGTTTTACATAGGTCACGTTACTGTAACTGTTGGTAATTTTCCTCTGTGTACTTAGAGATGTGGGAACAAAGTTCCAGGTTTGCATGAATGACTTTGTTACTGTTAGATGGGCATTTGCAACATCAAATAAGGGCAAAATCCTTTGCTCCTTTTGTGTGCACTGATATAATAGGAAAGTGCATCTTTCCCTTCCAATCCTCCATGTAGCAATTCCTGCCTATGGTGTCTTGGCATAGGACACTATCAGTGCATATTGAACTGCTGAACTATTGCCTCTGCTTTCCACATCAAGCCCACATCATTCCTGCTCTCCCTCCTGCCACTCAAACAAGGAGGAGAACCGTGACCTTATCACAGTTCACTGCATAGCCTGCCAATGAGTCATGTTTTGGTCCCTGTGGTGTTTTTGTATTGTCTTGTTTAAGTCACTCCAGAAATGGTTATATATTGCAGTTGGCCTCCATGTTGTATATTAAATAAAGTTGATTTGCAGCATTCATCTGTGTCAAAATGTCAATAGGCAGAATAGCATTAACCTTCCAAACTTTGTCATATTAAATTCTACTGGGTACTTGACTATATCCCTGTCTCATAAACTTCCTCACCCAAAGTCATGTAAAATCAGATTATATCTTCATAAGAGACATGCATAGATACTGCCTAATGCCAAACCTGTCACCTGCAACTAACATAAATCATAAGCAACAACAGGGATCTTCTTCATCCACTGCGTTTACACTCCCTGCATTTGCAAAGTGACTCCAGAGGCGATCATTACTAGTGTTATCAGCATCCAGCAGTTTACAACATCTGTCAGTTTGCAGCATTCTCACTCTGTACTCTATGACAGTGGTTCTCAACTTTCAGTTGATATCATATTGCGACTCTACAGGACACACTAGCCCACACCCTCCAGGCCAAATCTAGTTACCTCCCTGCAACACACTGCTGTATGGTGACACAATAATGTGTCCTGACACAGTGGTTGAGAATCGCTGCTCTGTACTCAGTGAGACATCCCACCTTTGCTTCCACTAATGCTGTGCAAAAAACAAGCAGCAAGTATTGTACTACCTGCAATGTGAAGTGCACTGTTTTTGCACATCAGATGGCATCTCTGTGATGTTCTGTTCAGGACAGACAGAACTGTAAACCGCTGTCAGCCTACTGCCTCAGCAGGACTGAGTTTTGCTAAAGATTAGACTGTTTGTCTTCTTCATCAGCCTGTCTGCCAGAGGCGTCGCTGCCCCGGGGCACTGGCCCCAGCCGTGCCCCCTGGCCTCAGGCCACGCCCCCTGGCCGGGGATGGGGCCAGGTGCGGCCTCCATGGCTGCAGGCTGCTGAGCCCCATATCCCCAGCCAGGGACAGGGCCACCACAGCCATGGAAGGCTGGGGACAGGCCAGGAGCGGCCTCTGTGGCCGCGGGCAGCTGAGCCCCAAGATCCCCAGCCAGGGACAGGGCCACCACGGCCATGGGTGGCTGAGCCCAGCTAGGGATGGGGCTGCCACCACCGTGGGCAGCTGGGCCCCGGATCCCTGGCTGGGGATGGGAACAGGAGTGGCCTCCGTGGCCACAGGCGGCTAAGCCCCAGATCCGCCGCTGGGGACAGAGCCAAGAGTGATCTAGGGGGCCACTGCAGCTGTGGGCAGCTGACCCCAGATCCCTGGCCAGGGATGGGGCTGCCGTGGGTGGCTGGGCCCTGGATTTCTGGCCCGATCAGGCCGGAGACCAGGAAAGGCAGGGCCCCGCCAGACCCGGGGCACTAGTGCTGGGATTCGGGACACATGCCCCGTGTGCCCGGTGCCAGCGATGCCCCTGCTGTCTGCTTCACCAGTTTAAACCTTGCCTTGAAGATAACAGTCAATGAACCCAAGTTCCTCAAACACATTATCTTTGCAATGTAAGGATGTAAGTGGCTAAACATTTAAATGATAAGCAGTGATTTTACCATTTAGTAATTAGTTTAAACATTTTCCTCTGGGGAGGGGGAAGGCATTGTGACCAGTGCAGCTTCCTGCAGAGCGAGAGCATATTGAGCCATAGCTCAGTGTGTATGTGGGTGGAACTGCTGCAGCTCTTGCTGAACTCCATGTGGATCCTCCTCCGCACTGGCCAGCATATATAGAGCTAAACTGTTCAAATGTTCTGTTTTAAACAAATTGTTAATTAAATTAATTTTTATACCCCAACTGCAGTGTCCAGTCCTTCTCACAGCACACTCACAGGAATGATTATCTTAACTGCCCCCAAAGAGACACAGCACACCCCCACCTATTAGTTTAATTGAGGACTTGCATTTTAATTCAACATAACAGCACAAGTGGTTTATAGTAAATCTAAGACTAAGTTTATTAACAGAGAACAGAAATAGTAAGCAATAACGAAGAAAAAAGAAACAGGTATGGTTACAAGCAAATCCAAATAGAATATGCTTTCTAATGTCTAAATCTTAACAGATTATAATCTTGGTCTTTGGCAATTTCTCACCTATAGTCAGTTTCTTGACATGTCAACCCATGAGATTGAATGATTTACTTTTGAGCAGGGGTATTGCTGCTGCTGGCCCACAGGACACAAGCCCTGCATGTATGGCCCTGTCCCAAGTTACCAGGGGGACTGCTGGTCTGTAGCAGCAGGGGCCAGACTGGGCAGGGACCACCTACTGCTGGTCAGCAGCTGTATGCAGATGCCGGATCAGGCTCAGGGCCATGTGCTGCTGACTGGCAGCTGCATGCAGGAGCCAGAGTGGGCTCAGGGCTGCCTGCCACTAGCCAGCAGTGGCAGAGCCAGAGCCAGAGCCAACCTGGGGCCGCTAGCCTGCAGCGACGGGATTTGTTCGGATCAGGCCCAGGGCCACCTGCAGCTGATTGGCAGCAGCAAGGGCCAGATCAGGCTGGGGGTAGGGGGCGGCTCAGGGCTAGCGCAGCAGAGACATTGGGGAGCCTGGGTCCAGGCCCTGCGTATTTTTCTGGGTAAATGATGCCCCTGCTTTTAAAAGATTTGTAGAGCTTGATTTCCTGTGCTCTCCCATAAGGGATGGACAACCAAAGCATCTTTTTGTTCACTTTATATTTCCCACAGTCAGTTGTCTCTTCCTCAAAAGGTAAAGGAGTACAGATTCTGGAGTGCAGATTCTGGCAATTGGCATGTTTGTCTCCTTTTCCATTTGTTAGCTTAATGGCTGTTTACCTTATATGTAAATGTACTTTCATTGTCTTCTACTTGTAATCAATCAATCCACATTTCTCTGTCTGGGCTTTGTCAGGCTTGGTGAACACAGCCTCTCAAACACATTTTAAGAACAGTGGGTTACTCACCAGTAACCGTCCTTCTTCAAGATGGGCTGCTCAGATCCATTCAGTAAGAGGTGTCTCCATGCCAGAGCGGCGGATTGGTCAGAAGAACTTGTCCTAGCCTGTCAGAAGAGGGGAGGCGGCCACTGCCCCTCGCGCCACCCATGGCTATATATATGGCTAGGAGTTGTGTGGCACTTTAAGACTAACAGATTTATTTTTTGCATGAGCTTTCATGGGAGAAGATCCCACTTCCTCAGATGCTTCAAAGATGGGTGAACTTACAGAAAGGAATGAAACTAAATGCAAGGGGGTGTGAAACATAGGATCAGGTCATAAAGTAACAGCAAATCAGAGCAGTTTACAGGCTCAAACCATGGGAAACCTGAAGTCAAATTACCCTTTGTAATCGGAAAAGAACCCATAGTCTCGATTAAGTCCTGCTTTCACAGAATTTAGCTTGCATATTAATTCGAGTTCAGCTGATTCTCTTTGAAGTCTTGATGTCCCAGCTACATCTCTAATGACAGTCGTTAACAAATCCGTCTTCGAGGGATTAGGAAGATGGAAGTGCTCAGCAACTGGTTTCTTTGTTCTTTGATTTTTGATATCAGCTCTGTGCTCATTCAGTCTCTTACGGAGCGATCGTCCTGTTTGTTCAATATATAAGGTGTTGGGGCATTTCTTGCACATGATGGCATAGACCACATTAGTAGATGAGCAGGTAAATGAGCCTTTGATGGAGTAGCAGGCTTGATTAGGACCTATGATGGTGTCTGTTGTGCAGATATTTGGGCAGACTTGGCAGCGTGGTTTTTTGAAGGGGTGTGTGCCTGCTTCAATGTTCCTGTTGTTAGATCTGTAGTTGCTAGTGAGTATCTGTTTAAGATTAGGGGGCTGCCTATAAGCAAGAAGTGGTCTGTCTCCTAATGCTTGAGAGAGAGAGGGATCATCTTTTAGAATAGGCTGTAGGTCCTTAATGATCTTTTGCAGAGGTCTGACTTGAGGATTGTATGTGGTGACTAGTGGTGTTCTGTTGCTTTCTTTCTTGGGTCTCTCCTGTAGTAGATGACTTCGGGGAACCCGTCTAGCTCTGTCAATCCATTTTCTTACTTCCCCAGGTGGGTGTATATGGCTGCCTCCCCACCCCCTCCTCATTTCCTTAGAGTCGCCAACTCCAGAAGCGCGGACGGAGAGGAGGGACCCGAATGGATCCGAGCAGCCCATCTCGAAGAAGGACGGTTACTGGTGAGTAACCCACCGTTCTTCTTTGAGCGCTGCTCAGATGCATTCAGTAATAGATGACTACTAGCCATGCTGATGGATGGCAAGTGGGGTTGGTATTTCCGCCTTCAGCACAGCAACAAGCCCGGTAAGGTAGAGGCCCCACAGCAAGACGCTCGCCAGAGTAAAGAGGTGAGCGGGCCCTGACAGCCCAGAAGAAGCAAAAGCTGAGGGTCAACCCAGAACCGGGCAAGACCGAACCCACCGAGACAGAACACATAAGCAGATCGGACAAGGTCACCTGAGCTGGAGAAAAGGGAAGCAACCTAACAAAACAGGTTGCGTGGGTGCCCTGCATAGGAGGAAAACATGGAATGTAGCCAGCAGACTACAATGTCTGGGCATAGGCCGTGTCACATGGGCCTGAAGGAGAACACTAAAAGCTAGCAAAAGAGGGTAGCCATATGGGCATGTCTCGCACAAGAACAAAGAAAGGGGAGGCACAGAGCCCCCGAAGGCTTTGCAGGAGCCACGTAGTCATGGACTGATCTGGCGACTACTGAGTATACAGGAGAAGTAAGGGAATGACAATGCCCCTTATCTTATCTAGGAAGTGGCCAAGCAGGCTGTCTGGTTGAAAGAGAGAGATGAGGATACAAGGTCATAAAATGGGCTCGAGGGTGACTGAGAAGACCATGAGACACAAAGCCGCGGCATACAGAGTCAAGTCAAACGGGACAGGGGCCTATGGCATGCTAATTAACGACCCGGTAGCACAGAAGCGCACGTTTCCAGCTGAGCAGGCACCACGACCAACTTCCCGCAGGAGAGAGGTTCCGGGAAAGGTCACTAACAGCAAGGTGGCCTGAGGCTGTGCTGACGAGATGGTCCTATTAGGGCCCACAGGGCGCTAGAATGTAAAGAAGGGCCCCGCTGGTCTAAGCTTGCAGGGTTTGCATCGCAAAGCTCTCACTAAGGCATGAGGGGGAAGAAGAGGGACGGGAGAGAACTCTTACTACCATCTAGTCAGCCCCTCGGCGACTGAAAGAATCGAAGGAGAGCCATGAAAGGCCACGGACTCAGTACCTATAGTGCTTGCCGGAGGGATAATGTTGCCACTTTGCCACGCCAGGGCGCCAAAAAGAAACTCTTCAATACATGGACATTGAAGAACTCCGCTGCCAAGGGAGGTTCCTTCCTAAGCTAGAGAATGGGACTATAACAGGGTGACAGCTGCCGCATCTGAAGGACGCCCCAGGATCAGAGAACCCAATGAAGTTTTCTCCCCGGAGGGAGCCAGAGGGTGAATAAAAGGGTACAACCCCAAACTGTTACATGTTGTATAGAAATGGTTCTCTGTGTGTCATGCCATCAGATGGCAGTGGGTGTCAATGGGTCCTTGAAAATGGAAAGAGGGGGGCCACAGAACTGCCAGGCGCCACCAACACGCATGCGGAGAACTGCAGTAGCACTAAGGGACTACGCGCAGCGTAGTGAGACAGTCCTGCAGGAAGGCAGGGCGGAAGGGGAGGGGAGGTCGTATCCTGCCAGGGAATAGGACCGTAGAGCGAGAAGATTATGCAAGTGCCCTGGAAGTAGGGAACCTTCTGTCTGACGTAGACAACTGTCCAGAAGGCAGTGGATACTGAGGCGGGAAATATAGGTGGGAGGGCACTCAAGGGATAGACACTTCGCAGTTTCCCAACATATGGTCCTAACAACGTGCCCCCGCCCAGAGTTTTAAGAGGTGCCCCCAGCCATGCTTTGGTGAGGTCTGGGGAGAGTGGGCTACCTCAGATAGGGTAGACAAAGGTGAGGGTTCCTGAAGTGGGCCCCTGGTTCCCACTAGATCACCAGAAGGTAGGGATGTGGAACCGGGCGAGGTTAGGAAAAGAGGAGGGATGGGCCGTGCCTAGGGCCCGTGCCGGGGGTAAGACCCGCTCTAAAGATACCTTCCCGATGAAAATGGCTGTCCAGGTATCTATATTGCTACACAGATGTGTCCCCCTCAGTGCACATGAGAGGGGGGTCACAGCGCAGAAAACGGTGGTGCGACCAGGGATGTACCCTCCCCTTCCCCTGACCGGATATGAGGGGGCCTACCTGGGACACGCGTCATGGCCACAGGAACAGCCCTGTTGCAAGTAGGCTTTGGATGTGCGCGTCTCGGAGCCCCGCAGCAGCTGGGGCTACAACGAGACGCGCCTCCATCCCTCGGCGAGGAGTTAGGATGGGGAACGCGGTGGGGAATATTCGGGAAGGAAGGCTGCTAGGAATAGAAGAGGGGCGGTTTCCGTCCTTGGGGAAGTCACTGCTTAAGAAGTGAGGAGGTGGGGGGTAGCTACGGTATTGGGGTACTGGCACCGTGGGCAGGCGTCGTCGTATTGTCAGCCCCCGGCGTCCCGATCTAAGTCTTGCTCCCGTTATGGGAAGGGGAAGAATGAGGAAGGACCGGGAAAGTTCCCACTGGACCTGCCCTCCCTAAGGAAAAGGAGGGGGAGGCCGTCTGTGGCAGTGACGCCCTAGGGCCCCCTGCAACCTAAGGGTAAAGAGGGTGGTGGTGATCAGAGGGGCCTCTACTTGTGGAAAGGGGAGGCAAAGGCCCAGTTCCCGCCTTGAGTAAAGTGGGATGGAAAGGGACTGTCCCACCCAGGGAAGTAGGAAGCTAAGTCGGGGGGGGTGGGTCCAGGAGGGAGAAGGCCGAAATATTTGGCCTCTCCTCGAAGGTCCCGGGCTGTGCCCACCACAGAGAGGGTTTCAGGGGGAAACAGGACATCCCCCTCAAAGGGCAGGTCAAGAACTGCCTGCTGTGCATTAGGGGGCGCTCTAGCCTCCCTAAGCCATGCTACCCTGCGGAGGGTAACTGCCGAGGCCATGGTGCGGGCAGTGGTGTCCACCACATCGCGAGCCGAAAGGAGGACGTCTTGCAAGATCATGTTGCCTTCCTCCAGGAAAGCATCATACTCGTCCCTGGCCTCAGGCAGAAGCATATTTCTAAATTTCCCGAGTGACTCCCAGACATCCAGCAAGTATCTGCTGGTTATAGCCTGGTTGTTTGCCACTTGTAATTGGAAGACCAATGAAGAATACACCTTACAGCCTAACAGATCCAGCTCCCTAGTTTCCCTGGAGGGGGGTAGGGGGTCCCTGGGGGGTTCTCAGGCCCCCATTGCCATCTGGACCACATCCCTAGGGGGAACTGGGTGGCCTGCGAGCGAGGTGTAGTCCGACTAGGATACTCGATACTTCATGCTTGCCGTATCCAAAACCAGGGGAACGGAGCTTGGACTCTGCCACAGGGAGCGTGCAAGGTCCCATATGCTGGGGTGGGGAGGGACTGCTAAGGGCACCGTGGAGGCGAACACCGGTCCGAACAGGGTATCGGGGGAAAAATTCAAGGGCTCCACCTCCATATCTAAATGGGCAGTAGCCCAGTGCAACAGGTCAAAATGTGCCAAAAGGTTTCCCATAAAGGACTCCAGTGCCAGGGACAGCATGGCACCAGGAGCCTGCCACAGACGGGAGGGAGTTCCCTCGGGGGACCATTCTTGCGGCCGAAAATGGAAGGGTGATGGGTCCGATGTGTGGCGCCGGGGCCGTTTGGAGCCCCTAGAAGGTCCCTCTTCCAGGCTGGAGACGGGAGAAGGGGATCGAGATTCCGGACCCGGTCCCGGCGGTGCAGTGGTGTCGGCCCCTGCTAGGGTGGGAGACAGGAGGCTGGAAGGTGAGGGTGAGCATCCCAGGTGAACGAATAGATGAAGGCCAGTTTGCCCCTTCTGATTGGAGGTGGGGCAGGAGGAATCAGGAGTAGCAGCAGGGCTTGTGCTGCCTCCTCCACCGCTTCCGGGGTGGACGGGAGGAGAAGCGACTCTACTTGAGTCACGGGCAAGTCCTCGCTGGGGCAGGGAGGACTGCCCAGGTGGGAAGGTTCCCGCTCCTGCGGCACCAGACTCTGCGGTGCCAAGGGTGGAGTCAGCTGTACCGTGTCGTCGAGTGTTGGTGCTGAGTCGAGCCTGGCGCTGACGGTGCTGGGTTGACTGAGGGCAACCTCGATCGGTGTTGAGGCGTGAAGGCGCCGGGTAGGCGCTGCAGTGCCGGAGTCAGCACTGTGGTGGTGACCACCAGTGGCACGGTGCCGCGTAGGCTCCGGCACCAAGCTGGGTCTCAGTGCTGGGCGCGAACCCAAAGCCTTGGGTGAAGGGTGCTGAGCCTCCTCTGAGGCTAGGGCACGGCTTTGCTTTTCCCTCTCCTTGATCGTTCTTGGTTTAAAGGAGAGACAAATGGAACACGCCGAGACCATGTGGTCTTTGCCCAGGCACCGAAGGCACTTTCCGTGGGGATCATCCTGGGGGAAGGCCTTGCCGCACTTGGTGCAGGGTTTAAACCTTGGCATCGTCGACGCGATATTCCAGTCTGGTGTTGAGAACTCTTGTGGTGGAGTTAAATCCACAGAGATATACCCCACCGGACAGTGAGTAGAAGGTGAAGAGACAGGCTGCTTGTGATTTGCAAGGAGTGGACGTTCCAATTCTGACACGCAAGGCAGAAGAAATGAAACTGAGGAGGGGGTGGGGAGACGGCCATATATATAGCCACAGGTGGCGCAAGGGGCGGTGGCTGCCTCCCCTCTTCTGACAGGCTAGGACAAGTTTTTCCAACCAATCCAGCGCTCCGGCACTCCGGCACGGAGACACCTATTACTGAATGCATCCGAGCAGTGCTCGAAGAAGAATGTATTTTCAGTGAACATGTATAGCTTTGTACACATCCTGTACATACACCATATAACAATTCCTGGGACCAGCTTGTCATCTGTTTACATATGATACCTTATGAGGCTTTTAAAATACGTATTGTGACAATAGTCTGTTCAGGGTAGTAAGTGTGTCAGGCTTGATATAAGTTACAGTATAGTGGCCCTGTCAGTTGTCTTTGAGAGACTTTTAGGGTTAAAGGCTCCACCTCACCTTAAGTCAGACCTTGACAAAACAAACCCAGGTGCCAGGTTGCCATGCTGCCCACTGCCCAGGAATTGTACTGTGGCACCTAGCTGTGCCATGGTACGTCAGGGTGGAACACCCACTGGTGACAAAAAAAAAAAAAAAAAAAAAGCAGCAAGCAAGCAAGCAAGAAAGCTGCTGGCACCTTTTGCAGTATGCAGCTTTTTTTCTTTTTTGTTCTGAAAGTATCAGCAGCTGCAAGGGGGCTTCTTTGCATCATTGCTGAAAGTGTTTATGGTTGTTTTTCAATGGCGGGGAGGCTTCTTCTTTGCTGCACACTGCTGCAAAAAGTGAATGCATTGTTTTGTTGGCAGCAGGGGGACCTGTAAAGAGCTGCACACTGTAATGTAGGCACAGGAGGTTTGGGGCTAGTGCCTAGGTGTGCAGCACAGTTGTCAAGGCCTGGTTTAAGTCCACAAAAGGAACAGTTAAGTCCCAGGAGCTGGTGGCATCAAAGTCTGTATAGTTTGGATATTGGCTTTTTAACCAAAGGGAGCAGTACACATACAGGGTCTACAGTTGTCAGAGTGGGGATGGAGACCCCATTCTGTGTCTATGCTGTGTGGAGTGTGTAAACAGCTAGACCTTGGCCTGAGTGATTCACCAGTGCTTACATCACCGCGGAGCTATAGTCTCTGCTGTTAAAAGAAACCTTGGCTTGACTGCAGGTACTAACTATAGCCCCAGTAGAGTTCAGTGAGTTCAACTGTCCAGATCCCTCAGTGATCACTGGTACCTTTGTTACTGCAGCAGTTGGTGTATTGTCACTGAAGGAAATTCTGCTCTTGAATACCTGTTTTTGTCAAACCACAAACAATACCCCCCCTTCTCAGTCTAAGCAACTTGTTAAGTCAGTCTGTCAGTTAAACCACAAGTTTCCGTAAACAAACTAGGTATAAAAGACCCCCACAGGAGGAGTACGCAGGCTTAATAAGCTTATGAATATTTACTTGCACACCCAGGGGAGGCATAATTATTGCTTTGTGCAACATGCGATGTATGTAACGGGGGGGGGGCACATGTTAAGGAGAACATGAAGTAGGCGGAATGGAAAGTCTGTACCTCCTGACTACCCTAGCCAATGGGGAAAGGGAGAGGGAACCCTGTGGCCGGTATTAGGGAATAAAAAAGCTGCTAGGCTAAACACTGGCTGAGTTCACTGAGTGGCTCCCCCACTCTGTGTGCTCCCTTTATTCGAATAAAGTTACTTATAAACAGGCCTCCTCTGCCTCTGTGGATTTTATCACCTCAAGGAACCTCAGGTCCCATTCGCTACAATTGGGGGCTCGTCCAGGATCCTTCCACCCTTCGGACGTCTCGCTGGGGAACAGGAGTTGATGGCGCGCTTCGCCCACTTGGGCGATCGACCCCCCTTCAACAGCGGGGAGATCCGAATGGAGACTGGACACCCGAGACTAAGACAGAGGCAGACGAGTAGGAGGTGGCAAGGGGCCACCTGAGGGCAGGGAATAAGACGGTACCGCAGACCTGGTCACGGGGGAAGACCTTGGGATAAAGAGGTAAGGAACATGGGAAAATATATGTGGAAAGGAAAAATCGTCCAGAGGGGACGATAAGAAAAACAGGGACTGCAGCCCTGATATTCCCCCAGATAGTCCATTGGGTAGGACGTTAAGGTTTTGGAATTCATTGAGAATTCCCAAGGAAATTACTAAGGCTACCATGACTAATTTGTATTATTTTATCTGGCCAAGGTATAAACTGGATAAGGGATTTTGATGACCCCCTACAGGGTCAAATAATGTCTACATATGTCAGGTTTTAAATTTTTATGTAAATGATTTCAAGAAGGGAAAACAGGGAATTGGATTCCCAGGTAAAAGGGAGTTGGACTCCCAAGGGAAAAGGGAATTGGATTCCCAGGTAAAAGGGAGTTGGACTCCCAAGGGAAAAGGGAATTGGATTTCCAGGCAAAAGGGAGTTGGACTCCCAAGGGAAAAGGGAATTGGATTGCCAGGTAACAGGGAGTTGGACTCCCAAGTAAGAGGAAATTTCCCTAAGTAAAGAGGAAGTTGGACTTCCAGATATAGGGAAAATGGGAAATTTGGTGCCTAGGAAAAAGGAGAAGGATGTCAAGGACGTCCCGAGTATACCCCCTGACAGTCCTTTGGGGTTGATACTTAAATAGTGGAGAAATATGAGTAGAACTAAGAAAAAAAAAAAGAAAAAGAAAAAGAAAATGATTCAATATTGTGTCATTGAATGGACTAAGGAACCGTTGATTCCACGGAGTTCCATTTGGTGGCCAAAATATGGGGCTTTTAAGGACTGACTTTGGCAACATTTACACTCATCTGTAAACAACAAGAGACCTTTTAACCCAGAGGAAACTGTGTGTGTTGCCTGGTGGGTGGGAAAAAAATGTAAGTCTGTGTCTTAGTAAAAGTCAGGGACAGGAATGGGATCCTTTAAATTATCTCCTCCTCCTTATTCTCGGAACCAGGGGAACGAGGAAGAGGATGAAGGAAACAACCAGAGGGCTGTGGGAGAGAGAGTACAGGAGGATTCCAATACGGGAGGGAGGATAGGCGGAATAGACGGAACTATAGCAGTGCCGACTGCCCCAGTGAGAAAACAGGAAGTGCAGTCTGACTCAGAAATGATTCTTAAAAAAACAAGTGACAGACAGAACTAGAGAGTTTACAAATAGATGTACAAAATTTTACTTGTCAAAATCCAAGTCTTCTGGGACAAAGATGGATCCTCCCGGTGTATAAATGGAAAGAAATATAGTGGGTATGCTGTAATAGATGAACAAACTTATAGTGTAATGGACAAAAGAAGGCTGCCTAGTACTTGGTCTGCCCAAAGTTGTGAACTATATGCTCTTAAACAAGCACTACAGTTATTACAAGACCAGGAGGGGACAATTTACACCGATTCGAGATATGCCTTTGGAGTTGTGTATATATTTGGAAAAATCAGGCAGGAGAGGGGATTAATTTACTCTAGGGGAAAGGAGTTGGTACATGAGTATCTAATTACTCAGGTATTGGAAACTTTACAAAAGCCCAAACATATAGCAGTAGTCCATGTCCTGGAACATACAAGAAAATAAACCCAAGAAGCCAGGGGCAACCGTGTGGCAGATAAAGAAGCAAAGCAGGCTGCCATGAAAACCAAAACAAAGATACTAGCTCTCATACCTAAACCCATAGTGGTTAATAAAATTCTAATTTTCACACCTAAAGAACAAGCAGAAATACAAAAGTTAGGGGACGTAAAAACAGAAAAAGGGGATTGGAAGTTACCTAATAAAAGGCCAATGTTAAATAAACAAATAGCCAAGGAAGTGTTAGGAATATTACATGGGCAAACACATTGGGGTTCACAAGCATTGTGTGACCAGTTTTAAGGCATTACGGGTGTATTGGAATATATACAGTGGCAAAACAAACCTGTAACCGTTGTATTATATGTCAAAAGGTAAATAAAAAGGTAATGAAAAAAAGCGCCACCTGGGGAAAAGCCCCTGGGCCACTAGGCCTTTCCAGCGGTGCCAGATAAACTTTAGTGAAATGCCCCGGGTTGGACGCCTCCGCTATATCCTGGTCCTAATCAGTTAATCCCCAGATATGGTATGATTGGGGCTATTGACTCTGACTGAGGCACACATTTCACTGGGAAAGTTTTACAGGGGGTGGTGTCCGCACTGGGGATCCAGTGGGACCTACACACCCCATGGCACCCACAAAGTTCAGGAAAAGTGGAAAGGATGAATCGGAAAATTAAAAATCATCTGCTAAAATTGGTAATAGAAACCAAGATGCCCTGGACACGACTTCTGCCTTTAGCCTTAGCCAGAATAAGGGCTAAACCCCGAGAAGGTTTGGGTTTATCCTCATTTGAAATCCTGTTCGGAATCCCCTACCCAGGGCAGACTGGACCTCAGGTTAATGTGGAAATAACTGACCACTATATACACAAATATGTGGCCAGAGTACTGTCCCATGTCACTTCTCTTCGACAGGAAGCTCAATTGACTCAACGTCTACCACTCGACTTTCCGGTCCACCGGATACAGCCTGGAGACTGGGTCTTAATAAAGGAATGGAAGGACTCTCCTCTGACTGCTAAGTGGTGCAGCCCCTTCCAAGTCCTGTTGACTACTGAGACCTCAGTCAAGACTGCAGAACACGGTTGGACTCACCACACTCGAGCTAAAGCTGTGCTGAAGCCTCAGCACTGGACCTCTGAGCTCAAGGAGAAGGAAACAGGAACAAAGATAATTCTCAGAAGACATTAATGTTGGGACTGGAGAATTATTTCCCCACCTTTTTATTGTGGGAACAATAATCTTGGCATTCATTTGGGGTTGTTTCTGTTGTAAGAATAGTCATAACAACAGGGTCCCAGGAGTGTCTCTGGTTTGTGGAAGAAAAACTGTGGTAAAAACTCCAACATCCTGAAGAGATTCCCAATGGGTAAGAATTTTCAAACAATGTTAGTGGCTCTGATTTTAGCAAATATAGCAGTAACATTATCCCCCGGGCTCCACCCCTATCCTGGAAGACCCCGGAGGTAATAGCTACTTCACCTTGGCCGAAACAGTAGCTAAGGCCTTCAACTTAACTGAGTGCTGGGTGTGTGGGGGACCAGGAGGAAGGGATGCATGGCCATGGGTGGCTTATCCTCTGGAGCCCCGTTCGCTGATAAGTAGTAGGTCTGAGGTAACAGTCCAGTCCCCAGCCTGGGATTCTCCAGGTTCTCCATGGCACGTGCAGTATCCCGGGATGGGTCACTTTTGTCTTAATCAAACGGTGGCAACAGGTGTCAGTGTTGGCAGAAGCAAATGCACTTACACATTATCTCCCTACAAAGTGAATGGGAGCTTAAGCAATAGGGTAAGGGAATACAAAGGACCATACAACCAAGAGCTATGGGGATGGTTTTATGCAAATGGAACTAAGGCAGCACTTCGGTATTTTTGGTCCAGCGATGGAAAGGATCCCTTGTGCTCCAATAGCACCAAAACAAATGGGGCCTTCAAATGCTTTGTCCAGGGAGCGGTAAATGTAAGCCCACTTGGCAAAAATACCACTCTCTATTTTGATTTCCCTGTCAGTTCAGGACAAAACCCCTGGCGGGGGTTTGGTCCTTTCCCGAATGGCACTAAGGCAGCCAAGGGTCATTACTGGATTTGTGGGCACAAGGCATACAGGTGGCTACCGGCTAACTGGGACGGTATTTGTTATATAGGGTATATTAAACCCCTGTTTTTCTTACTTGGGGACTCTCAAGGAGACCAGTTGGGGGTAAAGGTTTATAATAACCTTGGAAAGAGCAAAAGATCAGTTGAAACCTCCCTAGCTGGGGGGAGTGGCCAGGCTTGGGGAAAGGATGAGTGGCCCCCGGAAAGAATCATCCAGCACTATGGCCCTGCAACTTGGAATCCCAATGAACCAATACATGGAGCATGAGAATCAATTTATAACTTAAACCAAATTATCCGGTTGCAAGCAGTTGTTGAAATCATTACCAACCAGACTGCTCGGGCTCTAGATTTATTGGCTGACCAAATAACCCAAATGAGAACTGCAATCTATCAACATCGAGTGGTCTTGGACTACCTCCTAGCGGAGGAGGGAGGAGTATGTGGGAAATTAAATGATTCCAGTTGCTGCCTGCACATTGATGATAATGGAAAAGTGGTAAAGCAAATCACTCAGGAAATTAGGAAACTGGCACATGTGCCAGTGCAAAAGTGGAAGGGGTGGGAATTTGATTTCTTTTCTTGGTTACCCGGGGGCCCCTGGCTCAAGCGCATGTTGTTTATGGGCCTCTGTGTAGTGGCTGGCCTTGTTTGTATCCCCTGCTTTATTCCTTGCCTCCATAAGCTTATCACTCGTGTGGTAAAAAGTATGCAGGTGATGGCTATTACTGAGAATTCAAAGCCTCATCAGATCATGCGGCTTCAGCTTGTCCCCCGAGATAACACCCCTCACGTAGACCAAGTCAACCTTATGGTATCTAGGGTTTGCCAAAAAGAAACTTTGTAAAAGGAAAAGGGGGGAATTGAAGGAAATTCTGCTCTTGAATACCTGTTTTTGTCAAACCACAAACAATACCCCCCCTTCTCAGTCTAAGCAACTTGTTAAGTCAGTCTGTCAGTTAAACCACAAGTTTCCGTAAACAAACTAGGTATAAAAGACCCCCACAGGAGGCGTACGCAGGCTTAATAAGCTTATGAATATTTACTTGCACACCCAGGGGAGGCATAATTATTGCTTTGTGCAACATGCGATGTATGTAACGGGGGGGGGGCACATGTTAAGGAGAACATGAAGTAGGCGGAATGGAAAGTCTGTACCTCCTGACTACCCTAGCCAATGGGGAAAGGGAGAGGGAACCCTGTGGCCGGTATTAGGGAATAAAAAAGCTGCTAGGCTAAACACTGGCTGAGTTCACTGAGTGGCTCCCCCACTCTGTGTGCTCCCTTTATTCGAATAAAGTTACTTATAAACAGGCCTCCTCTGCCTCTGTGGATTTTATCACCTCAAGGAACCTCAGGTCCCATTCGCTACATCACCTACACCTCCAGAACAACCAAACCCCCAGTGGAGTTCCAAGCCATGCTCTTTGGGACTTCTCTGAGCAATGGCTTCACTCACCGTGGCACTGTTGGCACTGCTGAATCAATTATTTGGTGTCGATTGAGCAGCAGCTCAAGCCTCAGTTCATCCAGAATGCTCCATGGATGGGAGGGCATTTCTTGTCAGCACAGTGTAGTGGGGATGTTGCACTTCTCAGAAGTTAGGAAGTCAACAGTGACACCCAAGCTACTTTAATGCATCACATGTTGACTGCAGCTGAATTTCACTGTGAGTGTATATAAGGCCTGAGGAAGCCAGACTCCCAAGGATAGCCATTAGTCTCCTTTTCATAGGGAGTGCAGGTCTCATCCTTGGAAGTACGGTGTTGCAATATTGGGATCAGCTTTCCCCAGAGGCTGATAAAGGTCAATAAAGAAGCATTTAGAAGCTTTTCTGCACACTGCTGCTCATCCCAGGTCCCAAGAACAATTCTCTCCCACTAGTCTGATCATGGGTAGGGTTATCAGACATCCAGCAAAAGGAGGACATGTCCTTCTTTTTGCCTTCATGTCCTCCATCCTCCAGGCATTTTAAAACTAGGTGCTTTTGTCCAGCTTTTTAATGCTCAGGAATAGAATATTAAAAACCCCTCTAACAGCCAAGTTATGGGGGGGATCTTCCCCCAGCAAATGGTGGTCAGAAGCGGTCACATGCACACACCACCCAATCACAGCTCAACACAAACCAGGCCTTTTACTAAGAGCTCAGGTATCCCTTGACTCCAGAGGCTTCTTTTATTAAGCTAGCTGGATAAGTCAGTTGGTAAGAAAGCTATCTTTTAAATCTTGGGGTTGTGGGTTAAAGACTTGTGAAAGTCATTTTTATTTTTGGCCCTTGCTCTCTACAAAATGGCTAACTTGGGGGGGGGGGAATAGGGATAATAATAAAATGAAGGAAAATAAAGTCTACCATAAATAAAATTAGTAACAGGGACCAAATTAAACAAAACCACTAAAGGGGCAGGTTTGAATTGGACGGAAAGAATTTAAGACTTTTTTTTTTTAACTAAAAATGGGCTGCTGTGGAAAATGAAAAATGAGAAGCGAGTTAACTAGGTATTTTTATTTTTTTTTAAACTTTTTTAGATACTTTTCAAGTTTATATTTGAAAATTTAGTTTTTTAACTTTAGTCTCATGAACATTAATGAAAGGGTCATGAAAAAATTTTGTTTAATGAAAAATTCCAGTTTTTGGTAAAAGAAAACATTTTGGTAATTTTCTTTATTTTAAAATAATTTACAAACACAAGATATTGTGTAGTTTTAATGTTGCATTTATTAATCATTACCCATTTTCTGACATAATATGGTGATAACAGTTATATTAATACTACATTTTCTCCACATCCTCCAATGTCCTTCTTTTTGGACCTCCCTGTCTGCCTTTCCGTGCTTTGGTATCTGGTAACCCTAATCATGGGTCTGAGCCCAAAGTAGTGTTTCTCCAGGTATAGTTTGCCATTAGGTATGTCAAAGAGCCAACCAGCAGAGGTGTGGTTGTGTGCATATAAAGAAAATATCTCAGAATTGCTTCATGAATACTATTAACTGCCAGGTTTTAGTTTTTGCATGTGTTGATAGAAAACCATCACAGCTGCTCCTGGTCTCATGAAATGCTTACTTATTAAGTTACAGGATTTGCCATTTACAGGATTTGCCATAATTCTCTCTGGGTAAAGAGAGCATTCAAATTGTTCAACCACACCTTCCTTCTGAGAGTGTGTTATGTAAATGACTGCACTTCCAGTACAGTATGGGAGTATGACTTCTTTTACAATTCCTTTAGCCTCCAAGAATTCCTTTCCATATTTCCCCACAACTGCAAATTCAAAGAGCTGTTCCAGCCACTATGGAATAGAGCTGGGAGAGTTTATCTGAGTTTCAAAATTTTGAATTTTTTTCCATGAAAAATACTCACTTTAAAAGATGTTCTGAAGAATAGATACTGAAAAGGCAGGGCGGTAACACATGTTTAGAATGTTCTGTGTGGGCATGGGTGCGACCAAGAACTGAATAAATTAGCAACAGTGCAATTCTTTAGTCTAAACACATCCTGAGGCCTCTGATTTGAGTATTGATTCTGTTTCTGCAATCACTAAATTTCAGTGCAGTTGGGAATACTAATACTTTAACAAACAACTGCTTCTTAGAAGTGCCTTTATGCTAACAATGCTGTGTTTCTGTCAAGTTCCTGTGAACTACTCCACTTTCACATTATGAATCGTGCTAAGCTTTGCTTTATAACAGCCAAGCTTGACTGCTATTTTAGGTCCGGCCTTATTCATGGCCTGCTGTACTAGGTTTCATATCCCAGGCTCTCACTTTCTTCCTACAGGGACAACAATTGTCAATAGTTTTCCCCAGGATTTAAAGATGGGGATAACATGTGTTATCCAAGCAGCAGAGCTACAAGGAAAATGTAGCAGAGTTGAAGGGCTTGCCTCATCCCCACACACATTTTCTTTCTCCTTTTTAATATGTCAGTCTCATATATCCTATAGTGCATTAGTAAAATTAGTTAACAAGAGTTGGGGAGTGGGGAACATGAAATCACAACTACAATATATGTGAGTGAAATCCATTGACTTCAGTGGGGCCAGATTTTCTCCCAGAGTTCTTAGTACAGCAAGAGTTGTAATTCTAAAACTACATTCCAGTATCTACCTTGTTCTTCTTTGAGCACTGCTCACATCATTCAGTTACAGGCGTATACATGCTGCAGTGCACAGTAGCTCAGAGAGTCTTTTGCCTTAGCCTGTCAGGTCAGGGCACACAGCCAATGCCCCCTCTGCACTGCGACTGCGGTTACATAGGTGACAGTGACCCTCCCATTCCCCTATACCTTTGCCAGCTCCATTAGTGGGGACAGTGGGAGGGGCCTGAATGTATGTGAGCAGCGCATCTCAAAGGACAGTTACTGGTAAGCAACCCACCATTCTTCTTCTTCGAGAGCAGCTCACATCATTCAGTGACAGGTGACTGCTAGCCATACTCAAGGGTGGTGGGAGGAGTTACAATTTGCCCATGCTGAGTATGGTGCTGCCCAACACGGCATCCTCTCCAGCCTGTTGGACGATAGCATAGTGCGTCGTGAAAGTATGTACTGATGACCACGTAGCTGCCCTGCAGATCTCTTGGTTCGGGACCTTCACAAGGAAGGCCATTGACGACACTTGGGGCCTGGTAGAATGGGCTCTAACAGTCCCAAGAAAGGGCGTATTCGACCTTCTGTAGCAGTCTTTAAGAAAGTTTACTATCCATTTGGAAATGCACTGTGAGGACACTGGAAGACCTCTTTTGCATTCAGCAACCACCCCAAAGAGTTGGGACGTCTTGCAGAATGGACGCTTGAGCTCGATGTATGTTAGGAGTGCTCTCTTCACATCCAGGGTATGCCATCTCCTCTGGTTCTCCATAACCTGAGGATCTGGATAAAATACTGGTAAGCAAATCTCCTGGTTGAGGTGGAAGGGAGTAGCCACATTAGGGAGGAAAAAGGGGTGGTGTCACAGGATCACTTTGCTGGGAAAGAACCTTGTATATGGGGGTTCTGAGGAAAGGACCTTCAACTCTGAAACCTTCTAGCGGAGGTGATTGCTACTAAGAAAGCCACCTTCCAAGAGAGGACCAGTAGGGTGCACAAGTTTAAGGGTTCATGAGGGGGGCTCTGTTAGTGCCCGGAGCACCACGTTAAGGTCCCAAGGAGGGATGGATTCACAGGGTTGTGGGAAAAGTCTTTCGAACCCTTTCAGGAATTGAGTGGAAGTAAGATGGGAGAAAACAGGGGCCCCATCTACCTTTTCATGGATGGCTGAGATCGCTGCTAGGTGGACACTCAGTGAGGAAAGAGAGAGGCCTTTGTCTTTAAGGTCTAGCAGATAGTCAAGGATTCGGTGTAGAGGGGCCAGTGCAGGGTCTATTCCTTTACACCGAACCCCAGTAGAAAACCATTTCCATTTGGCAGTATAGGTGGAGCTGATATACGGTCTTCTATTACCGACTAGGATCTTCCTAACCCTGTCGGAGCAGAGCCTTTCCTCCTCATTGAGCCAAAGAGTCTCCAGGCTGTCAAGTGCAGGCAAACCTGGGTTTGGGTGCTGCAGGCACCCTGAGTCCTGCGTCAAGAGGTCCGCCCACAGGAACAGGCGGAGTGGGGTCTCTATGCTCCTGTAGGAGCGAGAACTAGTATTGTCTGGGCCAGTCCGGAGCTATTAATATTATGTTTGTTCCGTCCACCCTGATCTTCAGGAGAACTCTGTGTACTAATGGGACCAGTGGGAAGGCATACATCAGAGGGCCTGACCAGCTGATGAGGAAGGCATTATTGAGAGACCCCTCCTCCCGACGCTGAGGGAACAAAATTGCTGACACCTGCGGCTCTGCCGTGTTGCAAACAAGTCTATCTGGGGTGCACCCCATTTGTGTATCAGGTGAGAGAACACCATGTTGTGGAGCAATCACTTGTGATTCACTAGGGGCTTTCTGCTGAGCAAGTCCGCCAGCCCGTTGTCCACTCCCGGTAGGTGTGCAGGCACCGGGGTGAAATGGTATTTCAGGGCTAACTTCCAAAGTTTGCATGCTTCCTCGCAAAGAGTTGGGGAGGGGTCCCCTCCTTGCCAGTTCATGTAGAACATGGCTGCAGTATTGTCTGTTAGAATCTGAACTGGCCTGCCCTGTATGCTGTCCAGAAAGGTCACGCAAGCCAATCTGATGGCCTACAGTTCCTTCACATTTATGTAAAGAAGACAGTCTTTGTGGGACCAAAGCCCCTGGGTGGAAAGCCCCCCCAAGATGTGGGCCTCCCCACCCCGAGTTCAAGGCATCGGTTATGAGTGTTACAGTGGGCATTAGCGTTTCGAAGGGAATTTCCCCCATGGCAAACTGGGGTCCCTCCAAATCTGTAATGTCCCCAGGATATCTCGGGGAACTGACAGTACCTTGGATAGAGAGTCCTTCCATGGGTGGAACACCATGGAGGACCAGACTTGGAAGGGCCTCATTCTCAGGCGTGCTATCCAAATCACAGAGGTGGAGGCTGCCATGTGGCCAAGCAGCTGTAGGTAGTGACAGGCTGTGGTCACTTGACACTCCTGCAGCTCCGTAATGATGGTGTAGATGGACTAAAATCTTGAAGGGGGCAGAGAGGCCATCCCTTTGTGAGCATCTAGGAGAGCTCCTATGAACTCTATACTTTGGGACAGGCACAGTTTTGACTTTTTGCGATTTATGCAGAGGCCCAGGTACCCACACAGTTGGGTTACCACTCTGACATGGAGTTTACCTGAGCTCTTGATTCCCCATGTATTAACCAATTGTCTAGGTAGAGGTAAATCTTTATACCCCGCCGGTGCCAGAACGCCCCTTCCGGTGCCATGCACTTTGTGAATACCCTCGGGGCCAGAGAGAACCCAAAGGGGAGCAATGTAAATTGGAAGTGATTTCCCCCCACGATTAACCTTAGGTACTTTCTGTGGTAAGGATGTATTGCTAGGTGAAAGTAAGTGTCTTTGAGGTCAAGGGCTGCGAACCAATCCCTGGGAGACAGAGATGGAATGATCTGTGACAGGAAAACCATGCGGAACTTTATTTTCCTTATGTGTTTGTTTAAAGTTCTGAGATCTAGAATGGGTCTGAGGTCCCCGTTGGGTTTGGGGACCAGAAAGTATCGGGAATAGAACCCTTTTCCCCGCTACCACTTTGGGACCCTTTCTGTGGCCCTGAGGGACAGGAGCTTCTCGCATTCCATCTTGAGCAGGCGATCTAGTTCCCAGTTCCTGAGGCTTGGGCAAGGGGGAGGGGGTTCTGACCCGAGGAGTTGGATGGAACCATATGTGATATCCTTCTGCTACCGTCTTGAGGACCCACTGGTCAGTTTTGACGTTGGCCCAGTGGTGCATGAAGCGGTGCAGGTGGTTGGTGAAGGTTGGGATTGAGGCTATGGGGCAACTGTCAAAAGCGCTGCTTCCTTCCCAACAAGAGATCAGTACCCTGTCCACACCTGCTGGACTGTGAGGCGTGGGACTTCCCATCCTTGCTCGAGGGGGCCTTGTCCTTATCCAAGTACCCGAGATGTTGTTGGGGGTATCGGTAGGAAAGGAACTCTGGATCTGGATTTGGGGCTTTAACTGCTGCAGCTGCTGTTCTAAGAGCTGAGGGGTTTAAGGGAGCACCAGGTAGATTGCGGGATATACATTCCCAGCGATCTGAGGGTAGGTCTTGAGTCCTTCATGCCATGTAGTTTGGCATCTGTGGACTCGGCAAAGAGGACAAGGCCTTCAAATGGCAGATTTTGAATGACAAACTGCATCTGTGGAGACAGGCCTAAGCCTTGAAGCCATGTGGAGCGGCGCATCACCACGGCGGATGCCATGGTACACAAGGCTGTGTCCAATGTGTCCCAAGTAGCCATGAGAGTCTTTAAAGGCCAACACCCCTTCTCCAACCATTGCCTCATAATCTCTGAGGTGATCCTTGTGTAAGGGGACTGATAGCCCCTTATTGAAACTAAATGGGCCTTTGATGGGCCACTCCAGCCTGGAAGCACTCTGAAACAGACAGCCCAAGGGCCAGTGGGAGAGGCCAGTGTTCCAGGATGGCCTGATTGACTGGCTGGGCAGACCAATGAGGGAGCCAAGAGAGTGCTCCCCTACCCCTGAGCTGAAACTGCAGGCTGAACATGCCTGGGCAACCCAGAGAGTATGTGGGGCCGAGCTAAGGAAGAAGCACTAAGCAGCCAGCAGCTGAGAGACAGAGAATCCAGGAAAGGGGGCCAGGCTGAGCTGATTTGTGCAGAGCAGCCCCACAGCAGGTGGACCAGCAGAAAGCCAAGTCAAGCTGAGCAGAGCAGAGCTGGAGCCAAAGACAGCTGGAGTGGTCCGAAGCTGGGTGCAGGAGGCCAGAGAAGGAGTCCAAGGTGCTGATCTGATCTGTGCAGATCCACAGCAGGAGAAGCAGAGGAGCCCCAGGAGTGCCCCAGAGAGCCACGTGGAACCAGAGCAGCAGCCACCTGAAGCTAGGTGTGGTGAGCATCTGGGGAACAATGAAGGGGGGCTGTTGCTGGGAAGAAGGGCCCTGCCCCTGGAGCTTGGGGACATGTGTCCACAGCCAGAGCCTGCATGTGGCTCCCTGGATCATCCCATCACAGCCAGGCCTCGGCAGAGGGCTTGCAACATGGACAACAGACTGAGAACATCCTCTACACCCCAGAGACGCTGTGTGTGATGTCCCTGTGCCAGGGGACTTGTTGGGTGTTTTACCTTTAACGTTTCTCCTCTTTTCTTTATTTTAATTTGATTCTTGATTGCTGTTGTTTAATAAATTGTATTACTGTAAATTGCATACAGTGAGTGGTGGGCCAGGGAAGTGCCCAGTGCAGTCAGCAGCTTGGAGTGGGGACACCCTACCCCCTGCCCTGAATGACTACAACAAGATTGGGGGTCAAGCCCTCAGGAAGTCTGGTGCCAGGCTTGTTGGGGTTACAAGGATCCTACCATGCAGGAGAGTGGGGGGAGCCTTTGAGGTCAGGCAGGTCCCTTGGTAAAAGAAATGGGAGCAACAGCTCAGAACCTGTTGCTACACACCTTCACCGGGGTGTTGCATAAACCAGAAAAGTTCCCTACAATAGGGGGTACATCCCCCCACTTAAACTTGTAAATAAGGTCGCAAAACCCTTCCATGGCTCTCCAGAGGTTGAAAACATAAGGGCCAGATGATTGGAGATACGCAGCTGTAAAGCTGCCATGGCGTAGACCTTCCTGCCCAACAAATCGAGCTTTTTAGCTTCCTTATTCTTAGGGGTAGAGCTCGGCTGGCCCTGTCTCTCTTTCTGATTAACTGCATCAACCACCAACAATCCCGGCGCTGGGTGCTGGAAGAGGAACGCAACCTTGTCCGGAGGGACATAATATTTACGATCTGCCGCTTTTGACACCAGCGGAATCGAAGATGGGGTCTGCCTTTGCACCCTGGCAATTCTTAATACCCCTTCATGAAGAGGAACAGATACCTTGGCTGGTGGGACATTTTCTCCCACGTCAAAGAGGGGGTCAATTTCCTCCTGGACCACCCCAAGTTCTATATTCAAATACAGCAGAGTAAAGCCTGCTGGGCGTGGGAATCATCCTTATACGTGAGAGGCCTTCAGAAGATGTGCTCATCCAGAGAAGAGGACAAAGCGACCCGAGATCTACTACGCTGTGTAGAGTTGGGATGGGGCTCATCATCGGAAATGTCTGAGGAGTCTGGAGTCTGAGGTGGAGATGGTACCAAATGGGGTCATGAAGTTGAGCTGTCATTGGCCGTCATGTCTGGCCATTCGTGAGATCAGTTGTTAAAAGAATTCCTGGTCATGGCGCAGCACAGGGAAGAACAGCCCCTGCCTGGCTGTGAGGCCTTAGCGGTACCGGAGAAACTGGGCCTCGGTGTCTGTGATGGAGCTGATGGGGTCATCTTCCTCTGTGGCACGGGTGTCAGGGAGTGCTTCTGACAATGCTTACCCGCCCATTCTCCAGCTCCCAAGATAGTTTTGGAAGAATCAGAGGAATGGGCAGATGCCAGGGACAACGAGCTGGACCTCTGTCTTCTGAAGCCCTGGGAGCACAGTACTGAGGGTTCACGGGATGAGTGCCGAGAGGAGAAAGCCTCAGAGCAATCGTCGGCACTGTTTTGTGATGCCAGTGGAGGGCGTGATGGTACTGGGCTTGAGGGCGGTACCCATCCTTGCATCAACTACTCTCTGGGTACTGGAGCCAGTGTACTCTTCAACCTGGCATTCTCTGCTGGTACCGGAGCCAGGTCTTGTAACAGAGCCTGTGCTCTTGCTGGGGCTCACGGTGTCGACAGTACCAAAGACGGTCCTGATCCTGGTTCACCAGAGGGGAAACTTGGCGACTGAGGTGAATGGTGCTGTGGCGGTACAGAGGACAAAGCCGACCGCAGCTTTGAACTCTGCGCTGGGGGTCTGTGCCAAGACTCCAGTGCAGGAGTTGCTCAGGGTGCCAGTGGAGCACTAGTGGCTCGGGCGGCATCAGAGGTGAGCGCACAGTCCTCGGCAAGAGTGTGTAAGCGCCGCTCTCTGTCCTTGCATGTCCTACATTTAAAGGACTGGCAAAGGGAGCAGTTCACTGCGAGGTGTGACTCACCCAGGCACACGAGGCATTTCTCGTGAGGATCGTCAAGTGGGAAAGTCTTGGAACATAATGGACATGGTTTAAAGCCCAGCATTTTAATTATGCACAAAGGAAAGACAAACACTTGCTTTTGCAAATTTTGGCTGATCCAAAACCATCACTGAGGGCGGAAAAGGGAACTGGGAGGGTCACGCTCACGGTCACCTATATAGCCACAGTTGTGGCACAGAGGGGGCATTGGCCGTGTGCCCTGACCTAATAGGCTAAGGCTAAAGACTTTCCAAGCTATTGTGCGCTGCAGTATGTAGACACCTGTAACTGAATATATGTGAGCAGCACTTGAAGAAGAACTTTCAGTCACTGCTTCTTACAAAAAGGTGATGTGGAGCTTCTGGTATTTGCTAGAGCAGATATTTTAAAAGGGGGGTTAGTCTTAAGAAGTGCCACAGGACTTCTTGTTTGTTCAGCTATTAATGAGTCTCAGAACACAAATACTGTAAGAATTGCAGTGGTGATTTGAAATTGTTCTTTTCTTTCCACTCTGTGGAAAAGCTATTGTTTATTTCCTAGTTTATTCTGTAACATTGCTAGCCCTTACACAACATTTGTGATTATTGTAGAATATTGCATTCTGGGATGCTTCCTCCTCACTTGGAAGGATTCTTTTTACTGAAATGATCTGACATTTTATGAAACTTGTTTTTGTTGTTGTTGTTGTTGTTGTTGTTGTTGTTCCTTGAAATTTTATAAGCTGGAAATGTGGTCACCATGATATGTGGCATTGTTATCTGTCATGACACTTATTTCATTTGCAGGATTGTATTGTGAGGGTTGATAGAAAAGCGATTATTAATAATAAAGAATAAGGATAGGTGGATGGCAGCTTCAAGGAGAGATGAGTCCAAAAATAAAAGGACATACATGTAAGCTACTGAAAAAGGGGGGGTGGGGGGTGGCCACTGAGTAGACAGTACAAAAGCAGTCCAGTTTACTTTCTAAATTCTTCAGTGTCCGGCAGGCATTCTCAAAATAGGTGATTTTGTCCAGCTTTTTGCTTCTGATGAGTAGAATGTTTAAAAAAAAAAAAAGTGCCCAACACAGGGCTCAAAGCCATTACCCTGAGGTTAAAAGTCTGCTGCACACACAGGGAATAAAGAACAGCCTGCAAAAAACTCAAGGAGGATTAGAGCACACAGTTTCCACTGTTCCTAGGGGTTTTTATAACAGCAGCCTTGGTAGCTTAGTTAGCAGACATACAGCTTTTTAATCTCAGGCTCATGGGTTTGAGCCCTGCATTAGGCACTCCAATTTTTGGCATGTTGCTCCCTACAAAAGAGCTAAATGTTGGGGGAAAAAATATAGTGAAGACTAATAAAATGAAGTAAAAATAAAGTATACTGTGAATAAAATTACTAACAGAGCCCAAATAAGTAAAATAAATAAAGGGATGCATTTAAACTGTCTAGAAACAATTTAGAACAATTTTTTTAAATTGTAAAATGGGCTGCTATGGAAAATGAAGAACCAAGAGGCAAGATACTGCTTTTTTTTTCTTTTTTTTTTTTTTTTACTTTTTGGTGCTTTTCAAGTTTATATTTGCAAATTTAGTTTAACTTTTTTAATCTCACGAACATTAAAGAACATTAATTAAAGGGTCATGAAAAACTCATTTACTGAAAAAAAATCTAGTTTCAGTAAAAGAAAACACATTAGTAACTTTTTTTTTATTTTAAATATTTAAAAAACATGATTTTGCGGTGTCAACACTGCATTCATTAACCATTATCTATTTTCCATGACATAACATGGTAATGGCAATTGTATTAATACTACATTTTCTCTGTGTCCTCCGATGTCCTCCTTTTCATACTTCCCTGTCCTCCTTTCTGTGCTTTGGTATCTGGTAACCTTACAGATGACTGTATTTGTTTTAAACATATTACATCTACAAATGACTGAAACCCTTTTTAGAGCAAGAGGCCATTTGCAGAACTTTACAAGTATAAGTAGGAGTGCGATAGAATATTAAGGGAAGCACATTAAGCCGTTTTTTATAAATGTTATTGTCCAAGTGTTCGAAAGGTTGGACTACTTCCAACTTTTTAAATGTCTTTTTTTTGGGTTAAACACTGGTAACAATATAGTGAATGACACATCTAAACACTACACTACTGTACAGTCTGTATAGACAACACAACTGTCTTGGCTGGGATGCAGGGTTACACAACCTATTTGTTTAATTGACCCCAATAAAGCCTGAGAGCAAAGGTTTAAGCATAAGAATCATTCCACTTTTGATCTTTGGAAACATTTTGGACAATACCAATTTAAAAATTGCTTATTTTTAACTAAATTGGTGACCTTTTTTAGCTTGAAATCTTGCAAAGCTTTTCCAATAGTATTTAGGGCATTGTTGTAGGTTGCACAGAACTTTTTTACCCAAATGTTGATTCCTTCTTTATTATTATTTACAGTGATGGCTGATTAATCTTGGATTGAGTTTTATTAAAAACCTGAGGTATGTTTTACATATTAAAAAAAAGCCAACCCTTTTGGGGGGCTGTGATGCTGTCTGGGTCTGGACTGTTTATGATTATCTTTCATATTAATATTCCATATTTGCAATAATCCATATGTGACATGCCATGTTTGGTACCAATAGAAAGGTTGTAGTCTGCTAGGAATGAGTGTATGGTTTATATGTAGGTATTATATCTGTATTAGAAATTAGGAATCTATTTGTTTTATGTGTCTTCCAAGTCATTTGATGCTAAGGCAGTCCCAGACAGGGTGTCTGCAAAACTATTGTCCTCTTAATGGTCCTTTAAGGGAACTCCCAGCTACTGTGGGCCTAAGAAGAAATCTGTCTGAGTCACCCAGGCTGAGCATGTGACTCAACTCCATTTTTGATTTGACAAGGACTCTAAGAGCATGGGGAAAGCCAAAGGTGATAAAAGGCCCCATCTCTATTTTGTCTTCAGTCTTCAATCTGTGACCTGCAGTCAACATCGTCCTCTAGAACTATTCTGCTGCACTGAACAAAGTATGAGACCCACCCAAGTGCTGGGTGTATACCAGAGGAATTGAACTAATTTACAAACTACAGATTCTTCAAGGACTTGCTTTCTGTGGACTCTAAATCATTTGTATGTATGTGATTCACTTTGACCCTTTAACATTTCTCATATTTTGTTTCTTTTCTTTTATACTAAACCTTTAGTTTTAGTTACTAAAGGATTTGCTGGCAGCATGGTGTTTTGAGTAAGATCCAATCCTATATTGTTCTGGGTGATGTGACTGACTCTCTGAGGTCAGGAGAACCTATTTCCTTAAAGAGAGCCTGTGGCTAGGTGGGGACCAAGGGAGCTGATGTGCAAGAAAAGGGGCTGTTTCTATTTTGTTATGCTTGGTGATGACCAGGGTGGGGATTCAGAAGCATATTTTGTTACTGACTAGGAGATTGGTTTAAGTACCACCCATAAGTGGTTTGGGGGTTTGGCCCCTGGTATTGCAGTTTCCCCTGATTTTGGCACATTCAGAAGGTTATCCCAGGAGGCCCAGATCACCAGGGCCAGCCTTTTATTCCTTGTATTATTGGGTAAATTATTTTATTAAATATTTTTGCAACACATAATTAATGTGTTTGTGAATTTTTTAAATGTTCATTTGGTTTTAAACAGACATGGCTGAATCAAATAGACCAGCTAATGATCCCAATGTTTTAAAGGGATTTAAGCTTTGGTTTTTGTTTTTTTTTGTTGTTTTCTGAGCATAAGAAATTTATTGCCCATACCTAGTACAGTAGTGTCCTGCATTTGTTGTTGATAAGCTACCACTTCATTTACCAGTAGCACAGACAAGAAAGCACTTTTGTATAACCAGAATAGTTAAATTTATCTGGGGACCAATTTGATATGTTTAACACCACAGGTATATGCATGAATCAAACCTGATGAGTTAAAACCCTTTGAGTTGATGTTGGGATTAGATCACTAGCTTGTCCTATATTTGTGGTTGGACAAATTTCTTTTAGTTTGCATTAGTTTATTATAATTATAGTTAAAATTAATTACTGGACTTTTAACCTTGAGTTTAAAAATACATTTAAAATGTATTTTTTGCCTGGTTTGGTTTGAAATGATGCTATGATGCGAGCCTTTTGAGTTGAAGGCTATATCTGTGTGCCCAGTCTCCAAGGATTAACAGTCAATCTGTTCTGGAGTGCTTTCCATCCATTAAAAGGGGGACCCTGGTAAACCCTGGCAGTGTGGGTTAATTCCTGTTATGCAGCTGATAAATTTGACAAAGTTTTGATACAAATAAGTCACTGTGGGGCTCTGATTGATAATCTCAGGTCTGTGATTTTGATTGGGGAATGTAGTTTTATGATTGGATGAATAACCAATTTATTAAATTGCTGTGTAAGGACTTAATGTTGGTACTTAGACACAGAGCAAGATTGTTTTGAATTACCTGTGCCTTAGTTAGGATGCACTGTTACAAACTCAATTGACTAGGACTGACAGGTGGTTTGTTGATACCGTTTGTTACCATGTAACTTTGTTCCTTTGTCCATTTGTTCATTCATTAACCACTTTGCTTTTTACCTGCTTTTATATTATTTGCTGCCATTGGTTTGTTAATTTTTACCTGCAGTTGGTGAAACAATTTAGCGCAGCTGTGCAAATTGTAAAAGATAGACAGCAGCAAAGGAATAATACACCAATGCAGCACAAAAATACTGTAGGAATACAATTACTTTTACAATAGCCAAATGTAACTTAAATGACAGATCAACCTGGTCCGCTCTAGGTAACTGCCTGTTCCCCACTACCAAGGGGGTTTCAGGTCTGGGATTCCAGTAGCAACAACCACTGAGATGCACACAGTAGGAATAAAGTGTTTTAACTAAACAGATTACTTAGCTAATACCCAGACAAAGTAATATACCCAGAGTTAAACACAAAGTAATATAGACAGGCTTACAACCCAGTCAGCAGTTGGGGACCCTGCTTCACAACCGTGGGCTTCAGTTGGGGAGTGATGTCCTCCGAAGCACCCTTTGAGATCCTACGGTGAAGTCCAGTGAAGTTAAGGAAACAGGCTATTGTTATAGCCCATTACTCAGAGGGAGGGGTGATCAGGTCCTCTCCTGGTCATGTAGACTGTCTGCTGGGGTGTTGATTCCCACCACCTTTATCCTGCAATTTAACACCTTGATAACTACTTGTTTACTACATAGTCTGGCAGAGTGGAATTGTGGTTTGGAGGGGGAACCTCCATTGCCCACTATTGTTAGACCATCACAAAATCTTCCATTTACCCTACACTGCAAACTTAATTGTCCGCATGTGGCCTACTGAGATCTATACCAGCAATGTTCCCTCTAAGCTGCGCAGTGCCTGGTGCAGGGAAGGCTGCCAGCCACACACAGCCAGCAGCTACAGTCCCTGACAGGAGAGAGACTCTGAGCTGGGAGTTTTTGAAACTCCCACTCAGAGTCAGCTCTCATTGAGCCTGTGCAGACTCTCTGCGCAGGCTCAGTGAGAGCTCCCCTGGCCGGAGGAACAGCTGGGGGCCTGGCCGCGCTGCTCTGGCAGCCAGGGAAGGGGGCTCTAACCCCCCTTCCAACTCCCAGAGAGGGGGGAACGGGGGCCAGAGGCTGCTCTGCCCTCCCGGCCTCACTGCAGTGGGGCGGAGCAGCCAGCCCAGCCTACCCCCAGCTGGCGGCGCCTCCCCAGGAGATGGAGGGGGCCAGCACTGAGCTTTGGCGTGTGGGGTCGGGGCACTGGAGTGGCCCGCCCTGCTCCCAAAGAGTTTCAGCCGCTTCGCCCCCGCCCCTCCTGGCCTGAATGGGCCTGCTCCATGCCTTGGGGGAGGCTGGGGGCGAAGTAGCTGAAACTCTTTGGGAGAGGAGCGGGCCACTCCAGGGCCCCAACCCTGCATGCTGGAGCTCAGCACTGGCCCCTTCCATATCCTGGGGAGGCGCCGCCAGCTGGGGGTAGTCTGGGCTGGCTGCTCCACCCCGCTACAGTGAGGTTGGATGCGCAGCAGATTTGGGGGGGCAGGATCAGGCCCTCACGGGGGTGGAGGTGGCCGCACAGCAAGCAACATATGTTGCTCAGCTGTGTTGGCCCCTTAAAGGGAACATTGTATACCAGACCAGTCCATTATGTTTAAAGTACTTCATTTTCCTTTTCTTGATACCTAAGGTTTCTTCCCTGTGTATTGGCATCTTCTGGTGTCTTTAGGGTATGACTCTGTCTGGGTCTAAGGGATTGTTTATGATCATCTTTCACATTAATGCAGACTGTTTCACAGTCTGATAGTCACAGGTTTTGCCTGGTTTGGGAATCTGGCACCTTACACACCAGAAACAGAGATCAGTAACAAAATCTGCCAGGATACTGCTTTTCGCACAACACCATGACCCAGAGCCTGAAGGTCTGCAACCCAGTATTGGGTCCCGACCCTCCATTTGAAAACCACTGCTTTAGAGGATAACATTAAAAGTAAATGGGATGAAATTCAGCAAGGACGAATACAAAGTACTCCACTTAGGACAGAACAATCAGTTGCACACATACATAATGGCAAATTATGCCCTCAGAAAGTTGTGTAGAAAGGTATCTGGGGTCATAATGGATCACATGCTAAACACCGCCTCTTTTTTTCCCTGCCTGTCCTTCCTGAGCAATCTGTATCCTTCTATATCAATATTCCAGTCATGCATATCATCCTGCCACATCTCTGTGATAGCAGCTATGCCACAGTTGTGTTTATTAACTAGCACTTCAAGTTCTTCCTGTTTATTCCCCATACTTGTTACACTAGTATACAGACATATAAGATACTGATTTAATTTCCCCCCATGTTCTCTCTTGTTCCTGTATCCCTACAATAATGACCCATGCTCCCCTCAGATTCTGACCCTTTTCCCAGGTCTCCATGTTTTTGACTTACCTTAAGGTTTTTATCGTCTGCCCCCATACAACCTAGTTTAAAGCTTGCCTCACTAGGTTAGCCAGTCTGTAACCAAATATGGTCTTTCCCCTCTTAATAGG
The DNA here is from genome assembly GCA_007922195.1 of Podocnemis expansa. Taxonomy (NCBI): domain Eukaryota; kingdom Metazoa; phylum Chordata; order Testudines; family Podocnemididae; genus Podocnemis; species Podocnemis expansa. The sequence continues at coordinate 17,300,104 of ML681989.1, read as the reverse complement.
TGGACCCAAACTCTGCTTTGCATCCCTTTTTCCTGAAACAGCATCCTCTGGCCAAAGAAGCTGAAGCCCTCCTGGTGACATCATCCTCATAGTGAGACATTCACCTCCAGGATGCATCTGTCTCTGTCTAGGCCCCTGCGCTGGACCAGAAGGATCAAAGAGAAATTATGTGAGCCCCTCCAATTCCTTCACCCTCATTCCCAGTTCTCTGTACTCACTTTTGATCTGCTCAGGGTCAGCCCTCATAGTATAATTTGTACCCACAGTGATAAGCAGCCGTGGGATAGTAGTCAGAGGCAGGGACAGCCTTTGGTGCCCCCTCCTCCCAGGTATGCAGGGGCTGAGCAGGGCCACTGCCCCAGATACTGCAGTTTGGCCTTGGGGGGGGGGTGCCACGCTTCGGTGGCATTTCCAGTCCTGTCCTTGAAGTGGAGCAACTATCCTCTGGCCTGCTCCGAGGGGGGAGGGCGGACCAGCCAGCCCAGGAGGAGGGTGGGAATGTGGAGCCTGGTCTGTGGTCCCCATCCCCCTCCACCGGGGTGGGAGCCCACAGGCCAATAGGCTCTGGGCCCTGCCCACCCCCCTAGGGACAGCCCTGTCCATAGAACCGGCCAACTGAGGATGACCGAACTGCCAGACCCTGCCCCACGCAGCAAACCCAGGTGGCACTCTTATGAAGTTATGTGGTGACACGTTTTTACTATTTACATACACAGTTGTGCTCCGCAACAGGGGTGTTATTATACACAGGATAAAGATTTGGGATGCAGGCCCCCACACCCACCCTCCTCAGGCCCCACAGCCTCCTCCTCTCCCCCTCAACTTCAAGCCCATGTCCAGCACAGAGTGCAGTCCTGTCGTGCACACACTGCCTTTGTGCTGGGCATGGAGCACAATGCACAGGGCCAGGCCGACCCCTCTACTCCCTCTGACTCTAGAAAGGAGGCAATGAGCCTAGCTCTGTCCCCAGTGCTGAGCTGATGGAACCAGCAGCAGAAGGGCTGAGCAGTCCTTATACAGAGCCCAGAGGGGCTGCCCATGTCCGGAGTCAGCAGCCTGGCCCTGACTCCCTTGCAGCCCAGTGATGGAGCCAACAGTGGATCCAGGCAGCAGGCACAGCTTTCCCAGGCTAAGCCTCACATAAAGCAAAAAGGGTGCTGGGAAACCTCTTGTTTCTGCTGCACCATGTGACTACCATCTCCAGTTAATAGGCAGGGAAACTGAGGAACATGAAACAGAAGGTACTAGAAATCCCTCCCCATAAAATTATGCTCTGCTCATTATTCCATGGCACAGAAGGGACTAAATTTCAGGAGTCCTGACACCCAAACACCCACTCTAACCACTAGGCCTCACTTACCACCTAGAGCTGAAAATAGAACCCAGGAGTCCTGATTAAACCCAGCCCTGTACTTTGTCCTTGGTTTTTGTTTTCCTTTGGTCCCCTCCTCCTTTCTTAACCCCAAGAACAAAACTGAGGTGTGTCTCACCTGAAAGAGCTTCTGATGTTTGGGGACTCTGACGGCATGTGGTGGTGGTAGAGGAGCGGAGGGATCCCAAGTGGGAAGTTTATGACATGGCTGTGAAGAGGGTGGAACAGGATATGGGAGGACAAAAGTTATGAGGGACAAGAATAGAGAGAAATCTGTCACACATATCCCAGTCATCTCTAGTGGCATTTGCATCATGTCTCTGGGTTAAAGCTGCTTTCAAATCTAAGGTGAGCTCATGGTGTGAATCACACATCAACCCCAGACATGCCTCCACTGGGCTTGGTCTTGTTGTCACAAATCTGATGCTGGTGGAATCACTCCTGCTTTACACTAGGCAGAAGCAAGATCAGAACTTTGGGTTCTAGATTATATTTGCGTCAGGATCATTCTGAGTCCTAGCTTGTATCTGCCTTGTAGCCAAGGCCCTCATTTTCCCCCAGAAAGTATGTTTTGGGGCTCACCACACCTTGGCTGATGAAAATATGTAAATGCCAATACAAGGCCAAAGGCAGCAGAGAAGCAGTCCTCACACTCCCAGACTGTGGGTCAGGACTCCTGGGGTCTGTTCCTGGACTGGGCAAGGAGTGGGATCTAATGGGCTAGAGCAGAGGAGAAAGGCTCTTGCCTCCCCCGCCCTCATGACTTCCCTAGCCAGGAGTGGCTGGAGTCAGAACTTATGCCCTTTCACACACCTGCTTTGGTTCTCCTTGGGCCAGGGGAGTCAGTGTTGCCCTTCTTGCATGGTTTCTCAAAAAATGGGGGAGCACTTATGCCCCTCTCTTATCTGCTGCCAGAGCCAGCGTAGGAGTTAGTCATCCAGCAGCATTCTCCCCCACATGGTTTCCCCAACCAGCAGGTGTCAGTGGTGGTTGGACTTTTTGCCCACTCTGTGCCTAGCTTCTGCTGAGGCCAGATTGGAGGGATGTTCAAGTTAGGTCAAGCATGGGCATCATCCCCCCCCACTTCCCCCACTCAGTTAAGACTTTTGGCCCCTCCTGGGCTCCTGACTGCCACATGGCTGGGGGCTCTCCCCTACCCCCTACCCAGCACTTTTGCCTGGCCAGCCAGGGTCACCATCATTTACTACACTTCTACTACCTCCCAGCTTTGTAACTTGCACACTGGAAGTTGGAGGGAACTTAGGCTGTGTTCACACACAGGCATTATTTCGATACAAGTTGTGTCGAAACAACTTGTATCAAAATAACGCCTTATTTTGAAATAACTTAATTCAAATTAACAGTTTGTTAATTCGAATTAAGGAAAAAAGCTCAAAGCGAAATAGTTTCAGGAAACAGTTATTTCGAAACAAGTCACTGTTGTTTCGAAACAACATGTTTGGACTACATTGTTTCGAAACAATTGTTTTGAAACAGTGTTGTTTCGCCCCCAAATGAAGTTTAAGTTGTTTCAAAACAACACCGTTGCATCGTGTGAACAGGTGCCGTTGTTTCGAAACAACCATGCATTGTGTGAACAGGGTATTTCTTATTTCGAAACAACCTCATTTCGAAACAACACAGCCTTAGTCACCTGGCCTGGTGCGTTGACAGCTTATGCTATGGCTGTGGAAGTGCCTGAGGGCAGGAACAGGGGAAGGTTTCTTTTTGCTGTGTTTGCAAGGAGAGTACCCAGGCCTTAGTAGCATCTGACAGCTATTGTCCCTGGACAGCAGCAGCCCCAGGCCTGATTAGCAGATCAGGGAATCATTGTTGTTAAATGGCTTATTAAACTAAGTAATCAGTGAAAGAAAGATAAGCAAAGGGCATTTGGCAGCCTTCTCAGAAGGAAAACAAGAAAGAAAATAAGAACTCAAGTCTGTCTAATTTGGCACCCCTTAAAACCTGGCCCTTAGGTAACCACCTAGTTTACCTGTATGGTCATGCCAGCTCTGGTCAGAGGGCTGGATATCCTACATAACCCTTCTATAACATCATAGATAACCATCTCCTGGCAGACAGCATACAGGATGCCATCTCAAGACAACAGACAGGTGCCTCCATCCCCCTAAGAACAGAGTCACCAACCACCACTACCCTACATTTTCTTCTGGAAGTAGTGGTTGTGATCTTCCCAGCCTCGGCGATGTAGAGCTTCTCTTTCTTCATCCTTGGGTTGACTCATCATCACTCATTACCAGCACAGAAGGTGTGGCGTAATGCCAGAAGTAACTAGTAGCCGTAAAAGAAGTGTAAGTAGGAGATTTGACTCACTTAATTTTGCTTCATGCAGTGTAACATGTTCTTGTCTGATCTAACATACTCACTTCCTTCATTGCATAGGATGCCAACTATCGTAACTGAGAGAAGTTAGCAGAAACAAATCTCAGTGTCTGACAAAGTGGGATTTTCTCTCACAAAAGCTCATGCAATAAATAAATTTGTTAGTCTTTAAAAGTACCACCAGACTCCTTCTTTGTTTTCCAAAATTTCAGAGAGACACTTCCCTTTTTAGACTTTTGGTAAGAGTGTGAAATGCTTAGGTATTATATCAACCTCAAAAGTCAAGAAGTTGTACATAGATGATTACATTCCCTTGTTAGAAGGAACATCTAATGAGTTTCTCAGACAATCTAAATATCTGAACATAGCTGACGGGAAGATCAGTTCAGCAAAAATGATCATTTTAATCAATGTTATGTTTTTTTTATTGTGACCCATTCAGTTATTTAATTAAAAAAAGAAATTACCTAAATGAAATCATTTAAAAGTTGGTGGTACAAGAAACCTCCTATCAAGTAGGAAACCAAGTTAAATTCTGAAGATCAATGTGGGCTATCAGGCCTCAGTTCCAAGCTTTATTCTGGGTAGTCAAAGAATCAGATATCTTTGAAGTACCTATTTAAACTTTACAAAAAAGAGACCATACCATATTGAGTGCTTTTGTCAACCTATAGGGGAGCTAAGGTTAGTTGTGAGTAGCTATTCACGGAGGGTTTTTTCTTTATTTGTAATAATAATATTACCATAATAATTTTATTTATCTATTTATTTTACATTCCTGTAGATTTATAAATCATAGCTGAATGGGTTTTTGGATGTAGCAGATTTTGTTTTTGTGAGTCCTTTCACTTTAATTTTCATTCTATTTTTATTCATTATGAAGTATTATGTGGTCATTTCTACCATTTGGGACTCACGTGTGCATTTTTCATTTCCCCAAATTTCCTCCAGATGCATCCTGGTAAGATAGGTTCCCACAATAGAAACAGACAACGGGAATGATTATGGGTTGAACTATGGGCCTAAGGGTCAGATGGACTTTGGCTAAATGCTGCCTTCCCAAAATGTCTGCTAATGTGACATGTTTTGTATACAGGCAGTATTCTAAATGAAGTTAGCCAAGGCATTTAAAGAGACACTGGTTTCATTAACGCAATTATTTAATTATACAGTGGATGGTAAAAGGATGGAGCACAGAATACATAAAATATTTTTTTCTGTTTTCATTAAAAATTCAGAAGAAGAGCTCCCTCTTAGGTGAAGTTGTGACAGTTAACAATTAGAACAGGGGAGCTGATAATCAGGACTCCATGTATATATTCCTGGCTCTGACAATGCTCCATGATCTTGGACATGTGCCTGACTCTCTTCCTTCTATGTCAGTGACACTAATTGTTTAATAGGGGGCCTACTTTCTGCACTGCTACTGTGTTTTAATTTACTAAAAATACTTATAGACTGAAAAGATCTGCTCTAGGAATTAAGGAGAAGTTCCATGGCCTCTGTCGTACATGAGGCCGGACTAGATGATCTCAGTGCTCACGTTCTGTCCTTGGAATTTATTAGGGCCAGATCCTTGAATCCAGCCTCACTGTACCCAAAGCTCCCTTTCCTGCTCTTGCACATGTGGTGTAAAGGTAAATAAGTCATTTTACAGCCCCTGAACCTGGGGACAGCCAGATGCTGGTTCAGACCTTAAGTCATAATAGCCTCAGGGTTAGCTTGCTATAGTGACCTTTCTAGGGACTGTTTAGTTAGCTGAGAACCACTGCAATGCCACAAATTTCTGCCATGCTTCATCACATTCACGTGTCATGGGAACACTGTATTCACCACTTGCCACACGTGTCATGTATTGGCTACTGGCCGATAGCCCCTTGAAAGAGAATCTCACAGAGTTAGCTACATTTCCCTACACTAGAAAAATCATTTTTTTCATGAAATTTTATTTTGTTGAAATTTTACTAAGCATCATCAATTGCAAGACTTTTCAGCCAGTCTTGCTTCACAAAAGCCCCCAGAAGAGATTTTTTAAGTCATTCTTCTTGCTCCTCTTATGTTTGCAAAGAGGCAACAATTGGATGGAGCAAGACTGATAATATCTCCCTTATTCTTTAATTTGTTTAAAACAACCATCTGAAGACTGATCCAGGTTGCTAGTTCTTTTCCCTGCTTTATATACCTTTAATTTAAATATTAATGTTAGTAAATTATATGTGCCTGAGGAGAAGAATACACCCCTTGAGATTTTGTTTGTCTCTTTGATTTGCAGTAATGAATCTTAAATTCCTCCTATATATGATATTGTTTTTCAGGAGTGGCAGAAGGATGGTATTAAGAGTTTAAAGTAGCAAAGAAACATGCATCAGAATTGACAAGCTCTGTTCCAGTAAAATGCTTAGATAGTGAATTTTTAAACTTTGAACAATAGCATTTAAAAGAAGCATTGGCTCAACCTACCATTACTTTTGTTATATTGCCAGGCTATAATTAATCACTTAATGACAGATAAATTCTGTCTCACTAATACCTTGATCTTGCATATATTTAGCACTCTTCAGATATATTTTTAATTTAACTTCTATCTAAGAACAAATCAAGCTGTTAGGAGACACTCACACTGTTTTGGTATACAGAATTAATGGTTTTAATGAATTGTGTAATGCTTTTAATTCATTGTCTCCTTATCCAGAATTGTCCCTATTCTTATTAAATCAAAGGCTAGCTTTACTACCACTTTAGTTTAACACCCATTTTTCAGACTGGAGGTTTATTCACCATGCCCGCCTCAACTGTGTACCCCTGAATGGAGCCGTCCACCATGGGTATTGGGATAAGCACTGCAGGAAGTGTGGTTATTCCAGTGAGACCCTGCCCCACATCCTCAAAAGTTGCAAGCCCCACTCTTGAGCCTGGCAGCTAAGGCACAATATGGTCCAGGACTGTCTGATGAAAGTGATCCCTAGAGGAGGTCGCAGTCAACTCCACCATCCCCAGCACCACCAGCTTGATGAGACCCAATGTCGTAATCACTGATGAGGACCAGAAGAAGATCGTCATGATCGACATCACAATCCCCTTCAAAAACTGAACTCCAGCCTTTCGTGACAGCTGGGCCCAAAAATAGGAAAAATATGCCCCCTGGCCGACACTCTGAGAGCCAAGGACTATGAGATCCAGATCCATGCCCTGATCGTCCATGCCCTGGGTACCTAGAATGTAGCCAATGAATCTGTGCTGCAGGTCGGACGACATTATGCCCAGTTGATGTACCGCCTCATGGTGTCCAACACCATCAGATGGTCCAGGGACATCTACGTCAAACATATCACCAAGCATAGGCAGTACCAGGAGGCGTAAGTAGGACCACCTCCACATTCACCTCCAGGAGGCTCCGCAGTCGTCCCTCCTGCACAGGAACATATTTCCTAATGGACTCTTGACCCATGCTACCTGAATGCATTCCAGGATAACCCACTCTCAGTAACATATGTGCTCCCCCATGCCACTCTCTGTATCCCTTCCAGAACTCATAAGGAGATGTTTATCCCAAATCCTCAATCTCTCGTACTGCAGGCCCATAGTCTCTTGTTGTAGATCATGTACTGGTTGTACTTGCCACCCATACCATAACCTGTTCCTTCCCAAATGACCTGTATTCTGAACCCAGATGCACAATCACTCCCTTTATCTAACACCATGATCATCTGTTCCTTTTTAACATTCACTCAATAAATTATTTTAAATCTATTATAATCAGCAGATTATCTTCTCTCCAATTCCTCACATTCCCTCACTGAGTCATCATATAATTATATAACTATAACATCTGTAATAAAGTGTTGTGATGTTTGCTTGAAATGTTACATATAAATACAAGTTACATATATGTATAGTTAATAACACAAGATTGAATGCAACTACACTTGCTGGCATTTTAAAATTATGTAATTGTTTAAAACAAACAAAATGTGCTCAAGAGCTGAGCACACAGGAATAAAAGTGATTTATATTCACTACCTGCCAAACCACTCATCCTTTGGCTGGTGGCCTGCGGCCCCTTGAGAGATTGTTATTTTGCTTTCACTTAGCAACTCTTTTTTTTTTTTTTTTTTTTGGAGTGATGTTCAATCCTAAGAGCTCTGCCTTGCTGAAGAATGGAAGAGCAAGAGGAAATGATTAACCACAAAGAAACAGGGAATCTTAAAGTTACCATGCATTCTTTCATAAGCGTCAACGGTTTCCCCATGCTCCCCAGCAGAAGAACTTAACATCTATCTATAAAAGCTTTTGAGCTACATAATGAAAATTGTTAGTTAAAGCAATACCGATATTGTTGTAGATACAGACACTCTCTTGAAGCAAAATAAATAAGTTGGCATTGTCCGTTATACAGTTTGAGGAATGTCTCAAGTCTTAAAAATCTGCTTGTGTTGTATCAGAAATATCTGGTCTTGATTTCTCTTTGCTTGCCCAAATGGGACGGTAAAATGTATTAATTAAGGGGTCTTCTGGATAGAGATATTCGAGCTACACCTGCACTACAGAAAGTCTAGGTCAGTTTAGCTATGCTGGCAGAGCTCTCTAGGGTACATGAGGTGTACATTGAGAAAAGAAGTGCTGCCATCTCCCCAAAAGGGATTAGCACTACTAGCAGAACCCATCTTTTGCGGGTTCTGCATATGGGACTTGTCACCATAGCTGTGGCACAAGTGGGCCTGGTTTAATCACACCACTGGCTTGTACCTGTGCAGATATAAATGAAGGCCATTCCTCGGGACTGTTAGCCCTAATCAGCTAGAGGCATTAAGGCTCTATCTCCACTATAGCCATTGTCCACACAACGGTGGGCTACTTATCAGTAGCTGTCCTTTGAAGATGGGCTGCTCACAGACATTCAGTTCTAGTTTTAGGTGTCTATGTGCTGCAGCATACGATTGGTTGAAAACTTTTTAGCCCAAGCTTGTCAGAGCAGGGTCAGTGGCCAATGCCCCCTCTGGCCACTGCCTTGGGTATATATATATATATGACCCCGACCCTGATCCTCCTCAGTCCCTTCTAATTGCGAACTCTGAGTAGCGGGGACAGTGGGAGGGACCTGAATGTATGCGAGCAGTCCATCTCCAAGAAGGACACTAGTGGTAAGTAATCCACTGTTCTTCTTTGAACGCTGCTTGCATCATTCAGTTTTAGGTGACTATTAGCCATACTTTGGAAGGTGGGTGGGGCTAATTTTTGCCCCCATCCCCCCCCCGTCAGCATGGCTACTCTCAGAATTGCAAACCCAAGACATGGAAGGGCACCCAAATAGTAGGCCTTCCAGCCTACATAAGGGAATGTTCTTCTATGAGAAGACCACACAAGGTAACACTGAGAGGTTATGTGCCACCCTGCTTCGGAGGCTTGAAGTATTAGCAGGGGACTATCCTAACCCATTTTGGATGCCCTTCTTGCTGAACACAGCTAATCAAACAAGGAAGATGATAGAGAGGTCACATTCCGTCAACTCAAGGGGTGATGAATGATTGTCATGTCCCAAAGATAAAAAGGGGGGGGGTAACACTGCCCTGTCCACATCAGTAGGATAAGACACTTCTACATGTGACTGTCTAGGCCAGTTTGATAAGACCAGGCACTGGTAGAACACCAAGGGCAGCATTTGCCACCCTGTCATGGCAATATGATGTTCGGTGGGGGCAACCCTGACCTGTTAAGGAAACACTTTGTGATGGCTATTGGCTGACACAGGAAGGGGAAAATGGCTACTAGCAATGCACCTCAACCGTTAGAAGCGTGCAAGGCTTCTGAGCCCCTTAGATAAGAGGGGAAAGAGGGTAACGCTGGCCCACCAATGTAAAGGTTGGGGTTCAGTAACCTCTGCATGTGAACACTTGGTTAATCTTGGTTAAAACAGATCCAGGTATGGCCCCCAAAGGGAAAGGAGAGTCCATACCCGAGGTAAGGGGCCAGTGCAAACTCAACCATGGGTCTAGAGAGGAGTGAAAGGCTCCGAGCAGTGGGCCTATACCTGTGTCCCATGGGTATTATCAGGAAAATTTATGTTTTGGGCCTTCTTTTTAGTAGAGGCATAATCTGAGGGTACCAAGCCCTTTAGGAGGAGAAATCGCTGTAGGGATTGAAACTAGGTTGGGAGGGTAATAAGGGGTGAGGGATAAGAATGCTTATCCCAGGTCTAGTCAATCTCCCTGAAGATTCGAAGGCTGACTGCCCATATCCCTCAATCTTTTCTTGCCCCATTCTATAGATAGGAGCAAGATAAAGAAGTAGGAGACAGAGGGATCACCTCACATGTTCCCACAGGGTGGGACGGTTGCCATGTCAGTAAGCGTCCCCTTTTTCTCTGTAGCAGGTGCCCTGGGCACCCAGGTTCTCAGGTGATCCCTCTTTATATTCTGGACTGCCTGTGGGTCATAAGGAAGCAAGACCTCAAACTCTGATGAGCTGTCTTGTACCAGGCTATGGCCCAGCTGCTTGAGTGGACTGAATAAATCTCCTGTAACTCCTATATGTCCCCTCTGGTGCAAGGGGTTTTTCCACGGATGTATGTGTGGGGTGCGTTCTTCTATTTCCCTAGGGAGGAGAAGGTCATCCTTGATGTGCACTGCCACCTACTCTGGCAGCTGGAGGGGTGGGAGATGCCAAGCAGAAGAGCAATACTGAAGAGGAAAGGGGCCACTGATAGGCACAATCAAACAGCACCATATGAGGGGTACCCGCATGGTTCTGAACAGGAAGAAAGGTACCCGTGAGGCAAGGCGCCCTCCTCCTATCACTCATGACATAACAGTTCTCTTCTGTGTGTGTGAAAAGTTGTTGCCTTTGATTGCTTGAGCAGACTAAGTAAGGGGCTTTGGGGGAGACAAGCAAAGGGTCTGTTGCCATAGTCAGGCCTGCCCATTCTGTCTGCCCGAGGACCTCATACCACTCCCTGAAGGTTAGAAAGAGCATTGCCAAGGGGCCACAGAGCACCCAGGGTCAAGGGTTCATAGGGTGGTTCTGTGCCACATCCTGGAAGCATTGTAGGGCAGATCTAGGGCTGGGGCAAGATCTCTTAGTGTCTCTCTGAGGTCTGCTACTAGTGGCAAGGAGAGGTGCTGGGGCCCTTCCCCTTTTGTCATGGAGGGCCGAAATGCTGTCAGGTGGCCCCTGAAGAGAGAGTCACTAGGTTTTACTCACAGGAAGTAGGGGATAGCAGAGTGGGGAGTGCATAGGGTTTGTTCTTGTAACATTTGCCCTCCCTTTACGGAGGGGAAGGAAACCTGAGCCAACCCAATAGTTTGAGTCAGAGAGGGAGGGTTTCCTACTCTTATCAATGCCTCCTGTATTTCTCACAGGACCTCTGTCAGCCTGATGAACCCTGCAATGTAGGTTTGCAGGGCCTATGGGGAAGTCACTGCTACCTAGCTGCCAAAGGGTTAGTTCTGGGGTGGGGTTAGATTCAGGGCCAGGAGTCAAAGGGAGGCTCCTGTCCTGTTGATGGGGTGTTGGCAAATATCCCCTCTTAGGGCACAAAGTTACTATCGCATGTGCCCCATGGGGTAGGCCATCAACGGGCTGTACCCCTCCTGAGGAAGCGTAATTGTTCTTGGCAAGGTGGAGGGAGAAACAAAGAGAGGCTGAACATAGTTGCCCTTTGTCTAGTTTCGATAGGGGCCCCAACAAACCCATCCTCTATGAGTGGGGGGGGACATTAAGTGGTTGAGGGTGGCCACACCTTCATGTGGCCAGCAAAAGCAGTAACGCCCTTACGCTACTTCTCCAAGCTGAGAATGGAAGAGATAGGGGGCCCTCTCCCATCACTAAAAGGTGGTGTTAAACTTTGTCCGACCTGGTATAAGGAGGGTAGTTAGCATTCCATGTCACTCAGCTCAAGGTCTAAGGATGAAGTGTCCCGCTACCTTTAGGATCTGAAGCAGTTTGGGTCCTAGAGGGAGGGGGTATTGCAAAACTTCTCCATTGTGAGATCCCACTATACATCATTTGAAAAAAAGGAGGGGGGTGTAAAACTTGGTCCCCGATCCCATCTCACTTCCTCTGAAGCGATGCTGAGGCTTTTTGAGCTAAGAGCAAATATGGGTCCCTGTGCACTAGAAGGCCCTCTGTTGCTTTACTCTGCTTTACGGCTTTGGGTGATTTTGTATCATCTGGCATGGGTTGTTGGATCTATGTTGCCCTGGGTAGGGAGTAGGAGAACCCAAAGATGGATGTGAGGGAGCAATTTAAGGAGCACCAGACTGGGTACCAGAAGGGAGAAGCGGTTGGGGAGCTAGGCCCCAGTCAGGGGTGGTTGCTCGAGAGGTGATGGGGGATTCTGCACCTTTACTGAGGGGTTCTTTGTCCAGAATGGTCTCTCTCATCTCTGTGAGGGGAGGAGTCTTGCTGGACCTGTTCTGCCAGGCACTCAAGAGGCTGTTGGGGTTCATATTGCTGCCCAGGGCCCTGTGGTATGAATGTGCCTGGGGACCTGCTTGCTGTCATAGGGTCCCCTGCACTGTGCAGCAGAGCGTCGGTGGCTCCCACAAATATGGACCATTTCTCAAAGGGGAGGTCCAATATGGCCTGCTGGACATCCACTGGGAGGCCAGCACCTTGGAGCCATGCTGCGCAACGCATGGCTGACGCAATGCCATGGCTAGTCATGTCGGAGGCGTTCCATGTCACCATGAGTCCCACGAGCCCTCCTCTATGACTGAGTCATAGTCATCGAGGTGCTCCCAATGGAGGAGGTCATGGAAGCACCTCATGGACTCTCACAGATCCAATGTGTAACTGTCAACCAGCACCTGCTGGTTCTTTCTCATGATGTCAAGCCTCCTGGCCTCCATGGATTCAGGAAAAGGGTCAGGTGCTTCCTGCACCACTCGTCCCTGGGTGGCCTCTACCACCTGGGAACCCAGTCCTGGGTGACCCACCAGAAAAGAAAAGCCTCTAGGGGGACCTGGTATTTATGTCCAGACACTTTAGAGACCAGTGATGTGGACGCGGGAGTTTGCCAGTGGGTCCTGGCAATTTTTTCCATGCTATCGTGCAATGGTACTGAGATCACATCCAGTGCAACTGCAAACCCCAGGTCAAAGAGATGGTCTCAGTCCTACCTGAGGGGCTCAACTTCCACCCCCCAGGTGTGCCATGACCCTGCAGAGGAGTTCATAATGGGTGCTGGGGTCCTCTCTATATGACTCCAGTCAAGGGTATACTGCTTTGGTCAGAGAAGAGGGCAGACAAACCCTCAGAGATCTTCCCTTCCACCGCTCGGTGCCACAGGAGGGTTCCTCCTCAGATGTCCTGGGCGAAGGGGACTGGCTGGGAAGGTGGTAGCAAGAAGGTCCTAGTGCCGAGAACTCATCATGAGGACTTGGGGAGTGTAATCTTCAGCGCCAGGTAGGGGAAAGCGATGCCATGATAGGGGCTGGCAGTGCTGGGGTGGTTGGCACCTGCAAGGGGCTCCGGCGCCAAGATGGAGAGTGCATACATGGCCTTTTGGCCTTGCTCCCTGGCTCAATGCCTGTGGGAGGAAGAGTCTCCGGAGGACTTGGGACCTCTTCTCTCACCCGTGCTGCATGACATGGAGAAGCCCGTGGTGTCAGTGTTGTTGGTAACCAGCGCCACTTCACAGTAGCCCATTTTTCCAAGAAGTAAGCTGGTTTACCTCTTGGTTTTGGCTTAGGTGGCATGGGAGTGGGCAACATAAGGAGAGCTGTCATGGCTTCAAAGGCCTCCAGTGTGGAGGGCACCTGAATGGGTGCTAGGCCTTGTCTCCCAGAGGGGGTTGGCCTAGGATAGCCGGAGCAGTGCCAGTGCTTCGGTGCCAAGATTGATGCCAAGCATCTCCTTTGCTCTTCCCGGGAGCAGTGCTGGGCAGGCCGCAGTGCTGATTTGGCTTGCAGTGCTGGCTTTTGCTTGAGGATCCCGACGTCCCCAGGGTAGGCAGCAGCAGCTGCTCCGAGGTCAGGGTGCATTGCCTCTGCTCCCCGTCTTTTAGGGCCCATGGTTTAAAGGATCGACAGATGGAGCATTTACTCTCCTGGTGGGATTCACCCAAGCATCTGAGGCACTTCTCGTGGGGGTCGCCACTTGCGAAGGCCTTGCTGCAACTTGCACAGGGCTTGAACCCCAGCATGGCAGGCGGCTGTTGGGACCAGTGTTCTGGCTCTGGTGAGGATGAGTCAGTGCATGTGCTGGGTCGCGTTGGGATGGTGTTCACAAATATGTCTTCTAATATGATCGAGTGGTTCATAAATAACACAAATAGACGGGCACCTTGCTGCCACAAGGGACGGGCTGTTCTGTAACCATTACTGAAGGTGGAAAGAGGAACTGAGGAGGATCAGGGTGGGGGTCATATATATAGCCACCAGAGTGACTAGAGGAGGAGTTCGCCACCACCCTGCTCTGATAGGCTAGTGCTAAAAAGTTTCCGACCAATCGTGCACTGCAGCATGTAGACACCTGAAACAGAAGGTATGCGAGCAGTGCTCGAAGAACTTATGTCATTCCGGGATTGGAATAAACCATTTCCTGAGTGACATAGTTACACTGACACACCACTGTGCACACATGTGCTTATGTCATTAGGAGAGTTTCCCTTGTGACCTCTCAAGTAGATAGATTAACTGTACTGACAAGAGAGCCCTCTCCCTCTTAATGGTACTTCATTAAAGTGCTGCCACAGAGAAGGTGCTTCAATGCAGCATTTTAAGTGTAGACGTGCCCTTACTCTATGCAGGGAGGAGCTGAACACTGCAGCCTAGGTTTGACTGAAGATGCGCCTTATCATGTGAACAGAACAGCACATACTGTATGCATTGGTTTTAATTATTATTTCTTCCTTTACATGTCTAAAATACGTAAAACTATCGGTGCCTGTAGAGAAGGCAGAGGAGACAAACCCCTCATTCCTTCTGTAAGCTGTTGCTCATAGGGCTGGAGTAGATGCCCTGGCTAATTAGGGCTGAGGAAGACCCTAATTAGCCAAGAGGGAGCTGGACAGGAACCCCAGAGGGAAGTACAGCTTAGGCAGTTACATTCTGCCTGCAAGGCATTCAAGCCTCCAAGGGCCCTGCATAATCTCCGAGACAAGGAGGCTAGAGCTGGGCTATATGGAACCTGCTGGGAAGAAGGATTTGTTGTAAGACACTGTAAATAAAGAGCATGGGTGACAACAGAGACATGCAGTGAGTTGTCTGTGAAGTCCTGGACACTGGGGGGAGCAGGACCTGAGGGGCTAAAAAGGAGCAGATGTTCCATGGTCTACTACCAGTGAGGACTTGTCTTGCATTTGGACACCTAGTGGTAACCAGCATGGAGGAGGTGCTTCAGTGGCTGGGCAAGAGGGTCCAAGGAGCTACAGTAACTTCACCAAGTCAAGTGGCAGGAGCTGCAAAAATGGAAGGCAGACTAGCAGAAGTATCTTCAGAACCAGGGTTGGTCTGACCATGTAAGCGAGCTAGGCAGTCACCTAGAGCACCAGACTTCAACGGCCACCAAATTAGACAGAATGGAATTCTTGCTCACTTTCTGGCTTTGTTTCTTGCTTCCTTTCTGAGCAGGTTGCAGACTGCCTAGGGCACTTCGGTGGCTCACCTTACCTTCACTGATTACTCACTTTAATAAGCCATTTAACAACATGCCTCCTTGATATGCAAATCTGTCCTGGGGTGCTGCTGTTGAAGCAGTGGCTTTTAGATACTAATAAAGGCAGCCTCCTCCACTCCTTGCCTTAACAATCAAGGAGTCCTATCGCACTTTTAAAGTGAACACTTGTAAACTGAACACAGCTACCCATTTGGAACTCCTTTGTCTTATTAGCAAATACAGCAAATGGAAACCTTCTGTCCTGTACCTGCTCTTCCAGATCCCAGCAGCTGTAGCAGAAACTACCAAGGCATCAGTCCAGCCGAGTAATTTCCTTCCAAATCTCAGTGAGTGAGTTACAAAGGGGGGGGGGGGGTTGAGCTGTGCAGGAAATGTTGGTGACCCCGACTGGTCAGGCAGAAGTGCTGAGCAGAGAGGGGAGGCCCCTGCCATGGGGAGTCAGGAGTGCAGGTGGGGCCAAAAGTCCTAAGTGATTGAGGGAAATGGGAAGGGTGAATGAAGCTCGTGCCTGACCTAACTTGACCACTCATCAACCTGACCCCAGCAGAAGCTATGGACAGTGGGGCTAAAAAGTCCTGCCACCACTGTTTGGGGAAACTATGAGGTTGGAAAGGGACTGCTGCCAGATGACTGAATCCTGCCCTGGCAGCAGCTGAGAGAGGGGGGATTAAGTCCTCCCCCCCCCCAGTCACTGCTGGGGAAACCACATTTGGGGGGAAGCTGCTGACTCCCCTGGCCCCAGCAGAGCAAAAGCAAGTGTGTAGAGAGGAGCCACCCCTGGCTGAGGAAGTCACTGGGGAATCCCATTTCTTGCCTAACTCAGGAACAGACCCCAGGAGTCCTGACCCACAGCCTGGGTTTGTGGGGACTGTTTGTCTGCTGGCTTTGGCCTTGTACTGGCATTTACACACCTCTGCCAACCAGGATGCAGTGGGACCCCACACCATGCACTTTCTAGCGGTAGATGATGACCTTAAATACAAGGAAGGAATTAATTCAGAACCCAGAACAGTAATTCTGATCTTTCCTCTGCCTGGTGTAAAGCGAAGGAGTGATTTCACTAGCATCAGGGCTGTGACAACAGGACCAAGCCCATGGGGAATCTCTGGTCTTGATGGGTGGTTCACACTGTGACCTTGGCTCGCATTTGAAAGCAGATTTGACCTGACTGTGCAAACTGGGGCCTGGGATGTGTGTGACTATATTCTGGTCCCTCATCGCTTTTATCCTCTGACACTCCATTTCACCCTCCTCATGGCCAAGTCACAGATCTCCCACTTGGGATCCCTTCACTCGTCCATCACCACCACCATATACCACCAGATTCCTCAATCATGAGAAGCTCTTTCAGATGAAACAGACTCCAGCTAGGTTCTTGGGGTTAAGAGAGGAAAAGGAGGGGAGAGGATTGAAAGAACAGACCAAGGACAGAGCATGGGGCTGGGGTTTAATCTGGACTCTTGAATTCTATTTGCTGCTTTGAGTGGGGTCTGGTGGCTAGAGCAGGGTTCTGGGTGTCAGAGCTCCTGGGCTTTATTCCCTGGTCTATCATGGATCCAGGGTGTAATCTTATGGGGAGGAAATTCAAATACCTTCTGCAATATGTGCCTCAGTTTGCTTGCCCATTAAATAGAGACAGAATCATAGAATCATAGGCTGTGTTCACACGCACAGGGTTATTTCGAAACAAGTTGTGTTGAAACAACTTGTTTCGAAACAAAACCTTATTTCGAAATATCTTATTTTGAATTAACAAAATGTTAATTCGAAATAAAAAAAAAGCGGGAAACGAAATAGCAAGTTCACTGTGTGAACATGCTATTTCGTTACCCTGGGGGTGAGCCGCTGCTGGCTCACCCTGCAGCCCCAGAAAGGGGGCTGCAGGCACCAGCGGGGGGTGAGCCGCTGCGGGGTGGCTCAGCCCCCCCGCCAGAGCTGCCCCCAGACCCCACCAGTGGCTCGGGGGCGCGGGGCTGAGCCGGCAGCCCGGGCTGCTCCCCCGACCCCGCCAGCGGGTCCGGGGCGCCGGGCTCAGCCCGCAGCCGGGGCTTCTCCCCCGACCCCGCCAGCGGGTCCGGGGCGCCGGGCTGTGCAGCGCTGACCCCCGCCAGTGCCTGCTGGCCAGGGGACACCCCTCAGCACCCTGGCCAAGGTGCTGAGTGTTCCCTGGCCAGGGTGCTGAGGCGGCAGCCCTTTAAATGTTGTTTCGGAACCTATTGTTCCGAAACAACATGTTCACATGTGTTGTTTCGAAACAAGTGTTTCGAAACAAGGTTGTTTCGTCCCCAAATGGGGTTTAACTTGTTTCGAAACAACACAGTTGTTTCGAAACAAGGGCTTCCCCTTGTTTCGAAACAACTGTGCGTCGTGTGAACATGTTTTTTTTTGTTTCGAAACAACGAGGTTGTTTCGAAACAAAAGTGCCGTGTGAACACAGCCATAGGGTTGTGAGGAACTTTACGAGATCATCTAGTCCAACCCCCTGCCAAAAGCAGGACCACTCCTACTAAATCATCCCAGTCAGGGTTTTGTCTACCTGGGCCTTAAATGTTTCCAAAGATGAAGATTTCACCACATCCCTAGGCAAACCATTCCAATGCCTTGGAGTGGTATCACTGCCACCACCCAAATGCAAAAAAACCTCTTAAGACCCAGGAAGGCGCACTTGGGAATTCCTCCCTGTGAGGTACTTGCGATCCTCTGTATTCCTCTCTCAGGAAAGTGACTGGACACCAGCTGCAATATGAGCTGGAACTGGAACAGAGTTCCCTCTAGTAGCTGCCTGTGCAGTCTAAGGCACGTGCACACAAACCTCTTGCCCTACCAGGACAGAGAACCAGAACTTACTTAAAAAGTAAACTCTTTAATCAAAAAGAATAGATAATAAACACAGAGAGTTGCTTCTCTGGGAATTAACTTAGGTAGTTACAGGGTAGTGGGGGGGGGGGGTTACATGTGCTCAACACAGAGAAATCCAAAAAACAAGCCAAAAACAAAGAAAATACCCTGACCGCGTCTAAATAAACATTCCCTGTTCTACCCACGCCTGGTCAGTAACAAATTTAACTTCTCTCTGGTAAGGATGTTGCTGGATTCTTCCTCAGGCCCCTCTGGCCTCCTCCTGATCCTTCCAGGAGCTCTGCTACATCCAAACAGGCCCAGGCCAGGCTGCTGTTACAATTCAAAAGCCTGCACTTCATTCCTATTGGCTGTCCTGGGACTGACTAACCAGAGTGTTAACCCCTTCCTCCCCAAGGGTTATTACACAGGTTGCTACCAAATCCCCCCTCTTCTCTTCTGCAGACTAATAAGCCTAGTGCCTTCAGTCTCTTCTCATAAGTCATGTGCCCCAACCCCCTAATCATTTTTTTTGCCCTCCACTGGACTCTTTCTAATTTGTCAACATCCTTTCTGTAGTGTGCAGCCCAAAACTGGACACAGTATTCCAGATGTGGCCTCACCAGTGCCGAGTGCAGAGGAATAATCACATCCCTCGATCCGCTGACAACACTCCTACTGATGTAGCCCAATATGCCAGTGGCTTTTTTGGCAACAAGAACACATTGTTGACTCATATCCAACTTCCTACCTGCCATATGCACCAGGTCCTTTTCTACAGTGCTTCTACCTTCGTGATCAGTCCCAAGCCTGTAGCAGTACATGGGATTTTTCTGTCCTCAGTGCAGGAGTTTGCACTTGTCCTTGTTGAACCTCATGAAATTTTGTTTAGCCCAATGCTTTAAATTGTCTAGGTCTCCCTGAATCCTATCCCTACCCTCCAGTGTGTTTACCATTCCCCCCAACCTTGGTGTCAGCCACAAATTTAATGAGCATGCAATCGATCCCATCATCCAGATCATTAATGAAGATGTCGAAGAGAACCAGCCCCAGGACCAACTGCTGGGGTACTCCACTCGTTACTGGTTGCCAACTAGACATGGAGCCATTGATTCCTACCCACTGAGCCCAATGATCTAGCTAGCTTTCTATCCACCTTAGGGTCCACACATCCAAACCATATTTCCTTAACTTGCTGACAAGAATGCTGTGGGAAACCATATCAAAAGCTTTGCTAAAATCAAGGTATATCACATCAATGGCTGTTCCCACATCCTCATATGCCATCATCTCCTCATAGAAAGCAATCAGGTTGGTCAGACATGATTTGTCCTTGGTGAATCCATGCTGACTTTTTTGATCACTCTGTTTTCCTCCAAGTGTTTCATCTTTGTGGATCTGTTCCTTGATTTTTCCAGGGATTGAAGTGAAGCTGATTGGTTCCCTGAGTCCTCTTTTTTCCCTTTCTTGAAGATAGGCACTATAGTTCCCTTTTTCCAATCATCCTGGACCTATCCCATTTGCCATGGGTTTTTAAAGATAATGGCTAGTGGCCACTCTTGGATGAGTTCACCTGGCCCCATAGACTTGTGTACATCCAACTTCTCTAAGTAGTCCCTATCCAGAACTTCCATTACTGAGGGCTGCTCTCCTTCTCTCCGTTCCATGTTACCAGTGGTTAAAGTATAATTTGATAGGCCCCAGAACCCTCCTAATTTCCAGGCCCCCTTCCGATATTGTCTGGGCCCCCTTCATGCATGTGTGGGACCCAGTAAGGTAGGCATTTTTGAGCCCCACCAGCTCTTTCCTCACAAATGAAGCACAGCCACAAATCCACATCATCACCCCAACCTTGTACACTAGTTCAGTGGATGTCAAATTTTTTTCCTTCAGAGCCAGCTCCAGCCCCGTCTGCCATGTGGTGACCCTCCACTGAAAAACACGAGCCACTGCCAGAAAATAGAACAGTGCCCATGGCTGGCGGGGGGGGGGGGGGGCGGAAAGAGGAAGGGGCCACCCGTCTCCCTGGCGCTGTGCAGGCCAGCTGGGGAGTGAGGGGCAGCTACCAATGTTCCCTTTTTTGGCTCACAAGTCTGAAACCAGCCTAGCTGAGCAGGAATTAGGTTGTGCCTCTCTAGCGGGCATGTTTGGTGGCAAGGTAAGTTTGGGATAGGGATGCCTCCGCTCTAGCTCCCACATGGATCTCTCACCCTCCACACTTTCCATTAGTTGGCAGAGAGATCAAGAACTGCATGGGCCACAGAGACTGTGTTATGGGATAATCTAGACTGGCAGGGCAGTGTCTGGGAGAAACTCATCCTGATGCCACACTGTAGGTGGAATTAAGGCTTCATTTGCCAAGGCTACTTTTCATCTGGGAAAAATCCACAACATTTTAAAAATGTGTGCTTCCTATTATATGTAAATTATTCCAGTATATAATTTGAATAAATGTCACATACAGCTGCACAGAATTTAGCAGCTATGTCCTTTATGTCACCTTCATACTCTGGAACATAATTGCCCTATTTTCAATTCTCAAGTTCCTTTTCTTCCTCTGCTCACTGTTATCCATCCCTCAGCTCTTTGTGCTCTGGTACCATTGTTTTTCTTCATCATCAACACTTTCTCTACTCTCCATAAGCTATCTGTATCCTTAGCCCACCCTCTGTTCCCAATTCTCTGGCACTGTATAAATTTTTCCTTTTGCTTTATCCTATTTTTACTATGAAGTTCCCCCATTGCCCACCCTTCTTCAGAATTGCTGCTGGGTTCTACCGCGAAACATAGCCTTTGCTTCTTGCTTTTCATCCTAACAATCCAACTATTTACAAATGCAGTTAAGAAAAGAGGAGCGTTGGGGCTGCCCGGGAAGAGAACTCCCAAGAAAATATTAGTTCATCTGCACCACACCCACCCCAACACATTCCTATTCACATGCATATCGAAAGAGGAAATCAGTGACTACTCAAGAGTTCTTAGAAGAGAGGAGAGACCTGCAGAGAATGACTTATCTGTCTATCCACATTCCTTTTCAATGGCCATTGTATAGGGAACATAAGCAGCTCCTCTCCCTCCAACCCCCAGCAGCACTTGTGCCATGACCCAGTACCTGCGCGCAATGTTCCCTCTAATTTTTCATAGGCTGTGTGCACAAAAAAAATCTTCTGTGCTAATTTTTGGAACCAGTGTCCAAATTTGTGCACACTCAGTGAGTATGATCAAACTTGAGAGTGCACCGAAACGTGTGTATGATGCAAATAACATCTAAATTTTATTTTGATATGGTGCTAGAAATGATTTTATAAATTACAAAACCTTATTTGAAACATGCTACTTCAAATCGCCTTCTTAAAGTAGCATAAAAATATAAACAATGTTGAATTTTTTTGTGCGTGCTTTATTTTGTTGTGTGCACAGGTTTCATGACCTATGTGCATGCACATGCGCACAGCTTAGAGGGACCACAGCCTGTGGGTCTGTGACCGAAGACTGGGTCATGACACAAACTTTGCTGACCACTGCACTAGTGCCCACATCAGACCCTTATTTCCCCATGTCCTCCTCAGCCCCCATCCCCATTCTCTAAGCTCTCTACCTGCAAGTCCCCACTATAGCCCTCCTAACCCCCTCACCCCAGCTCCTGCATCTTCACTCCATACCCTTTAGCCCCCTAACCTCCTCCACACCTCTCCAGCCCCCTCAATCCCTACCCCCCCTGTCCAGCCCCCTCCACACCTTCTCATTCCCTTCCATGCCTAGCCCCCACTCCAGCCCCCCAACCTCCTCCATCCCTCTCCAGTCCCTCAGCCAGTCCCCACTCCAGCCCGTCATAGTCCCCTCCATCACTACCTAGCCCCCACCCAACCTCCTTGTCCCTATGCCACCCTCCACCAAGGACATCTGCAAACTTTAGTTATGAGGCATTTATGTTTTCTTCCACCCTAACCTGCTTGCCTGGCCACCAGCTCTCCTGGTCCTCCCCTGAGCCAGCCCAACCCCTTCTTTTCACTCTATCTCCCTGCACCCTTTCCCTGCCAGACTGTCCCCGCCCCCTCACTTGGCTGCTGGAGTGGCCATGCCACAGGCTGCTCCTCCCACCCTGAGCATGCTCTGAGCCTCCTCAGGGTGGGAGTTTTAAAAACTCCCAGGATAGAGGAAGCTCCCTGCAGGCTGGAAGACTGTGTCTTCCATCTGGGTGGAGGCTGTAGCTGCCTGCCCCCTGCGAGGGGAAGTGTCTGCACAGGGGTAGTAAGGGGGAACACACTGGTATGCTGTATTCCACTCCATTACTCTATTTTTATGGGCCCCGTAATCCTGGTCCCTAAAAATTGTGGGCCCCAGAATGGTGTTCTGGTGCATTCCATCCTTTAATCCCTGTGTGTTACCCAGTGTACTAGCGTGGGAACTGACCCTGCCTGTGAAGACTGAGATAAAAAAAGCATTGAGTACTTCACCCTTTTCCTTCTCATCCACTACAAGGATACATGCCCCATTCAGTAAGGGACCTACACCATCCCTGATCCTCTTCTTGTTACTGATATATTTGAAGAACCCCTTCCTGTTATCCTTCACATCCCCTGCTAGCTGCAACTCCAATTGCTCTTTGGCCTTTCTGATTTTATTCCTGCAGCCCCAGGCAATATCTTTTTATGCCTCCCTCCCTAGTCATCTGGTTCAAGTTTCCATTTCATGTAAGCTTCCCTTTTGTGTTTCAGCTCACCATAGAGTTCTCTGCTAAGCCACATTGGGTGCCTTCTTTATTTGCTGTTCTTTCTACACATTGGAATGATATATTCCTGTGCCTTTAGCAGGGTTTCTTTAAAATACAGCCAGCTCTCTTGGATGCCTTTCCCCTTCAGATCAGCCTCCCAAGGGAGCCTGCCCATCATTTCCCTGAGGAGCCAAAATCTGCTTCTCTGATGTCCAGGGTCTGCGTTCTGCTTCTTTCTTTTCGTCCTTTGATCAGGATCCTGAACTCTACCATCTCATGGTCACTTCTGCCCAGGTTGCCCAGATGGTAGCTACATGGCACAACTTGGGGGGGCGCTACCTGGCCCCTCTAAGCCAGGCTCATTGGCTTCTTTCTTGAGTCAGAGGGGGGACGATCTGCCTGGCCCTGTGATGTTGAGTTCCATGCCCAGCACAGAAGTGTGTGTGGTGGGCCTGCACTCTGTGCTGTGCCTGGCCTTAGAGTCGAGGGGGGCTGTGGGGACTGAGGATGGTGGGTTCGGGGACCTGTGCCCTTTATCATCTGCATAACAATGCCCCTGTTGTGGAGCACAGCTGTGGATGTAAATAGTTAAAATGTGTCACAGAATAGCTTCATAAGAATGCTGCTTGGATTTACTGCATATGTGCAGGGCCTGGCAGTAGCCCGGTGTTTGCCAGTCATGGTGGATGGGGAGTGGGTGCCAAAATCATAGTTCACCTAGTGCAGTGTTTCCCAACTGGTGTGCACGCAGGTGTGCCATCAGGCCTGAGCAGGTGTGCCATGGAATTTTTTGAAAAACTACTCAAAGCGTTCTGGATTGACTTATGAATATTCATGAGTTCATTTGGAGACTTTATTATGGTTTGCCTCAAAATAATTGAAGGTACCAAGGTGTACCATGGTGGAGAAGAGGTTAGAAACCTCTGGCCTAGGGTGCCAAAAAACCTTTGGCTGGCTCCGTTCAGGACTTTATAAAAGAGCAAGCCTCTGCCCAACAACTTCTGTAGCAGGCAGTGAGTCCTGCAACATGGGAAGCTGTCAGGGGAACTGGCTGGGGACTTTGCAAGATGAGCATGAGAAATGACCTGGATACCTACCTTGAGACTTTGGAGAAGGTGGCAACAGCTGTGGATTGGGAGATGCACTGCATCTTGCATCTTCCTTTAGAGGCAAAGCCCAGGCAGCCTGTGCAGTCCTTGGAGGGGCCCAGGCCCAGGACTATGACTCTGTAATGTAGCCATCCTGGACCAGGTTGGCTTATTGGCTGAGAAATACCAACAATGGTTGTGAGCAGTCCGAGGGATGCAGGGTATATGACCGCAGGCGTTTGGCCAGTGGTTGAGGGACTGGGAAACCCAGTGGCAGAGCCTGATAGTGCAGACCATGGAGGAAGTCATGACTGCCATCATCCTTGAACAGTTCCTAGGGAGCCTATCTGAGACTGTCAGGGTGCGGGTGTGACAACATCATCTGGACTTTGTGGTGGAGACAGTCCAGCTTATGGAGGCCTGTGTGGAGACAGAAGTGCTTAGGAAGGCTGGAAGGGCCACTTGTAGCATAGAACCAAGCAGAAAGACTTTGGGGCTTGTGTCCAAGAAGGGGACTAAGGTGGAGAGCAGCAAAGGACAGGAGGTAACCTGCTGGCAGTGTGGTGACCCGGTTCATAAGAAACAGGACTGCCCAGACATGGACTGTGGGCTAGCTGGGTTCTGAGGGTGGCAGGGACCTAGGAAAGGCTGAGAGGGATGCAGCTATATACCATTCCTATCAAGGTGGGAAAGAATGCAAGTCCAAACCCCAGAGCAGTAGGACACAGCAAGGTAGAAATAAAGGAGCCCAGGGTGGTGCAAAAGGCACCAGAATACTTAGCCAGCCAGGAGACCAGAAAGTGGTGAAAGGTTAAGGAGCAGCAAAACCCAGCAACCAAGCCAGTGATGGAGTGTCGGGTCTGTGGGTACAAAGGGCATTCAAAGACCAAGGCCCTGTACGGTGGCTGGACCTACACAGAGAGGCGAGACCCCAAGCAACCCCATGTAGACTGGGACGAGTGACCTATGAATGGCCAGTACACTTGGCCTAACTAAGGAAAGGGTTTGGTGAACCAAGTGGTTCATTGAAGGGGGGAAGGGTGTTGAAGGGCAGAGGAGATAAACCCCTCAGTCCTCTGTAAGCTGTGGCTCAGAGAGCTGGAGCAGGTGTGGCTAATTAGGACTGAGGCAGACTTTAATTAGCCGAAAGCTGGACAGGAACCACAGGGGAGGTGTGGCTTAGGTGGTTACATTCTGCCGGCAGTAGTCGGGGGAAGGTAAACAACCCCAAGCCTCCAAAGTCCCTGACCAAGTCCTGAGACTGGGAATCTAGAATCGGGCTCAGAGGTAGCCTTTGGCTATTGGGGGCCCTCTAGAGGCCCTCGGGTCCCCTACCACAGACCCAGCTCCTCTGCCACTGCTGCCCCCCCCCGCTCCAGCTCCCCACTGCCGGCCCCAGCCCCCAGCTGCTGGTCCCAGCCCCAGGGGCCAGCTCCTCCTGCTGCTGACTGAGGCAGACACAGCTTTTGGAGTAGGCAATGGGGACCCTTTTTGCTTGGGGCCCTAGGTGTGCGCCTGCTTTGCCTACCCCAAAAGCCACCTCTGGTTGGGGTAAATGGAAGCTGCTGGAAAAAAAGGGTCAGTGTAAGACACTGTCAGTAAAGAGCATGGGTGAGCAGAGACAAATTAAGTCCTCTGTGAAGTCCTGGACATTGTGGGGGGTGAGACCTGAGGGGACGAAATGGGATGGACAGCCCATGACCCATTACAATGCCCAATCCAGTGCACTCAACACCTAACCCATAGATTTAAAATCACAAAACCCAGTCATGAATACAGAAATTATGGGCCTGCCCAGAAATACATCCACCTCAAACTACTACACCCTCCTGGCTAGCAATACAGAAAAGAAAAAGATAGGCTATGTGTCATGCCCAGATGTAATAGATTTGGTGGACCAAGGTGGGGAATGTGTTGCAAAGCAGAGGACTTTCTACATAGAATAATCTGCCAGCAGCTCTGTCTCATTTATACTGAGAGACTCTGGCTGAGTGCCTCAGCTGATTTCAACTGTGGTAGTGTGTCAGATGGGGAGAGATGGTCTTTCAGGTAAAGAATACCTACATCTGTGTATCTGCACCCTTGTAGACAGGCAATTTCTCTGTGCAAAGGATATTTTACATCTCTAGGTAAAAGAGGCTATAATTAACAACATACTAGAACAAAAATATCTATGACTCATGAATTTATGAAACTGACCAATAGCAGTTTTAGCAGTGCAGCAGTGGAAGAACAATGTCACTCCATGCACGTTGAGTAAATTCTGTGTTCAATTATGGTTATGCTTGCTTCAGACTTTGAACCATGATGTTCTGGGAATTTACAAGTATCTTTTTTTTTTTTCTTTATAAACTCTTTTCAGAACTTAGCCAGTGGCTGTGAAGAAAAGAATTGCAAACTATGAGTCTTTTTAATAATGGTATCTACTGCTTATCACATCTGCCTTGTGTAAGTTCATGGAAAAGGTCACACACATTGTGCTGCATTTCTCTCTAAAGCTGAACAACTTGACAACTTTTCCGCTTCCAGTAGGTTTGTAATCCTTTACTACGGCTGGAGAAACACAAAAAAAAATTGTAAAATGAATGATCTCCAGCCTAATGCACACTCTATATCTTCATTTGATTAACAAAATCTAGACGTGAAAATGGTGCCAAGACTACTGTGTTGAGGGTTGCAAAATATATACGCCATAGGCAAAATGTGGTTGGAGATGAGGGGTAGCTTTGGGGCAGAGATATTTTACTGTAGTCTTAGAAAGAATTCAGGTTTACAACATCTTATGTTGTTCTGAAGATGTATTTTTACAAACAGCCATCTTGGAGAGGAATTGTGATGGTGATTGCACCCTTCTGACTACTTTTGTAAGGTAAACCCAATATTTAGAATACGGTTTATGTTTCCTTTGACATTATGTGTTTATAGAATTCAAAATGGTAGTACAGTTACTTAAGTAGACAGTCACATCAAGACAACTATTTTGAATACTGGCCCTTTACATTTTGGAAGATGTAGGCCCAATATTTAGAAGTTTACTTGCAATGGACCTTATTTCTATATATTACATTTTAGTATCATCTCTCTCTCTTTCTTTTTCTCTGAAGGAAGACTAGCATTTGGCAGTTCATTACATGAATCCCATTAAATTTTTGGTAAAAAAAAAAAAGTCTCCATCTGTCCGCCTCTGACTAAGCTCGAAAGCATTTTCACTGCAATGTAGCATGACGTGCGCAAATAGAACATTGGTATCAGTCTGTCTTACTACCTGGGGTGTTAATGAGACTGTATAGACACTGAGGGAGAACTGTAGACACAGTGATGTGAAGATCTAAATTATGAAGCAAGCAGAGGTATGCACAAAGGGGGGCAAGGAGGGGCAAAGCACTCCCCCTCAATTGGCAGGGACACAGAACTCCTCTGCTGCTGACTGGACGGGAAGCAAACAACTCTTGCTCCAGACTGGGCAGATGATAACAGCTTTTTAGGCTGCAGAGGGAGAACCAGTTCCTTTGGTCATAGGGGGCACAGAAAGTGCCCCTCCAAAAGTAGTCAGATTTTTATTCCTGTGCATGCCCCAGAGCTGTAATCAGGGGCGTCGCTGCCTCGAGGGAGCACCTGGGGCACCAGCCCAGGCCACGCCCCCAGCCAGGGATGGGGCCAGGAGTGGCCACAAGGGCCTGAGCCCCGGATTCCCGGCTGGGGACGGGGCCAGAAGTGGTCTCCGCAGCCGAGGGGGGCTGAGCCCCAGATACCTGGCCAGGGATGGGGTTGCTGCAGCCACAGGCGGCTGAGCCCTGGATTCCCAGCTGGGGATGGGGCTGCTGCCGCTGTGGGTGGCTGGGCCCCAGATCCCCTGCCGGGGACAGGGCTAGGAGTGTCCTCCACAGCTGCGGGCGGCTGAGCCCTGGATCCCTGGCTGGGGACGGGGCTGCCACGGCTGCAGGCAGTTGGGCCCAGGATCTCCAGCCCCGTTGGGCCGGAGACCACGAGAGGCAGGGCCCAACAGACCTGGGGTACTGGCACCAGGATTCGGGGCATGTGTTCCGTGTGTCCAGCGCCAGTGATGCCCCTGGCCATAATGCCGGTTTTTGGCAACCGGGGTATGTTCTGATCAGAATGCGCCCCTTCCCATTAGCAGCACTTGGATCTGGCACCACGAAAGTCGCCCCTTTAATAGAGCAGCTCCACTGAGCCTCTCTGGGCCGCCCGGGGCTTTGCCCTGTCAGCCCTGCTGTAGTTACAGCTCTGGCATGCCTCTGGAAGCAAGTAAAAGAATAATGCACAGGGGTATTCAAGAATACTAGCAAGTTGGTTATAAGTGTCAGTTCTGGGTGTAGCCCTTGTCCTCTGGTCTTACAGGCCCACAAACCACACACAGTCCTCTAGTGCAGTGGTCATCAAACTTTTTTTCTGGCGACCCAGTTGAAAAAAATTACCTATGACTGTGACCCAACACGGTTATAAATTTCCCATGGCTGCTACCTCTGGATGGAAGCAGCTGAAGGAAATGACAAGGACGCTGGCTGTCCTGCAGCCTGGGGCAGCTGGTGTCCTTCGAATTTTCCCGTGACTGTTTCCACCCAGGGATAGCAGGAGTGAGAAACTGACAAGGACACTACCTAAGAGGGGGAACGCTGTTCTTTGCTTCTGTCCTACAGACCTTGCGACCCTGACACTGGTCACTCCCAGGGGGGCACCCAGCCCCGACCAGGTGGAGGAGGGGACATTGCACTGGAGAGAAGATACTGGAGGATCACCTCCAGCTGGCTGAGCATGCCAAGGCGAATGTCCAAGTGTGGCAGGAGCAGCAGAGGGAGGAGGAGAAAATCTACGACAGGGTTGAGCAGGCCCAGGTGGACTGCCTGCTCAACCTGATGGAGCAGCAGACTCATGCCCTGGAGCTCCAGAGCTGTACGCTGGAGGTCATGGCATGGGGCTGAGGCTCTCTCTGGGCCAACAATCCCCCAGCGTGGAACCCCTGAAGCAGCCCACATCACCGCAGGCCCCTGACTTGGGGTAACCATATGCAGGCCTATGGCCCACCAGCCTGACACCACTAGGCACCTGCCTCCCACCCCCACTGAACTGTCTCCTCTCCACCCCTTCATTCCCCACACCCCACTCACAGCCCCCACTCCCCCTAAACCTTCTCACTCTCCCCAAACCCATCAACCACCACAGCTCCCCCCCAGTTCTCCCTGTAAATAAAACACATCCACACCATCATTTTGTGTGCAGTCTGTCCTTTTCTTGTGTTGGGAACAGGAGGGAGATGGGTGGGTGGGGATGGTGACAGCACTGGAGAAAGGTGCTCTTTCTCAGCTACAAGTTCCACAGCCAGTGGTGATCGTTGGTGAGAATGATCCAGTGCCACTAGCTGCTGCTGGTTTCCCATGCCCAGATGTGCGGGTGCACAGAGGCCACCCTGTCCATGCCAGCTAACAGGGAGAGTGAGGGAGCAGCCTGCTGCAGCCTGTCCCCATGCTGTCAGCTGCCCTGCACCTCCTGGTCTAGAGCCAGAGGAGTCTGGGCAATGAATGGAGGGTGTGGAGTGCTGTGCTGGCACATTGCTGGGGCACATCAGGCTCCCAGACCTCCTTGGGCTCCCTGTTGCCGTACACAGTACAGAGGGTTGTGTGGTCACTTACTTCCTGTAGTAAAGGGGTAGCTGAGAGAGGAGCACTTCTACTGTGGTGCACTGTGGGCCAGCTAGCCACAATGTACCACTCCTAGGGCAACCTAGCAGCTGCCAGTGCGGATGTGCGCAGTCTCAGCATTTTGAACATGAACACGCTAACCCAGCTTAATAAAATCTACTTTAAGCCAGCTCAAAGTAGACTTCATTAAGCCAGCTTAACCGAACCCTGTAGTGTAGACATAATCACTCTCAGACTGTGATATGCTGTACCCCACGTACACTCTCATGGCGTAGTCTGGGTATCACTCATGTTCATCTTACAGTATGACTGGGTGTTGTCTGATGCAAAGGGTGTTGTAAAAGGTGTTTTTTGAATGTGCATGACACACTGAACGTTAATATTAGGGTAGCATGTTCACTGCAATATCATACATATATACAGCTACCAAATTCTGTTGTGTCGTATCCCCAAATATGCGTCACAGCACTTGAACAGACAGAGACAAACATAAAGCTGTGTTTCTGCATCTAACGGAAGAATACACATAAAAACAGTGGACTGGTCTAAGCACATGTGAGCTGTTTGGCTCCCATGAAAGGAATCACATCAATTGCAGGACATGGCTGATCACCAGACCACACAAAAGGTCAAGGAAACTTGTTAAAAGAAGAAGAATGTACCCTTGTTTAGGGGCTCTCCCCTGCAATCAGGCTCCCAAGCAACATCAAGGACTGACACGTACCCACACAGATGGGGGAGTCTAGCTGCAAAACATATCACAGCTGGCCTGTGCGGTAAAATTAGTATACAGACTGGAACAGTAATCATAGCTTAGAATAAAAGTTATTTTGATTGTGATTAATTCTTTGACTTAGTCATCTTTGAGTTTATGTTATTCTGATTTATAATAATTTAAAATCCTGCTGTAGACAAATTTATTTGTACATGTTCATCTAAAGCAGCGCATATGGATTGAGGGTGTGTAAAGACTTTGCCTGGAGTGACATGGCTGGCACATATCAATTTGTTTGATAAACTGATGGACAAGTGTAAGTGAGTTCGCAGGTAAAAGGATACAGATAGATAAATAAATGAATTGAATTTACCTTTGGAGTATCTGTTCTTTAATATAAGTAAAATAACACTGTAATTCTGTTTAGTGGGCATTAACCAATGTCTGACAAGACTCACTGTAAATTTGGAACTCCCAATAATGTACTCAATTTTGTATTCTTGATAAAACTTCATTTAGCTAATGTGTACTGAACAAAAGGTGCCTGTGATCAGACCAGTCTCCGTCAGCCTGTCCTGATAAAAGGCAAGTACCTGAAATTGTTGAACAATGAAGACAAATCCCTGAAAAGAAGCAAGAAAGATCAACCCCAGAAAGAAAAGTACAAAGTGTAATCAAGACAAGATGAAAGTGTTCTCTTCAGCTGATTGGTGATCAATGACCACACAGAGCCCTGAGGCAGCATGACAAAGCAAGACAGATAGATTTACCGGAGAGCCAGAGATGGGTAAGACCATGGAAATTCTGAGTCTTGTTCTGCAACTGCCATCCTAAAGCATCAGATTCATCATTGACAGAGGGCTTGCTCCCTCCTCGTACCCAGCCTAGCTGGTCAGTAGGCAGGCTTGAGCAATGCTGAACATTCCCTGTTCTACTCACACATGGTCACTTACAGACTTGAGCATCTCTCAGACGTAAGCTGTTGCTGGATTCTTCAAGCCTGTCTCCCTGGCCTCCCCGTGATCCTTCCAGAAGCGCTGCTGCCATGAAACAAAACAACAGGCAAGGCTGCTGCTCCAGTTCAGGAACCTATATTCTGTTTCTGTTGGGTCTCCTGAGACTTCTCTAGGACTCACTGTATGGTGTTAACTCCTTCCTCCCCAAGGTTACAAGAAGAAGAATTGGGATGACACAGCAACACACCAGTCCAGATTGCAGGAGTGGAATGTCACCTAATCCATCCACAAAACTGCATATCCACAATTCATCTGTGGCAATCAATCTTCTTGTGCCCTAGCCATCTGTGTTGCCAATAAACCAGTCTACAGGCTACACCTGCAACATCTCAGGATTCCTTCCACTTCAGCTCCAGCCCTTTCCCAGGGGTCTGGTTCCAGGGCTCCCCAGCCTAAACTGACTGCAGATACAGCTGGCTCTCTTGTTGGGGCAAATCTGCCTCCACATACTCTTTGGTGATTTTCATCACAGCACCCACTGTCCCAGGTTGATGCCTCTGCACCTAAACTCATGTATGTTGGGTAGGCTCTGCAAGAACTGCTCCAGGACAATCATGTCCAGCATTTCCCCTGTGGTGTGAGGCTCTGGCCTTAACCAGTGGGCAGGCCAATCCATGAATGTCTGTCAAAGGCTCTGGGATACACACTCCCAGTCCTTCAGGCCACCTCTGGTGGTATTTTTACACCAACAGGCTGATCCTATTGAGTATGGCTGCCCTCATTGCCTCATAATCCATGACTTGTTCTTCACTTAAGGCCATGTAGACTGCTTGCCTTTCACCGGTCAAATACATGGCCAAGCCATAGGTCCCAGGTTGCTTGGTCCCACCTAGCATCAAGAGCTACCCACACCCAAGGAAGGTGTCCAAGTTGTCAGCTGGGCCTATTTTACAAACTCCCAGACCCAGGTGTCAACTGCCATCAGTGATTGCAGAGCTTACCAATTGCTGTAGAATCTGTTATTGCATGCCGGCCTGCTCTCAGATAAACTCCTGAAGGCTTTTCTGCTGTTCTGCCAGGTTGGCAATGCCTGTCAGAAATTTTGTGTAGGCCCTAAGTCCGTGATATTAAAATAATGTTTGATCTTAAGGCCTGCAGTCAGGCAAGCATCAGATGGCTATGAGGCATTGATCTATGTAAGCTAGGCTATGTGATCTAATACACCCTGCAGGCCACCTGAAGCTTTGTGATTCATTGCATTTTCACCTAATCAAATAGTTGAATATTCCATATAGTCAGTTATAGTGAATTGTTAAAGAAAGGAAATTATCTTTGATTGTAAAGGAAATATTTGTGCTTTTTGCATATAAGGGAAAAGATTGAGGTTGGAATGAATGAGAGATTGGTGTATGTATGTGAGACAGAGAGCAGGCACCAGCCTTACACAGATTCCAGCTGGAACTACTGTAAAATAAAGAGGAAACAAAGATAAAGTTTTGCAATTTAAATGGCCAAAGAGCTTGAATAAAATTAATTTACACCCAAAGAGATGGAAGGACAAAACAGAGATGCTGTGTTTACTACATTCTTGAGTGATTAATCCACAATCACATCAAACAGGAGCAACATGACTAAACAAAACCTATAAGCTCTAACTTGAACAGAGTCCTATAAGAAGTGTACAGCAAAATGGAAACTTTGGGTTAAGTACTACAACAATACTCAAGGAGCATTGATGCACTGGTGGGCCCTGCTCACTCACCCTCATGTTTTTGCTACCTAGCCAGTGGACCAGCACAAGCAATGAGGCTGATAACTGTAACACCTGTAGAACTCATTGCTTTTACCTGTTTATATGTGTGTATGAGAGAGTGTGATTGATTAGGAAATTGCTCTGGCTCTTTGCTTTTAGAACTAATAGCAGAGGCAGCCTTTGGCTACTGGGGGCCCTAGGTGAAGGCCCATTGTTGGGGGCCCCCTATAGGCCCACAGGGCCCCCACCACAGACCCAGCTCCCCCTCCTGCTGCTGACTGAGGCAGACACAGCTTTTGGGGTACACAAAGCAGGTAATGGGGCCCCCTTTCTGGTCGGGGCCCTAGGTGTGTAGCAGCTTTGTCTACCCCAAAAGCCACCTCTGACTAATAGATGTGTTTGTCTGTTAAAAATTGTCTGAGTGTATTCACAATTAATGTGGCATATTGCCTTATCCTAAATAAGATCCTGCTAGTCCCCCCCACCCCACCCCACCCCACCCCATTTTATAAGTATAACATTTGCAGTGCTTGCTGCATTTATTCCTGCTGTTCACAACTTCTTGTAGAGTTTCTTCTGTCCTGGCCTGCCAATCAGAGTCACTAGTTTCTAATCCTGGCTAAGCCCCAATGTGTAGCAAGTTCACACAGGCCCCCTTGCTCTGAAGTCTTCCAGGACCACAAACCAACCATACACAGCAGCATAAGTCTACCCATGTTCTTTATTTATAGGATCCCCCTCACCACCCCCCCAAATATGTACAAAAACAGTTCAGGCTAGGACCACACAGCCTCAACCCCTAACCAGGATAGTTGACTCCCACTACAGCTTTCCGATAGAGCACATACCCCTGCCCTTACAGCTTCCCCTTACCTACCATCTTCCCCCAAGCCTTTATAGGGATTGGCTGTGTGAGACTACTAGTTGCTCCTCACTAGCCCTGCACTGGCCAGCTTCCCCACCTAGCTCTACTTGCCTCTTAATTGAGATGGCAAAAGGAAGGGACTGGCTTAACCCTTGGTGTGTAGCCAGTGCCCTGTCTCACTGGGGTGGTAGGCTATTTCATTATAAAACCGGGAATGACATTAATTGAAATTAAGGAAACACACTTATAATGCCGTGACAAGACCTTGTTTTGATTTGAGGACACCACTTACCTGCACATGTTTTGTAGGTACCAGTCAAACAGCTTCAATGGTATTACTCCAGGGACATCTATATGTAGATGTCTGTATAGCATTTACCATTAAGGTTTAGCATGGAGGATCTGGAAATCAGTGTGACACGCAACAAAATGGTTCTCATGTGATACATCCAGTTCCTTTGTGAGCTCAAAGAAACCAACTGCTGTTATTTTTAAACTGTTTGCAGAAGCAAGAACACCACTTTTGTCAAAGGAGAGTCATCCTGAAGTGCTAAAATGTAACATCATCATATTAGAAAAAATATTTGCAGACCCAGGAAGTTTAGGGTGTGGTCTCTGTAAGCCAGTGCACATTTATATCACTTCTGTTTAAACCAAATTTAAGAAGAGATGTTAAAGTTTTGTTATTTGCCATTAGTGTTCCTTGGTGTTTATTTTTTAGTGGTTTGTAGACACCAGGGGCTTGAAATGCAACTGGTTTCTCCAGTTATGAGCTAGTGTAACTCCACAGATACTGTCAGTGAGTTTGGTTGGCACAAAAAGAAGAGTAATAGCAGAGAATCCAGCTCTAATCTTGCACTCATTAAGAGCAATTATTAATTTTCTTCCCAGGGTTTGATTTTTAATTGAAAGACTCAAAAGTGATTCAGAATCTACACATTATAATCTCTAGGACATGGGAAAAGAATACTCAAATAAATGGGCATAGCCCAAGGAGTCCTCTTGTGGAGCACTGAATATTTTTTCTCCCTGCAGAGTTTCTGTGAAGCAAGACCAGAATGTTTACTATACATAAGTCTGCAACAATGCTCCCTCTAAGCCAGTGATGCAGCTGGGCAACTTATGGATGCAGCTGAGCAAGTTCCTGGGCCCGGATCAGGCCCCTGAGCCACTGCCCATCAGCTCCCCAAGTGCATCCGTAACTTGCTCAGTTGCATTACCAGCTTAGAGAGAGAACATTGTATAGATGTCTTTTTGTTCAAACTTTAGTAAATTAATAAAACCACAGTTTTTTAGTTTAACATTTTTATTAAACAAATATGAAGCAATGATGCTGCCTATCAAGCCTCCTCTACACCTCAGTTTTTGAGGCCTGTCTTTGTCACATTTCCAGAATGCATATACAGAGTCTAGGTCAGCCCTGAATCCAGCACTTAGATATGACTTGATGCGTATTAGCATGTCTAGATGAGAAACATCCAACCTGTTATGAGGCTCTGTCTTAATATTATTCATTAGATTGAAGCCTCATTCAGCATCTGCACTAGATGCTTGAAACGTACCACATGTATCAACCAACTGGGCCAGAAATGGGAACTTATCTTCTGTCAGTGTACAGGTGACAAACATCTAAGAATGTGTTCAGTGTACCAGCCATTACCTT